>OY992530.1:57709501-58909501 GCA_963921185.1 Dasysyrphus tricinctus | reverse complement strand
TAGCCTACGGCACTCAGTGCTGTTGAATCCATTTTTAAAACATCTTTAAAGTTATCGAAAAAATTTGTCTGCAATACTCATATATAATTTGACGAAGGCGTCTAATGAATGGGCCAATGAATATTTTCAAATCGCCTTTTGAAGTTGACAGTTATGTTATCCATCACCGTAGTCGAAAGAAAAGTGGTATTTATAAACTTTGATAGCTATCCTATTCCAAAAAAAATTTTAAAAACTTTGTTCATCCTTGCACCGGCATCGGTTTTCTAACATTTGTCTAACTTTGCATTTTATTTACCTAAACAAAGCATATTTACAACTATTAAGAACTTTAGAAACTGTAACTACTCAACCGTCTAACAAATTTAAATTGAGACTTAAAAACATTATTCAATTTGATTTTTCTTTAAAAAGGAGCTAGTCTTTTGAGTCAATTAAAAAAATAAATTTTTCCACTAAAACTTTGATCGCATTTTGAAAAGAAACTTCAAAATTAGAATTTAAATACTAGACCATTAAAAATATATCAAAGCTGCATTAAGAAATAAAAAAAAAACTTGATTAAAACATTTACCTGGGTACAAATTAGGTATAATCAAAGGGCACGGTAGTGCCCAGCCAAGTTCGCGGCACTACACCCTTTTTACAGGAACAAACTCAGGCGATTTTCAACCCCCCTCTAACTTCCGTACCAATAAAGTCAGAAACTTCAAATTCGGAGTATTTTCTGAGCTAATCAAACACAGGTGGCTCACCAAATTTCAACTCTTTAGCATTAGTAGTTCCCAAGATATAGGACTTCAAAAATCGCAAAAACCGTAACTGACTGACTCACTGACTCACTGACTGACTCACTGACAGATCATCAAAATTATGGAGCACTTCCTGACATCGTAGAAACTTGAAATTTCGCACAACGGTAGGCCTTGTGGTACCTACGAAGGGAAAAATCAAAAATCTGCAATTTTCTATTCATGGGGCGTGGCATCCACCCACTTTCTTAAATATTCTATAAATTATATGGAGCCTTTCCGATTGTTGTAGAACAATGAAAATTGGTAGGTCGGTAGGGTTTGAGGTACTTAGAAATAAAAAATTGAAAAATTGAAATTTTCCATACAGGGGGCGTGGCATCCACCCACATTCTTAAAAATTCTTATAAATTATATGGAGCACTTCCGATCGTTGTAGAACGATGAAAATTGGTAGGTCGGTAGGCCTTAAAGTACTTAGAAGAAAAAAAAAAATCGAAAAACTGGAAGTTTCAGTTCAGGGGGCGTGGCATCCACCCACATTCTCAAAAATTCTTATAAATTATATGAAGCACTTCCGATTGTTGTAGAACGATGAGAATGGGTAGGTCGGTATGTATTGAAGTATCGAAAAATTCGAAGTTTCAGTTCAGGGGGCGTGGCATCGACCCACATTCTTAAAAATTCTTATAAACTATATGAAGCACTTCCGATTGTTGTAGAACGATGAAAATTGGTAGGTCGGTAGGGCTTAAATTACTAAGAAAGAAAAAATTGAAATTTTGCATTCAGGGGGCGTGGCATCCACCAACATTCTAAAAAATTCTTATAAATTATATGGAGCACTTCCGATTGTTGTAGAACTATGAAAATTGGTAGGACGGTAGGACTTGAAGTACTTAGAAAGGAAAAAAATCGAAAATTTGGAATTGTCCATTCAGGGGGGGTGCCATCCACCCACTTTATCAGAATAGCTATTATTTGTATGGAGCAATTTCGGTTGTCGGAGAATTATGAAACTTTGAAGAGCGGTAGGGATTGACTTTCACCTGGTAAAATAAATCTTTGCAAAAAGGAGTGAAATCACAACAAAAACATGAATGTTTAAAAAGGAGCCAAGTTCTTATGTGTACAAGAAACCTGTGCGTAAAAAGTCAGCAAAAAAAAGTAATGAGATCTAAAATATATGCCAAGTGTTAAGTTCATGAATATCTTAAGTAGAGTAATATCGAAACAATTCCAAATCATGACAGAAATTTGGTAATTAATGATTACTGATTAAAATTTGGTGGATTTACTTGGCAAGTTTTCTCTTAAATGCTTACTTAATCACAAATTTAAAATGAATGAAAACTTGACCAGTGAACCCACCAAATTTTAATCAGTTATCATTCAATACCGAATTTCTGTCATGATTTGGAATTGTTTCGATATTACTCTACTTAAGATATTCATGAACTTAACACTTGGCATATATTTTAGATCTCATTACTTTTTTTTGCTGACTTTTTACGCACAGGTTTCTTGTACACATAAGAACTTGGCTCCTTTTTAAACATTCATGTTTTTGTTGTGATATTTATTCTCCAAAATTCTTCGGTTTCGATATGAATGCCAAATCAATTGTACTGCTTTTGCCACAACTGTTGCTGGAAAATAAGTTTGGTTTTTCCTGACGTCTTGTTTTTGATGCTTGTATAGATGTTAAATGTTAATGTTTCAAAGGTATGGACTGTACTGTCTGTAAGTTCTGGCACAGAAAAAGTGTATTTTGACCCAAATGTCACCCCATATTGCCCTAAAATCATCATTTTCCGGAACAGTAAAAAAAGCTAAAAATTTCTGATTTTGTTGAGGTTTTTTAATTCATCCATACATTATAATATTGTCCCCCATAAAACGCAGGCGATAGATAGAAGCAACTCAATTTTTTTTAATTCCAATAATTCGGTCTGATTTGTCTGTTACAGAGCAAATAGTACGTTAAGCCTGAGTCAATGACAAACGAGTTGATAATATCGAAACCGAACCGTAATCTTTAATTTTTAAGAAATCCCAACCGAATTACTTTTCGTTCCATGTTTTAAATTTGTCAGATGTAGCAATTTATCGCCAAACAGATGATCTGAAATTTCATTTGGTGGCATGAAAATCGATTTGGCAGCGTACACAAAACAGGCAATATTTTCAGCACTTGGTGATTTTAATTTTTTAATTCAAATCTTTTTTTTTTTCAAAGTTCTTACTTAAACTTAACATTCGTTTTATAATCTAATATTTTCCTAGATGAAGCTATCGTAAACTAAATCTGAACGCTACCCCAAACTGAAAAACGATTACTTTTAATATTAATATAAATAAAAATTGCGATTTTTTGGCAATTTACCTATATATTACGTTTGGTGAATCCAATTTTTTAACCAGACAACCTACTCATCTTCAAGGCTCAAGCTAACTCGGTTTGAGACAAATTTAAACCGGTTCAACTAGGTTTGTGCTTGAGGCTTGACTCTGTTTAATGCACCGAGTTGAGGCTTCCCCGACAATGATGCAATGTGTAAATACAAACAAAATTAAGGTGAGCTAATATTGCTTTTATGTGACCAACTGAACAGTAGGCAAAATTTAAATTTTGGTGTCTGAAATTTCTTTCAAAGTTGTTCAACCTTGCTTTTTCGGTGGGTTATAGAACCAGAAAAGTTTAACTGTCGATTTTGTAAGATGGACAGTTCATTTTTTAAGGGGGTACTGCCCACATTAGCCCCCCCTTCCTACGCCTATGCCTTGCCTTCATTGTTAATTCCGGTGTCTAGCCGCAGTTTATTTCTTGCGTTGAAATCACTGCCAAAGAACCCTTAGGTTCTTTGCTTCAAAATACCGTTAAAGACATGCAGGTCACGTTGAAGGTTCCCTGTACTGTACCTTTTTGTACTTGAAGTATATGGTGATGACTAGGGTCTCACCTTTACCTAACGTTATCATGATGCTGGGGGCTTTACTGCGGTCCGTAGGCCTACATGGGTGTTGATTTCCCTGGTGTAAGGGGAGAATGTTTCATTTATGATTCCCTGAATGGAGAACTTTAAGTTTTTAATTTTTTGATTTGCATGCACTACATACCAGAAGTGATTAAATTTACAGTAAATACAAATTCTGAGAAAATTGGTGGTTGCCAAAAACGATCAAATTTTCAATTTTACCCTAAACGTACATTACAAGCCTTACCATTACCATTCCACCAAATTTCAAGATTCAACAAAATAAATGTATGAGAAAGTGCTAATAGATATTAGGAAAAATGTGAGAAAACCACTCCCCTGATAACAAAATATAAAACTTTAGATTTGTTCCTTTGTATACTCCTTTAATATCTACCGTTGTGCAAAATTTAAAGATTTTATACCTTGTCGAGTAATGCTGCATAATTTTGATGATCTGTCAGTGAGTTAATGAATAAGCTATGAGTCAGCCTGTTATGGTTTTAACGTTTTTTAAAACCCTATATCAAATCAAATCCTTTTCAAAACCAATGTTTTTCAAAATACATAAATACTATTCATATGTATATGTAAGTTTTATATTGCATTCACAAAGCTTTTTTCGGTGGAATTTATTCAATTAAATTTCGAAGTCTCTTTTAAAATACATAGTTATCTTTTTGTTGAATGTAGGTACCACAGTTTTGTATTCCAGTGCTCCACAAGAATTTTGTACTTCCATTGCAAGTAATTTATTATTATTTTTGTTTTAAAAACATATCATGATCCTGTAGGCATAAAACATCAAAAGATAAATTAAGGTCACTTCAAATTACATACACGAGTACAAAGTAACTCTAAAGAAAATACCTTCACCACAATAGATATTCCACCTGACTGCAATGTTGAACTTATTTCTTCGCTAATGACGTCAACTCTCAACAATGCACACCACTCCATAATTTACCTGGCAAAAATTTAATTAGGGAAAACAAGTTCTACGTCAGTTGATCCTACATACTACATATATTCCATACAGCATATTCATATATCCCTTTCAATGAATTTTCTATGGCATAATGCTCTGTGATGGAGTCGAGGTAGAGGTATACTAAAGGTATAAGGATTTGGGTAAAAAACCTCACATATTCTTTATATGTTGTCTCTGTTCAGTCCTTATACACTATCAACTGCTCACTAGAAATATGCGTGCAGGCTGCAGGATTATAAAATTGATGTCATCCAATTATACGTTTTGCCGACAAAACGTAAATTCTTTTCTCCCTGCTGTTTTTTCTTCGTCATTCATTACCGTCAGAGTGAAAGGAAATAAATCCTTTTTCCTGGTCTCATTACTTGCACGCCATTTGCATAGACACAAATCTTACATCTGACGCACATTATTCTCTTTTGTTGCATTCTGATAGGTACCTCTATACTAGATCCGTATGGAGTGTCTTTTTGTGGTTTCAGCACTTTCCCACGCATCACAGTTATTTCTTAGCCATATTTATTGTTATAGTGATATCCTCATATAACCTATATTTTTATCTTACGATGGATTAAAATTCTAGGGTTTTATCTTTGGCATAGGAGTTTTTATAAATACTCAAGATAATTACAATTTAAAGCTAGAAAAAGCTTTCAGTTTTTTTGGGTTTTTGTTTCATTTTATAGATTTATTATTATAAAATTGCAAAATCCTTTAAGAAATAATGATAGGCAGTTGAAATTTGGATTGTTGATATGAGACTAGATTTTTCTGACATATAAAAATTATGGTAGATGAAAACTAACATAATACAACCATGCCATCCTTGAGTTCAGCATTGGGCGTAGGTACTGTAAAGAACAGAGATTCTTCCCTTAGTCGCATTTCACGAATGTGGAATGCCTTATACTACTCAATTTTTATCTCCATTTATAATATTCAAACATTGCAAACCAATGTGCATCGGTATCACTTTTTAAATCCTCTCTAAATTTCCTAACGCTTGCGCTGTGTTTAACACTTTTGTAGTAGACATAACGTAGTAGTAATTATTACATTTTGTAATTGATTACAGGGTCACTGACAATTACATTAAATCAGTAATTGACTTTTAATTTTCAATTACAATTACAGGTTATTTGTAATTGAAAATTTTTAATTAATAACTACAAGTAATTGGGAAAAGTAATTGAAGACAAAAAGTAATTGAAAAAACCTGCAATGATTACTTTTTTTGTAATCATTGCACACAAATGTAATTGATTACAAAAAATATCAATTACATACATTTAACACAATGTGAGGGAAAAACTCTTTGCGTAACATTTATAAAGTTCATATTAGGTTAATAGGCATAAAAATCATGCTTATGTATATAGCGGTTGAGGTACCTACGTAACGGATAATTGAATTTTGGACAGTTTTTGATATTTATATCTTTTGGGTTGGGTAAGGAAGTTTTGAGGTTTTGGGAAATGATAGAAAATATTTATAAGATTGGGGGTGGAAAATTGGAATTTTTTACTTACAGTAAAGTTACATTTTTAAAGATCCTAAGTTATCTTATAGCAATAATAAGAAACAAATTATTCAAAAGCAACGGGAATACCTACAAAGGGGACAGTGATACTTCTCTTAAGATTTTAAAAATTATCCACTAGTCTCAAAAGCATTTTTCAGATCCTTAGA
This sequence comes from Dasysyrphus tricinctus, assembly GCA_963921185.1. Classification (NCBI taxonomy): domain Eukaryota; kingdom Metazoa; phylum Arthropoda; class Insecta; order Diptera; family Syrphidae; genus Dasysyrphus; species Dasysyrphus tricinctus. Next base: position 58,903,091 of record OY992530.1, on the reverse strand, counting down.
CATCTTCAGCACCAGTTGAGAGACTTTTTCGTTTGCTGGAATAGTTTCAACTTCTCGAAGACAAAACCTTAATAATACTTATTTTGAAATGAAACTTTTGAAACCGAATTGTGAATTTTTCAAATAATAATTTTTTCTTTTGATCTAAGACCTCGACCCTGAAGTTACATTACTAGTTTGTTTTATTTAACAAGAGAAAATATTAATATTTTTCAATATTCTTTAAAAACAAAATTTTTGTTGAATAAAATTGATCAATGATTTTATTTTTAATTATGGTTTTAAAAATAACTTTAGTGCTTTAAGAACGGGAGTGATGTAAATAGATGTCGTGAATATGTATAAACAAACTTTAAAATAAAGTCAACGCAAAATTGGAGTTGACAAATTTGTTGTTTCTGTATTAAGTAATTTGTTTTAGAAATTCCCTTCGTACTTAAACTGGGGGGAAAAGACCCCCTCCTCTGATATTATTTTCTCGTGTCTCGACCCAACTTGTATGCTCTTCCATTAATATGCATCGTGTGTGTATACCTGTCAATCCAACCGAGCACTCAAGAGTTGTTATTTGTAAACTTCAAAACTATAACTTAAGTACAAAATTTCAATTTCTCACCCCCAAATCCTATAAATATTTTCTATAATTTCCTTTCAAGCTTCTCTATCAAACTCTTAAAAATATAAAAATCAAAATTCAAATAACAATTACGTAACTCAACGGCTATATACAGGCCCGATTTTCAGTTTGTTCACATCTGGGTGATAAAACATTTTTAACGATCTTTAATTTATACCTGTTCACCTAATATGAACCTTATAAATGGTACGCGAGGATTTTTAGCTCAATTGATATTTTATGATGACAATGATTACAAAAAAAAAATAATCATTGCAGGTTTTTTCAATTACTTTTTTTTGTTCAATTACTTTTTCCAATTACATGTAATTAAATCAGGAAATTGTTTTTTTTTTTCAATTACATTTAATTTATAATTGAAATTTTTACTTACAATTACGTGTAATCAGTTATTGAACTTTTTCAATTACAAATTATATGTAATCGTAGTTGACTTTTTTTGTAATATGATTACCACCCAACTCTGGTAAAATATAAAACAAATTGTATTTGCAAACAAATATTTTGGATTTACAACAAATAATGAGTCGTTTGAGTCTGTTAAATGTATTGGATAGATAACATGTTTATTCGAGCTTGAACTTTGTCAAAAAAAAAAATTTAATGAAAATAATGTATGTTTTAAATCATAAATGATGATATGAGTCTCAGTATCCAATAAAAGATTTTACAGAGAAAAAGAGTTTTTTTTAATTTAATTAACTTTTGTTTTTTGAAAATCATCCCTCTCGTCAAAATGTGGAAATAGACTTCATATGAGTTGATATGCATTTATGGAATAATATTGAATATGAAAAAAAAAATTGAAAAGGAAATATGTACTTCTGTTTAGGTGGTGCGACTGTAGTTGAAGTTGAGCTCATTTGAACTTTTGATTAAATTTTTAATCAGTGGATCCACTTAAGCAGAAGAGTTTTTTTTTTAATTTCATTTGTATTCAGTATTTTAAAAGTCTGGGTACAAAAGTATTTGATATTTTAAGTGTCTTAACAAACAAATTCCCTTGGAATAAAAAAAAATTAGTGACTTCAAACCATGATAAAGTTGTGTCTTGGATTGGTAGTACGATAGTTATCTTATTAAAATAAAGTTATTTCTAAAATAGTTAACTGAAAAAAGGAAGTACTATATGACAAAAAGTAAATATGTATTTAAAGTTTATTGTTAAAACTGCTGGATAGTAATTATAATTTTTCAGGTTACTCACTGATGATGATCATAATTTTTCAGGTTCCATATTTCGCAAAATACCTTTTAAATAAAAGATCTGAAGAAAAGCTACATACATATGGGTGAATTTGGTGCTATTTATTCTTTAAATATAAATTGAGCTTTATTGGCAAGCCAAGATTTCATGTCAAATCCTTTTTTTCAACATTTCATTTTTATCAATGTTGTAGGAATAAAATCAAAAATTTTCTTTCACTTTAACTAAGCTGAAATTAATTTAAAAGTGCAAAAAAAAATATACCTGTATTTTGATCTAAAAAAGTTTTATTTGAAGCAAAAAAAAAAAATTTCACAATTCCATACAGAAAAAGTACGCATACGCCCAAGTGCACGATAAATTCCTTCTTGTAGTAATATAGTTTATAGATACTAATTCACCTAAAATCGTTTTTATATTATTTTCTGTAAAAGTAACTAATAATTTCAGCATTTGGAGTTATTAAACTACATAAGTAACAGGTAGTTAAGGTTCGTATAAATATAATAAAGAGTATTCATACAACTTATTAAAACAGTACATAAGTTTACGATTTGGTTAAGTTTATCATTTGGCTAATAAACCGTCAAATTTTTTATGGCGAATGGTGTTTATAATTTGGTTGAAATTATCCAAGGATTTTGCTGCGAAAAATTTACCAAATTTATTTGGATAAACTTATTCAAACGTCATTGTGGCTTTTAGAATCAGGCGTGTTCAGAAATGTGATAAATTATGATTTCTCAGAGAACTAAAAAAAAACTCTGATCATGTTCCATAACCATGGTATCGTGATTGGTTGGCAATAAAGTGGTGAATTTAAACGTAGTTTATAAAAAATGGACTATGACCTACGAGTATGCACCTGGAATGTAAGGACACTCTATGCGCCTGGTGCTACTCAAAAACTTGAATCTGTCCTCTCGCGGTACAAGGCAGATATTACTGCGATCCAGGAGATACGATGGATAGGACCAGGTATAACGAGAAGAAAAGTTTGCGACATTTATTACAGCTGTTATCAAAGTCGTGGGAAATCGACTCAGATCGAAAGTAATCAATTTTAAACCGATTAAGGATCGCCTGGCTTTGATCCGCATCAAAAAAAAAAAAAATTGGGTGGTGCAACAGCTCATGGAGAACCAGGGCCTAGTGACTTACAACTCACAACCATTCCTGTGTGCATGTTTGTTGGCAGGAATAGAGGGGACCTACAGTTTTTTGCCGAGTCCGAACGGCTAAATGAGAAGCACTTTTTCATGACAAGTATACTCTTGGAGGATTTGTCAGTTCCTCGAAAGAGGCAGTATCTCGATTATGTTTTTTGTTTTAAGGTAGCACGGCTGGGAATCGAACCCACACCTTTCACATGACAGTCCTACGCCCTAACCATCAAGCCACGAGGTACTACTGATCCGCATCAAAGCTACCTTCCAAAACATCAGCCTAATATGTGCACACGCCCCTACCGATGAGCTGAGGAGTTTAACAAGGAGGAGTTTTATGACCTCCTATGGAGCCAGTCCGGAGTACGATGTCAAAGTCGTGCTTGAAGACTTCAATGCTAAAGTCGGAAAGGAAAACATCTTTGGCGGATTAGTTGAAAAGTACAGCCTCCACAAAACGTCTACAGATAACGGCTTTCGACTAATCGACTTTGCTGCAGCTCGTAATACGGTGATAAGTAGCACTAGGTTCCTTAGGCGAAGGATACATACAGCAACCTGGCGATCTCCAGATGGTCGCCAACCAAATCTAACATGTGCTAATTGGCGCAAGGTATGCATCGAACATCTTGGACGTGCGAACTTTCCGAGGCGTAAACGTGGACTCTGACCACTTTCTTGTTGTGACAAAGTTCAGAGCCTGACTGTCCAACGAAAAGAAAACGATGACCACCCAAGGGAAGAATTTTAACATTGCATGCCCTGGCACATCTGAGAAAGCCAGAGACTACAATAAGCAATTGACCAGGAAACTCTGTGCCGTACACCCAACCACAAGCGTCAACAACCAGTATCGCAACATCATTAAGGAAGACAGCTGAGACCACCATAGGCTATGAACCACCCAGAAAAAAGAACCCGTGGTATGACGATGAATGCCCGGTGTTAAAGCAGGAGACGGAAAATGCACGAATGCAAATGCTGGAACGGAAAACAAGAGCAGTAAGAGAGGAGTACCGTGAAAAGAGAAGAAAAGAGAAAAAAACCTGCTCAGAGAGAAAAGAGCATCTGTAGCCTCTCAGCTCAATTATCTCGAAGAGTCTAGCACCGCCACCAACACCCGCTCAACTCAACTGCTTGGCTATGCGGACGACATCGACATCATCGGCCGCTCCCAGAGAGCTGCTTGAAGCATTCACAGTTATTGATGAACAGGCGAAACGCGTCTTGAAGTGAATGAGGACATAACAAAGTATATGCTATCAACAAACCAAGCCTCATCTATCCATCGCCTAGGACAAAACGTCACTATTGGTAGAAGTAATTTCGACGTAGTCAAGGAGTTCACCTAAATCGGAACAAACATCAATTCTACGAACGACACCTTAGTGGAAATCCGAATCGGTTTCGCCAAACAAATGGGCTGAAGACTCCTTTCTCGAAAGACAAAGTGCACACTATACAAAACACTAATTTAACAGTTCTACTCCACGGCACGCGCCGTAGAGAAGTAAAACAGGGGAATTGATACTGGGCACTTTCGAGAGAAAAATTCTTCGACGGATATTTGGTCCTATATGCGAAGAGGGCGATTCAGGAGAAGATTCAATCGTGAATTGTGCAAGCTGTGCCAAGATGTGGATATAGTCCAAAGAGCCAAAACAACCAAGAAAATTTTCGAATCCTAGCTCCCAGGTTCGATACAACCAGGAAGACCAAACCTCCGCTAGACGCAAGAGCGCTTGGTCTCGACGACTGGAGGGAGCGTGCGAGGGCCAGCAATCGATGGAAGACTACAACATCTCTTGCAGAGACCCTTCATGGACCGGGCGCCGGATAAGTAAGTAAGTAAAAAAGGTGGCATACAAGGAATAAGGTCTGTTCAGTGCAATTATTCACGTTTGTTTTGCTTCAATTTTGGTTTTTTATTTATCCATTCTGGATATTCCCCCAGTTCGAAAAATTGGCAGATCCAGGACTGCTGCTTGCAAATAGCCCTCTTTTGGGTCAGTTCCTAGCATGGCAAATCAAAACTTCTTAAATAAGTTCTTTCTGAGCTGACAGGCATAATGTCTACCTTTTTCTAACAGATCGATTAGTTTTGCTTTAATCAAAGTATAATCAAATCACAGATACTGTAGTCAGACAAGTATCTGCGTGGTATAAAACTTCTATTCATGAAACTTAAACCTTACAGTTAGGATTTGAAAGTAGTTTTTGATGTTATCTGTAATATCTACACAGCAATACCAACAATACATTTTTGCATTCTTTATTTATTGTCGATTCTTTGTTTCTGGAACAATCAATTAGTCACTGCATGAAACAAATTGATGTTTTATCTAAGCTATTAGATTACAATTCCAAGAGTATTCATATAATACTTTAACTACATGTCCCCAGCAAAAATGCATGGCTATGCTTTTCTGATGCCCAAAACTTGATCCTTTCACATAACTTAACCACTTATAACAAGGAGAATATATCTATATATGCAAGAATTCTCGAGGGCATCTGTCTGCCGGTCATTTCAACTCTTGGACAAAAGTTCATTTATCTTGCACTTCAGTCCCATTTTGCAAACTTATTTATGGCTCAAGCCACATACAAATGCTTTCATTTATTGTGAACGAGTGTACTTTTGTTAAATTATTCTGAAACGGAGATTTCTTTTTCTATACTTTGGTTGGTTAGACACCAACACCAACATTATCAAGTATTTTAAAACATATACAGCTATGAAGATATACACAACACTCATGTATGTAGGTACGTAGTATTGTTCACTTCCTTGGGCTTCGTGTTTGTCTAGTTGACAGTGAATGTATACAGACGATAAAACGAACCAAAATAAAACCGGCACAAATGACAGCGGGGGGTATAAAGCACGCGAGGGGACAGAGAAGGATGCAACATAAAAACTTTACTCTTGTGATGTACGAGACACAGAGTACAATTGATGAATAATAAGTTCTGTCCCTTCAGCAGCTGTCCAAAATAGAAGAGACAGTTGAGAAATGATTCGAACAGACACACCCCGTTGTTACTTTGTGCGAATGAAATGTGTCCGACTCGACTCGGATAGAAATAACGAAGAAATAAAATTCTGTTGATGATTAGAAAAGTAAAATTTTTGATTTAGAGATGAGAAAATTCAGCTTGACATAGATTTTTGAAGGAACCCATTTCACAACTTGATGCGTTCCTTGCATAGCCATAAGCTCTAAACAAACGAGCGACACAATTTGCAAAACGATCAGCAACGTTTATAAACGAGACTTTCCTTTAAGTTAGTAAATTTTGTTTTTAAATTACATAATCTAAAACCATCCCCATCCCCAGTGCATGTTTTTTGATTTCTTGGTGTTCAAATGGTCTATGGTTGGCAACACAATAATTTTGTCTTTGACACAGTATTCCTTATGCGAACTCTTATTTATGAATTTATTGTCAATTTAAAATAGAAACCAACCGCACACATTCTAGAGAAGATCTTCCTAGAAAACTGTTAAAACAGGCACCTGCCTGGCGTCCTTTTATGTAAACTATATTAATTGTAGTACAGTTGGCTAGTATCAACTAAAATTTTGGTACAAAATGTTTTGTTTTGTATAAAAAAAATGCATGGCCTTATTTTGTGTGTTTTAAATCGAAATATGGTCAAATTTGAGATTTGGGCATTTTTTGGCGTCACTTTTTTCTTCGTTGAATAAAAGGTTCTTGTGTTGCTGATATTACAAGAAATGTGACCAAAATTTTAGCTAAGAGCTTGAAGCTTTGTGGTAAGTTTCTTATCACATTTACCAATTCATTTTATTTCTTCGGTAAGGATAACTTGGCGAAATTTTGTTTGCATTCAACGTTAACAACTGACGATGCTGGGGCCATGAAGAAAAAGGTAGTCACTGATTGCAGTCAGCATGGTGACGCGTGGGCGTCATCCAGTCGCCACGTCTAGTGATGCAACGACTACTACACGGTCAATTTCAATTCTTCTTATTTTACCTCCACGCTGTAACCATCGTTTACTGGGGCCAAATTACCGCATCAGTTATCGAGTAATACGTGACTGAATTATGTGAGTTTTGCATTACCGATCACGTTTCGAGCAATCTAGTATACAAAAATTTGATGTGGTTACCAGGGCTGTCGAAGTACTGCAATTGAAGTATTTGTACTGCTTTTTGAAACTCCGTACTGCCGTACTGCTAATACGACCAAAGTACTGCTTTTTTGAAAAAATTTTCACACAACATTTTCAAATCTTATGATTATCATATCCAAAAAGTTTTAGTCCTTTTTATCTCATGTTTTCTTTTGTAAACAAAACAGATATAATTGTATAGAATTCGTTCACTATGTATATAGATGTATTAAGAAAGATCTCGAGTACCATTTTTTACGAGTACGTAGTTTGCAATATAGGCATAGCCTGTATATCACTAGTAAAAAATTCGTAATTCTGGAATTTTTCAGATTTTCTTTTCTGATCCGAAAAAAGGAAGTTTAAGGACATTTTGATGCCATTTGGAAAGAAATATTCCACACACGTCAAAATGAAGTTTTTTCACCCAACTGTCAAAAGCAATGTTAAATTATACTAATGGATCTCTAGCCCATGAAATTTAGATTTTAACGTACTTCGACAAAACTCCTACAAAGTTGAATTTTGGTGGGGCTTTGTTTTGACGTCTTGAGCAATTTCCAATTTCTAAATTTTGGCTGCAAAAAAAAATTTTTGGAGGAGTAAAAAGTTGTAAAGTTCAGTTTTTTGCAAATTTTTCGAAAACTATCAACTTTTTGGTATGAAATAAACAAGGTGTTGCAACTTATTCAATTTTATAAAAAATACAAATTACATGTTTTTTTTGATGCATTCAATAGTTTTAGAGTAAATCGTTGAGCCAATTTATGGAGTGGCAAATTTTGTCAAAAAATTTATTAAAATTGCATTAATCGATGAGCAATATTTTTTGTACTATATGCGCTAAATCTTCTCATTATAAACCAAGTTATTCTGGTGCCCAGGGTAAGTAAGGCCATCAACTGGAAAATTTATTGGCTTTAATTTATTTAAATAATTCTGAGAAAAACGTGCACAAACACAACAATAGTTCTGTAGGTAATGAAATAATGAATACCACCATTGCAGTGTGCTAGAGTTAAATAGATATTTGGCGGGTATGTGATAATTTTTAATGAACAATATTTGCATTTAAACAAAATTAAATGCATTAACAATTATGTTGGTATATATTTTACTGCCGTACTGCAGTGTACTGCAATTGTTTTCTTCGAAGTACTGCTTTCTGTGAAATTGAAACGACAGCCCTGGTGGTTACTCGTTCATTCGATCACTGATGGCACTCACTCACTCAGTCACTGAAGCGGTAATTTGGCCCCTGGTTTCGTTCATCCGGACTTGACTTGCTAGACTTATAAGTGCGAGTGTTGAACAAAGAACAAAAATACTAACGCCTATAATTTACTGTTGATAATGACTATGGCTCGAAGGATGGCGTGTGTCGGATGAATTAAAGAAAGAAGATCAACGGTGGCACCACCAGTCTTGAAGACAGGGACTGAGAAGAGATTTCCCATTCCCACTAAAACACTTCTCCTTTCATCAAGGTTGCAGTGGAAAAATTCCCCAGGTGGAATCAACGGTACGACATGTTCGGAGCTCAGGCCTATAAGGAGCAGTTAATCCAGCCCCTTTCCTTGGAGTTTTATTATAAGGGTCTAGTTAGTACCTCGCGATATGATAGTTAGTGCGTAGGACTGTCATGCCGAAGGTGTGGGCTCGATTCCCAGTCGTGCCACCTAAAAACAAAAATGTTTTATCCAAGGTACTGCCTCTTGCGAGGAACTGACAAATCCTCCAAGAGTATATACTTTTCATGAAAAAGTGCTTCTCATTAAGCCGTTCAGACTCGGCAAAAAACTGTAGGTCCCCTCCATTCCTGCCAACAACACGCACACAGGAATGGTTGTGAGTTGTAAGTCACTAGGCCCTGGTTCTCCACGAGCTGTCACGCCACCCAATTTATTATTTATATAAGGGTCTGGTCATCCAGGTTTGGGGTCTTGCCGTCGGGTATACTCGTCACGTAAAGCTATAAACAAGAAAACGAAATAAGGACAACGAACTTTGGATCTGCACGTGGATTTTCTGCAGTAGAACATTTAGCGGGTGCCCCAGAAGTGCGCTGGATTGGTCGGGCAGAAGGAAACTGAAAGACCGTGACATTTTCAACGGCGAATGCTACAGCGACAACAAGGGCAACGATTTGTTGGATTTGGATTCGTCGTTAGAGGCAGACCTTGGCAAGAAGTCTTCAATTTCAACTACATAATATGAACGAGCGGCTCATGACAATTCGCATCAAGGCTTTATTCGTCAACATAGGCCTCATATGCATGCCCTCACAGGAGAGAAAGATGATGACACCTATGACGAGTTCTATTAGCTCCTTGACATACGTGCAATGTCTTACCTCTGACAGTAAAATTGTCTTGGGTGATTTTAATGCCAAACTAGGAAGAAAAGAATTTTTGGTGGCACAATCGGTAGATATATAACCTGCCCGACACCACCTCCAATAACGGACTTAGGTAAATCGGCTTTGCTGTGGGGCGAAATGAAAAAGAAAGAGCATGGGAAGTGTTCGATCAAGTAAATTGAGGAATGTCATTGCACATTGCAAGAATGAGTTTCAGAAGTCTTACCAAAAGGTTAAAAGGCTACATAGCTCGAAGCCTTTAAGGACGATCAGGCGAACATTTTGAACATTCTGCAGTCGGTGCTGTGGAACTAATAAAAAAATCAGTGCTGCAAATAGTCTAACGTCGACGACGAATCGAGTTACTCTGCCATGCATCACTATTCAACCTGGACTACGTTACTTCGTAGGCCAACAATTTCGTCCACCCAATCTCTAGAAAGTGAAGATAGCTGTTTAAAGCGGGTGGTGATGAATTGGTTAAGGGAGTATGCACCAGCTCATCTGTAAAATATGGTCGGAGGAAAGCATGCCCGATGAATGGAACCTCAGCATTATTTGCCCGATCCTCAAGAAAGGCGATCCTGTGGGCTGCACCAATTACAGAGGCATCAGTCTTTTTTGTATCGCATACAAGATCTTCTCTGCCGTACTTTGTGAACGCCTGAAGCCATTCGTCAACAACCTGATAGGTCCATATCAGTGTGGCCTTAGGCCAGGGAAGCTCACCATCGACCAAATATTACGGCAGATCTTGGAGAAAACGCAGGAGTTTCAAATCGATTTCAAGGTCGCGTATGACAGCATCTATAGAGACGAGCTATATAGAGCAATGTCTAATTTTGGCATCGCTGCCAAATTCGTCCGTTTGTGGAGAATGCACGCTGCTCCATCAACTTCGACAAAGACCTCACCGACACATCTTTGATGTCAAAAAAGGTTTTAGGCAAGGCGACGCGCTGTCATGCGACTTCTTCAACATCGTTCTTGAAAGAATAGTGCAAAGCTCTCACGTCAAGACTAGAGGCACAAACTTTCAAAAGTCCGTCCAATTACTCGCTTACGCTGACGACATTGACATAATTGGACGAGCAACGCGTGATGTCAGTGGTGCATTTGTGAGTATTGAGAAGGAAACCAAGAAGATGGGCTTAACGGTGAATGAAAGCAAAACGAAAGAGACTTTGTCTACCTAGGATCCGCTATAAACTCAGCGAAGGATATCAGTGCTGAAATCAAACGAAGGATTACTCTTGCCAATCGCTGTTTCTTTTGTCTAAGAAGGCAATTGAGAAGCAAAGCTCTCTCTCGAGCAATTAAACTGTCCCTGAATAAGACGTTTATCATCCCGGTCCTGATGTATGGTGCAGAGGCATGGGCACTGTTAACGGTGGATGAGAACGCGTTAGGCTGTTTTGAGAGGAAAATTCTCCGGGTGATTTTTGGGCCCGTCTGCATAGATGTGGAATTGAGAAGAAGATAAAACAACGAACTGTGCGGGCTGTACAGCAACACTGACCTAGCCACAAAAGTGAAAAGCCAATGACTAAGATGTCTAGGTCACCAATATGCTCCGGCCTGGAAAGTCTTTGAATCTAATCCCGTGCCACCAAGGGCGTTGTACTTGCCGATTAGTGCCACCAAGGGCGTTGTACTTGCTGATTAGTGCCACCAAGGGCGTTTTACTTGCCGATTAGTGCCACCAAGGGCGTTGTACTTGCCGATTAGTGCCACCAAGGGCGTTGTACTTGCTGATTAGTGCCACCAAGGGCGTTGTACTTGCTGATTAGTGCCACCAAGGGCGTTGTACTTGCCGATTAGTGCCACCAAGGGCGTTGTACTTGCCGATTAGTGCCACCAAGGGCGTTGTACTTGCTGATTAGTGCCACCAAGGGCGTTGTACTTGCTGATTAGTGCCACCAAGGGCGTTGTACTTGCTGATTAGTGCCACCAAGGGCGTTGTACTTGCTGGATAAGTGCCACCAGGGGCGTAGTTTCTGCTGATTAGTGCCACCAGGGGCGTTGTACCTGCTGATTAGCGTATATCACCTACAACCGTTCCAGACGCAGTCTCAAGTACCCGAAGGAAATTTTCCCGATACAAGAACACCCCGAACTTAAAAGCAGAACAACCAACACCAGTGTACCGCTCACAATCCGTGTTAACCAGAATACCAGTGTGTACAAATACCGCCGCCAACCAGATAATAATAAACTTAATATAATTTGTTATACATAAAATAGTTGTTTCAATAAAGATTTTGTGTGATAAGGTTCTTAGACCTTCTCATCTGAAGTTTCGTGTTTTCTTCAGTATGACCCTGGCGAGACCAGCGAGCGTAACCTCGGCTGGAAAGCAACACAACCTTAAGTAAGTAAGTAAGGTTCTGACTGCAAAATAAGTGCCGATAAATTAAATTATTGAAAATTTTACTTATAAAATGAAACATAAATCTTTTTAAATCATCTTAGATTATTTTGAACTGAAAGTAAAATTTAATGATTTTTCGTAAAGGGTCGTTTGCTCATATCAAAGTGTGGTTCTCAAGAGCATAGGCTGGATTTCGATCAATTGTGGTTTGCTATGAATTCAAAAGAAAACGTATTACGAAGAAGAGTTTTTAAGAAAATAAATAGAAAAATTATTTATAGTCAAAGACTATAAACAATAAATCCCTTCTGGAGTAAAGGCCACAAAAACCTTTTTTATTTGAAAACGTATTACTTAATGCATATGAAATATATTCTGATTAGGGGAAAAATGCTCCTCTCTGCGCTCCTTGCATACGCCCTTGGTAGTTCCTCACATTGCTGCAGTTATGGTATGCACAGATTTCCCAAAGGATTTATCTCCACGGGAAAAGACTTAAACAATCTTTCCGAATTATCGAAGACATTTGAAAAGTTTCTGAGTGCCAGAAACATCGAATTTTTCCAGGACTAGCCCACGATTACGAAGTGAGATTTTCGCAGTGAGTCAATATACTGAAACAGCTTGTAATTATAGCCTAAACAAATTTTTGAAAATTCTGTTTAATCACAAATTTAAAGTGCGAAATAATTTTCACCCAATTTTATATGCTGCAAATTCTCACTGCATGCCGGTAGGTACCTATATTATATTTTACTTTAAACCCTCCTTACTATTTCTGCAAATAAGTTGGCCACTATTGCATAAGAGACCAATTAACTATGTCCTTCAAATACCTCTTGATCAAAAAGAAAAAAAAGTTAAAAAGCAAACTCAAAACCAATGTGAGACAATTCCTTTTGGGAATGAAAATTCTTCATCATATCTCCTCATTACTCTCAACTATGTTCATGTTGTCAAAGTTTTATACAAAAAAAAAAAAAAAGAAAACAAAATACAAAAAAAGATTCTTCCTCTTCTTGAGTGAAATATTCTAAAATAGTCCATCGTTATCTTCATCGCATTCAAACCTCATAATACCATTCATATTTACTCAAGCAACTAAATTAAACTTCATTAACTGAACTTGGCTCCGTTGAAATTGCTTTCATGGGGCGCCATCTTCTGTTGGAAAGAAGTTTTAATTTCTTATATTATTTTCACCACAGAATACACAAAACTTCGTTATTAACTACTAATTAATGTTACTTACTCTAAAGCGTAGTAACTATTTCCCTTCACGTTATCCCATCAGTTTCAACAAATTTTCATCATTTATTTGCTAAGCCCTCTTTCATCTTACTCTTGCTTCTCTCTCTCTCTCTATCTTAATCTTTCTATAGTTTATGTGAGAATATATGTTTGTCTTTACATTTACAGCTTATAGATGCCATTTTGCCATTCAAAAAATCTCAACCCACTTTCAAAGGCAACCGACTGACTCACCGACTGACTTTGTGAACATTTGAAATAGCTGAGTCCTCGTTTACTGTTTCTCGTTAAAAAAGAAAAGTGAATAATTAGCAATAAACATCCAGGTGATGCAAATGCTGAAAATGAACGGGAATTGTGCATAAATTGCTAATTATAAAAAACTTTTCGTTGGTGGAATTGTTAAGTTTTATGTTCGTATACGAAGGTATCTTTGTGGAGTTTGGTTATAAAAAAAAAAAAAAAACTGATGACACATATGTGTGTATGATAATGCCATCGTTAGAACATTACACCTTTGATTAATAAATTAATTAATCATTGGAAGCATATAATTGAGTAACTTAATTTCAACAAGAAAGGCATAGGTACTTACATAAGTCTTAAGAGGGAATCTGAATGCTAAAAAAAGGATCAGAAGTGGAATATTGGGAATTTATGCATTTGCCTTTGATTTAATTTTATTCAATTTTATATTTTTATTTGTTTTTAAACCACTGATTTTCAAGAAAATTAGAAAACTACATTTTAGAAACTTTTTTGGGACTCAAATATGAGATCCCATAATAGGCTTTGTATGCAGTTAATGGTTAAAGAAGGTTTTGATAATCAGATCAGAGAATAACAAATTTTTTGATACAAGATAAACAAACCCAATCGTCTACAAAACAAATAATTTTGTTTAAATAGAGCAGTGTTTAATGTACCCAATTTGACCAATTTTCAACGATTCCCCAAAGAACATGCTCTTTTGTTTTTTTTTTCGCTGTATTCTGTTGGGCGCCATTTATGAAACCCACAAATTGTCAAAGATTAACTCTCATTGTTTTAAGTTCTTTTAGTTTTACTTTTGAGAAATGATATGATAGTATACTATTTCGACCATACGATATCCTTCATTTAACAATAGAACCAACAATAATGGTGACAACATCAGGGAGTTAACAATAAAACAGGACTAGGTTAGGTTGGTTCCTATAGTTACAATATCTATATTGCACAAACTTACTTGAAACTATCTTCCTGGATCATAAATTAAACGCATATCAGTGGAAAGATAAAGAAGATTTATGAATAAGACCAAGGATAGGGAGGAGGTAGGTAATGTACCTGTTTCAGTTCATTCAACAATGTTATGGCTTTGTTTAAGCTGGAAAGCATGGAGGAGGAGTATTATATGGATATGAGTTTGAATGAGTATTCAAAAGACTCATGCCTTCTACATAGTCTGTATTTTGTGTTAATCTTATTTAAATACTAATCTGTGTGAATTAAACTGGAAATTAGTTTTAGTGAAAAAGTTATAAGATAAGTGTAGTGCAGGTAAAAGTGCGATTGGAATGAAATAACAGAATTAGTTATTGGAAAAGGAAAAGACTGTATTGTATTGCCGTATTGCAACTAATATTTAATTTGTATCTAATTATTGTTATTGTAGTAGGGTCGCTTAGCAAGAAAATCTGTTTTTGCCGGACAAAAGCACCAAATTTTTTTAGGTATTACTTAGGTCCATAGCTTGAGATTTAGGGTAGGACCCATCTCGGCGGTCAGCCATCTTGGATTTTATAGCCGCCATTTTGAAATTTTGGTACATTAATAATATCTCGGATTCTAAATCACTTGGGATCCCAAACTTGGTGTCTAGGTATACATTTTTGGGGTCAGGGAATACAACCACATAATTTTCAAGTCTTAAAGTTTGCAAATATACGATGGGGGCATGGGGGTCATGACCCCCTCGCTCCAAGACAATCAAATATAATATTTAGGGTCGGATAATATATAAACCTACACAAGTTTAACATGTATCTGGCTAAATTTATTCAAGGAGGGGAAAAGGGGTCATGACACCCCCCACCCTCAGAGCCCAAAAAAAAAGTATAAATAAAAAACAATCTTCATTTAGTCCAAAAAGATGGACAAGAAATGATTCTATTGCTAATTTTTTGGCATGCTTGCATAAACTCTTCAGCTTCATGAAAATAACTAAAACAAGAAGAACAACCTGTACCTATATGAATAGCCTAGTGTTTGTAAGTAAACCTTTATGTTTGGAGTCAGGGAATACAACTTAACAATTTTTATGGGAGGTATTATATAAATATATATTTTTATTAGTTAGGTTGTATATATTAACTAAAAACTATCCAATTATTAAATCGCGTGACAAAAATATTAAATTCTAAGATATAAGGTTGAAAATGAAATAAGATTTATGGACATACATATTAATACGTATATAAAATTTAGATACAAGAGAAATCACATATGAAAGATGTTTAATTGTATTTATCTATATGGATTGCTTATGTCATACTTAAGCATTGACATTTACAAAGGTCAGTGCAATTCCAACGAGCAGCTTTGCAAGCATATCTACCAGCGTATCCTTTTTGACCCTTACAATTACATTTCACCAATTCAGTACATGCCTTTAAAGCTATAGGTAATGTGTTTCATGTAGGAACCCGCATGATCCACCTTCTTCTTTCTGAGTCCAGCCCCAGCCTTCCGGACTAGGAGCTCACTGTTGAATGTGTTCACAGGTACACCATACTCCTGCCTGATATACATCTCGCTTTGAGTGTTGAAGTAGTGCATCTTTTGTTGGTGGAAGTTTCTCCATTGTCTTAGTCTTCTGACAAAACAGCTCCTTCCTGACATCATTCACACTGTCCGAATTACTGTACTTATCATATAATATTGCCGTGAGGAGTTCTAGCCTTTTAAAATGTTCACTATCATTATCAAGCTCTGTGTAAGGATGTAATGCTATGCATGTAAAGGTATGAATCACCATTTACGTCGTGTATTACCGAGCGTATTTAAAAAAAACATTTATTTGTTTTTTTTTTATTGTTTATTTTATTTTATTTATTTTCTTTCATTTTTTCTTTTATTTTTACTTGATTAATATTATTATTTTTAACATGTATATTTATTATTATTTACTAGAGAGAAGCCGCTGTCCTTAGCATGGCTGCACTTCTCTAAAGTAAGGTGGATTAACGACTGACTTGTTCTAGTTAAATTATTCAACAGGTAGCCACGGTCGCGAAGTGCTCCCGTGGGAAAAGAATGCACCTTGTTATTGAAATAGTCATATTTCAATTGAATAACTGAAATATGACTATTTAGTTTATGCGCTTGTTGGTGAGAGGGAAAAAGGGGGGTGTGTCCAGTAGCGGATCCAGGATTTGGCTGTGGGGGGGGGCTTGGAGTTCCCTTAGACACATTTTTGTTTTAAAATTCTTAATCATAAGTATACGAATGCCCTACCAACCCAAATTTTCTATTCTCAGAAAGTAGGCTAGTCGGCAGCTGAATTAAAAAGATTTTGTATAATGCAAAAATATATGTTCTTAATAGGAAAATTCTGCAAAATTTTATGATTGGAAATGGAGCATCTAGAATTAGTGAGCTTCAGCTGCTATTTTAAAAAGACGCTTTAACCAGTTTCTACACAAAGACACATCGTATAAGAAAGTTGTTAGGATATATTTATAGGAACTTTAAATAAGTTAGGTATCTTTCTTTAATTTGAATATTTTGTGTAGGATTTATAAATACTCATCCTACAGTACCTACTTTGTCTAACTGTAGACAGCCGTATACGTTCGAAAAGTTATTGATAAACTTTGTAGGTTAGTGTTGTCCTAAAATTTGATTAACTAGACTGTCTGTTTTTGACACTAACGTAAGATCCATGCGAAAAATATATGGACAAAATTGAAACAAAAGGGCGGAAATCTTACAGTTTGACGAAGATTTGAAAAAAAATTGAGTTAAAATTTAAAACATTTTGTCTGCCCTTAAATTTCTACCTGACTCATTCGTCGGATTCTGTTATCAGGTTGATTTTTTACACCGGAAGCTGAGTTTTTAAACAAAAGCCCCAAAAGCTATGCGGGCTCATCTAAGTCGGAAAAATATCAAGAGGAGTTGAAGAAAAAGGTAACATTGATTTATTTTGTCAAACTTAATTCGATCTTTAAGAAATATCGATACCCAAAGAAATCTATAGGTAACAATAACAGCATTAAAGTCAACCTCACTAGTTTCAATATAAGGACTTGGAAAAAAAAACACAGCATTTAGGTATGCATACATACTAGCCCCAAACTAGTTATTTCTTTAGTCCGATTCCCTACGGGCTTGGAAAAAACAAAGCTCAAATACAAATTGTTAAGTCCCAAGCTCCATTTTTCCCTACTGGACTTCAGAAAACAACAGCTTTCATGCTAATTTTTTAGCTCTTGCCTCTTATTTTCGTCGGATTTCTTTAATGCCTGGAAAAAAACACAGCTACTATGCAAATTTGTTAGCCCTATCCAGTGTTATAGTTTTCATCAGATTCCCTTGCAGGCTTAGGAAAACGCTTCGTAAAGGTTTAGCCCCAAGCCTCAATTTTTCGTCTAATACCTTTAGGGCTTGAAATAAATAGAGCCAATTGATATTTTAGGTATATAATCGCATTTTGTCATCCAATTCACTTGGGGCTTCGAAAAAAAAAACACAGTTGCATATATTATGGTTCAGCCCAACAATTCATTCAATTTCCTTAGGGCTTGGAAAAACACAGCTCACATGTAAATTTTGAGGCCACAATCTAAGTTTTGTTTCTTTAACTCTCTTCTGAATCAGCAGTGGGGGGGGCTTCAGCCCCTATAGCCCCCCCTCTGGATCCGCCACTGGGTGTGTCCATAGGTGACACGTTTTGCTGTGTAAGCAAAAATGGTGGGAACCCGTTATTTAGAAAAGCCGTTAGGCGAAGGGAAGTATATGGGGAAAGGGGATTATGGGTGTAGGTGGAGTCTCAGATGTAACTCCTCCCCCCTTAAGATTCTCCTCCGAAGAATCATTTTTGTTCATAGAAATTTGAATTATTTTATTTTTCTTTTTGAAAATAATTTTAAAAATAAGTACTATTAAAATGAAAGTAATTAACATTGTTCTAATGTTTATGGAAATATTCGCGATATTTGAATTTTTAATTTCTTCTATGAGTTTACGATTTTCTAAATGTTTTACTTGAAGTTCTTCTGTTGAATAATTCATTACAATATTTTTTATTGTTATGTTTTTAAAATTCGGGATTATAAAATTATCATAATATATAAAATTTTTATATTCTACGTTATTAATTTTTATTTTACAATTTTCAAATCTAATTATATTGTTCCCGATCAAATTTATGCTATAATTGTGACAATTATGAAAAATTTCAGTAGTTTTTAAATTTTTTGTAATAACAATATTATTAGTTATTTGTTTAATTTCTACTTTTTTATTTTCTATAAATTCGCATTCAGCGTTTTCTTTTAAAATATTTGACACACACAGGCGCGGATCCAGGATTTCGTTCAGGGGGGGGCAGTTTTCGTGAATTTCCAAAATCTTGATGAGATCTACAGCAAATTTGAGTACACTTCGTAACGCTCTACAAGCCAGATTACACAAAGCAATGCGAGTTGATGAGATTAAAATTTGAAGAAAGCAATTAACTCGCGCAGTGGTATGTTCCTGTTCAGGCACATGACGTTCGAGTTTGAGTGAAATTTCCAGGCTTTTCTTTACCCTGGGCCACACGAGCGAGTAATCGCTAGCCAGTAACAAATACATATAAACTTTTCCTACTCGCTAGTCAACTCGGTTGGCTTTTTCGAAGCCAGTTGTGAAGCGAGTAGAGCGGCGAGTGATTTGACAATTAATATATGTACCCAACTCGCTATTGAGTACTTGCTCGTGTGGCCTCCGGGTAAGCTGGGATAACCTAACTTAACCTTGCCAGTAAAAAGCCATTTTCGAGAACATCATCAGCATCAAAAATGCATTTTGCGAAATGTTCTCAAACACAAACTGCAAAAGTCAAATACAAGTTTTACTGCATAAGCATTAGGCGCGTCTCACCAAATAAAATCTCACTGAGCGCTCAATGTCAAGTTGACGGAGGTGGAATGCTTTGGTGGGATAAGATTCTCCCTTCAATTATATAAAAAATATGTGTTATAATTCTTGTACTGAGATTCTGGCAACAAAATTTCAATTTTGCTTAAAATATTTAAAAGTTAAAGCACAAAACTTTATGATATGAATGAAAAAAAGTAAAAAGGTCAATTTATTTTTATTTTTATGAGTATTCTACCTTTATTTTGTATTTATTTATCGTTCTCGTATTTGCACTTCACCGAGAAATTGCAAATTGGGTTATCAAACGAACAGCTGTTTTCGCTGAGAAAGAAGATTGATAAATGAATCCAAAAATTGTTCGTCTCAGTAATCTCCGAAAAAAATCTCAGGGCTCAGGTGAGATTTTTTGTCTCACTTAAAAAATCTTTTAGCGCTCAGAGATTTTATTTGGTGAGACACGCCTATTATGTTCAATAATGCAGTTTGCTAAAGTCACATGTACGAAAACATCATCTGTGGTGCAATTCGGCAATAAAAATCAGAGTTGGCAACAAAAATATTGAGAAGCCGGAGGACGTGTTCATAAACGTCAAATGCGTTTGCAAGAAAATCTAAGGATCAAAACCGAGATAAATTGTATCGTGTGCTCAGATGCCTTCGTCCATCGATATAAAACCAAACTTTCCGACATTGAATTAAGACACAATGATTATTGTGGGAAATACAAAGAAAAAAACAACTCTAAACCTTTCTGTCAGACCTTCTCGATTCATCCTTCCCATTGTGACTAACTGTAGTTATACATTTCATTTACAATATACTTAGCCTTCGTTAAGTTTTAATAAAAATGTTTCAAATAATCTCCAACCATCGGTACAGTAGCAATATTCGCGTCGAAAAATGATGATCATTTGACAATCGAATTGACGTTGACTTGATGTTTTCAAAAACGGCCAAAAACACCTTTCCTTAGGTGCAAAAGTTCCACCCAACTGCTCTTCGACAGTGGATGCTGTAGTCGTTCCTGGTTTCTCTCCAATCTTCTTCGTTGCATTTGTACTCTTCTAATTATATTGAAAACGGAAGATCCTAAAACGCCGAGCTTGAAACACAGGTCCATTTGCATACTCTTAAGGTGCATATCCATTTTAGAGTAAAAAGACGGTGAGCAGTTCTCGAGAGTAAAGTACGAAAGTGGACACAAACACAGTCATGAAATAAGCTCACCAGATGGGAAGACTGATATCCGAGAGTCGCTCTCGACAGTTTTATATAGTGAAAGTACTCCCTCAATGGAAACACACATTTAAATATTTATCATAAAAAGAACTCTATCACCCTTTGTATGAATTTTTTGGTAATTGTCAATAACTTTTATACACAAATGTAGTTTATTTTAACTTTAATTAGATATCTTAGGCCCATTTGCTGATAAGAAACTTGAATAATTTAAGTAGAATAAAGCGCTTATGTGACAGTTTACGTAGAGGAAAAAGTAGAACATAAGCTTTTAAGTAGAACCTAAATGCTTAAGTATCGTATCAGCAAACGGGTATTAATCCTATAGATCCGAGCATTTGAAGCAAAGTTAGAAATTTTTGAAGCTAATTAATTCGACGTAATTTAAAGATTTAATTTCTTTTATAAATCTAAATCAACTTTAAGTTTGATAATTTAGATAAGTGCCCCTGCCGCCTCTCCCGTTATATTTAACTGTAAAAACCACTAACGAATTTGTAGAGGAGGGTTGGAGGCGGGGCCAATAACTTTTTAAATCAGTATAATTCAAATTGTGAAATTTTTAATTCACAGCATTTTGAAAAGTGAAAATCAAATCGATTTGGGATTCAATCTACTCCCTAGTATAAAATAAATTGACTTTTCTCATAAAATGTGATAAGTACAGTAATGTAGACGGACATCTATCTTTTAATTTAAGACCTTAACTTTGAAGATCGGACATCTAAAACCGAAGTTATAAGCTTTCCACTCAGTCGATATGAAGGCAATTTCCGATAGCGGAACTGAACCTGGTCAGCCAGCTGGCAACGCAAGCACTCATTGCTGCAACGCTGCGCTACCAAGAAAAACATTTAAAAAAGGATTACAAAATCACCTTTTTTTATAACATTTTATTAATTTCATATTTTATGCTTCGTTTGTTCTTGCCCAGGGGGGGGGGGCAATTGCACCCATTGCCCTCCCCCTGTATCCGCGCCTGGACACACATGTGTCGTTAACAATTTTTAGATCCTTTATTTTTGATCCATTATCTGTATTATAATACATTAAATTTCCATTTGTAATGAAATTATTATTTGATGTTACAATTTCTAAATAATTTTTGTTTGGAATAGGCTCAACAATTATTTTATAAAAATTTTCCTGTGAATAATTTGGTATAAGTAATATGAATATAATTTGATCTTCGTGAATTATAACGGAACTTTTAATATTTGGTATTTTAACAAGTGTTATATTGAATTTTGCAATTTCCTTTGGTGATAGTAAATCTGTACTGAGAACTCCTAGCTCGCTAAGCATTAAATTTTCTTTTACTTTCCTTACTTGATTTCTTAGTAGCTCTATATCGTAATTAATCTGAAATGCATGTTGCATCCTTAGTAGTACCTCGTGGCTTGATGGTTAGTGCGTAGGACTGTCATGCCGAAGGTGTGGGTTCGATTCCCAGCCGTGCCACCTAAAAACAGAAATGTTTTATTCGAGGTACTGCCTCTTGCGAGGAACTGACAAATCCTCCAAGAGTATACTTGTCATGAAAAAGTGCTTCTCATTTAGCCGTTCGGACTCGGCAAAAAACTGTAGGTCCCCTCCATTCCTGCCAACAAACACGCACACAGGAATGGTTGTGAGTTGTAAGTCACTAGGCCCTGGTTCTCCATGAGCTGTTGCGCCACCCAATTTATTAATTTATTTATTTATGTTGCATCCTTTGTATTCTAATATGCTCTTCTTTTATTGCATTCCCTAAGTTATCGAATTGTTTCTTAATGTCATGTTGTTGTTTATTTATTTGTTTAGTAATATTGTTTGTTATTTCGTTAAAGTTGTCATTAACCCTTATTTGGTCGTTTAGTCCGTCTATCAAATTTTTGTTGTTCTTTGTGTTAATTTCTAGACTCTGTTTGATTTCTAGTTCGTCATCGTGGTCCATTGTACCGGCTAAATATTTCAATCCTTTTCCTAATATGTCAATTAACCCTCTTCTTGATTTATGATCACGATGTCTTATGGTATTCTCTATTTCTGAGACTTAGCTGTTAAAATTATGTTTTATAGCTGGAAATTCCTCATTATCATTTAATTCATTTATGTTATATTCTAAAATATCAAGATTTTCTGTCCATGTTGTTATATTAACGTTGTGTAATAATTTTGTGTAATTTGTAATAATATTTAAATTTTGTTCTCTAATTATAATGAATCCGTTTCCGTTGTTAACGTTTTGTAAAGTCAATCTTTGTCCTGTTGCTAATGTCATCATTTGGATTATCAGGAGAATAATAAGCGTTGCGCCTGCGTCTGCTGTTGCCGCTGCTGTTGAAGAACGTGTATGCGGCATCTTGGTTTTTTTTTTTTTTTTTTTTGATAAAAAGTATATTTATTTTTTTTCACTGTGCTTGTTCGCACTTGTTTGCACTTGTGTTTTAAACAAAATTTGTACTTGTTCGCACTGTTTTTTAAACAAAATTTGTACTTATTCGCACTTGTTTTTTAAACAAAATTTGTACTTATTCGCACTGTTTTTTAAACAAAATTTGTACTTATTCGCACTGTTTTTGCTTTTACTTTTATCGACTGCGCCATTTACGTCGTGTATTACCGAACGTATTTAAAAAAAACATTTATTTGTTTTTTTTTTTTATTGTTTATTTTATTTTATTTATTTTCTTTCATTTTTTCTTTTATTTTTACTTGATTAATATTATTATTTTTATACATGTATATTTATTATTATTTACTAGAGAGAAGCCGCTGTCCTTAGCATGGCTGCACTTCTCTAAAGTAAGGTGGATTAACGACTGACTTGTTCTAGTTAAATTATTCAACAGGTAGCCACGGTCGCGAAGTGCTCCCGTGGGAAAAGAATGCACCTTGTTATTGAAATAGTCATATTTCATTTGAATAACTGAAATATGACTATTTAGTTTATGCGCTTGTTGGTGAGAGGGAAAAAGGGGGGTGTGTCCATAGGTGACACGTTTTGCTGTGTAAGCAAAAATGGTGGGAACCCGTTATTTAGAAAAGCCGTTAGGCGAAGGGAAGTATATGGGGAAAGGGGATTATGGGTGTAGGTGGAGTCTCAGATGTAACTCACCTCAGTCCGAATAATGAAGATGTTGTATCGCAACCCGTAAAACTGTGAAATAAGGGGAGGCCAAGGATTTGTCTACGCCCAGTTTTTCGTAAATAGCATTGATGTATATAGACATGTATTAAATGATCTGCCCGTACCAAAGGCAACAGAAATCTTCAAATCTGTACACATGGTCATCTGGTGATGGAACTTTCCAATGACGATTACGACCACGTCCGTTTCAAAAGTACGAACCATACACCTACTACAGCCATTCTTCATTATGTTCCAAAAGAGTCAGACGCAAAGAACTATCGTGTTATAGGGGACTTAGAAAAATCTTGAGTAGGTAAATGGTCGCATTTAGACAACTAACCAAAACATATTGCTTAGAACAACTGACAAAGAAATTAAATTTTAAATTTTATTTATAGACCGAGAGCCCACAGCAGATTTTGGGTGTGATTGATAGCAAAAAAAAGAGGTATAGCTAGGCGTCGAAAGCTTTATTAAAGGCTATTCAAAAAATCAAAGTGTTGCAGTCCACAACTGGGGCCTTTGCGAGAAACAGTGCATCGAAAAAAAAAAATATGAATGCAACTTCGAGGTTAATCGTGTTAGCCGAAATTGGTTTTCACCCCTCCATAGATAAGCTCCGCCGATCCCATATCACGGAATCTGTGATCATTTGAGTGTTTAATTCGCCCTGCCAGACTGTTTAAAAAAACCGTTTTTCACTTAGAATTTTTAATTTTTTAAACGGGCCGGTAGAACGAACTATATACTCAAATGGTCTCAGATTCCGGGATATGTGATCCGAGGAGCTTATCTAGGGAGGAGTGAAAACCAATTTCGGCTAGCACGATTGTTCTCGAAGTTGCATTGATATTTTTTTGTCGATGCACTGTTTCTCGCAAAGGCCCAAGTTGTGGACTGCAAGACTTTGATTTTTTGAATTGCCTTTAATAAAGCTTTCGACGCCTATACCTCTTTTTTTGCTATCAATCACACCCAAAATCTACTGCGGGCTCTTAGTCTATTATGATTATATGATATTTTAAAATGTTTTCTATTTCTGTTTTCATGTTGAATAGAGTCCAAGATGGTGAAAATTTGCATTTAAGTTATTCATTTTCCTTTCTTAAAAACTCGATACGACAAAACATACAGTCTTCGCGAATAATATTACCATGGTTTCATAAAAGATAACATTACGGTTGTGAAATAATTTTTGCAAGCCGTACGTCGCGTCAGTTTTTGCACTTCTGAGTGTATATTTCTGGGGGAATTGTGTATCAGAATTATTGTTTGTAGTTCTTATCCCAAAATAATTCGTATGCAGCTTAAGAGGGCTCCCTGAAATTACGCCATAGGAAATTTCGCCAAAAAGAGTTTTGGAAAAAAAGCCCAAAATTATTTGGCATAAAATTTTTGGAAAAAGTGCCCAAAACTAAAAAGGAAAATTCGCCAAAAAACGTGGAAATTACGCCATACTTTTAGAAAAAGAGCTTTAAACTTTAAATGGAAATAACGCCAAAAAAGATCAACTTTTTGGTTTAATTTCCAAATTTATTTTAGAAATAAGACCAGAAATTGTGGCAGATGTCCTTTATGTTTACATTAAAAATTACAAAATGTATGTTCTGCTACATAAATTGACAAATTGAAATAATCAAAGTTATAAGAAGATGTGTTGTTTTAAATGTGTTCTACAAATCAAATACACAAGTATGATAAATCAACGGCGGAAGGGGGGGCGCGTCTTTTTTCAATATTCTTAAAGGAAAAAAGGCCAAGAAAATTTTTAAAAAAATAACCTAAAATTCCGGAATTTACGCCAAACTTTTTGGGTTCCTTTTCCTAGGAAAAAAAGCCATAACATTGTATGGAGAATTTTGGGCCTTTTTTCCATTTTAATTTTTTGGCGTAGTTTCCTATGGCGAGGGAGCTGTTTTCATACATTTTAAATTTGTGATTAAGTTAGTATTTAAGAGAAAACTTGCCAAGTAAATCCACCCAATTTTAATCAGTAATCATTATGCCAAATTTCTGTCATGATTTGGAGTTGTTTCGATATTACTCTACTTAAAATATTTGATATTAAACTCCTTGAACTTAAAACTTGGCATAAATTTTAGATCTCATTACTTTTTTTGGCTGACTTTTTACGCACAGGTTTCTTGTACATAGAAGAACTTGGCTCTTTTTTTAACATTTATGTTTTTGTTGTGATTTCTTTCCTTTTTGCAAAGATTTGTTTTGCCACGTGAAAATCAAGCCCTATCGCTCTCAAAGTTTCATAATTCTACGACAGCCAAAAGTGTTCCATATAAATAATAGCAATTCTGATAAAGTGGTGGATGGCACGCCCCCTGAATGGAAAATTCCAAATTTTCGAATTTTTTCTTTCTAAGTACTTCAAGCCCTACCGACCTACCAATTTTCATAGTTCTACAACAATCGGAAGTGCTCCATATAATTTATAAGAATTTTTATGAATGTGGACGCAAGCCACGCCCCCTGAATGAAAAATTCCGATTTTTCATTTTTTTCTTTCTAAGTACTTCAAGCTCTACCGCTCTACCAATTTCCATTGCTCTACAACAATCAGAAGTGCTTCATATGGTTTTTAAGAATTTTTGAGAATGTGGGTGGATGCCACGCCCCCTGAACTGAGACTTCCAATTTTTTGATTTTGTTCTTTTGAGGTACTTCAAGCATTACCGACCTACCAATTTTCATCCTTCTACAAAAATCGGAAGTGCTCCACATAATTTATAAGAATTTTTAAGAATGTGGGTGGATGCCACGCCCCCTAAACTGAAAATTCCAATTTTTAGTTTTTTTCTTTCTAAGTTCTTCAAGCCCTACCGACCTACTAATTTTCATCATTCTACAACAATCAGAAGTGCTCCACATAATTTATAAGAATTTCTAAGAATGTGGGTGGATGCCACGCCCCCTGATTGAAAAATTCCAATTTTTCAATTTTTTTCTTTCTAAGTATCTGAAGCCCTACCGACTTACCAATTTGCATCGTTCTACAACAATCGGAAATGCTCCATATAATTTATAAGAATATTTTAGAAAGTGGGTGGATGCCACGCCCCCTGAATAGAAAATTGCAGATTTTCGATTTTTTCCTTTGTATGCACCACAAGGCCTACCGTTGTGTGAAAATTCAAGTTTCTACGATGTCGGGAAGTGCTCCATAATTTTGATGATCTGTCAGTGAGTCAGTGAGTCATACGGTTTTTTACGATTTTTGAAGTCTTATATCTCGGGAACTACTAATTCTAAGGAATTGAAATTTGGTGAGCCACCATTGTTTGATCTGCTCAGCAAATACTGCGAATTTGAAGTTTCTGACTTTATTGGTACTGAAGTTAGAGTGGGGTTGAAAATCGTCTGAGTTTGTTCCTGTAAAAAGGGTGTAGTGCTGCGAGCTTGGCTGGGCACTACCGTGCCCTTTGATCACGTGTAAATAGAAGGTACAGAACTGAACCTAAAAACTACCTTGTGGTACCCCAGCCACTATTTCTTTGAAATTAGAATATTCATTTCCGTGTCTTACACGAAAAAGTACGTTTTATAGATATTCGCTTACAGCCCTATTATTGACACGATTCAAAACTAGTTTTAACTTAAAACTAGTTCTATATAGTCTGGGAGCCCACCGTAAGATTACCTATCTCATCGCGGCCACACAAAAATTGGATGCCAACCGATAGCTATAGTCCAAACATTTACAGAACTGCTGGTCGGACAAGCTTTATCTGGTCGCAATGGTGAGAAAATGCACTTTTCAGGTTGCATTTCCGCTAAATGTACCTTTAATATAAGCAACTTATATAAATGGGGTATCAACTGAAAGCTATGACTGTCCTCTACACGATACCATCGGTCGGACTGACTTTTTTTGGCTGTTACGACGAGTCCGACTATTTTTTAAAAAAATTGTCTTTTTTTAACACTGCGTCCTTATATCAGGGAAAACTGAGTAAAATCATTTCAAACGGTTAGGAAAGTGGCCTTAACCAATTTTTTTTCATTTTCGTCCAAGGATGCACAAAATCTCTAATTTTAGAAAAGTGGTCGGACTCGTAGCAACAGCCAAAAAACTCTGTGTGACTGATGGTATCGTGTAGAGGACAGTCATAGCTTTCAGTTGATACCCCATTTATATAAGTTGCTTATATTAAAGGTACATTTAGCGGAAATGCAACCTGAAAAGTGCATTTTCTAACCATTGTGACCAGATAAAGCTTGTCCGACCAGCAGTTTTGTAAATGTTTGGACTAAAGCTATCGGTTGGCATCCAATTTTTGCGTGGCCGCGATGAGATAGGTGATCTTACGGTGGGCTCCCAGACTATATAGAACTAGTTTTACGTTAAAACTAGTTTTGAATCGTGTCAATAATAGGGCTGTAGAGTTTTATAAAGTCCTTTAGGCAGAACTTGTCTTAATTTGAATTTGAGGCCTTCGTGCCACACCTTGTCAAACGCTTGTGACACATCCAAAAAGAACAGATTTTCTTTTCATCAAGAGCTCTCTCAATTACGTCAGTTATCCTATGCTATGGTCGAACGCTTGCTTTTAAATCCGAACTATTATCTATTATCGGCTGCAGGCGCAGGAGTAGTATTCTTTCAAAAATGTTCGATATTATAGGAAGAAGCGAAATCGGTCTGCAAGAGTTCGGTCTGTAAGAGTTCTTTTCATGAGATGGTTAGCCAGGGTTCAAAACCATTATGACTTCCGCAACTTTCCATTGGCTCGGAACATATTCAAAACTTAGAGTGGCATTTATTAGATAAAGGAGGTTAGTTAAATGAGGTTTATTAAGTGATTTGTAAAGAATGTAATGGGATTTGCATCGGGAAAACGTCAACGCCACTCCGCATAAGGTTAATGGAACATCTCAAATCTTCTACCCATCAAGATCCCTCTTCTAGTCTCGCCCAACACCTCAAAGACATGGGTCATGGACATAGATGTTCTGTGGATGATGTTACCCTTTTTCATTGCCTTCCAGCAGGCCATATATTAGTCAAATACAAAATCTTTGAGATAAATCAACATAAATGTCATAATATATTAATTTGTCAAATTGAACAAAAAACAGTAACCTGTTGAAAAATTAGAAAATTCTTTTTTATCTTACTCCGTATTGACGCCACGTCAAACAAATCTTTATTCTCAAACTCTTTCAGTGGTATTTATAAACCCATTCTAAACAATGTCTAACTTTAGACACCTGTCCAACTCCAAAATGTTATTTATAAACATTTAGCACCGACTGGCTAACTTAGCCACTGAAATTGGTTGTCCAAATCTTATTTCAAAGAAGACACGTTTAATGAATAAGGTAGGCAAATATTTCTGGTTTTTTAATTTTCTAGTTTTGAAATGAATGAAAAGCTAGTTGAACGTGTCCCAAAGCGTACTAAAATTAATTACTTCATTCAAAAATGAATAAATACAGGCATGTCACTGAATAAATGAG
The DNA here is from genome assembly GCA_963921185.1 of Dasysyrphus tricinctus. NCBI lineage: Eukaryota > Metazoa > Arthropoda > Insecta > Diptera > Syrphidae > Dasysyrphus > Dasysyrphus tricinctus. Next base: position 58,874,001 of record OY992530.1, on the reverse strand, counting down.
GTCACATTTGGGCAATCGTTGGAATGCGTTTATAAATAACAAGTTATATCTCTCGTAATTAAAATATATTTCCTGATAATGATTTCCATAATTATTCATTTCAATTAAATATTTTTGGTGGAGTTTTGGCAAAGGAATTAATAAATGGATGAGTAAAATAAAAGGAAAACGATCTTATAAAAAAAAAGTAAACAAAAATTTAAATAAATTATATTTATTTAACAATTTTTTTTAAATGTTGGTTTTTGCTGATTTCCTAACTTATGAAAAATAGATTGAGAGCCTTCCCATACTTTTAGACCAACTTTCGATTCAACCGCTATCCATACGTGGTATGGTACGTATTGTTTTTATTTACATTTCATCATAAAAAGACTTATGGCCGATTTCACGAAAGGCTTTTAATTAATAAAAAAGCCTTCTAGCCTTTAAATAATGTTTTTTGGTTTCATCAAATGATTTTATATTAAAGAAGATATTAAATACCCTTGTAAACTAAAAGCTCGTTTTTGTCTCATTCAATTTTAAAAGTCTTTTTTGTTAAGCCATTCCAGTAGTAGTAGTAGTAGTAGTAGTAGTAATAATGTTTATTCTCAATTCATTTGATAACTTATACATTAATACATTTCTATGAAATAATAAGATTTACAAATTAATTAAATTGCAATTGAAATGTAGCTAATATTGAACAATATTTAAAACATACAAAAAAAAAAAAAAAAAAAAAAACAACAATGACTCTCGTCGTCTGTCGCGATCAAATACTTTTTCTTTACAATCCCTAGGTTTTATTCATGAACTTGATTAATTTTAAAGCAATGAATCTATGTGATGTATATAACAATTTAATTAATACTTTTTTTTTTGTTTTTTTTTTTACCTAAACTTGAATTCATCGAAAAAACTTTTTTTTTTTTTTTTTAACTAAAAGTTGAATTCATCAATTAATTCCTGACGATATTTTAGGGCTGTTTGAAGGTATGTTACAAGAGGACCCCATGGCCTTTCTCCATTCAGTATGCCGGTCATCATGCTCTCATCCAGAGTACTGTTCCCGAAACAATTTCTTCGTATCCCTCTGAGTATTGGACAAATCCCAAAAAAATGCGTGAATGTCTCTGCTTCAGCCAAATTACAGAGCGAGCAGTTGATATTTTCATGTGATATCCTCGCAGTACCGTTGAGTTTTATCAGGCCTCCCCTTGCTTTGAAAATCCACCGTATCATTGAGGTTTTCCACTCGTTCCCCACATAGCTTCTCCCAACATCATAGCTAAGCATATGGTAAATGCCATGTGATCTTGTGCGGAGTGCTCTTTGTAGTGCCTCTTGTTTGTCGTCTGCGATAATTTTTTCTGTTACATCATCCACAACAGTCTTAAAGAGGTGTCTGTTCAAAGTCAATTCTTCTATATCTTCATATGCAACACTACTGAGGATATTTTCCCAACGTTGAAACCAGTATATCTTTTTCTGTATTACCGTCCTTGCTAAAATTTTTGGAAGTCTGTTGTCGTCATACGAATTTAAAATTTTTCCAATGTAATTCATATGACATCGCATCGTGTACTCAAAAATTGGTTTCATTTGGCACTCCAGCGTAAGCATGTAATTTGGCGATACTCTGGGCAGCCCAAGTATTTTTTTAAAAAAATATCTTTGAGACTTTTCCACCTCTTCATAACAAGTGTAACCCCACACTTGCGCACCATATGCTATAATGGCCCTAGTCACAGCATTGAAGAGTTCAATTTTTGAACTGAGATTTACATCTTTGCTCGTAACGAACTTGTTCCAGTTTAGGTTAAGGCTCTGTTTAGCTAGCTTTGACCTCTCTTGGAAATGGTTAGTCAGGCATAAACCAGGGGTCAACCACATCCCAAGATATTTGTACTTGTTGACGATTTCTATATTTTGGTTGTTCAGCTTCCAGGACTCCTGAGAACTCAACCGTCCACCTCTTCTTCTGAAGACAACAATTTTGGACTTATCTAGATTGATAAAAAGATTCCAGCGAAGGCAGTACTCTTCGATTTTGTTTATCATTCCCTGGAGAATATCTGGATTGTCCGCAAGTAACACAATATCGTCAGCGTACATTAGTAGACGAATCATCATACCATTTATATTTATGCCACCACCAATAAAATCATGCAAGTCATTAAGGTATAAAGCAAAAAGAAGCGGGCTTAGAAGACATCCTTGCTTTACGCCCATTGATGTTTCAAACCATTCTGAGAGTTTTTCTCCATCCCATACCGCAGACTCCGTTCCTTCGTATAGATCTTTTATAATTTGTATTATTTTCTCTGATATTCCTGCTTTTTGGAGTTTGTAAAAGAGGGCTTTTCGGTTGATATAATCAAAGGCGGCCTTGAAGTCGATAAAAAAACAGTAGACTTTTTTATTTTCATTCATCCTTAGCTTGATTATACTAAGAAGATTAAAAAGATTATCCGCAGTACTGTAACCTTCCCTAAATCCAGCTTGGAACTCATTTAGAATATGGTACTCCTTTTCCCATCTCTGAAGTCGCATCAAAAGAACTCCTGCAAAAGTCTTAGCTATGCAGTCCATGAACGATATCCCTCTATAGTTTTGGGCTAGATTGCGGTCTCCTTTTTTGAAAATAGGAAAGATTATTGACTTTTTGAAGGCCGGTTCTACATTTCCGGTTGTCAACATCCGATTAAAAACTTTTGCCATGATTTCAATGGCAGAGTCTGGAGCTTTTATAAAGAACTCGTAGGGCACTCTGTCATAGCCTGGCGCTTTGTTTCTTTTCGTGTTTCTAAGAAACTCCCAGATTTCTGAGATGGAGATTTCCCCATCGAGCAAAGGAATACTTCTAACAGAACCAATGTTTTCGATCTGCACGGCATTCATCGTAGGGTTTAGTAGTCCATAAAAGTAATCTTTAAAAGAAGTACTTGATATAGAGTTACCTTTCACGAAACTAACTGTTTTGAGTTCTCTTGCCAAACTCCACCACTCTTGTGTGTTTTTCACATCTTTTAATTTGTTACCTAAAGCTTCATAATATTCTCTTTTTTTCCTTTTGCATAGTTCTTTAAATTCTTTGTTAGATTGCAGATAAATTTCTTTTAGACTTGGTGCTGTGTTGCTTCGAAATTTTTTCAACCAAAAGAAAGATTTCTTCCTGGCCCGATCACAAGCTCCATCGTACCATTTTTCCTTGCCATTTATTCTTTCTGTGTGCCTCTGATTCCCGACAGTGGCCTTAATAGCATCTGTTAAATTTTCCCCAGTCCATTCTATAATCTCTGAATCAATTATATGTTCATGCAGATTTTGCTTGTATGTGTTGTCTAAACTATCGCACCATCTAAGTTTGGGAAGCAGCTTCATATCCACATCATTTTGATGATTGTTTTCAAATTCCAGCATGAGTATTATGGGCATATGATCAGAGTAAATTTGATTTTCAACCTTGAATCCCTGAATATTCTGGAGCATACCATATGTTACGCAACATAGATCTATGGTAGATGATCCAGTTGTTTGAATGAATGTAAAACTTCCATCATCATCATCCTGTGTACGGCCGTTTAGGATAGTCATCCCAAAATCGTCACAAGTGTCTAATAGCCGTCGACCTTTTCCATTTAAAACCTTGTCCTTTGATTCTCTTTTGTTTGTTATCTGGCTATTAAGGGCTGTGATGTCATCTGGTATAATTTGATTTTCACCTATCCTAGCGTTGAAGTCCCCGATAGCCACACAATTTGGAATATTTCCTTCTTGCAGGCAGCTATTAAAATTCTGGAAATCCTCCTCCCATCTGTTGCAGTTCAGATATACTGGTATAATATGGAAATCTCGACCTTCTGCAGCTATATGAATTAAATCCCTTTCCATTTTTTTGACGAAGTTTGCTTTTGTTTGAGTACCTGATTTAATGCCATATACTGCCCCTCCGCTTGCTCTTCCAAATTGAGATCTTTTAACGGCTGGGATCCATAACAATTTATAACCACTAAAGAACTTTGAATACCTTTCAAAATCTTCAGATAAGAACGTCTCATATAAGAAAAAGATTTCATAATTACATATATATTTGAAAAATTGTGGAAACAAAATTTTGTTGCCTAAGCCATGTACATTATAAGAAATAATTTTTAATTCAGTTTTGTTAATTGTTCTTATCTCGTTTACATTAATACTACTTAACCTAGCACCGCGACAGACGTCTAACTGCTAATAACTATTTAAATTGAAATCCATGTCTGCAAGATTTGTTTTATAAATTTCTTCCAATGCTTCTTTAGCCGCTCTCTCTCCGCATTTCAATTCTCCTTCTGATAACATAAAAGATTTTCCCTCTACTTCCAGTCGGTTTCCCTTGAATTTAATGTCCTTAGAGCGATCGATTTTTTTCATGTCTCTTCTTATACGCAGCAGAAAATTTTGTTGAAGTCGCTCCATTTTCGTTAAGTCTCTTTTTATTCCAAACGAAGTATTTGTTAACTTTGAAGTGTTTCTGAGAATTTCTGCTTTTGCTTCTTGATTTTGAAATTCGACAAGGTGGCTTGGGTGATCTCTTTTTCCAATCTGAACAATCCTGACGATATCCATTTTTTCATGTATTCCGAGAACATTTTTACAAAAATCCCATATATTTTGTCTCTCCACTTTTCGAATTCCTAGTCCTTGAAAGATTAGGTTGTTTCGCCTCATGTGCCTGTCAAAAGATTCGGTTTTCTTATCATTTTCGGTCTTAGCATCCTTAAGCGTTTGAATTTCCTCTTGCAGCGCTATATTTTGTTTTTTGATATCTTCTATATCCTTGGTGTTAACTTCAACTTTATTTATGGTAGTTGCCATTTCTTCTTTGAGCATTTTTCGGAATTCAGCCATCATTTCATTCCATGTTGTAGATTCTACCATTGTAGCATTGAGAGAATTGTCATCATTATCAGCCATCATCTTACTCTGCAGTTTTTTACTTTGTGGCAGACAAGGGTCTGGGGAGTTTTGTGTTCTTGAGCGTTTTTTACGCCCTTCTTGCTCCAGTTTGTTAACGATCGGATGCGGCGGCGGCGGCGCCTTGAAGCCATTCCAGTTAACAACAGCTGATATTTTGCTGTCAGAATAATTGTCCCTTATCCATTATGCTTTTTCACTTTTCACTTTTTCTCATAGACTTCCTATGTGCGAGGGAATCCAGAGATGTGAGCAAACTCAGTAAAATTAAAATATCCCTAAAATATCCCTTTTCTACATTGGTGAAACTGAAAAATGTAAATGTCTGATAAAATTTTAAAGGAGTTTAGATAAAAGTAATTTTAGTGTTTGTTTATGAAATTGGCCATTAGCCTGGTACATCGTCTTCAAATTATTCAGCTGCATTACGAAAATCAACGAAATAGCTTGAAGAAAATCCACTGTTTTCTGCAATTTTTTTTTAGCGATGAGGCATATTTCTGACTTAATGTGAACGTCATAAGCAATTTTAATATTGCCCTAATTGGACTGAAAAACAAGCCTAAATTATTCAAAAGCTAACATTTCATCGAGACAAAACAATGGCTGGTGGAATCATTAGTCCTTATATCTTCAATAATTAGGCCGACTTGAACGTAACTGTCGATGGCTCTCATTATTGCTCCTTGATAACACACTGTTTGCTGTCTTCTATTGAAGCGCGTGGTCTCCTGAACATTTGATTTTTGATACCAACAACCACCGCCTTGCCACACAGCCCGTGAAAACATATCTTAATTACTGAACAATTCTGTGAACAGTAAATTTGGTTAACACTGCCTACATCGTGTGATTTTACTTTTTCCTAGGGTAGGATTGAAAAATTGGAAGCAAACATAACTCTAATTATTCACCAAATCACTGGGTATCGAAAATTGGAACTTCAGATTGGAGCATTTGTTAACCACAGTTAACGGCCAACACTAATTAGAACTAAAAAAAGATAAGAACGGTTCTTCCGTTTGATAATAGAGATAATCCAAAAACTTGAATCAAGTATTTTGTTTGTTTTGTAAAAGTATGAACCTCTGAAATAACCAGTAACGACGACGAGAAAAAAGGCTATGGAACCTAGATGTAGCTCAAGTTAGACGACTTAACACAATACAAGCAAAAGTCAAATTAAATACATATTCTTATTTGAAAACTTAATCTGTTTAGTCTTCTTAATACTAAACCTAAATAAATACCCTCCATATGTACTATACATATTATACGTACAAAACTTTATCCTAATAAAAATTGCATAAGCACAAAAAACACACATGGTCGATTTCTCAATATAGATTATGCCAAACATTTATATAATGGATTTTCAATACCAGCAATATATCTTTGGCTTTTATTCTCAAATACAATTCAAGCTAAACTAATGCAAAACTTAAATTAATATAAAATAAAACCATAACACTCAATTAGATTAGGAAAAATTATATCTATGCTCCTGCAAAATTGTATCGCATCACAGATTTCCATTCTAATTGTTCACCTATTTCAAAGCCTAATTTTACCTCAAAAATCCTTTGTTCAAAGTTCTAAAAATGAAATTCTCCTGCTGAATATAGTCTGCACTGCAGCAGAGGACTTGCACATGCACACACACTCTCACACACATACATACATATAAATTTACTAGAATCCTTTCTATATAGAGAGAGAGAGAGTACAAACAAAGACAAAAAACCTCAAACTCCAATTCCGATTAAGTCAGAGAATAATGATAGTCTTTCGAAGAACAATAAATTCTGCTGACCACTGGCGGTACAAGGATTGCAATTACAGCAATCTACGTTAACATTAACTTCAAACGTGCACCAATCCAGCAGAGACGATCCGATTGTGGGCATCTGTTTTGTTTTTGGTGCTCCTGTTTATACCGTGCCCGCCTCCTTGCTGTTTCTCCTTCTCCTGGCATATGAAGTCTATATCTATTGGTAAAAACAGGAACACAACAGTTACCGGACCATGGCACAATGACTTTTGTTTAGGTTAGGGAATCAGATAGAAAATGCAATTCAGTGATTTTTGAGGTTTTCCGAATGGATTTTGATTAAACTGTATGCATCGTTCTGGTCAGAGGGGGGGCGAATTTCTCTCTAAATGTTCAAAATATTTCTTCTTAACTTGCATTAGCCACTTTGACTTAATGCTGAGAATGAGTGAGGAAGTGTACCATACCCGAAGTACCTACTATGTACTATGTACATACCTTCGAATCGGATGCTGGGAACTTAATCAAAATCATGTCAAAGTTGATTCTTTCATTCACTGACAACTGAGTGCTACTTACCAGTTGGTGGTACGGTGAAGAGTATTTTCGATTGCTTCAGCATTCCATCTGATTGCAAATGTGTCAATTTAGAAGTTGAACAGCTGTTTTACGCTGTCGTAACTTTCTGGAGTCATCATTAGGAAATATTTTGTCAAATTAAGTATCATTCCAAATTCAATGAACCAATTTATCAATTAAAAGATAACACTGCAAAAAAGGCACTTTTTGTGATGTACACATAGTTAGTACCTACAATCCTACATATACAAAAGATACTGACAACGAAGATACTCGTACTTTTCATTTTGACCTACTTTAGAAAAAGTAATTAAAAGTTGAAAAAGTGTCCATTCTAAACTTTTAGTTGAACGATACCACCGACATACCATACGACACACGTGTTGCACTTTATTCCAGGTTCTCCCTCTCATAATAAAAATATTCACGCTTCAAAAGATAAACAAATTTAAAATGTTGTAAATTATTTAACTTAAAGTTGCTTGATTGGAAGCAAATAGTTTTAAAGTTTTTGAAGAAGGTGTCCTTAAATAAATCTTGAACGAATTTCTTTTCATAGTTTCTTCATTTTTTAAGAATATAATTGGTACCTTAGTGAATAAGTTATTTATACAATGAAGGGATATTCACTTTTATAGAAGAAAACATTTAACAAGCTTTAAGACATGATTTTTAGTTTTTTTTTAAAATGACATATTCCCAAATAGATATATAAAGCTTAATAAGTGGTGCTGCGCGACAGCCAAAAAATAATCTATCCAAAAAATAATCTATCGAAATAGGTATCAAATGTTCAAAACCAAAAATAGCATTCTATAAGGAAAATCGACTCGGTAGTTTTCGAAATATTGAGTTTTCAAAAAAAATTGCATATGGCGTTATCAAACTCAGCCAGCGCCAGCATCATCGTGTCCTGTAACCCCAGCTGGGGCATAGGGCGTCAACAAAACGTTTCCATCCTGCACGGTCTGCTATAAGGTAATTTATAATATAAAAAAGGTATTTTACTTATGGCCACGTCTTTCTTTGGGGTTCTGCTTCTGCTAAGACAGTTGATTTCCAAGTTGTTCTTTCTCTCCAACACAAAAAAAGGTATGGAAGCAATGAGCCGTTATCGAGATCCATTGTATATTTCAATGAAGTGTCTTTAAGTATTGACTGTTTATGTATTAGTCGTGAAAAATTTAAGACTGAAATTATGCTCATATTGTTTATATTTTAATTTTTTATTTATTATTGGAGTGCCGCACATCCGTTAGCTGTAAAACTGCTTGTAGATAAATACATGAATAAATAAATAAATAAATAAAATCTGAACCAGTCAACCGATTTTGATGAAACTTTCTGCTAAGACAAAAAATTACTAAAGAAATCATCACAATAAATGTCCACCTCATGCCACTTTTTGAATTAGGTGGTATAGTCACCCAAACTGGCAAAAGCTTAGCTTAAGTTTTGAGATATTCTTTTTTTTAGAAAATGCTCTTTTAAGAAATTCGGCTACACGCCCATTTTTTGGGTGATTTAAACATCTTTTTTCATATTAAGGAACAGTCTCAATCAATACTCCAACGATTTTGAGTCATGATAAAAGAGAGCATGAGAAATGATCACAAAGAATATTCACCACTGACACGCCCATATCTTTTTTTAAGTCCATTTGAGTGCCAATGCATTGTTGTTTTTGTTTCAAGGACGAAGCGTCAAAACTCCTTAACGTTTGAAATAAAATATTAAAAATTTCGACTGTTTCGTAAATTAGATAATTATATTTTGCAACAAAAATAAGAACATATCTAAATTAGACATAAATATAGCATTTAAGTAGTTGTAGGTAAGGTAGTACCAAAAACAAAAATATGTTTTGATTCAAAATAGCTTTTTATGGCCTTTAGTCCTACAAATTGGCGTTTCGTTCGGCTTACTCACTTGAACTCATCAGTGACATAGTGAGGGCTTTGTCAGACGCAATTTGTTCTAAGTTCAGTTCAACTTACATGAATTTTTCAACGAAAATCCACTGTAAACTATATCCAACAAGATTAGAATTCCTAATCATTAAGCTGGAAGTTTTTTTGCCCGGGGCCAGGCATAGTTTCTATATAAGAAGGTTTTATAATACAAATTCTATATACTACTGAAATAAATCAGCCAAGTAGAAGACTTAGCATTAAGGATTGGACTTGTTGAATTATTGATTCAAAATAGCTTTTTATGGCCTTTAGTCCTACAAATTGGCGTTTCGTTCGGCTTACTCACTTGAACTCATCAGTGACATAGTGAGGGCTTTGTCAGACGCAATTTGTTCTAAGTTCAGTTCAACTTACATGAATTTTTCAACGAAAATCCACTGTAAACTATATCCAACAAGATTAGAATTCCTAATCATTAAGCTGGAAGTTTTTTTGCCCGGGGCCAGGCATAGTTTCTATATAAGAAGGTTTTATAATACAAATTCTATATACTACTGAAATAAATCAGCCAAGTAGAAGACTTAGCATTAAGGATTGGACTTGTTGAATTATTGATTCAAAATAGCTTTTTATGGCCTTTAGTCCTACAAATTGGCGTTTCGTTCGGCTTACTCACTTGAACTCATCAGTGACATAGTGAGGGCTTTGTCAGACGCAATTTGTTCTAAGTTCAGTTCAACTTACATGAATTTTTCAACGAAAATCCACTGTAAACTATATCCAACAAGATTAGAATTCCTAATCATTAAGCTGGAAGTTTTTTTGCCCGGGGCCAGGCATAGTTTCTATATAAGAAGGTTTTATAATACAAATTCTATATACTACTGAAATAAATCAGCCAAGTAGAAGACTTAGCATTAAGGATTGGACTTGTTGAATTATTGATTCAAAATAGCTTTTTATGGCCTTTAGTCCTACAAATTGGCGTTTCGTTCGGCTTACTCACTTGAACTCATCAGTGACATAGTGAGGGCTTTGTCAGACGCAATTTGTTCTAAGTTCAGTTCAACTTACATGAATTTTTCAACGAAAATCCACTGTAAACTATATCCAACAAGATTAGAATTCCTAATCATTAAGCTGGAAGTTTTTTTGCCCGGGGCCAGGCATAGTTTCTATATAAGAAGGTTTTATAATACAAATTCTATATACTACTGAAATAAATCAGCCAAGTAGAAGACTTAGCATTAAGGATTGGACTTGTTGAATTATTGATTCAAAATAGCTTTTTATGGCCTTTAGTCCTACAAATTGGCGTTTCGTTCGGCTTACTCACTTGAACTCATCAGTGACATAGTGAGGGCTTTGTCAGACGCAATTTGTTCTAAGTTCAGTTCAACTTACATGAATTTTTCAACGAAAATCCACTGTAAACTATATCCAACAAGATTAGAATTCCTAATCATTAAGCTGGAAGTTTTTTTGCCCGGGGCCAGGCATAGTTTCTATATAAGAAGGTTTTATAATACAAATTCTATATACTACTGAAATAAATCAGCCAAGTAGAAGACTTAGCATTAAGGATTGGACTTGTTGAATTATTGATTCAAAATAGCTTTTTATGGCCTTTAGTCCTACAAATTGGCGTTTCGTTCGGCTTACTCATCATTTGTAACTCATCAGTGACATAGTGAGGGCTTTGTCAGACGCAATTTGTTCTAAGTTCAGTTCAACTTACATGAATTTTTCAACGAAAATCCACTGTAAACTATATCAAGTGAGTAAGCCGAACGAAACGCCAATTTGTAGGACTAAAGGCCATAAAAAGCTATTTTGAATCAATAATTCAACAAGTCCAATCCTTAATGCTAAGTCTTCTACTTGGCTCATTTATTTCAGTAGTATATAGAATTTGTATTATAAAACCTTCTTATATAGAAACTATGCCTGGCCCCGGGCAAAAAAAACTTCCAGCTTAATGATTAGGAATTCTAATCTTGTTGGATATAGTTTACAGTGGATTTTCGTTGAAAAATTCATGTAAGTTGAACTGAACTTAGAACAAATTGCGTCTGACAAAGCCCTCACTATGTCACTGATGAGTTCAAGTGAGTAAGCCGAACGAAACGCCAATTTGTAGGACTAAAGGCCATAAAAAGCTATTTTGAATCAATAATTCAACAAGTCCAATCCTTAATGCTAAGTCTTCTACTTGGCTGATTTATTTCAGTAGTATATAGAATTTGTATTATAAAACCTTCTTATTTAAAAATATGTTTTGTTGGGCCTGCACTCCTTCAATACAATAGCTTAACGGGCACCAATATAGTATATGCGCGATTTCAAGTGGTTAAAGTTAAAATTTTCTTTTTCTGAAACACTTATGTTTTCCATCATAGCATTGTAAACTTGCACTTTTTATTTCAAATGAATTGCCAGTTTTTATAGCCCAAATATCGTAAACATTCTTCTTAGACAATGACCAAACGAACATTATACGTAAGGAACATTTAAAATGGGTTAATTCAAAAAATCAGAAACGGTAAACATATTAGTAAAACTTGAATAAAACTGTTAGTGGGTGATTGTGGGATGTGGGTGCTAGGTTATGTTTTTCAAAAAGCTGGAAATTTTCTCGATACTTCAGACAAAATTTTAATTTAAAGTTATATTAAGAAATATGTTAAAACATTACTTTAACTTCGAAGAAAAATTAAAAAATAACTTTAATGTCTACTGGGCTTAACCAATACAATTGAATTAAAATAAATAAAATTGAAATAAAAATATCAGCAAATAAAAAATAAAATATTTTAAACACATTGCTTTTGTAATTCCATCATACAAAAGTTTCGAAAATATTACTTTTATCTAGAAAAAAAATCACTTTTAAATATGTAAGTCAATTTTAGGCACAAATTCGATTGTATTTTAAGACCAAACAGTTAGCTCTTTTTGAATGCAAAAACGAAACTGAAAGCACGTAACATTTAAGACGTATAATGTTTGCAACGGTAAATATTAAACCGTAATCTACTATAAGTAGTCAAGAAACAAAAAAACTATAAGCAGCAATGTGTGCTTGGGGCTTTTAAGTGTGTTCATTCCAGCAGGGGCGTATTCCTGTGATCTTGCCACCAGGGGCTTACGCCTGTGATCTTGTTACACAGGGATTACCCGTGATCTTGCCACCAGAAGCATATACCTTCGATCTTGCCACCAGGGACTTTCACCTGCGATCATGCCATTAGGGGCGTATACCTGTGAGCTGTGAGCGTGCCACCAAAGATTTATACCTGTGATCTTGCCACCCAGTGGCTTATACCTGTGATTTAGCCACCAGAGGCTTATACCTGTGATCTTGCCACCAGGGACGTATACCTGCTGATCTATTACTGCTTATTAATACGCCGGTCTATCATTGTAAAAGGGCCCACAGACACCACACTTGTGTGCACACATGTGTACCGACACCGGTGTGCGATTCCGCCACACGCGCCACACCAAATCGTGCACACTTTAGAGATCTCATAGAAAAAAAGACCATAATGATAATAACATTTTAAATCGAAAAACTTCCGACGCTCCTAATTCAAATGCGATTCCGATGCAACTTAATAATAAATGTGCGCGCACATCCCCACACACATCACACCGATCGAGACACCGACACCAAAAATCAAAAACTTTTGATTTTTACTTGCTCCGTGTCTGACACCGAAAATCGGTGTGTGCACCAGCCCACACACAGCACACATTTCCGCACACCGACACATGTGTGCACACAAGTGTGGTGTCTGTGGGCCCTTTAAAATTACTGTATGAATTTGTATGCTATATTTCATTTCTATATAGTAAAGAATTTGTTATAAGGTTATAAGACCTTTCAAATTGTAGTTTAGTGTTTTTCTTCAAAATTGACCCTGGCAAACCGGCGGCGAGCAAAAACCTCGGCTGGAAAGCAAAAAGCACATCACAGGTTTTCTTAGTTTCAGCGTCAAACCCGAGCTAACAACTAAAATATGTTTTTCAGTGAATTTATATCCTAAGTTAGTTCCCCAAAATTGACGAATGTACCTATACTCCGTCAAAATGTTATTGAAATCGAAAAGTGATTCTATGGAAAGCGTTATTTCCAGTTTTTCAGTGGGATACTATCCCAATTTTTGGGGTTAAAATGTAGTTAACTTCTTAGGGCCATCAGTTGTACAAACTTTAATCAAAAATTGATTCGTGGTTCAAAAATTTTAACTTATAAATTTTGGTTGAACGTTCAACGCTGGGTAAACATACTATTACTATCACATACTTGAAGTTTGATACCTCTGTTAATCTGCTGAAATCGGTAAGTTAACTGAAAGAATGATAAATTAACTCTGGATAGATATTTCTGACAGGTGTGTATCAAAATTCTTTTGAGATCGATGTGCGACATTATGGAGTCTCACATCGAGTTGCTAGATTGTTGACAGCTCAAAATTAAAGTTATTCCTCCTCTGATAAACTTTTCATGAGTTTGATTAATTTACATGCTCAACGTACTCGGTCTTAACTCAAAGTTAGCTCAACACCGAAAAACGAGCCCTAAGACTACGGTAATACAATATCCTTTGGGAACCTAGAAGTTTGAAATTTTCTTCGGGCCTATTTTGATGTGCAAGACCTGTGATTTTTTTGAACCAATTATTGACCAACAAGATGCCATTTAAACTATCCATTTGAAGGAGGAGGTGCTCTCAATTTTGTTTTTAATTTTATTCGTACGAAACGAGAACAGATTCTTTTATTTTGTTGAGCACCTCCTCTGATTCTTAAGAAGCACCTGCTCTGAGTATGTGCACCGTTTTGTTCAAATCATCCAAAGTAAATATAAAATTGAAAATAACAACGGCAACACTGAAAATATAATGCTTTATCTTCTTATTTGCAATATATATAGGAACTCAATGGCTAGTTATACATTTGTCACCAAAATTGAACTGGAGATTTTGATCAGATTTGTCTTGGGTCTCACAATCCTGTCTGTCTGCCATTCTATCTATCTGTTCAGCTGCAGCCTAAACGACTGAATCGATTTTCTTCAAATTGTGTATAGAGTGGTTTTTGGTCATTCTCCCTAAACATTTTTGAAAATTTTTTTAGAACCTAAAATAACAGTACCAAGCTGCTAACGATTTTCTTTAGCAATTTTACAAAGTCTTACATATTTTTCTCAAAAATGGCTCCATAACTTTTTGTTAAAAAAAAATAAATTAATTACTTTTGGTAAAGGCTATCTTTGAGTGGGAAACCGTTTTTCAAAAAATGGTTATTAACAGGACCTCCCAAAGAATAATTTTGTTGAATACTTTCTTTCTGAACGTCAGTGCCTCATCCAACAGACCTATTTTATTCAGCTCGGTCCATATAGCTAGTTGTCTTCAGCTTTGAAAGCCCAATTGGCTTAGGCCCTATTTTATTGCTTTCGACACTTGAGTTATTCCTCTACTGCACTCTCTTTTGTGGGGAAGATTCAAATATTTTTCGGAAAATGTGAGTGAAATTCAATTCGTTATCGCCGTTTTATAGTTTGCAGAAATGTTCTTTCCATATTCTCGGTATTGATTTACATTCTACCACCATATTCCCTTAATCTAAACGTACCTACTTATGTACCTACTTAAATTATGAACTTTGACCTTCATATCCTCATGGTTTTTTTATAAATTCCACCAATAAATTATTATTTAAATTTTTTTCGTACTTAATTACTATCGAATGGCATATACATATATGTACAATGTACATACATACATACATACATTATTATATACTTATGGATTTTCTTATAAAATCCAATCATTAAATTATAATTCAATAAACTTTTATTGAACAATGAATGGCTTTCGAAAATTAATTGCATTTGTACTGGTATATGTAACAGAAATTTGTGGATTGTGGTTGGTATACAAATTCCACACTATACACAACACAACACTTCATTTAATTACCAACAACAAGTAAAGTACATACAGCTTGCAGGACAATAGCACGTCGAGAATTAAATTGGAAGTTTCTATACTGTTTGCCGGATATCCATTGGCGATTTAATTTTATTTCGTTGAACACAATGGAAGAATGTTTTCGGTTAACCAAATATTCCTTCAATGTTCAATCTACATAATAAAAGAAAGTCATGCTTTAGTTTTTCCTTGTTTTTTCTTTTTGTGCGAGTATTATTGTAAGCCAATATTTTTGTAATTTAATACATTTGGTTTATTTAATTTCCATAAAGTGCAATCACTTGCCTTGACATTCATCCTGGACATGAAAATGGAAAATGTAAATAAGTCTCCGTCACTCTAATACAATGCCAATGACATTTGCATCCAACAATCTCACATTCAATGAAAAACAATTGTAACACAAAAAGTATTCTTCTATGCATCATTAAGCAGTGCACTGCATTTTCGGTAAAAACTTTGCTGCGAGCAAGTTTTATTTCTTACATATTTTTTTTTTATTTTTAATCATCTTAAGTAGTTTTTCAGTTTGCACTTAAGTCCCTATCTGGCTGGACATGGGCACGGCCAGAGGGGGAGGGGGGAGAAAAGTTAAGCGAAGTTTGTAGCAGATGGAAGATTGCGGATCATTGCGGATTTGAGCTGAGGAATGAACCTTATATCTCTTAAAATAGCTGCAGACTGGATGTTAAATCCTAAAGTAGGGGTATAATGTTGTGATTAATGACAACTGGAGACAACGAAGCATGGAGCTGCTGGAATTGGTAGACAAAAAATCAAACAAAATTTTCGAGTCTCGAGGGTGCAGTTTTTGCTGACAATTATAAGCTCAGTTGAATTTTTGCCCATATAATGGCAAAGTAAATTATTCGAGAGAGTTAATATTTTTTTCTTGCTCAATTTTCTTTGAAATGAATTTAGTTGGAAAAAGTTTTCGATATAGAAAAAAAGCTTTTCTTTGAAAGATAAATTTAATCAAAGTACAGTTCTTGTGTTTTTAGTAATTTTCGGAGTTCAAAAGAAGGTATACACTAAAATTGTTAGAAATTCGAAGCATATTATTGTGAAAAAGGTTTCAATTATCCACAGTACTATAAGTGGAATAAAATAGAGGTGTCGATCTGAAGTGGCAAGGACTGGTTGAGGAGAGTTATTGTCCTACTCCAAATGGGTAGTCATTATTCAGTAGTAACGATTAAACAATCCATAACCCCACAAGTTAATTGTTATTAAAACTAACCAGATCCACCAAATTTTCCTTACTGCCATTCTCAAGCCAACTCAAGGCTTTGGGAATGATATCATCTATATGAGTGAGAAATTTAAGTTCAGGGTCACATATATATGCCAAGTCACGACGCAGGATACTCGTTGATTAAAAAGGAGGCAAATACGGGGAGGAGATATAAATCATTTGCATGTAAAAGTGCATCTCGATATACACAAGGGGACATGGCGAATTCCTGGTCAATCAACCGCCAACCAGATTGACCACATTGCGATCGACTCAAGGCACTCCTTATTCAATATCAAGGATGTTCAAACGTTCCGAGGAGCCAACGTTGACTCGGACCACTACCTCGTTGTAGCCAAGGTAATGCTACGGATATCCAGACCAAAGCCAAGGCAGGGAAATACTGTGAGGAAGTCCAAGGTCGGACGGCTACAGTCGCAAGAAATCGCCAGGCTCTTTTCCGATCGAGTCTCTCGCAACCTCTTAAATAGTCCCATGCCACCAACTGCATGTATCGAGAATCAGTGGTAGAATTGCCAGGAAGCAATTAGGGATGTACATGCAGCCAAACAACAGGCATTCAAAGCGGCGCTGCATAGGAGGACCAGAGCTGCTTTGGAGCTTCGTATGAAGCGTAACAGACTACCAATGTCTACGTTTATTAAGTTACTTGGATCATTGAAGTAGAAATCTCCAAGATGGAGTCTTCACCTGTGAGATAGAGCCGGACACGTGTATAGAAGATGAGGAATCGATTTTACCTCTTCCTCGTAGATGCAGCTTCTGCAAAAATCGTTAGAGAATACGCCAAGACACGTTGCGTGCTTGCCTATAAGACCCTTCAACCTCCAATCAATTACCAAAGGTCTTGGAAATCCTAGGAGCTGTCTGCCTGACCGCATAGCTGTCCTTTGACGGGCTATTCCGCGTAATTGCACGCAACATCTTCGAAAGAGAACCCTCTCCAGTGTTTGAAGGACCATTATTCACAACCCTGTAGTACCTCGTGGCAGGATGGTTAGTACGTACACTCAAAAAATTTCGTGTGTAAATAGAACTAATTACTGCGTGCATTCTACGAATTTTATTAGTGGTTTTCAGCCACGAATAGGATTCGTTGAATGGACGTAATTTGGTACATATTACTAATATTTTATTCGTATTCGTATAAAAACAAACGTAAATTGTATGAATACTATTGTTAGATTTACGCATGGTGGTAATACCCATTCGTACATTGTACAGTACAATGCGTATATTGTAGGAATGTTATTGTAATATTTACTAATGGCCTTGTTATCCATTCGTAAATTATACAGTATGATTCGTATATTGTACGAATATCATTGTAATATTAACCAATGCTCTTGTTATTCATTCGTACATTATACAGTGCCATTCGTATACTGTACGAATATCACTGTAACATTTACCAATGCTCTTGTTATTCATTGGTACATTATACAGTGCCATTCGTATATTGTACGAAAAATACTGTACGACTTACCACTATTCAACTTGTCCTACGAAATTCCTTAAAACATCAAGTCTGAAAATAACAACAGGTAGATTGTAAAAGTATAAAAATAATTTAATGCTCCATATTCGTTATTCGGGTGGCGCACCAATTGTGCTACAATAAGAAATTCAAATAACTTTTTTTTTAATCGATGTATTTCATTTTTTTTTTTATTGGTTAGAAAATTAAATTTTATTTTAAATAGTTAGTTGTTTTTAAAGATTATAGACCGCAAATGACCTCCACGCTCTCCCACGCATATGCGGTACCTGATCAAAAAATTATTCATTGCGGCCTGAAGAGTTGAAGTTGGGATCGCCTCAATTATTGTCGTTATCGACTGCTTTAATTCAGTTAAATTCCTGGGCTTCGTTTTATACACCTCTTGCTTGACATAACCCCATAAAAAGAAGTCTGGTGCAGTCAGGTCAGGTGACCTTGGGGGCCAGCGAAGAGTGGAGTTCCTAGAAATTAATTTGTTTGCGAATTTTTTGTTTAGCTCCGCCATAACTGGTCTGGCTATATGTGCAGTTGCTCCATCTTGCTGAAACCAAACGCTGTTGAATGGTATACGTCTTCGGCGCAGTTCTGGGTAAAAAACTCCTTCAACATCTTTAAATAACGGTTCCCATTGACAGTAACGGTTACACCGTTTTCTTCAAAGAAGTACGGCCCGACAATACACCTTGATGAAACTGCGCACAACACAGTGACTCGTTCTGGGTGCAGTTCCGTCTCATGGAGCATTTCTGGATTAGACTCATTCCATATACGGCAATTTTGCCTGTTTACATTGCCGTTACGATCAAAATGGGCCTCATCAGACATGAACAAACAATTGATCAATGTTTTGTCTTCTTCGGCCATTGATATCATTTTTTGGCAAAATTCCAGGCGAACAGGCAAATCCTGAGGGTTTAACTTGCTAGTAATTTGGACTTTGTACGGAAACAAGTTTAAATCGTCATGAAGTATCCGTTGTAATGACCGTCTACTAACTCCAATTTGCCCCGATAAGTTTCGGGTCGAAACGCTCGGATTGGCCTGTATTGCAGATGCTACTGCTGCGATTGTATCCTGAACCCGAACATTGGCATCTCGATGGTACGGCCTTCGTGCGATGCTTCCAGATTCGGCAAACATGTTTACAAACCTCATAATGGTCCATCTACTCGGGGGATTACCGCCAAACTCCCGCCTAAATTCCCTTTGGACGGAAATGACGGACTGCAAAGCATGGTACCGTTGCACTATCCAAATTCTTTTCTCCGTATCCCAAGCATCCATTTTTATAAATCTAAATAGTAACCTACAAACAAAATAAAAAAATAAGCCGATTACTCACACAGAAAAAAAGTTATTACGTTTTATTTTTGTAGCACGATTCGTGCACCACCCTGTATGTAAATATTATTATATTCGTATAAATTAAATAGTTAGAGATAAAATTGAATGTTGATTTCAACAGCAAGATTACTCGGTAATTGATGCGGAGGTTTTTGGGTGATTTGTTTCGAAGGCCGCTAAAAATATATAAGAAACATTAAATTACCAAATCTTTCGAAAAAAAAAACTCAACTCACCTTGAATGTCAAGGAAAACCCATCAGTAGTCGAATTGATTTTTGTACTGCCAACTTGCCAAAAATGCCCACATATTTTTCGATGCTTCTGGATGTTGTGTATTAAAAATAAAGTATGATTATGAAACAAATCAGGAATCATGATATATGAAATAATTTTGATATGTTTTATTTGAACTACAATGTTTTGAATTTTTCATCCATACATAAATAATCAAAATATTACATAATGTACTACTTGTCTCTTTTGCAATCAACAGATGCTCCTGATAATAATTATTTGAGACCATTATAATTAGCTTACAAACGATTTTGTCTTTCCGACAGACGCCAACAAAATAATACGTTTGAACTGATTGGGGAAACGAATACGTTTACCAAAAGAAATAACGGCTGTTTCAGTTGTATTTTTTTTTAAATCAACTAATACTTCGTATATTTTACGAATAATGCGTACAGTCATCCACAAATAATTTTTGTTTACTAATGATTAATAAATAATACTAATGCAGTGAATGAAAGTACGAAATTATTCGTAAGGAAAATTTAGAAAAAAAAATACCACTTTCAATAAAAAAACTTCTTTTAATACATTCTTTTGTATAATTATATATGAACTCAATTTATATGTATTTTATTTAATTTTTCCTAGTAATATTAAGGAACTTTAGCGTTTATTTTCACTGAAAAACAAATTTACTCTACCGACGCGACGCAACACACTACAAAATAATAAATAACACGTTTCAACTGATTTGGGAATGAAATACGCTCACCAAAATAAATAACGGGTATTTCGGTTAAATTTTTTTAAACTAAACTAATGCTGCGTACATACTACGAATAATGCGTACGATCACCCTACGAATGATTTTTGTCTACTAATATTAGTTTTACTTCGTAAGTAGTACGAAACCATTAGTAAATACTACGAATGCAATGGAAGAAATTACGAAGTAATTCGTACGAGAATTTAACGAATGCTATTATTTATATGTACACAATAACACTAGTTTACAAAATTTTGGGTCATGGTAGGGTCCTTAGAAAAAATATATTTTCTAGACTAATTTTGGGTCACTGAACACGAAAATCAAAATTATTTTTTTTTTCAAAGAAGCGTTTTCGAGATATGCGCAAAAATCATTTTCTCAGCTATTTTTTCAGATATTCCCATAAATCTCGAAAACGGCATAGTTAATTTACATAAAATGTGTATTTTCTGAATTATGTGATCTGTCTCCTTCCGACGATTAACTGTTTGTATAAGTCGGACTGAAATTTTATAAGTTACAGGCATTCAAAGTTTCAAAAACGAGTATTTTTGAAAAATTTCTAGTTTTTGGTTGCGCCATATGGATAGAAAAAAAAATATTTAAAATAATTTTGAGGACTCAACTAAAAAACAATCTTTTTAACAAAGATTTGAGCCAAAGTTTTTCAAAATCGGACGATAAATGTAGAAGTTATTAAATAATTAGTGAAAAAAGGCAATTTAATTTTTTTCAATAAAAGTCATATAAATGTATATTAGGGTGTCTGTTATTTCCCAAAATCATTTTTTTAAATCAGGAACCCCTAAAATCGAAATTCTATGTCCTTAAATAAAGTTTTTGACCACAAAATTTTTGTCTAAGGTGATAAATTGTTGCCTCTTAGGCCATTCTCTTTTCCATACAAAGGAGTATTGAACACACCAAACTCCAAGACCAATAATGACGTGATATATATCGTTGGAAAGGTATTTTTATGAACTACAATAGTTAGTAAAAGAGTTCTTTTCAAATCTCTATGTGAAAAAAGTTATTCGCTGGCCAAAATTGTGTTTCAGCGCATTTTGGTGTGAAAAAACTATACTTAACTAGCGAATAATTTTTTTCACGTAGAGATTTGAAATGAACTTCCTTAGTAACTATTGTAGTTCATAAAAATACCTTTCCAACGATATATATCACGTCATTATTGGTCTTGGAGTTTGGTGTGTTCAATACTCCTTTGTATGGAAAAGAGAATGGCCTAAGAGGCAACAATTTATCACCTTAGACAAAAATTTTGTGGTCAAAAACTTTATTTAAGGACATAGAATTTCGATTTTAGGGGTTCCTGATTTAAAAAAATGATTTTGGGAAATAACAGACACCCTAATATACATTTATATGACTTTTATTGAAAAAAATTAAATTGCCTTTTTTCACTAATTATTTAATAACTTCTACATTTATCGTCCGATTTTGAAAAACTTTGGCTCAAATCTTTGTTAAAAAGATTGTTTTTTAGTTGAGTCCTCAAAATTATTTTAAATATTTTTTTTCTATCCATATGGCGCAACCAAAAACTAGAAATTTTTCAAAAATACTCGTTTTTGAAACTTTGAATGCCTGTAACTTATAAAATTTCAGTCCGACTTATACAAACAGTACATCGTCGGAAGGAGACAGATCACATAATTCAGAAAATACACATTTTATGTAAATTAACTATGCCGTTTTCGAGATTTATGGGAATATCTGAAAAAATAGCTGAGAAAATGTTTTTTGCGCATATCTCGAAAACTCTTCTTTGGAAAAAAAAATAATTTTGATTTTCGTGTTCAGTGACCCAAAATTAGGCTAGAAAATATATTTTTTCTAAGGACCCTACCATGACCCAAAATTTTGTAAACTAGTGTAATTTGTACAATGCACTCATACCAATCGTTAAATTTTTTCTTACAATTAAAATTAGTATATAAAACGAATAAATTCGTAGATACTACCACAGATATTAGTAACACCTCACGAATGAATTCGTAAAGAAATCAAGATACAAATACTGCGTATATTTTACGTATATTCGTACAAGGCAAGAATATTTTCGCCACGAATGCCATTCGTAGCCATTTTACTAATATTTTTTTTGGGTGTAGGACTGTCATGCTGAAGGTGTGGGTTCGATTCCCTGCCGTGCCACCTAAAAACAGAAATTTTTTATCCGAGGTACTGCCTCTTGCGAGGAACTGACAAATCCTCCAAGAGTATATCTACTTGTCATGAAAAAGTGCGTCTCATTTAGCCGTTCGGACTCGGCAAAAAATTGTAGGTCCCCTCCATTCCTGCCAAACAACACGCACACAGGAATGGTTGAGAGTTGTAAGTCACTAGGCCCTGGTTCTCCACGAGCTGTTGCGCCACCGAATTTATTTTTATTAATTTTATTCACCTAGCACCTCAGAGTTAGGCTTCCCTTGAGACGTACTCGGGAGAGGTTTACTCTCTTTAGTAATAGAAGGATCATAATACACAACCCTACCGCTACTGGAATTAGGTATGTCTACCATTACACTTCTCTCGTTGTGATCAGTCTCAGATGAGGGACCATGACTTGTCACAACCTCCTCACTGACACAGACCACAGGAGGAACGGGAAACAGCTTTGGTGCCGTGCTGCCGCCTGGTTTAGACGAAGAACTGGTCTCACTGCTAACAATTCTTTGTTTTTTTTGTTTTGTGAGTTCATATAAATCCCACGAGTAAGCGAAGAAAGAGTGGTCACTCTGCACACAGATTCGCATATACTGAGAAGGCTAGCTGGTCCGAAAAGTGCCAAAATCCGTATACTCCGTTAACGACTGAGCTATTATTTTAAATTGGGCCCCCATCCAGGCTGATCATCGGCACTGGTTGTATAACACCTTAGATCCAACCCAATAGGAAGGGTATCATGATGTGTTAAGAATGACAGACTACTATTTGCCGTACCGTCAAGGAAGGAATAATGTGTTGAGGAATATACGTCGAACAGCAACACTCCGTACCGTCGTGGAGAAAAGCTCGTTGAACAGCTTATTCACCGTGTCCCGGAGGGGATGAGATAAGAAGGTATACACGCCGGCCGTACCGCCGTGGGGAAAAGCTCGTTGAACAGCTTTTCGCCGTGCCAGGGATGTGGATGGGAAAGGATTAGAGATGATTGCAACGCCCTTTGGTTTCAGTTTCAGTTCGAGTTAAACTCATCTGGAGTTTAATTCGAGAACTTTTGACCTCACTCAGCTTCTACAACTTGACAAGTTCAACGCTCAAGTCAGCTGAAAATATCAACACGGCAGCTGAAAGTGTGGCTGAAATTTGGGGCAGGTCAAAACCACTTTGCCCAACGTTTTTGTTGCCTGTAATTAATACTATGTCTATCGAAACTCACTCTCAGCAGCAGAATAGTGCCCAATGCTACCTTCTTGAGCATGGAACAATGGGTCCTTTTGCCGACAAATTTCCCGGACGAGTGATTTCTTGAAATGTAGACCTATATTAGAATTTTTCTTTCGGATCAGGTCAAAGATGTAGTCTACGCCAACGCCAATGTTCCACGATCAGTTTGTACACTTAAGTAAAACGTATAAGAGCTGTTATTCGCAAAAAATAGCTAGAAAATTTCGTCAGAAGAATCACCATTTGTACTTACGAATAAGATATTCAGCAGAGAGAATATTTAATTTTTTATTAACCGTAAGGTTTTTTCTTTAGATACAATACAAATACATATCACGACTTTTCAATTAAAAGTTTTTTTGGATGATTTGAAATGAAACCTCTTGTTGGAACACCTTATTGGAGTAAAAACCCAGATTTGTCAATGATTGCTAGAAGTAATCATTACAAGTGCTCGATTCATTTTAGATCCTTGTTTACATTTGGATCAGATTTCTAAAACCTTTCGGATAAAATCATTCACCAATAACTAAGTACATAAACTTAATTTTGAAGTGTAAAACATCACCTCAAAGTGCTATTGATTATCACAAACAAATACATAGGTTAGACTTTAACCCCAGTTTCTATTTTAAACAAACATTCATCAACATGTTAGGTAGGTACAATTTTATTTGTTTCTTTTCAAAATGAATCTGTTTTCAATTGCAAAACCATTAATTCCATGACAAATTAAAAAAAAAAATGAAATATTAAATACTTATTTGAATTCATAACCTTACCTCCAATATAAATAAAACCACATACACCACCCCTTTTTTTCTGACCGCAAGCCTTTTGCGAACATATGATCCATACATATACACATATGTATGCATATGTATGTATGTACTTGTGCATACCTGTCGCAAATAGTTGTTGAGGTTTACTAAGCGAATGCTTCTCGAAATTATTTGCATCAGTTCTTCTCAATGGTGCATGATGGTGTTCGATGAAATTGACTAAACTACCAGTTTATAGGCCAATTATGGTTTTCCTGACGACCGCACAGTTTTCACATTCAATATGCGGTTCATTTTGTTTTAATTTATTTCAACATCGATGTCCAAAATTGGTCGATGAAACAATTTGTCAAAAGATTCAATGAGTCTTTTTAGGAATTCGAGTTGAGTCTATTAAAGGAGTCAAAATATTTGTTAATTATTATTATTGTTGCTATACATAATAGGCATCTATCTATTACTGGTACATATATTTACTACTATGCTTATTCAATATATACATATACTACATTGCGATTATTCTGCAGGTGTCATTAAATCAATTTACATTACCAACCAATTATTGTTGTTGGTTCTTATTTGTCAATAGTGAAATTAATTATAGTTGAGCCTACAAAATACCTATAATTAACTCAAATTAATGAGTGATGGCAAAACATAATTTTACGTCATTTACTTGATGGGAACATATCGTCGTCGTTCAGTGAAAACTCTTTAAGTTCATTTTGTTTTCTGTACTTTTATGGATTTTTGCTTACCAGAACTTGAAAGTGTTTAATTTATTGGAATGTTTGCTTTAGAAATAGACCAACCCAATTGGTGAGGTATGAAATCTTAATTATGGCCAGTTTGGCAGGTCTAAATTTGGATTACTCATTCTGTACGTAATTAATGTCGGCTTCCAACTCTTGAATCGTAACTTGCTTACTGTCGAAAACATTTGACTTCAAATATCACGAAAGAAAAAAAAATCCAAAGGTTTGGTTATGATCCAAGTGGCCTGTTGAGAAGTCCGCAATGAGAAATTAGCTGCTCGCACCAGTTTTCGTTTATTTACTTACTGAAAGTGGCGCTACAGCCCATGGTGGACTCAGTGCCTGAACAAACAATCTTCTTCCAGCTGGCTTGGTCTCTAGCTAGCTGTCTCCAGGTTTGAACGCTAAGTTGGTGGATGTCCTCTTCCACTTGCGTACGCCTACTGCTACGCTGTCCACCTCTTATACACCATCCCACGGGGTTGGATTAAAAAATCTTTCGGGTTGGAACATTGACCCAGCTATCTCAGTCATTGGCTTTTCACTTTTGTGGCTTGGTCAGTGTTGCTGTATAGCCCATACAGTTCGTTGTTGTAACATACGCTTCAGCAGCTTTATTGGACTTAAGTTTAGATATAGCTATCTTTACTTCATCGATATTGGGTTGACGGAATTGTTAGCCTACGTCGCCCAGGTTGAATGGTGCAATCTGCAAGGCTGTGGAATTCAGTTTGTCATCGCATCGCCACTATACAATTTGCAGAAATTATTTTTCCATATCCTCAATACCGACTGCGATTCTACTATGGTGTTCCCTTGATCGTCCTTGCAGGGTTTTTGGTTCAGGCCTTTTAGCCCGCGGATATTTTTTTTCTTACTTTTTAGTAAAACTCCTAACCCTATTCTATTTCCTCGATCGCACGCTTCTCATGGTCTTTCTTTTTTCTTCTGAGAAGCCGGTGTTTCCCTCTACTCATAGAGCACGCGAGCAGCTCTGGTTCTTCTTGGCAGCGTCACTTTGTTTATCTGATGTTTGGCTGCATGTACTTCCTGGCATTCTTCGTTGAACCAGGGGTTTCACTATGGTAGCTGTGCAGTACATCAGAGGCAACATCTCTCATGGCTTCCTAGCAAATCTGCCACTAGTTCTCGATGCTTGAAGAGGACGTGACAGACTAGATCGGGAAAGGACCTGGCAATTTCTAGCGACTGTAGCTGTCCGACGTCAAACTTCCTCACAGTTTTTCCCTATTTTGGCATTAGTCTGGATATCCGTAGCATTACCTTGGCTACAACGAGGTGGTGGTCCTAGTCAACGTTGGTTCCTCGGAACGTCAATCTGGTCAATCTGGTTGGTGGTTGATCATACAGAGTATCAACATGTCCCCTTGTGAATATCGAGCTTTGGGAACTTCGTACTAGCTACCACAAAGTTTCACCCCGCAACAAAGTCGACTAACATGAGTCCGTTATCAGAGGTCTTCTCTTTCTAGTTGGGCATTAAAATCTCCCAAGACATTCTTAATGTCCTATAGCTCGGTCTCGGTCGCCAACTTTCTCCTCTGTGGGGGCATGTGCGCATATGAGGCTGATGTTGACCTTGATGCGAATTGCCGTGAGGCACTCGTTCACATAGTTGAAACTCTAAATTTCTAGCCTTAGTCTAGCTCTAAATATGAATCCACACCCAAAAAGACGCTGCCTTTGTTGTAACAGTAATCGTTGTATATATAGCGGTGATGTCTGCTTTGTAGCAGTCTAGGGCCTCCACTAAATGTTTGGCTACACGTGGTCTCTAGAGAGGCAGAACATTCCACGTGCAGATCCGAAGTTCGCTGTCCTTATTTCATTTTCTAGGTTCGTAAATAGTAAATCCATCCTAATCCGAGGTTTGTTGTCGTTTTGCAACTTAAAAGGTTTACGTGGCAGGGAAGTCACCCTACCCCCAACCTGGAGCACCTTAATATAACTCCAAGAGATGGGGAACTAGATTAACCGCTCCTTATAAGCTTCAAGACTGTCTTCAAGACTGTTGGTGGCACCGTTGATTTTCTATGCTGACTTCATCCTCCGCACACCATCCTTCTGATAGGTTCATCCAAGACTTCAGCCGAATTATACAACCAGTCATTTTGGACAGAAGATTATAGTGATGCTTTTTTTGTCTTTTGAGCAACACTCGCAGTTATTGGTTTAGCAAGTCAAGTCGGGACAAACGAGACCAGTATACGAAGTATAAAATTAGCACAATCCCTGTCTATACTGGCTCCATGGAACTTCCAACAATCTATAGAGGGGTGAAACCCAATTTCAGCTAACATGAATTGACTCGAAGTAGCACTCATATCTTGTGTCTTACTGTTTAATCTGTTTAATCACTAAAGCCCGGGGTATGGACTGCAAGACTTTGATTTCTTGATTAAGTTTTACTCATGTTCTCAACACCTACCCGCCTATAATTATTTTTTTGTAATCTTTCACGCCCAAAATCTGGTGTGAGCTCTTGGTCTATTAGTTTTATGTACCTTTGGGTTTCCTCTTAAAAAAAATCATCATTACTTATACTACGTTTTCACCGAACACCAAAGCGAGATTTAATAAGATTTACCTCAAATCCTCTTTAAATCTCCAAGACTTACCATACGAATTTTCTTCGTTAATCTACAAAAAAAATAATCTTGTTAAAACACCCTAAGAACAAATAGTTGAACAAATCAAACTATCCTATTCTTATATGGAAATGAAGGATTCATTCGTGGCTGGATTTAGTTCTTCATTGTTTGACACAAAAGAAACATTCTATCTCACTTCCACTTCATAAGAAAAAATGCTTTTGCAGTGTGCTGTCAGAGTTAATCTTCTTTTTAATCTTTTCATCCGGTGGAAACACTACATAAATCTTTTTCCTGAAATCCCAGATTATCTTTTGGTGAAAACGTAGTATTACTTTGAGTTTGGCATTTCACATTGTTTTTTTTTTTTATAATGAGCGTGCACTAAAGGGGTTTTGACTACCCTTAAGATGATGAACACAGTGCGAGCGATTAGGAAAATAGAAAGGGTTAGAAAGGAGAAACCGATGCACATTGGTTTTTAAGTTCTGAATATCAAAATGGGAGGGGAAAATAGAGCTTGGTAAAGCATTCCACATTCGTGTTGTGCGGCTAAAGAAAGAATCTCTATACTTGACAGTACGTCCGAAGTTGGGCTCAAGGGTAAACTGATGAGCATTCCTAAAAGCACGAGTATTGCGGTTGAATTTTTTAAGGGGAGGAATGCAACAGGCTATTTCACTAGAGCACTGTTTATAAAAATAGCGATAAAATAATGGGAGACAAGAAACACCGCGGCGGTTTTTCAAAGATGTAATAGTTAAGGTAATAGTTCTGTCACCTATCATTTTTAAGGCTCTATTTTGTATTCTATCTAACAGATTCAAGTGAGTTATAGGGGCACCTGTCCAGATGTGAGAGTTATACTCAAGCTTTGGTCGGATGAAGGCTTTATAAATTACAGCCAGTTCAGAAGGGTAGAAAAATGTCTTACATCGTCGAAGAAAGCCTAAGCACTTTGCAGCGTCTTTGGCAACTTCGAATATGTGATCATTCCACAGAAGGTGATCTGTGATGCACATACCCAGAACTGAAAGTTGTGCATTTTCTTCGATGCAAGTTTTGCTTTAGTGACAACAGACAGCATTGGGTTTTTGAAGCATTAAATTCTACACGATTTTTATTTCCCCACTGGACAATGCTGTCTAGATCAGAATTTAATGAGCTTATCATACGCTGCCGTTCAAGTTCCACATCCGAAGAATTGGGAAGTGAATCTTGAAACGAATATGAAAAGCTGAGGGTGCTGTCATCTGCAAAACAATTTAATGGATTAGAAGTTCCAGACAAAAGATCATTAATGAAAATGAGGAAGAGAATCGGAGACAAAACGGAGCCCTGGGGCACACCAGCATTTATTTTATGAATATCAGACTTGAAACCATCCAATACAACTTGTATTGAACGGCCAGAGAGGTAATTTCTAATCCAACGAAGAAAAGATTGATCGAAACCAAATGCACGCATTTTCGATAAGAGAGCTTGGTCCAAACTCTATCAAATGCTTTTGAAATAATTTGTTGTTTACTGCCGATGGCGATAAGAAGGAGGTGTTGTTCAATGTTTGTTTTGTATTGACCGCTAAATATTTATGACCCCCAAATCTCAAATGATTGGATGGAAATAAACATAAATGGGTGTTTCCATCGTTACGGGTGTGACAGTGAGACTCCATATTTTATTAATTATATACATACCAATCACAAATTTTAAACTTTACTAATCTATAGGGCACCTGAAGTCCTTTGAATAAATTAGTGTACTGAAGTATGAAAAATTAGTGGTTCAGTTAAAGGATCCAATTTAGTTCCGTTACAGGTGTGACCTTAGAAAACTGTGATTTGTGATCAAGATATCTAATTTTCATGTGCTGTAAAATATTGCATGAAAAGTATACATATATCATTCTTTTTCAAATATTAACTTCGATAGTTTTTCTTCAGTTGTAGTTAAGAACTGAGAAGTAAAACTATGTATGAAAAACAATACAAAATTTTAATTTGAAAACGTTACGGGTGTGACAGGTCATCGTTACGGGTGTGACCAAGTATGATTTGTATGCATGAAAACAATATAATAAACGATATCTTAACGGGAAATTGTTGTCATAGATGTATAATCATTTCTTACATGACGTGAGAAACAATTTCTCTAGAAAAATAATTTTTTTCTGACTGAAAAGTGAATTAATTTCTCACTTCAATGAGATTTTTTCCATTTTCTTTTAAAGTATGGAAAACTTTCACATAAAGCCGATTAAATTCACATTTAAAGTAGATTTTCTTAGAATTACATATATCCCTACGTCATGAATTTCATATCTAGAAGCAACAAAACTAAAAATGAGCTGAAAAACAACGAGAATATGTTTTGGAACGCCAACTTGTTACGGATGTGGTTAGGTTAGGTTAGGTTGAAGTGGCTGTCAGTCATGAAAACTGACACACTTAGACCATAAGTTGGCCCATTGTGATACCACAAGAATCTGGGAAGCCTTTTTCCCTACTCGATGAACCATTTGGAGCTTCTTATGAAGCGTAACAGACTACCTATGTCAACATTTACTAAATCACTAGGATCATTGAAGTAGAAATCTCCTAGATGGAGTCTTCGCCTATGAGATAGAGCAGGACAAGTGCATAGAAGATGAGGAATCGATTCTACCTCTTCTTCGTCCATACAGCTTCTGCAAAAATCGTTAGAGAATACGCCAAGACGCGTTGCGTGCTTGCCTATAAGACAGTGTCCGGTTATGACACCTATCATGGAGCTAATGTGCAATCTGCTTAGAGATATCAAACATTTAGACCGCTTAAAATCCATTACTGGCCAGATTTGTTTTGTTGCCCAGCAAGTGGTGATATTGTTCCACCTAAGGTTTGTTTTCTCTAAAGCATCTTGCTTCAGCATAAGTTTACATGTAGCGATGGGAATACCAATATCTGCCTTACTAGGTAGAAGAGGTAGAGTTGTTCCATATTTAGCGAGTTCGTCGGCCTTACAATTACCTGGAATGTCTCTATGCCCCGGCACCCAACACAGGTGAATGTTAAACTGCTGCGCCATCTCCAGCAGAGATGAACGACAATTTAGGGCTGTTAAAGAGTTGGTAGAGACCGATTCCAGAGATTTGATAGCTGCTTGACTATCCGAGAAGATGCGGATATCTGTAGTTGATAACACGTTTTCTTTCAGCCAAGATAAGGCTTCTTTCTAACTTGTTTGCTGAAAATATTGAGGGGTGTCAGATGGAGCAGAACGTCTAGAGCAGCGGAAGGTGTCGTACGAAGTGCTCCACTTATGCACAAACAAGCAGAGCGTTGGACTTTGCTCAATTTGTCGCAATTTACCGCTTTATCCAGAGCAGTCCACCATACTGTCACTCCGTAAGTGAGGATCGGTCTAATCACCGAAGTATATAGCCAGTGAGTGATTCGAGGTTGAAGGCCCCATTTGTTCCCAACGGCTTTTTTGCAAGAGAAAAGTGCCACTGTGGCTTTTTTGACTCTTTCTTGTATATTAGGTTTCCAGCTTAACTTTTTGTACAAAATAAGACCCAAATATTTTGCTTGATCAGTGAATGTTAGTGGAGTACCTTTGATAGAAGGAGGATCAATATGAGGGATTTTATATTTCCTTGAGAATAGAACAAGTTCTGTTTTATGAGGGTTGACACCCAGACCACACCGGTCAGCCCAGTTGGTAAGCTTATTTAAAGCATTTTGTAAGAGTTCTTTTAAGGTATTAGGATGCTTTCCTGATACGGCAATAGCAACATCGTCCGCATACGCAATCACTCTGTAACTCTCTGCTTCCAGGCATGTCAGCAGCTCATTTACTACCAAGTTCCAGAGAAGGGGAGATAGGACACCACCTTGCGGCGTACCTCTACTGACAGACCTTCTAGCGGAAAAGCTGCCCAGTTTTGAATTGATAACCCTGCTAGTCAGCATTTGATTAATCAATTCACCAAGCGTACCATCTACCTTCAGGGATGTCAGAGCAGATGCGATCGCATATGTGTCGGCATTGTTAAAAGCGCCCTCTATATCCAAGAAAGCGACCATGGTGTACTCTTTATGATGGAGGGAGTATTCTATAGCTCGAACTAGAGTATGTAACGCAGTTTCAACCGATTTCCCTTTGCAATAAGCGTGTTGAGCAGTAGACAAAAGTCGCGTGTCTATGCTTGTTCGCAGGTGGATATCGATCAATCTTTCAAAGATTTTAAGAAGGAATGATGATAGACTAATAGGTCTGAGATCTTTCGGGTTTATTTGGGAGCATTTGCCAGCTTTGTGTATAAACACAACCTTAACTTCTCTCCATAACAGGGGAATGTGGACCAGGTTTAAACAACTAGTAAGAATGATCTCCAGAATTGGCAGAATTAAATCAGAATTCATTTGGAGTTCAGCTGGTACTATGCCGTCGGGTCCTGCAGACTGTATGGTTTGAAGCTGTTGAGCGCCCATTGCAGCTTTTCCCTAGTAACAAGACCTTGTGGATATCTTGGCTCATTATCTGACCTATTATGGTCGAAGCTATTAATATTTTTGGAGCTTCCAGGGAAATGAGTATCTAGTAGCAGGTTTAGCGATTCTTCGCAAGAGTTGGTCCATGAGCCATCAGCATTTTTCAAACAGCTAGGCATCACTGGATTTGAAGAGAGGACTTTTCTAAGCCTGGATGCCTCTGAAGTTTTTTCTATATTTCCACAGAAAATTCTCCAGGAGGATCTCTTAGACTTCCTCAAAGCTTTCTTATATAATTTAAGGGTTTCCTTATAGGATTCCCAATCCGACGCTACTCGGGTACTTTTAGCTTGATTAAAACATTTACGACAATCTTTCCTGAGCGGTTCAAGCCCTGAATCCCACCAATACGGCTTCTTTTTTCCCCTTACTTGAGTTAGTGGACAGAAAATAGTCATTGATTTGTTAAGGGCTAACGTGAGATCACTGACCTTGCAGTCAAGTTCAATTATATTTGAAGGAGGATTTAAAAGATCAGGTTTTAATAGACCTTTGAGTGTTATCCTATATTTAAGCCAATCGGTTTTTCGAGGGTTTCAAAATACCAAGCGGCTAGGAGGTTCATCATTTAGACTGAATTGGATGTACCTGTGATCAGAAAACGAGTGTTCATCAGATACTTTCCAATTCAAGATCTTGTGATGAATTGTATCTGAGACAAGAGTAATATCCAATACTTCTTGTCGGTTTTTAGTAATGAAGGTAGGTTTGTTTCCCACATTACTTACTATAAGGTTAGTACTTATAGTAAGTAATGTGGGAAACGAACCTACCTTCATTACTAAAAACCGGATGTGACATAGACATAACATTTTTAATACGGGCTCAGTATTAATTTCAAATTCTTGAAATTTCATCCAGAAGTAGATCATAGTATTTTCCTTTTTTTCCCAAACCATCAGTTTGATACAATTTTTTTTCTTCTAGTAATGAAACATATAATTGAATCGGTGAGTGGAAGAACAGTACCAGCGCCAAATTAAAAATGTAAGAAAAACAGGCATAACTTCTTATTGCTCAGACAAAAAATAGATTTTTCTGTACGTAAATGTTGAAAGGATTGCTAATGATAGAAAAGTTTAAAATTTCTTTTTTTTAAATATTTGTTTACGCCAGTAAATAAGTTATTTTAATTTTTCTGCAACGGCGCTTGTACTGTTCTTCCACTCACCGATTCAATTATTTTTGTTACTTGGTGTGGCACTAACCACTTTATGAATCAACTTCCCAAAAACTCAGTTTGCATTTACTATTGAATAATTAAATGACACGAAAACGTACTTAGAGTTCTGATAATAGAAAATAAACACCGGTTCTCAAATTCAGAAACAGTTAATTATTAAAAATATGGTTTTGAGTTTCTTATAACAAAAAGTGAGTTTTGGAGACCTATTCTGCTATAAGTAGTTCGAATTGCGAAATATGCGACGATAAAGAAATGATTGATAGTTTCACTTTTAAAATGAATCTTACCATCTTTTAAAATAGTATAACGGTACTTTTCTCAATTGCAAGTCATATTTTGTAATTTTTCGTAAAGGGTCGTTTTGTATGGAATCACCCAAATGTTTTTTTTTTTGATCAGATCTTAATTTTACAGATCTAGAATTTTCGGCAGATTTACCCCTC
Organism: Dasysyrphus tricinctus; assembly: GCA_963921185.1. NCBI lineage: Eukaryota > Metazoa > Arthropoda > Insecta > Diptera > Syrphidae > Dasysyrphus > Dasysyrphus tricinctus. The sequence goes on along the minus strand of OY992530.1, from coordinate 58,839,960 downwards.
TTTTACTATAATACACTAGAACAATTTATTGGCAGAAATGAGTTTGACAGGTTTTAATTGCTACAGCTTTATAAAATTATACACCAAAACAATGACAAAGAAAAATCGATCTAAAATCCTATACCAATTGCGACAAAAATCCAAATTTTAGTTTCTGAATTTGCAAAATCCTATACTTTTTGTATTGCCTTGAATGAAGACGTTAAGAACAAAACGACATTAAGGTTTTTAATTCATGTTTAGGTACTGGGGTCTTATTGGAGTTGCATGTGTAAGTGTAACTAAACTACAGACAGTTCATGTGTGTTTAACGCTACTTTAGCAATGTTACTTTTAAAGTTTTTCAATATTATTTTTTTTGCGGGACTTTTTGGGACAATTCATTAATCTTTAAATGCAGGACATATTGTGAGCAGTGTTACCGCAGGTTAAAATTTTTATGAGTCCCAGAGACTGAAAAAATGAGTCGTTTTGAAAATAAATGAGTCCTTTTGAAATTTTTGTTTGGTTTATGATAAACCTTTTTTTTATTTTTGAATAACCAACAATAAATACTTAAATAACATAAAAAAAAAACATTTAATTCATAAATTTAGTTAAAATAACGTATTTACATAAATCACATAGGTATACGAATATCACAAGAAAAATATTTATGAAAAAAAATTAAGAAAATGAAAGTAGGTATTAAAACTGCATTTTAGGTTAACCAAAACCAAAATGGAAAAATTCATGTGGTAATAAAACAAAAACAAATTATAGAGTAGAAGTATAGGTTTCAATTTGCAGTCCAGACTTTTTCTTTGTCGTTTGATGCACACAACTCCTTGGCAAACATAATTGCCTGAACAGTGTCCAAGTCAAATCTATTAGATTTTTTTGTTTTGATTAGCTGGAGATCCGAAAATTTTCTTTCTGCGGCTGCAGAGCTCTGAGGAAATGTCATCAGATTCATAATATAGTTAGCAATATTTTCAAAAATAGGCTCTTCACACGCATTTCTTAATTTGAAAACGTCCATCCAAAACTTTTCAATGTTATTTTGATCCAACTGCTCAATTGCCAAAGAGGAAAACCCTAGGAGCTTATATTCAGATAAAATATCTTCTTTTTTACCAGTTTCATGTAAATTAGGAAATCGATCCACAAGAAAAGTCAAGTCTTTAAATGAGAAGCGTAGTTCACACTATGCATTAATGTTTGAAAATTATTTTTTGTTCTGAAAATTTAAATAAAAGTCTTTGAACTAGCAAATTGGTTTAACCATATAAAAATTCAATTCTCATTTTTATTGTTAAAAAAATGAGCCAAATCTTAAAAAGATGAGTCCCTGAGCCAACCTAAAAAAAAGGAGTCCTTTTGGCTCAAATGAGTCCCTGTGGTAACTCTGATTGTGAGACAGTTGATGATGCAAGACAGCCATATCAAGTGCGGGACAGTACTGCAAAATGCGGGACGTCTGCTCATTATACTTAAAAGTTGAGGTTTTATAATTTTTATAATTTTATCACTAATTAATTTTATAATCTCCTCTCAGCTACATAATTTGAACCCAAGGTGTCAAAGATTGTTTTGTTCGATCTGGAGTTCTAAAAGTTCACACTTTCGCATATAACCTTGCTCCTTGCATGACTCAAACAATCCAAAAGGTAATGGATGGAAATGGGTAAATCTGCAAAAATTTTTGCTTTCGCAAAATAATTCAAAACGAAATGCTTTGATTTGCTGATGAGTCTACTACGATTAATCATCATAAATACCACAATACTTCGTCCCCGTAAGGTACAGTATAAAGTCAGTCGTTTGCGACAACATCAACGGTTGCTGTGCTGAGTCCTCTGTATACACAGTATTTTTGCATTCCATGGTTGCATCTCTAAAATATTAATGTACTCGTGCAAAGTCGTATACCTATAGCAAGTAGGAATGCTTTAAATAGTTTTAAATTCTATCAAGGGTTTCGGATAAAATACCGAGGCCGAAGTTAAGGGAATAATACAAACTCCCAACAACCACATCCAATTAACAAAATATCCACAACTTCCGTCGCTATCGTAGCGTTTACGTTGTCGTCGTCAGCCGGTGTGTCGGTCGGTCGTATGGTCGGTCGTCTGGTTGGAATTGAAAATCCAATCATATATTGCATTGTTATCCATACATGTAATTGTCATGGATGGATATGCATTCATTTAACAAATTAAATGCAACCCACGAATCGAAAGCTTTTGTATGTCAGAGTCCTTCCTCTCTGATGCTCTGACCAAAAAGGACGACAACGACAGCGCAGCACGAATACTCCAATATCCGGACGACGACATTTATGCAACTTCAGCTGGTTTTTCGGAAATCCTTCCCTCGCTCACTCAATTGCTTGAAGTTGGGCAAAGAGGAATAATGTCAGGAACTATTATTAAGCTATATGTGCAGACGTACCTATGTATATATGTACTGTATGTGTACGGGGTCTAAAATGAATTCCTATTATATTTTCGTAGTAATAGGTAGCGTATTATCAAATTTCAATGGTGCTTTTCATGGCATATGTATATGTATATGCATTAATATAACAAGGCCACAGTTTGAAACACATGAAGATTGATGGGGCTCACGTTGCCTTATTTTGGAGAAATAGCTAGAGTAGGTATGCATTTGGAAAGTTTAATTCGATCTCTTTTATTACAACATGCAAACAAAAATTATAGATTCACCGAACTGCAAAGGTAATTGAATATGATTTGAGATCATTTAAATTGAATCAAAGGCAGTTTAAGTGCTTCTTATTACTAATTGCAGGAAATATTAACTTTCCATTGATATTATTTGTTAGATGCAAGGTTTTTTTTTAACCGAAAGATCTTTAAGTAGGTGCATGTATCTGTCAAATTGTACTTTCATAGTTGACAGCAGTTTTCTTAAGTGTATATTTATGTTCATTTGCTTTAAAATTTATCATGAATACAAACTTAAAAATATTTGACTTTGAAATGATTTATTCAAAGAATATTTACATCAAAGGGCACGGTAGTGCCAAACCAAGTTCGCGGCACTACAACATTTTTACAGGAACAAACTCAGGTAATTTTCAACCCCCCTCTAACTTCACTATCAATAACGTCAGAACGTTCAAATTCGTAGTATTTGCTGAGCTGATCAAACACAGGTGGCTTAGCAAATTTCAACTCTTTAGCAGTAGTAATTCCCGAGATATAGCACTTCAAAAATCGCAAAAACCGTTACTGATAACTATGTATATGGAGTACTTCCGATTGTTGTAGAATGATGAAAACTGGTAGATTGGTAGGGCTTCAAGTACTTTAAAAGAAAAAAAATAAAAAAATTGGAATTTTCCTTTTACTTTCTCAAAAACTCTTGTAACCTGTAGGGAGCACTTCTGATTGCTGTAGAAGGATGAAAATTGGTAGAGCGGTAGGGCTTAAAGTACTTAGAAAGAAAAAAAAAATTAAAAATTGTAATTTTTCTGTCGGGGACTCGGGATCCACCCACATTCTTAGAAATTCTAATAAATTATATGGAGCACTTTTGTTGTAGAATTGTTGTAGAACGATGAAAATTGGTAAATCGGTAGGGCTTGAAGAACTTTGAAAGAAAAAAATTAAAAAATTGGAATTTTCCATTCAGGGGGCGTGGCATCCACCCACTTTATCAGGTTTGCTATTGCACTTTCGGTTGTCGTTGAATTATGAAACTTTGTAGAGCGGTGGGGCTTGATTTTTACCTGGAAAAATAAATCTTTGTAAAAGGAATGAAATCGCAACAAAAACATAAATGTTAAAAAAAGAGCCAAGTTCTTATATGAACAAGAAACCTGTGCGTAAAAATTCAGCCAAAAAAGTAGTGAGATCTAAAATATATGCCAAGTTCTAAGTTCATGAAGTTTAATATCAAATATATTAAGTAGAGTAATATCAAAATTATTCCAAATTCTGATAGAAATTTGGTATTTTATGATTACTGATTAAAATTTGGTGGATTTACTTGGCAAGTTTTCTCTTAATTACTTACTTAATCACAAATTTAAAATGTATGAAAGCTTGGGCAGTGAACCCACCAAATTTTAATCAGTTATCATTAAATACCAAATTTCTGTCATAATTTGGAATTGTTTCTACATATATTACTCTACTTAAGTTATTTGATATCCGCCACTTGGCCGATTTAGGTTCGATGCATCCAAGAGCGTACGACGAGTCTTCGAATCTACCCCGATGGTCTACGCAGCAGAGGAAGACCCCACCTTAGGTGGCGCACACAAGTGTAGAATGTCCTCAACCAACTTGGAGTGCGTAACTGGAGGCAGCTAGCTAGGGACCGAGCTGGCTGGAGAGGCTTGTTGGTTGAGGCCGTAGTCCACCCTGGACTGTAAGCGCCATCTAAAGTAAAGTAAGTAAGTATTGTCGCTGTATAGGAGTAATATTAAATGTCCCTTTTTTGCATACGGAAACTCGCGTTAAATCTGACAAAAAATTCAGAACATGAAGGAAGGAAGTAGACAAGAAAAAAATCCTGTAGGAGGGGGGTAATATCTCCCCCCGCTTGGACGGGAAGGGCAATTTAATAAAATAATTGCATAAATAGAAAAATTATAGGTAAGTTTGAAAACAGTTTTTGCTGAATTTGTTTATTCAAAGAACTTTACTGAAAAATAATCTATATAAATGGATTTCTGGTTTTCGGGCTTTCCAAAAAGCCAGAAAACATTACTGTTAGTATTGCCGTTATTTTTTAATTGAATTTTTTCTATTTATGCGATTATTTTATCACATTTCCCCCCCTGTCCAAGTGGGGGGAGATATTACCCCCTCTCATAGCTATGAATTTTTGGCAGATTTTAAGCGAATATCCTAGTATGCAAGAAAAAAAGGAAGGTACATTCAATTTACTTCTTCAGCGACTACAGGACATGAAAACAAAAACTTGAAAAAAAAATATGAATTTTGTTTTCTTCATTTAGAGCCGATTTAGGTCCATCCGAGATGAAGTTTTTTTTAACGACCATCCTAATCTACATACATTTCTGGCATTTTGAGACATAGTAGGGGCGTTAATGCATGATATGAGGACATACATACCTGTCATTTCTACCTGACGGGCTGAGCTTTAGTACACTAATAGTTCATGTCCTAACTTTACTTGTAAGAAGTGTTGCCAAGATGGAAGCACTGTCAGAAGGACAAGAGAAATTGCGAAATGTTGCTTATAAATCGAAAACCAGGGGTCGGGCGTCGCACCGAGAACTGCCGTTGGACTCAGTGCCTTCGAAACCATAGGAAGACCACATTATTGGTTTTCTCCCACCCCTCCCCTTGCACGAAGCGGATAGAAAAAGATGTCTGTGAAGTTAGCAGGGCAACTTTCACCCACGCAAATGGGACCTTGACAGGAATTTGCAGTTTTCTTGCATTTCCATTTCCGATTTTGCAGTTCGCCAAATAAAGGTGTAATTTCGTGACCAGCTAACTTCACACTGAAGTTAGCAGGTCACATAGTGTAGCTCAGGAATCAAGCGTGCTAGGAACTTGTAGTAAGGCTTCAAATTTGCAGTTTTTTTGCATTTCAACGATAAGCTATCTTCAAAATTTGAAGTCCTCAAATCGTGTATCTCACGAACCAAGCATGCTAGGAACTTGCAGTAAGGCTCCAAATTTGCAGTTTATTTGCATTTCAAGAATAGGCTAGGTCAGAATTTTGAAGTCCTTTTTTTGAAAAAAAATTCATACTGACCTGCTAACTTCACAGGGAAGTAATCAGGTCACATATGGTGTATCTCAGGAACCAAGCGTGCTAGGAACTTGTAGTAAGGCTCCAATTTGCAGTTTTTTTTTGCATTTCAACGATAGGCTATGTTCAAAATTTGAAGTCCTCAATTTGAAAAAAAAAAAATCATACTGACCTGCTTACTTCACAGTGAAGTTAGCAGGTCACATCGTGTATCTCAGGGACCAAGCATGCTAGGAACTTGCAATAAGGCTCCAAATTTGCAGTTTTTTTGCATTCCAACTATAGGCTATGTTCAAAATTTGAAGTCCTCAATTTAAAAACTTCCCAAATTTGACTTCAATATGAAGCAAGTAGGTCACATCGTGTATCTCACGAACCAAGCATGCTAGGAACTTGCAGTAAGGCTCCAAATTTGCAGTTTTTTCGCATTTCAAGAATAGGCGAGGTCAGAATTTTGAGGTCCTTTTTTTGAAATAAATTTCTTACTGACCTGCTAACTTTACATGGAAGTAAACAGGTCACATGGTGTATCTCAGGAACCAAGCATGCTAGAAACTTGCAATTAGGCTCCAAATTTTCCTTAATTTTAAAAAAATTCATACTGACCTGCTAACTTCAGAGTGAAGTTAGCAGGTCACATGGTGTATCTTAGGAAACAAGCATGCTAGGAACTTGCAATAAGGCTCCAAATTTGCAGTTTTTTTGCATTTCAACGATAGGCTATCTTCAAAATTTGAAGTCCTCAATTTAAAAATTTCCCAAATTTGACTTCAATATGTAGTAAGTAGGTCAAATCGTGTTTCTCGCACCAACGTTTCTTTAATCTCTCTAGACTGCTTTTATATAATGACCAAGGAGCTATCGCTCCAATAGTCATCCTGTTAAATTGTTATACAATATTTATGTAAGTTTGTGTTACTTACTTTCTGTATTGCTTGTATTAGTAAATATAGTGAGTCTTGAAGCTATAATCGGCCATTTTATAATTTATATTTAGTTTGACATACGAGCACGTATATTTGTTATTGTTGTCAGCCAATGTTTTAGTTTTGTATTTAATAATTTATTTATTGTACCTATGTGTTAATTTATTTAACAAAATAAGGGTTTATAAAAGCCATACCAATTATTTTATATTATTCTTGAACAAGTTTTGTATTATTAATGCACGCTCTAGTTTTTTATCTTATATAGGAGAAAATTTAAGATTTAACTTATTCTGATTTAATCCAATATATTGTATATGTTGGCCGAGTGGTTAGCGAGCAAGACAATTGATGCAAAGAGACTCGGGTTCGATTCCCTGACCTCCTACATACATTTTTTTTTGTTTTATGTGAACCTCTTTTAAGCCCGTATAATTAACTCCATTAAGGTGCAATAGGAGTGAAAAAGGTCGCCTTTTTTACGAGTAGAGCGGCGAGTGATTTGACAAAAATTGATTTTATCCAACTCGCTAATCCTGAGGCCACACGAGCAAGTCCTTGCAAGCAAGTTGGATAGATACACTGCCCGTCAAATTCGTAATTTGCATTCCATTTGCCTCCCACTTGCTTTCCACTTGCTTGTCTTCCAACTTGCTTCACTACTGGCTTCAAAACTTGCATGCCAGTTGATAAGCAGGTTGCTTGGGTTTGATTGTAATAGTAAACAAATGTGTATGTATTGCAACTTGCTTGCAAGTACTTGCTCGTGTGGCCTCGGGGTAACGAGTACTCGCTCGTGTGGCCTCCGGGTAAGGGATAAAAAGGCGTCATTAAGGCCTGGCCAAACAGAGCGTGGGCCAGCGGGACTGGGGAAGAAAGAACGCAGCGGTAAAATTTTGTTGACAAGGCCTGATTGTAATAGTAAACAAATGTGTATGTATTGCAACTTGCTTGCAAGTACTTGCTCGTGTGGCCTCGGGGTAACGAGTACTCGCTCGTGTGGCCTCCGGGTAAGGGATAAAAAGGCGTCATTAAGGCCTGGCCAAACAGAGCGTGGGCCAGCGGGACTGGGGAAGAAAGAACGCAGCGGTAAAATTTTGTTGACAAGGCCTGAGTTTTCGTGTTTGGTAAGTACCCAATTTTAAATCCAACCATTGAATCTAGATTTATTAAATTCAAATATTTAAATCTATGTCCATATTACTCACTCTAAACATGTTAAATATTAAAGCTGAATTTTGAAGATGAAGATTAGTACTTTTAGAAATCTGTACAATTAAAAAAATAAAAATCAATTCGCATAGTTACATAACCCCAAAAATGGCGAAAAAGGTAATTGTTGGTACTTTCTAACGGTAGTATCTCGAAAACCAGAGCTGATAGCGAAAAACGGATAACGGATTTGAGTTCAACACGAATAATTATCCTTAGATCAACTCTTACTTAGTCGTGTCAAAAACCTTGTAAGCCTGTGATATCTATTGGTCTCCTTGAAAAGCTTAGTTTGTTGTTTGTTTCCACTACATAATTTAAACAAAAAATATCTTAAATATGATATAACATGAAGGTTTCTCGGAGTGCTAAAGAGATATTAGTGACATTTAAATGTCCTGACGAAAATTATCAGGATTCTTAGGAGTCGTTACTTGTTTTGTTAAAAATAATGACCTACACAATATAAATAAAATGCACGACTGGGTCGCACGTACTTGCTCTTATGTTCAAGACACTGCGGCTTTAAGAAAATTGTATATAAAAACATGGAAATTATGAGAGAAAGAGTAGGAAGCATGAAATACGACATTTAAATTGGATAAAACAACTCTTTTGACAGTTTGAGGTGGAAAAAAAGAATGCCATCTTAATTCTTGATTGAATATGAATATGTATAGGAAAAAAACTTTAAAATGTTGGAGCGGTTTTTAAAAAAATTCATTTTTTATATATAAAATTCTTAAAATATTTTTAAGAACAAATTTTGGTATGCAAATCTGAAGTATATATTTATGTGTATTTAAAAATAAAATTTGAAAAAAAATTGTCGACCTGTTTTTGAGATATCGATTTTTCAAAAAAAAAAACTAAAAATCCAAAAACCTTTTTTTTGAAAATTTTGATATGCAATATTATTTGATCTTATCAGAATTTTGTATATATAAAAATTCATCTAAATACGTTTAGCCGATAACGAGAAAATTGAAAATAAAAAAATACGTTCTATGACAGGTACTATTAATAGTTGCTAAGTGTAAAATTTTATAATTTTTGGTAGTAGATCGTACTATTTTTAATAAATGAAAAAGCTTAATCAAAATCGTAGGAGTCGTTTTTAAGCAAAAAAATATTTTCCTTTGCGGTTTTTTAACTTTTGTATGGAAGGTACCATTATTTTTTCGTAAATGTATGAAAAATGTTTTTCTAAAAATATTTTAGAGAGTATTAAAAAACTCTTAAATATCGAGTTTCAAAAAAATCGATCATGTCGTTTTCGAAATATTTGATTTTCCAAAAAAAATTTGGAAACATTTTTTAAAAATCCAAAAAATTTTGGTACAGAAAACGCTTGCATGTAGTTGGCCCACCAACTATGGAGTTGAGCAAAACTGAAAATGGCAATCGTTTGTACATCGTTTGTACACGTTTGTACAACTTTTAGAATAATACTATCTTAATAAAAAATGTACAAACGATTTCATACTTTTCAAAAATTTTATAAAAAATTTTTCAAAAAAAAATGTTTGCGAAGTGTAAAAACTAAACAAAAAAAAGACAAACGTGTACAAACGATTATCAATCGAACTGCATTTCCAGATTTTTCGAGCGTTATAGTTGGTGGGCCAACTTCCGTTTTATTTTTTGAAGTGTCTCTATAAAAAAAACGGTGAGTGTACAAATTATTCTAAAAGTTGTACAAACGTGTACAAACGATGTAAAAACGATTGCCATTTTCAGTTTTGCTCAACTCCATAGTTGGTGGGCCAACTACATGCAAGCACAGAAAACTATTTATATTTTTGGGAAGCTTCTGTATAAAAAAAATAGTTGAAATCGGTCGTACCGTTTTGAAGAAAATCAAAAATTAAAAAAATGGTTCTTTGGGAGGTACCATTAATTATCATTTTTGAAAAATGGTTTTCCACCCAAAGAAAGCCTTTACTAAAAAAAATTTTCTGAATTATTTTTAAGAAAAGTTGTCGAGCCGTTTTTGAGAAAAATACGATTATGTCAAATTGCTAAAAAAAAATGTATGGCAGGTACCGTTATTTTTGGTTCTAAAAAAAATTAAAAAAAAGTGTGGTCATAATCACCAAAAAACACTATGTTCCAAGTTCGAAGAAAATCGATCCAGCCGTTTAGGCTGTAGACGAACAGACAGTCAGACAGACAGAATTGTGCCACCCACTTTTTTGGAGTTCTCTATTATCGTAATATCATGTTTGATTGTTACCTCAAATTTTTTTTTTGCACGAATCCAAAACTTGCCTTATGGTACCTATATCGCAAGTAAAAATAACGAAAAAAGGGAGATGACTTACAACTAGCTTATTATTTCTTGGAGAATGATATTGAAAAAATGTTAATTGAATTTTATAGAATAAAACTAGTACCTATTTTCTAGAATTGTAACACCTAATTAGTTGAAAAAGAAAAAAACACCTTGTTTGGTTACATAGCCTCGAAAACAAGCGAAAACACTTTATTTTCGAATCCTTTACGGGATAATTTCAAAAACTGAGCTGATAGCGGAAAAGAGATAACAGATTTGAGTTCAGATTCCAAAAGTATGCTAGGAAACACTATCGTCTTCCCGTGTCAAATAATTCCCTGATATTTGTAAATCTTTCAAATAATCATCAGCATTGTCCTATTAACCCGTGTTATTTAAATTTAAGACTCATGTGTATTGTGCTGTTACAATTTTTATAACACTTATTATTTTTATCCGCTCATCACTAATTTCGAAAAGGAGAAAATTTCCTCACATTCTTCTAGCAACAGAATCCACATTCAGTGAGGAGTAACTTACTCCATATTTTCCTGGCAGTGTAATCCATAGTTACAGGGTAAAATGTGAAATGTTAAGGCATTATTTATTTGTAAAATGAATCTCCTCTGGATTCTTACAGCTTAGTGGCATGCGCTTTAGTTTTCAAATTCATCGTTCTTTTTTCATATAATCATCGGAAACATAAGGATTTTGTTGATGCATCACTCAGACGCCAAGAAATATTGCATAGTTATAGGTATTTTCCAAAAATTGTTTTTGACCTTTTCAAACATTATGCGTGCTATTAATTATTTAACTTATGAACCACTACCTTGTGATATCAATGAATCCTTACAGAATTAAATCACGAGCAACTATGAAGTGCCGTCCAGTCGTTTTGTGCTTTTTTTAGTAAAAATAAAATTCATGCAATATGTAAGGACAATTTTCTTGAACTATTTTCGTCTCAAATTAAGTGATTTTACATCTTCGAATCGAAAATATTGCTGAAGTTAGTATCTAGTGATTGGGATATAACCCAGCAAAATCATCAATCAGCGTGTATGTGAAATTAAACAAATAGTATCTTTAACTAGGTATCAGGGTCCAGGTTGTTATTTTTCAACACTGTTGATAGTTTTAATAATTAAACGACTTAAAAAATCAACATCTTATATGAAGGGCTTACAGCTATACCTAACAAAGTCATATTTTTTTTTTGCAAATTTTTGTGAATATTTTTCCACTGTTATTATCTTCGAATTTTCTCTTTCTGACTTGGTTCGGTTCAGTCGTGAGTCCTTTATACGTCTGTCTATCTATGAACTATGAGTACATTATAGTTGCTATTTTACAATTGCATTCAAACCAAGATGAATAAACATGCCACACTTTTGCCTTAGCGCAAATTTTTGTAGTTTACATGAACCCTGTTCTTTGATCAGATCTTATAAAACAGCAATAATAAAAGCAACAACAACAGTGAAATTTTTTTTAAGGAAAACAAAGTTCAATCTGTCGATAATGAAACATGTTTTTGTCTCACCTTTATTTTTGTTTGGGTTTGACTTTATGCAGTGTGCGTTGCGCCATTAGAAATTTGGGAAAATAATAACTCCAAAGACACACATATAGTTTTTTATCAATTACATAAATTAGGTCTACAAATTCAATCGTCTTATTATCGGCTTGCTAAGGGTAGCAAACAGCTCCCCTTTTTTTTCTTATAGACTGTTAAAAATATAACAACTTAAATCCTTATTAAATGATTAAATTTCCTTAAAAAACCTCGACCTTTAGAATACCCTGCAGACATTATGTACATACATATCTCCAGAAATTTTAGCTCATCTCTGCCATATTTGATACTTAAAAAAAAACATCACTTCAAGGCATTTGCATAACATACATAAATGTACATAAAAAGACCAAACCACATGAATAAAACCCCATTGCTATCCTTTACGCAAAACACGACTCCATAAATAATTGCATACGAGTAGTAGCAGTACTCCATGGAAATAGAATCGCAGTTAAATTCGTCTGCAAATTGTTAAAATAAAACAACCCTTCACTGCAGCAGGTATTCAACGTTTAAGTTCACTGTCAACGGGAGAACCACATTTAACTTTGGTCAGAAGACAGAGAGTAAAAACCACTATACGGAAAGTTTTGTAGAAATCTTTGGAATTTTAAAAATGTTCCGTCGCAGGATGACAAAAAAAAAACAGAGAATAGTTTGAATTTTATCTGCATTACTTAATAACAGTGAATGCAAAAGTACTTAGCGTTTTATATAATTGTAACTTCTTTGGGCAGGGTCATACTTTTGTTGTATTTTTTTTTTTTTTTTGTAGATGGGAGCCTCTTTACTAAGTAGACATAGAATTCTTTTTTGATTAACACTGAAAAAGGTTTAAGAGCGAATGCATTCATAGGTTCATAAATATGTATATATTTATTTGGAAACGCTTTAAATCAATCAAAATTGTGATTACAAAAAATATTTAATTCAAGAAAAAAAAATATTTTAATGTGGCCCTAATGTCACATACAACCACTTTTAATATTTTAGTAATCAATCAGGTCGGTAAATAATCCTTTAAAAATAATAAGAGTGAAAAGGCGAGCCAGATTGGATTTCTTACTGACATAGTGATTTTAGACAAACATTTATTTTGGTATCAGAATAATCAATGATTTCTATTTTGAAAGTCCTTAGACTTAAAGTAAAAATATTCATAACTGATTATTAAGGTGCGTTTTAGTGCATATCCAAAAAAGTGCAGTATCTTGGGCAAATGGAAAAAAATGCACAACAGTATCGCACGTACTTTCTCTTGTGTTCAAGTTGCTTGGAACTTAGAACTTTAAAAATATGCAAGTAATTATAGAAAAATATTTAATAATATAAAAAAGTGTAAAAAAGCATTTAATTTTTACTTTAAATTGTATTAAAAACTAGTAAAATAGCTTATCACTCAAAACCAAGTATGCAATTTTACTACTTGGAAAAATAGGAATATGTATGTATATGCAAACAACATTTTAAATCTTTGGAACAGTTCTCATAAAAACTAATCAAATTGAATGCTTCTAAGACGCAGGCTCTGTTCTTTACACGAAAAAGGAAAGCTTGCCTCTTACCAAGCAACATCCTTCAAATCGGTGGTCTAAGAGTGAAATGGGATAAGAGTGCTAAATATCTTGGTGTACAACTTGATGCGAAAATGACATTTGGATTGCATATCCAACATATATTACAAAAAGTCAATGTCACAATAAAGATTCTTTATCCTTTCATAAATCGACGGTCAAAGCTTAGTACTGAAAATAAACTCCTAATTTTCAAATCAATATTTCAATCAATAATCTTTTACGGTTCACCATCTTGGGGTGAATGTGCAAAAACCCATATAAAAGGACTTCAAATAAGTCAAAACAAAATTTTGAAAATGATGCTAAAATTACCGTGGCATTTTTCTACTGAAGAACTGCACAACTTGGCAAATATTGAAAATGTACAAACTAGAATTCTGAAGTTAAATGAAAAATACAAATTTTGCTGTGAATCATCAGACAATATGCTAATTACTAGTTTGGTTTCATAGCAAGTTCATATGTTCTCGTATATATATTAGTATTTAGCTTCTATTGTTTGAATTTGTTGGTAATGATGATTATCTATTTATTATTATCTATTTATTTATTTATTTATTCATTTATTTATTTACTTATTTATTTATTTATTTATCTATTCATTTAATTAATTATATATTTACTTATTAATTAATGTGTTCATTTATTTATTTATTTATTAATTTAATTTATTTGTTTTCCTATTATTTATTTATTTATTTATTTATGTATTTATTTAATTATTTATTTATTTATTAACCAATTTATTTATTTATTTATTATTTAACTATTAAGTTATTTAAAGTGATAGATCCAAACTGTGATATTAGTTTAGGGGGTATTAAGACTGATTTTTGTTATTATTTATTTTGTTACTATCAGAGTTGGGTAATTAGAAGTCCAATTACATTACAGGCTAATTACATGGTAATTCAGCTGTAATTCAATTGAAGCCCAATTACTGGGTAATTGCAATTGAAAGTCACAATTACAATTACAGGTAATTAGTAATTTAATTGTAATTACACAAAAGTAATTGAAATGTAATTAAATCAGTAATCAAATAGTAATGTTCAATGTAATTAGAAAATGTAATTAATTTTGTAATTAGTGATGAAGACCCCACATTAGGTTGTGCACATAAGTGGAGAATGACCTCAACCAACTTTGAGGCAATGCGTAACTGTAGGCAGCTAGCTAGGGTCCAAGCTGGCTGGAGGGGCTTGTTGGTTGAGGCTGTAGTCCACCCAGGACTGTGAGTGCCATCTAAAGTTAAAGTAAAGATAGCTGGACCAGAATTGAAAAAGAAATACAATGCACGACTGGATCGCACGTATTTGCTCTTGTGTTCAAGTTGCTTGGAAGTTAAGAACTTAAGATATGTAAGTAGAAAAAATATAAAAAGTATAACTAAGAATTTTAATCGTTCTTTAAATTTTAAAAACAACAAGTAAAATAGCTCAGCGCTTAAACCCAAGTATGCCATTTTATTACTTGAAAAAAAAGGGATATTGCAAACAAAAATTTTAAATCGTTGGAGCGGTTTTCTTAAAAACTATTTTTTTATGTATTAAATTTCAGTTACATTTTTTTCTTATTTTGGGATGAGGATTTTTAGAAAATATTAAAATATATTTAAAAACCTAATTTGAACAAAATTCATGAAATATTTTTTTAAAAATCCAAAATTTATTTTTTTTTTAATTTTGATATGCAAAAGATATTATTGACATGACATTTTAAAAAAGCTTTTTATAAAAATTTTGATTGAAATCCGTTAAGTCGTTGATGAGAAAACAAAAAAACCGTTATACGACAGGTACCGTTTTTGGTAATTTTTGTCTACCAAAATGTACACCATGCCTAAAATAACGCATTAGTTTTTTGTTATTCGAAATCGTTAGAGCCATTTTTGAGATAAATAAAATGTTCCTTAACGGTTGTATGGCAAGTAGGGGAAGTACGTCCAAAATGACATACTATAACGTTTTTGAATCAAAAAAAATTATTTAGACAATATATCGTAATGAAAAATATATTTATTCTTTTTTTAATTCATTGCAAACATTTAACAATAATTTTAAAGTTTAAAAAACAAACAAATAAAATAAAAAAAATACTTTTTCAAAACTACACCAAAATTCTTTTCGTTCATATAGTATGGACAAAATGACATACTTCATATGGGCAAAATGACATAGGATATATTTTCTAGTTCCATAGTTCTAGAAAGTTTCAATGTGGCTAAAATGTATGCATTTATTAGTTTTAATTTGTTTCTTGTCACTTTTGTCCTCTAATTTTGCCTTCGGGTTCATATAAGATACATAGTTCGCAAATGAATTGCTTTGTGTTTTTTGACACGTAAGCACAGGATTCACGAGCCTAATGGTTATTATGCAGTGTAACCAATTTAATTTCTATTTTCATCGCTTTAATGCTCCAAGATTGACGATATGTTGACCTTTTATAATTCCGAGACACTTTTACTACTAAAATTTAAATATTGTTCCCAATAAAGGTATGTCGTTTTGTCCATAGTAAGGGTATGTCATTTTGCCCCTATCATAGCTATGACAAAATTTTATCAATAAATTGCACAAAACTCGAATGATATGGCCAGTGATAAGATTATTTTACGAATTTTGTCATAAACTATAAATTAAATAAATAATAGTAAAATAAAAAGTTATAAAAACTACCAAAACACGAAAAATAGTCAAGTCCAAAATAAATATTATTTTATTCGTAAATAGTTTTTTATTTTTTGTGACGAGTAACGGCCGTCAAATGATTCATTATTTTTATAGGATTTCGAAAATCATCCAACAGAACCAATAAAATTGCATTGGGTGCTTTAAGTGTAGCAGATTTTAAGGAATGGCTGGTATGTCATTTTGTCCGTATATGTCATTTTGTACGTACTTCCCCTACCGTTATTTTTGGAACTACAAAAAAACATTAAATTCAAAATTTGGAAAAAATCGCATCATTCGTCGTGTTCTCCATCACCGTAATGTCACGTTTAATTGTTATCTCAAATTTTTTTTTACACGAATCCAAAACTTGCCTATATTACCTACATATGTATATCGCAAGTAAAAAATATTTTCAAAAGTGTTTTCCAAGAAAAATGTCAACTTCGCTGCTCCTTGAGTGATTTCAATGAAACTGACACAGGATAGCTAAGACAGATTTATAATAGAAAAAAAAATATTTTAAGAACAGTGGGTTTCAAAAATATGTCAAGGAACAACGAAGTTGAAACTTTTTTGAAAGACCCTGTTTTGAAAACATTTTTTTGTTTTTTTTTTTTTTAATTCTGTATCAGACATCACCTGTGTCAATTTCATTGAAATGGAAAATGAAGTTGCAAATTGTTGATATATTTTTTGAAATACATACCTATCTACCCTACTTTGAAAATATTTTTTCTTTTTTAATTCTGTTTCAGTCGATATTTTTGTTGGACACACTATTGTAATTTTTTTTTTTTTAAACCCTGTTTCAGGGACAACGAGGTTGCAATACGATGACTAATTTTTGAACACCCTGCTTTGAAAATATTTTTTTCTTTTTTAATTGTATATCAGGTGATAGCTCCCTGTGTCAATTTCGTAGAAATCTCTTAAGGAGCAACGAAGTTCCGAGAATTTCGCAATTTTTTTTCGAAAGTTTTTCCTTTGACACCTTGTCTTGCGGAACTTTTACTTTTCGAAACCTTATCTTTTCGAAACTATACACTCAAATGGTCTCAGATTCCGTGATATGTCATCCGAGGAACTTATCTAGGGAGGAGTGAAAACCAATTTTGGCTAAAACGATTATCTTCTAAGTTGCATTCATATGCCATATAACGGTTTTTTTGATTTTTGGTTTTCTCATTAACCGCTCATCCGATCTCAATAAAATTTTTTCACAAAAGCTTTGTTAGAATATAAATAATATTGCAAACCAACATTTTTGAAAAAATAAATTTTGGATTTTTAAAAAAAGATTCAAAATTTTTTTTTGAAAATTCAATATTTCAAAAACGGGTTGATGAATTAATTTGAATTTTCAGTTTTAAATGTATATTAATATATACTCAAAATTGGCATACCAATTTTTTTTTGAAAATTGTTACAAAAATTTTATATATAAAAAATTAATTTTTAAGAAAACGGCTCCAACGATTTCAAATTTTTTTTTGTTGCATATATTCATATTTGTTCAAGTAATCAAATGGCATACTTTGTTTTGAGCTCTAAGTTATTTATCAGACTGTTTATACAATTAATAAAAAATGCTTTTTATACTTTTTCTATAATTACTTGAATATTTTTTAAAGTTCTTTAGTCCCACACAACTTGAACATAAGAGCAAGTACGTGCGATCCAGTCGTGCATTTTATTTTTATTGTTTTTTAGATAGAAATTCCATTTTTGATTTCGATTTGTTTTTTGCACCAATCCGAAACATGCCCTATAAGCCAGTTGGCAGAGGCAAAAAAGATTTTCCATAATGCAAAGCTATAAGGATCAAAGCCAATATCTCGACAATGATTTATTGCACAAAAAATTTAATTCCACCTTTTTCATAGGAAATTTAACTATCTATATTCCTGTATACAATATTTTTTTTTAATGTCTATACTGTCGAAGTTAAAGCGCCTTAAAGTATGATTTTTTAGTTTTTGCCTCATATCTCCTTGATGGTTGCTGTTATGAAAAACAAAATGTTCTACAATGTTGTACTGAAGAACATGTCCAGTAGCAGACCTAGTGGCCGTGATCATTTTTCGACAGTTTTATCCACCCAGAAGCTAGAAGTACCAAAAATTAGTTCAGAAACGATAAAACAGTCGAAATGTTGGACGAGCTGTTGAAGTCGGAACTAAATGACCATTCACACCATGGAAAACAAAACACAGTTATTGGAAAAATAGCTTTGAATGCCCTTAAATAATATTTATGTATTTCTATATACATACAATTTAAAAATTCTTATCCTCTCCAAGTCTTTTTTTTTAAATAGGTACTTATTGATTTTAGAAAATATTTTATTTCAAAATGCAAAAATATTTTTATTTTAAATCTTGTTACAAAATTTAAGTAACAAGAAGATTCTCTGTAAAGTAAGAAGAACAATTATATTCATCTTCTAAAATAAAGTGCACTTGGACGTATACGCACTATTTTTATATGATGATTCTATGTCAATACATATTTTGTTTCGATACATAAGAGTAGACGTAACCGAAGATGACAGTTTTTAAATCAGGAAATTTTTTTTAAAATGACATTTAATAGTTTTTGCATATTTTATTATAAATGCAATTTTTGGCTTTTTGTGCATATTTTAACAATATGTAAATGCATATTTTTCGGGTCGGAATCATATCAACCTGCAACCTGCAGTACATATTTGTTGTTCAATGAAAAAAGACAAAATGGAGCGCAGTGTTATACTTTACTTAAGTCGAATAAAAAAAAAATAGTAATTGACGAGTTTTGTTTACCATTTAGAAAAGAAACAAAAAGGGGAAGCGTACGAAATGTCGACTGAACAAATATAAATTTCATCGATTGTTTAATTTTACTGTATTTTGGATAAAAGTCGACATTTTTTTACCGACAACTTTTCAATCGACATTAAAATAGTCCACATTACACATATTAAAGGTAATATTATTAGAGTTTTGATTTTTGTTTCTTCTGCGCATGTATCAAAATTTGTGTCAAATGTCGGTATTTGTTGTTGTTTTTAGGTGTATTTAAGTCATCACCTTCCGAGCCATTTTTATTTCTGACAATTTCAATTTTAATTTGTTGTTGTTCTTACTCGGGTTTTCTTCCTCACGCGCACAGCCAATTTTTAATTTCGACTGACAACCTGCGCAGTATAATACCTTAGATTTGTGTACTGTGAAAATAGTCTGGATTTTAAACTGTCAACTTTCTTTTGTCGATCAATTTTCAGTCGACGTTAAAATGTCGATGAAATTTATATTTGTTCAGTCGACATTTTTTTGTCGACCATTCGTACGCTTCCCTGACAAAAAACAAGCTATGACCGTTTAAATGTTTATGTTTTTATTAATTTCCAACACATATTAGTGAATGTAAGGAGTATAGCAGGTAGTGAAAATTGAAAATTTAGTTCAGTTCGACTATCAATTACTTCGCCATCGTTTGTTTTCTGGGCTAGATATGTGGACGATGTCTTTTGTGTGTGGACATTGGACGCAAATATTTCGTATACTTTGGAGTATGGACCTAATCACATAAATTTTCTTGATTTGAGCTTGTCATTTTCATCTAATAATTTTTTGTTTGAAAACTATAGAAAGAAAACTTTAACTGACTCCATTATTTCAGCATCATCTGCCCATTCTTCGAGCACTAAAATGTCGGCTCTCCACTCTATGATTGATCGTCTTCTTAGAGTTCCTGAAGTAAAATTGGTTTTAATAGTTAAAAATAATCATGGACATTGCTGCATGAAATGGATACGATATCCATAAAATCAACCACATATTGCGGTCAAAATCTAAAAAAAAATGGCTCTATCAATCCTTCATTTCAGTCGAAGATAAACACAAAGTTGGTGAGAGATACCCTTCATTCCTGGAGTTTCGGAAAATCATAACAATTAATGTACAACCGGGAATTTACATAGGTAAAACCTCTATAAGATTCATCCTATTTCATAGATTTATTCAGTAATACAGTCCGGTTCATATTTATAACCCACTTTAAAAATCGTTAATTTTTTTGTCGTCTATACATGATTAAAAATAAAAATGATAGGGAATAATAGTAATGGTCATGGCAGTTAATTACAACAAAAAGTTAATTTCAAAAACGTTACAAGTGTATTTTTATTTCTTAGTAATACAAATATAACAAAAATCAAGTGTTTCAAATTTATAACCCATTGTTTCAATAATTAATAAAAGTATAATAATAATAATATAATACTATAAACTTTGGGATAACTTGATAAAATCCATGAAAAAAAGAGTTTTTGACTTGATTCTTGCCAAAGGTTCCCAAATCAATTATTAGTTTCGGTTTTTCATTTACTTTTATGAACTGTTGAAGCAAAGGCTTATAAATTTGAAACACTTGAATTTTGTTATTTTTGTATTACTAAGAAATAAAAATACACTTGTAACGTTTTTGAAATTAACTTTTTGTTGTTATTAACTGCCATGACCATTACTATTATTCCCTATCATTTTTATTTTTAATCATGTATAGACGACAAAAAAATTAACGATTTTTAAAGTGGGTTATAAATATGAACCGGACTGTAAATAGAATTTTTATTATAAAACCTTCTTATATAGAAACTATGTCTGGCCCCGGGAAAAAAAAACTTCCAGCTTAATGATTAGGAATTCTTACCTTGTTCAGAGTAGTTTTTTGCTAAAAAAAATCCATGTAAGATAAACTGAACTTAATACAAATTGCCTGCACTAATTTGGTGCACAGTTTTGTATTCATAGAACAAAAACTACAAAAATATGTTCTTTTGCTAATATTTAGAGACGGAACTACTTTTTTTCAATTACTACACCTCATCGACAAAGCATGGAGTTAATTAGGTTGTCATTTTGATGTATGGTGATAGTATTCCAGGAAATTTGAGCTTGTTGAAGAATGGAGTCTAAATTATTGCATTTCGTGCCATTAACTCTCTGATCTAAAATTTCCCAGTGATTCTATATGGGGTTTAGAACAAGGAATTATACTTGCTACTTCGTAATAGCAATATGGCATTCATTCTGCCAGTTCCTTACAAGTTTGGTTTAGTCAGTATTTTTTGGATCAGTCATGTTGGACGATCGAAATCGAAATCGAAACGGTATAATTACGTCCACAAAAGGATGAATGCTGTTTTTAACAATCTTCCAATGCACGAAACGATTCATTATACCATTTATCTTGTGAATTGATCCGAGTCCTTGACTGGAAAACTTCCTCAGACAATAATTTTGCCTCCATCATATGCTTAACTAAACTATGCCCTTTATTACACTAGGATCTTTTTAGAAGTTTGCCTTCTGACCGTGTACAAAAATGGTCAGATCCCTTAAAAATAAATATGGACTGATCAGAAAAGAGGACCGTTTACTATTTTTCCACAGTGGAGTTTAAGTACGCCTTGGAACACTCCAGTATTACTCGTCGATTTATCTGGGAAAAAAGTCTTTCTTATTGGTTGGTAATATAGCAAAGCACTTCGCCAGATATTCCTGCCTGAGTTTTCTAAGCCTAGTTCAGTTTTTTTACTCGTTGACTATAAGTAAGGATCCTTTTTGATATCTCTGATAATTATTTTATCTGTGTGACTGATGGTTTTTCAGAAGCGTTTTTTGAAATGGGGCTTTTATATGCGAAATTATCGTATGACACATACTGAATAAATGCTATTAGTAGGGTCGCTTAGCAAGAAAATCTGTTTTTGCCGGACAAAAGCACCAAATTTTTTTAGGTACTACTTAGGTCCATAGCTTGAGATTTAGGGTAGGACCCATCTCGGCGGTCAGCCATCTTGGATTTTATAGCCGCCATTTTGAAATTTAGGTATATTATTAATATCTCGGCTTCTAAATCACTTAGGATCCCAAACTTGGTATCTAGGTATACATTTTTGGGGTCAGGGAATACAACCACATACTTTTCAAATGTTAAAGTTTGCAAATATACGAAGGGGACATGGGGGTCATGACCCCCTTGCTTCAAGACAATCATATATAATATTCAGGGTCGGATAATATATATAAACAAGTTTAAAATGTATCTGACTAAACTTATTCAAGGGAGAAATGGGGGGTCATGACACCCCCCCCCCCCTCAGAGCTCAGGAAAAAGTATGAATAAAAAACAAACTTCATTTAAACACACAGAAGTGGAAAAACTGATGCGACGTACGGCTAGCCCAAATTATTTCATAACCGTAATGTTACCTTTTATGAGACCATGGTGATATTATTCGCGAAGACCATATGTTTTGTCGTATCGAGTTTTTCTGAAAGGAAAATGAATAAGTTAAATGCAAATACAACATGCAGATTTTCATCATCTTGGACTCCATCTTAAAATATCATATAGATGATCATAAATAAAATTTAAAATTTAGTTTCTTTGTCAGCTGTTTTAATCAATATCTATGTTTTAGTTTGTTGTCTGAATGCAACCATTTACGCAAGATTTTTCTAAGTCCCCTATTACACGATGATTCTTTGCCTCTGACTCTTTTCGAACATAATGAAGAATGGCTGTAGTAGCTGTACGGTTTGTACTGTTGACACGGACGTGGTGGTAATCCCTCATTGGCAAGTTCCATCACCTGATGACCTTGTGTACAAATTTGAAGATTTCTGTTGCCTTTGGTACGGGGAGATCATTTAATTATATAGACATCAATGCTATTAACGAGAAACTGGGCGTAGAAAAATCCTTGGCCTCCCCGTATTTCACAGTTTTACGGGTTGCGATACAACATCTTCATTTTTCGGATGAGGTAAGAAATCTGCGTGGGAGGCATATGGAATTGTTATCATGAGGTGACACATACCTTAACATGCATAGCATTACATCCTTAAACAGAGCTTGATGGTGAACATTTAAAAGGCTAGGACGCTACACGGTAATATTATATGATAAATACAGTAATTCGGACAGTGTGAATGATGTCAGCAAGGAGCTGTTTTGTCAGAAGACTAAGACAATGGAGAAACTTCCACCAACAAAAGATGCACTACTTCAACACTCAAAGCGGGCTGTATACATCAGGCAGGAGTATTGTGTACCAGTGAACACAGTCAACAGTGCGCTCCTAGTCCGGAAGGCTGAGGCTGGACTCAGAAAGAAGAAGGTGGATCATGGGATACTGTATGGAACACATTACCTTTAGCTTCAAAGGCATGTGCTGAATTGGTGAAATGTAATTGTAAGACTCAAACACTTGTAGATATGCCTGCAAAGCTGCTCGTTGGAATTGTACTGACCTTTGTAAATGTCAATGCTTGAAGACGACATAAGCAATCCTTATAGATAAATGCAATTCAACATCTTTCATATGTGATTTCTCTTGTAGTTAAATTTTATATATTAATATGTACATATGTACATGCAATAAATAAATAAATAAATTGGGTGGCGCAACAGCTCGTGGAGAACCAGGGCCTAGTGACTTACAACTCACAACCATTCCTGTGTGCGTGTAGTTGGCAGGACCTACAGTTTTTTGCCGAGTCCGAACGGCTAAATGAGAAGCACTTTTTGTCAGTTCCTCGCAAGAGGCAGTACCTCGGATAAAACATTTCTGTTTTAAGGTGGCACGGCTGGGAATCGAACCCACACCTTCGGCATGACAGTCTTACGCACTAACCATCATGCCACGAGGTACTACATGTACATGTATGTATGAACGTACATGTGCATGTGCATATATCTTATTTAATTTTCAACCGTATATCTTAGAATTTAATATTTTTGTTACTCGATTTAATAAAAAAATTTAAAAAATTTAATAATAGTTTGTAATTAATATATACTTATACAACCTAACTTAAATGTATTTTCATTTAAGTTATTCATTTTCCTTTCAGAAAAACTGGATACGACAAAACATACAGTCTTCGCGAATAATATTAGCATGGTCTCATAAAAGGTAACATTACGGTTATGAAATAATTTGGACTTGCCGTACGTCGCGTCAGTTTTTGCACTTCTGTGTGTTTAAATGAAGTTTGTTTTTTATTTATACTTTTTCTCGGGCTCTGAGAGGGGGTGTCATGACCCCCCATTTCCCTCCTTGAATAAGTTGAGTCAGATACATTTTAAACCTTGTGTATATATATTATCCGACCCTAAATATTATATATGATTGTCTTGGAGCAAGGGGGTCATGACCCCCATGTCCCCTTCGTATATTTGCAAACTTTAACATTTGAAAAGTATGTGATTGTATTCCCTGACCCCAAAAATGTATACCTAGATACCAAGTTTGGGATCCTAAGTGATTTAGAAGCCGAGATATTAATAATATACCTAAATTTCAAAATGGCGGCTATAACATCCAAGATGGCTGACCGCCGAGATGGGTCCTACCCTAAATCTCAAGCTATGGACCTAAGTAGTACCTAAAAAAATGTTGGTGCTTTTGTCCGGCAAAAACACATCATCTCGAAATTTGACGCTAAGCTATATGGATTCCCCGTTTGTGCAAACAAACACTTCTTTTTCTTTTATTTCATTGGAATAATTACTTAGATGCTATTTATCACTTTTTATTTCAATTATTATACTCGATCTGATGACATAGGACATACCCTTACTGATTTTTTTATTTTGAAGGATCATGCTTGAGAAGAAAGAAACAGTTTAATTTGAAGTTGGTGTAAAATTGACTAAAAACAGGCGAGTTGTTGTTTAGATAAGTAACATATGCTTTAGTTTTGTCCAATTAATTTTAAATGTTTTCTGAGTTATTTTGTTTGGTAATTAAACAAGGTATGAGTTATGATAAAATTAATAATTGTAAATTAATATCTAGCATATTCTGATTAAAAAACAAATTAAAACCATCAAATTATAATGGGTTTTCTTAATTTTCTTTATATTTTTCCAAAGAGATGTAATTCCGTGCTTTAGTTTTGGCCAACACTCTATATCGTTATGGCCGATTTTACTTGAATATTTAATTCATTCCTGAATTTGGTTATTGGTAGGGCCCATAGACCATAATCCTATTTATGTAATGATGACTTTTTTCAGGTACAACAGGTAAAATATTGAAATTAATGTTTCATTTGTCATACATAAGAACTAAGAATCAAAAGATTTTCTAAAAATATCCATGGAAAAGTGTGTTTTTGTTTTGAAGGGGAGTGGCAAGTGACAAATTATTACCATAACACCTACGAAAAAACTCTTACACTTATGAAATTCGTTGAAAGTGTTAAATTTGTCATGGCAGCCAAGAATCCAAATGATGGGCAGAAAGAACGCCCCCAAAAATATTTTTTTTTTTAATTTTAATAATGCTTTCGATAGGTCTTTTACTGAACATCAAATATCCACTCTTTAACTTTCTTACTTGCGATATATGTAGGTACTATAGGGCAAGTTTTGGATTCGTGCAAAAAAAAAATTTCGAGATAACAATCAAACATGACATTACGATGATAGAGAACACGAAAAAAGTGGGTGGCACAATTCTGTCTGTCTGTCTGTCTGTCTGTCTGTCTGTCTGTCTGTCTGTCTGTCTGTCCGTACCTCAACCTACAGCCTAAACCACTGAAGCGATTTTCTTCAAATTTTGAACTTAAGGTTTTTTTGTAACTCTCCAGAGGAGAAATTGAAATTTTTTTTTTAGCTCAAAAAATAACGGTACTTGCCATACAACCGTTAAGGAAAAGCTTATTTATCTCAAAAACGGCTCCAACGATTTTGATAAAAAAAAATCAGTGTATTACTGTAGATATGATGTACCTTTTAGTTAGAACAAAAATCACCAAAAACATTTATTAACGGTACCTGCCATATAACGGTTTTTTTGATTTTTGATTTTCTCATTAACCGCTCATCCGATCTCAATAAATTTTTTTCACAAAAGCTTTGTTGGAATATAAATAAAACTGCATACCAAAATTTTTGAAAAAATAAATTTTGGATTTTTAAAAAAAGATTGAAGATTTTTTTTGAAAATTCAATATTTCAAAAACGGGTCGATAAATTAATTTGAATTTTCAGTTTTAAATGTATATTAATATAAACTCAAAATTGGCATACCAATTTTTTTTTTTTGAAAATTGTTACAAAAATTTTATATATAAAAAATTATTTTTTAAGAAAACGGCTCCAACGATTTTAAATTTTTTTTTGCATATATTGATATTTTTTTAAGTTATCAAATGGCATACTTTTTTTTGCGCTCTAAGTTATTTATCAGGCTGTTTAAACAATTAAAAGAACGATTTAAATGCTTTTTTATAATTTTTCTATAATTACTTGAATATTTTTTAAAGTTCTTAAGTTCCACACAACTTGAACATAAGAGCAAGTACGTGCGATCCAATCGTGCATTTTATTTCATCATCAATAGAAATATTTTTGAAATATGTAGGTAATTCATTTTTATTTGTAATTGGTATTTTTTCTTTCAATTTTTTTAATACTTGAATTTTGAAAAATGAACATTGTGAAAAACTCAACCATCTGAAATCACCACTCTTTTAAATAATTCTAGCTTATCAAAAAATTACCACCCTTTAAAATTACTCTAACTTATCAAAAAGTACTATTTTTTAGTTTTGAAAGACGGCCAATGTAAAAAACTTTGTTATCTAAAATGATCACCTTAAAAAATAACAAAAATTTTATATATAAAAACTAATTTCAAAGAAAGCCATTGAAACAATTTAAATTTTGTTTGCGTTCATGTTTCCTCAAGTTTATTTACCAAAAAAATTGTCAAATCTTTTTTTAAAATATTAATTTTGGCAAATAATTTGTTGTAATTTTTTTAGTGGTTGGATGTTGTAGGAATTGGGGCCTCGAGCTGTATCTTTTCCTACACATCAAGTGCTTACAATACCTCCACGTTGGTAGCCGCTGGATACTGGTCTTGGCTTTATGCCTTGATGTTGAATGTTGATCAAGGAAAGAATTGCAACATTAAACCCATGGCCCTACAGATTGGAGGTTAGTGGGTTGGGCTAAAGACCCGACCACAGTAAAAAAAAAAATAATTTTTATGAGAGACGCATGAAGCCTCGGATAACGACCCCTCTCAAATGGCAACCAGACCCGGAACGAAAATGGACTATGACCTACGAGTATGCACCTAGAATGTAAGGACACTCTATACGCCAGGTGCTACTCAAAAACTTGAATCTATCCTCTCGCGGTACAAGGCAGATATTACAACGATCCAGGAGATACGATGGATAGGATCAGGTATAACGAAAAGAAAAGATTGCGACATTTATTACAGCTGTCATCAAAGACTGCACATGTTAAGATTCGTCGTGGGAAATCGACTCAGATCGAAAGTCATCGATTTAAAGCCGATTAGCGATCGCCTAGCTGTGACCCGCATCAAAGCTACCTTCCAAAACATCAGCCTAATATGTGAGTCTAACAAGGAGGAGTTTTACGACCTCCTGGACGGAGCCTACGGAGCCTGTCCGGAGTACGATGTCAAAGTCGTGCTCGGAGACTTCAATGCTACAGTCGGAAAGGAAAACATCTTTGGCGGATTAGTTGGAAAGCATAGCCTCCACGAAACAACAACAGATAACGGCTTACGACTAATCGACTTTGCTACAGCTCGTAATACGGTGATAAGTAGCACTAGGTTCCCCAGGTGAAGGATACACACAGCAACCTGGCGATCTCCAGATGGTCGAACCGCCAACCAAATCGACCACGTGCTAACTGGCGCAAGGTATGCATCGAACATCTTGGACGTGCGAACTTTCCGAGGTGCAAACGTGGACTCTGACCACTTACTTGTTGTGACAAAGTTCAGAGCCCAACTGTCCAACGAAAAGAAAACGAAGGCCGCCCAAAGGAAGAAATTCAACATCGCATGCCTTAGCACATCTGAGAAAGCCAGAGACTACAGTGAGCAATTGACCGGGAAACTCTCTGCCGTACACCCAGCCACAAGCGTCAACAACAAGTGGAACCAATATCGCTTCATCATTAAGGAGACAGCCAAGACCACCATAGGCTTTCAACCGCCAGAAAAAAGAAACTGTGGTATGACGATGAATGCGCGGCGTTGAAGCAGGAGACGGAAAATGCACGAATGCAAATGCTGCAATGGAAAACAAGAGCAGCAAGAGAGGAGTACCGTGAAAAGAGAAAGAAAGAAAAAAAAAACCTGCGCAGAAAAAAAAGAGCATCCGCAGCCTCTCAGCTCAAGTATCTCGAAGAGTCCAGCACCGCCACCAACACCCGCCGGTTCTACAAACAGCCAAGCAACTGGCATCTGGTTATAGGACTGGCATGCAAGCTCTTCGAAACAGCGAAGGGAACCTATTCACCGAAGTACAAGGAATTGTAGACGTGTTTTAGCAGCATTTCCAGCAGCTGCTTAATGCCCATTATGTAGAGGAGGCAACAGAGGAACAAGGAAGCATAAAACCATTCAATGAAGATCCAGTCCCAGCGCCCAGTACTGAAGAGGTTAAGAAAGCCATCTACAAGCTTAAGAACAACAAATCCGCCGGCTCGGATGGCCTACCTGCGGACCTCTTCAAGTATGGAGGAGATGTCCTGGTAGGGTGCATGCACCAACTCATCAACCAAGTGTGGGAGGAGGCAAGTATGCCCGACGACTGGTCAAATAGCTCCATATGCCCAATCTTCAAAAAAAGGCGATCCTATGTCCTGCAAGAACTACAGAGGCATATCCCTGCTTAATGTTGCTTACAAAATCTTATCCAACGTACTACATATGTGAGCGTCTAAAACCTTTCTGCAACACTATGATCGGCACGTACCAGTGTGGCTTCAGGCCAGGCAGATCAATGATAGACCAAATCTTCACATTGAGGCAAATCCTGGAAAAGACCAACGAATTTCAAGTCGAGACCCACCACCTATTCATCGACTTCCAAGCCGCATATGATAGCAAAAGTCACCAAGAGCTTCTATTGGCGATGTCGGAACTCGGGATCTCGAAAAAAATGATCCAGCTATGCCGCATGACGTTATAAAATACGCGGTGCAAAGTGCAAATGGGTAACAGCTCATCCGAGTTATTCCAGACGTGTACAGGGTTCAGACAAGGAGATGCGCTATCATGTGATTTCTTCAACCTAGTCCTGGAGCAGATAGTGTGCAAGAGTGGTGTTAACATGGAAAGCACTATCTTCAACAAGTCTTCTCAACTGCTTGGCTATACGGACGACATCGACAAGCATTCATAGCTATTGATGAACAGACGAAACGCGTTGGTCTTGAAGTGAATGAGGACAAAACAAAGTATATGCTATCAACAAACAAAGCCTCATCTGTCCATCGCCCAAAACAAAACGTCATTGTTGGTAGCAGTAATTTTGAGGTAGTCAAGGAGTTCACCTACCTCGGAACAAACGTCAATTCCACGAATGACACCTTAGTGGAAATCCGACGAAGAATTACTCTAGCGAACCGCTGCTACTTCGGTTTGGCCAAACAAATGGGTTCAAAGCTCCTTTCCCGAAATACAAAGTGCACGCCATACAAAATGCTAATTTTACCAGTTTTACTCTACGGCGGCGCCGAGTGCTGGACAATAAGTAAAAAAGGAGAATTGATACTGGGCCCTTTCGAGAGAACACTTCTTCGGCGGATAGTTGGTCCTATATGCGAAGAGGGCGATTGGAGGAGAAGATTCAATCGTGAACTGTACGAGCTGTACCAAGATGTGGATGCAGTCCAAAGAGCCAAAACACGTCGACTACACTGGCTTGGCCACATCGAGCGAATGGACAACAACGCTCCAGCCAAGAAAATCTTCGAATCCCAGCCCCCAGGTTCGAGACGACCAGGAAGACCGAACCTCCGCTATAGGGACCAGGCGGTCACAGACGCAAGAGCGCCTGGTCTCGATGACTGGAGGGAGCGTGCGAGGGACCGCAACCAATGGAAGACCGCAATATCTCTGGCAGAGACCCTTCATGGATCGGGAGCCGGATAAGTAAGTAAGTAAGTAATTTTTTTTTAATACAAAATTATTTATCTTTTTTTAAATCTTCGTGTCATGATTGAAGCATTAGGAGATTATACGAAAACTAAGAATAATATAAGGCCGTGAGTATAATATATACCAAACTGCATTTTTGTATCATTTTCAGTACAGCAAAAAGAAGAAATAGGTTATTTTCTAACGCTTGTAGTTTTAAAAATTTTCAAACACTTGTAGTTTTAAAATAAAGAAAAATTGATTATACTTTTATTTGCAGTACGATCGAAAAATAAAAGATTTTTTATGTTATATTAATGGTCCTTCAAAATACTGTCATAACTGATCACATAGGCTACTCTAGCATTCAAGCTTTTAATTTTTTGTGCTTGGCCTCTAAGTGCAAAAAGTCTTGTAACTATGGCACGAAGCCTTCAATTCAGAAGTATTTAGTAATGCATACAAATTCAATTTTCGTTATAAAATCAATTTCAATAATATAACAGTTAGCTACTATTGAACTTACGCCCTCAAATATATCATAATTTTGGAGCATCCCCAAAAATAAAGTGATGTGCACTGGGACCGTTTACGCACTATTTTTAGTGAAATAATCTGTTATACAAAAAGAAATTTTTTTGTAGTACATTTTGATCAAATCAAATCCTATGCAATGCAAAGCTTGATAAATGGATCACAGGGTATTATAACAAAACCATAACAGTTTTTTTTAAACACTCTATGATATTCTTCAATTTTCAAAAGTCTTTAATATAATAAACTTAATTTTCAAAGCCATTTGAACTATCAGTAAAAGTACATTCTATTTCCTAGCTTATAATTTAAATAATTTTATTTTAAGTTTCAAGATTTTTTATTTTTTTTTTTTTCAAAAATGTATCTAACAAAGGTTCAAAATAATTGATTCACATTTATATGAACATTTTTCCAACATCTGGATACAGTCTTCTTTTCTTTGAAATCAAAATGTTCTTTTGACCTAAAACATATACATGTGATGCATTATACAAGTGTATGATATATATCTCGCATTTCTTCCCATTCACGAGTATTTCTTTGCACATTTGAATACTACATTCATATCTTAGATAAACAACGTTATTTTTTCAAAAAGAATTATTCTCTGTGGTTAATTATGACTTTATGGAATATTGTTCAATGTCGTGTGTTCTACTGCACAGAAATAAATTGCAAAATATTTCTTTTCAAACATGAAAGATTTTAATTTCTGATAAAGTGTCTGGTTTTAATGAGAAAAAAATAAAATTGAAAGACCGAAACTATATGGTTTTTTTTGTCATATGTAATGTTTTATATGTTTGTATACACTATCTACTTAAGTACTTAAAAAAAATATGAAAAAATCATTTCTAGGGACTACAACATTTCAGAAGAACTAAGATATACAAAAGTGGGATACTTTATTCTGTACGAATACCTGAAGTATTTATATTTTATTTTTGACGTATGCCAAGAATATTTTAGTCTTTTTATAAGTAAAAAGTTTTACTCAAATAGAAAACTTAACCTAATTCTCGCACTCAATTAGTCATATTTTGCTGTAAATGTGCATAAGTGAAAAACTAATGTTAAGTATTCGTCTATTAGGCTAGTGTAAGCTTTTCAGATCTATTACAAAACTACATACCCATCTTATCAAATCGTTTTTGAAATTAAATTTTTCTTTAATCTTATCCTAGTGGTTGTAAATTGCATTCAAATAAGAAAAAGAACATATTTTTTAAGTCTTGCTGTACTTTACATGTCTATATGTTCATTTTCATAAGTTAAGCTTTTACAGCATTAACATTTAGATTAAAATTCAAATAAAAATTCTTGTTTTTTCTTCTTCTTCATCCTCAGTAAGATGGAAATGCATACTGCATAGCATATATCTTTTATGCAGAAATGTGTGCATATAGTTTCCTTTCAAACATAATACTTTCAATCCTTATAATTCTCAAGCTAACAACATTCAATTTGAATGAATAGACTTTATTTAGCACTGTTGAACTGCAAAAACACATTCGGTATGAAATTTATTCCCCAATATAAAATGTCATTTTCAAATTTAGTTTGAGCTTTCTTTATACTTCCAGAGAGGTTATAACTTAGAATCTTAGATCTCTTTTCAATATGGCAGACATTTAAAAAATGAAGTTATTTATAATTGAATATAAAACTAAACGTAAAGAATTTACCTTTTCAAAATTGTATGAACGGTAAGTGTTAGAGAGTAGCTAGGAGCATAATATGTAGGTACATACATTTATGTGTGTTTATAAAACTGTAAGCTCAGTGCATAAAATCCTTTTGAAACGTATTTGTATAAGAAGGTAGATGTTGGGTAAATTAATAATACGATATCCTTGTCATGGCAAAGTTATGTTCTCCTTTTCAATATGGTTGAAAATACATAAAATAGTTTCAAAGACCTACACAATTAGGTATTTTGTTTCGATTGTTTTAAAGCTTTGGAAATTCCAAATACATATGTATACTGTATGCATATAGGCTTTGAATAAAATACATTACACAAATCACATGAAACTGTTCTTGTGGTTTAAAACTATAACGTGGCTACTCTTTGAAGATCTATTCAAGAGTACTATTAAGAGTTGTGATGCCTTTTTAGTTTCCAGCTGAGGTAGGTCAGCGGGGTCCAGGGTCAACCAAAGAAAGCAGAAAAACTAGGTCAATAGATGGCTCAGAACTCCAGTTCCAAAGTATATTTATTTAATATTAATATATAGTATA
The DNA here is from genome assembly GCA_963921185.1 of Dasysyrphus tricinctus. Classification (NCBI taxonomy): domain Eukaryota; kingdom Metazoa; phylum Arthropoda; class Insecta; order Diptera; family Syrphidae; genus Dasysyrphus; species Dasysyrphus tricinctus. The sequence goes on along the minus strand of OY992530.1, from coordinate 58,807,218 downwards.
ACAAGGTATTTCATATAATATTCCAATATTTTCGGTCTTAAAATAAACTAGCAAGGTATTTCATATACATTAACAATATTGTAAGGTCTTACGATAAGCTGACAAAGTATTTCATACTAGCCTTTACACGCGGCTTCGCTCGCGCTCATGTTTAATTTATCAATATACAGAAATCATTAACGAAAAAATTAGTAGGTACAGATGAAGATAAAATTTTTACAAAATGAAAAATAATTACTGCAGTCATATGTTCTACCTCACTGCGAACTGAATATCACACAATTAGTCCAATAGCTGGTAACAAATTTTTTGGGTGAACGCATAACCAAAATATGAGTTTTGAGAATCTGTAGGTGCATGCATCTTAATATTGAGTTCAATAGTCTGGAAGGATTTTTTTCGACACGTTGGGGACGGGGTGTGGAAAATATGTAGCTGTTTCCCAATTTTTGTAACAGGGTTACAACCACATCAATCCATTTTCAAAAACAGGAACAGGATCTCTGACAATAAGGCCGATAAGCTTTGCTTTAGAGGGTCATATCTTGAGTTCTATTACTCAGTTCATAAAATAAAAGTTTGTGGACTTAGGAAGAATTCCAGAGCACAATTTCTCATTTTTAATAAATGAATTGAAGTGGTTGTACCCCTAACACAAACATTTGAAAAGTGCTATTTTCAACCCCTCGCCCCGAGCACGGGCGTCAATAAAATCCTGCCAGACTTTTTCAATTGATATCAAGATGCGTGAACCTACAAGCCCTCATATGTACATATATGTACTCATGTTTTTGCTATGCGTTCAACCACAGAATTTTCTGCCGGCTCATACACTATAGTGAGGATGCTGCTCCATTTAGCGAAAACATACAAATTGTGAAGCAAATAGTATGAGAAAACCTCAAAATAAAAAAAAAATTATCTCTTGAACGAAATATCAAAATTGATTGATTTTTTTTTTCGAACTTTATTGATTTATTTTGTTCCTATATAATATTAAGTTGTTTTGGTACCAAATATTTTTTTCTTTTTTCGTCTCATATGGTAAAAAAAGTATCCTATTGACGCTTCCAGAGTCCCATCTATCTCTATATCCAAATTCGTCATAATTGATTCAGCAGTTAAGGCGTGAAAGCGTCACAAACAAACAAACAAACTCACTTTCACATTTATTATATTAGTAGGATACGCTAATGGCGGAATCATGAAGCTGAAGATTGCCGACAACGAATTTTTTATTTCTTTTAAAAGAGGATACCTCGATAAGTATCAATGATATTGAAAAATTTTTAACACCAAAATGTTGGGAGAAAATTTTTCTAGGGGCGATGTCCGTTACTTTTTTAAAATTGTACCTCATTATATTTTTGGAAATGAGCTTTAAAACTTTTAAAATTCAAATTTTGTTCAGGAGAGGATATAGACTTCAATAATTTTTTTACAAAAAAATTAAAAAATCCTCTTTGTAGATCATACTTTTCTCTAGAGGTGATGTTCCTTAGTTTTTTTTTTTATTTTTGTACTACTTAGCTTTAAACCATGAAACTTGACAAGAAATACAAACAAAATTAGACACTTATTACTTCGGATCAACGAATGGTAGGTAAAAAAAAAAAGTACATACAAAAATTGCATTTTCCAAACTCTAGAGGCGATGTTTTTTATATTTTTGATATTTGATGTTCTGAGGTCTTCATTATTGCCTATAGAATAAATTATAAAAAAAAGCAATAACCATCTTAATTTTACTCTACAATAATTTTTTTTAATATACCTAAATATGAATTTAGATCTATAAAAATAAAAATATTGTAAACATAAACTTTCCGGTTCGCCCGTAGAAACAATATTGATAAATCAAAATAATCGATTATTAAAAAATGTAAATTTTGAAGATCGAATGGAAAAAAGGATATTATAATTGTAAAAACACTAGCGGAAAAAATTAATAGATAAACAAAATTCCAAATTTTTAATATGTCATCTTTGTTAAAAATGATCGTATCGGAGTCATATTTAAAACGAAATTCAAAACTAAGAGCCCCTAGTTTTGAAATCTTAAGACGAAAAGTTCTTCAATGTAATATGCATTACGCAATCCAAATGCATACAGTGAAAAAAAAAGAATGTTGGTGTACAAATTTGGGAACTTGTTTATTCAGCTTTAATTTGGGTTTTTTTTACTGTAGACCTTGATTCAACGATTCGATTGCTGAGATATCAGTTTATGAACGGAAAAGGAACGTTTTGTGTTTGATAATCGATTTTGCAGCAAACAATGATTGCACAGAAAATTTGAGGTAGGCTTTGAGCACTTGAATAAACTGTCTACAAGAATGGATAAGTTAGTTTTAACGGCTTAAGTTAAGTTTTACCGGTCAGTTCTTTAATATTAAGGTTTTGAAATAAAAATAAAATATCTGGAAACATTGTGTACTATGTCAGTGAAGCGGCTGACACGGACGAATGACAACTTTATGCTTACAATACTTTTTTTAGAGATCTAAATACATACCTAAATATTTAGGTTTATACAAAAAAATATTGTGAAGCAAAATTAAGATGGTTATTCCCTTTTTTCATAACTTATACATATATGCTACAGCAAAGACTTCCAGAGCATCAAATATCAAAAAAATAAAGAACATCGCCTCTAGAGTTTGGAAAATGCAATTTTTGCATGTACTTTTTTTTACCTACCATTCGTTGATCCGAAGTAATAAGCGTCTAAACTTTTTTGTATTTCCTTTAAAGTTTCATGGTTAAAAGCTAAGTAGCACAAAAATAAAAAAAAATAAGAAACATCGCCTTTAGAGAAAAGTATGCTCTACAAAGAGGAATTTTTAATTTTTTTGTAAAAAGATTATTGAAGTCTATATCCTCTCCTAAACAAAATTTGAATTTTAAAAGTTTTAAAGCTCATTACCAAAAATATAATGAGGTACAATTTTAAAAAAGTAACGGACATCGCCCCCTAGAAAAATTTGCTCCCAACATTTTGGTGTTACAATTTTTTCAATATCATTGATACTTATCGAGAAGAAATAAATTCGTTGTCGGCAATCTTCAGCTTCATGCGGAATCAGTTCCCTAGCATTGTACGGAGCTAGTCTTAGCTTTTCGGAACAGGTTAAGACAGCGAAGGTTGGGATAGAGTCCCTAGTCTTAACTACGGCGGCGGAGAAGAGGAGGCTCAGACAGCGAAGATTGGGATAGAGTCCCTAGTCTGAGGTAAGGAGGTTTAGACAGCAAAGGTTCGGATAGAGTCCCTAGTCTTAACTACGGCGGCGGAGGAGAGGAGGCTCAGACAGCGAAGATTGGGATAGAGTCCCTAGTCTGAGCTAATGATAAAGGAGGTTAAGACAGCGAAGGTTGGGATTTAACTACGGCGGTGGAGGAGAGGAGGCTCAGACAGCGAAGATTGGGATAGAGTCCCTAGTCTGAGGTAAGGAGGTTTAGACAGCGAAGGTTGGGATGGAGTCCCTAGTCTTAACTACGGTGGCGGAGGAGAGGAGGCTCAGACAGCGAAGATTGGGATAAAGCCCCTAGTCGCAGGTATGGAGGTTAAGACAGCAAAGATTGGGATAGAGTCCCTAGTCTTAGCTTCGGCGGTGGAGGAGAGGACCCTCAGACAGCGAAGATTGGGATAGAGCCCCTAGTCTGAGCTTATGATAAAGGAGGAGGAAGAGAGCGGAGGTATTTACCGGCAAAATCCAAAAAGTTTTGAAGCTACTATCTGTTATGTGTGACCAGCAGTGTGCTTCGTATTAGTACGAAACTAATTTTTCTCGAGATTATCTTTACTTCATACTTCAACTCACAGTGGCAAGACGAATCTGAATTTCGATGAAATTTCAACCCTCACATGTTAACTTTGCTGCCAAAAGTAAATGTGGATTTTAAAAATCGCGAACGTAATTTAATTTCTGACGTCGTCGTCAACCACCAGTGTGTGTCCTCTTTTGCATTTTCGCGTGGGCGCCTCAGGATATACAATACTTTTGGGTAATTGGCTGCGGGCGTGTCGTAGCCAGCGGCAACTGTGTCCTCTTCTCGGTGATATGCAATGGTTGTTGGCTATTTCATTCTGAAGTAGAATTTCGGCGTTTTGCATTTTTTGGCAGAATTTTTTTTAGATAGATCTGGAAAAAGGCAAAAATTTTTCAAAACAGAATTTTCGTGCAAAAAACAGAATTTTGAAAAGCAGAGTTTTGAAACCAGAGTTTTGACCCGCTCCCAAAAAAATTGTCAATAAACCACAAAACTTAGAGAGATGTTAATTGTAGTGTAATCAACCGGAATCTTATTTCATCGAGTCCACGCAACCATAAAATTTACCACAATACCTATCCAGTTTACCACTTTGTAGACAGGAGCTGCATTTGGTTTTTCTGCAGTGAGGCCTTAAAGCTTTCCTTAAAGCTATATTGCTATATATCACGCATATCTATAACACCATTTTAACAAAACGCATTGTTCCTACCCTATGGAAGCACTCCAAAATAGTCCCAATTCCGGAAAAAAATCCCAATGCTGAATTTCATCACATTGTTATCCTGCCCTTCCTATCTAAATTCCAAAAAAAAAACTAATGCAAAAACAACTAATAGCATCACTCACTTAAAATAGTCTTTTAGCTTTAAGGCTATCAGGTTTTCGTGATGGTCACAGCAGCACATCGGCTTTTCTCGACGTCGTTATAGAACAGAAAAGAAATGCTTTAGATTTAAATAAAGTTACATTTTAATACATTTGGATTATTCAAAGACATTTAATACTAACACAATTTCATGTGTCAATAGCTATGGTAAAAATATACAACTTTCCTCCAGAATCAGGAAAGTTCATTCTTTCTTATTTATCTGATGCAAGGCAACAAGCTGTTGTTGTTGGAGACCAGGTTTCTGAATTCTTACCCATTTCTCGGGAGTCCCACAAGGATCAATTTTAGGTCCAACTTTTTTCTTCATTTTTGTTAACGAAGCTCCATAATTAATTCTTTTTCAGTTAATGAAAAGGTATGAAAGAGCATTGCGTCACAAAGTTAAAAGAGGATATTTCATCAACAAGACGATAGTCTATGAAATTTCGTCTCACTTTGAATCCCCCAGAAACTAAATGCCTTATTATATCAAAAAGAATAATCGATGTTTCTTGTTTCCTGGCAATTAAACTAAGCAACACTCAAGTGGAGTTCCTGCGGATATAGCAAGGAACACAGGTATGTTTGTTAATACTTTAATCAAACGTTTAACTGAAATAACCATATAACACAGGTTGTATGCAAGGCGTTTTACATTTACATGTACACATTATTAGTAACTCAATGAGAAAAGAGGGAGACGGAGGATACAAGTCAGAAGAAATTAAAAAAAAAATTGTTTATTTATTTAGAATAAGAATAAACTCTCTGAACTTTGACAACATTGTTCGAAATTGCAACCATTTTTGTAAATATATTTTTTCTCTTTGGGCAATAGGTATTGAAATAAGTTGATTTGAAAAATAGTGGGTCTGTCCATCTGTCTGCCTACTTGGCTACAGCCTAAACGGCTCTTAGATTATTTTTCCACATGTCTTTTTTTCATTTTTTTCTTAGAACCAAAAATAATTTAATGCTTAGCAATTTTACAAAATCTTATTAATTTTACCTGCCAAGGATTTTTTATATTTGTAAGAATACAGTTGTCAAAAAATATTTTACTTTTATGAAAAAATAACGGTACCTTCCAAACAAATGCTAACAAAACCGCTGAAGAAGAGTTCATTTTTCTCGAAAACGACTGCTACGATTTTAAACTAAGCTAAACTTAACTTATAGGACAAGTTTTGGATTTGTGCAGACAAAAATTTTGAGATAACAATCAAACATGACAACACGATAATAGAGAACACGAAAATAGTGGATGGAACAATTCTATCTTTCTGTCGGTCTATACCTCGACCACAGCTTAAACCACTGAAGCATTTTCTTAAAATTTTGAACTTAAGTTTTTTTTTGTGTAATTTCCTAGAGGGGAAAATGAAATTTGTTTTAACCTCCAAAAATAACTATACTTGCCACAAAGGAAAAGTATTTTATAATTACTTACTATTTTGATTAAGAAACAGTGAATTACTGTTTTTCACTCTTTCTGAAAAAAATACCAAAAACTGTTATTAACGGTTCCAACCATATAACATATATTTTGATTTCGATTGCTTTCGACTGCTCAACCAAATTCAGTTCAAATTTTATGCAAAAGTTCCTTTAAAAAGTCAAAAATACTCCATATCAGAATTTTGTAAAAAAAAAAATAAATTTTGAATTTAAAAAAAAAAATATTATTTATTTTTTTTGGAAAATTCAATATTTCAAAAACAGGTTGATGAATTTTTTTGAAACTAGATCTTCAAATGTATTTATTTATTTATTTTTATTTATAAAAATTGTTTGAATTGGGCGAACGGATATTTACTACAATCGTCATTTTATATTATGACTAAATTTGCTACCTATTCCACATGGCTTACAAAAGTGAAGTTAAAATGTCAGAACCATGGCATGTTCGTTCCTTGTTTTTCCAACTAAATCTACAATTTCCTAGTTAAATACTTCATTGAATAAGAGTGCTATCTTGAGAAAAGTTTTAGTGCAATGCTTACTTGACAAAATTTTTCAAAAATTAAGCCAACTTACTTATTGCCGAATAAAATAATCTTGAATGAATGTTGTCCCAGGTGTTAGTTTTATTTTTGAATTCAAAAGATTTCCTGCTGAACCGCCATTTTGTTTAAATTTTAACAGGTATGTATTGTGACACAATAGAGACACTATTTATGTATAGTGAACAACAGTCATTCAATTTTTGTACGTTGTTTTACTTTAAGAGTGATATGTTTCCATGCGGTAAAAGTATGTCATGTTAACGGTATAAGTGAAAATTGTGCTTTAAATAATTTTTCTCATAAGCATAGAGAAGTAAGGTTACATAAACTGTCTAAATGTCAGTACCGTGGACGTCAGTACCGTGACATTTAAATACTTATTGAACTTTAATTAAATATAATTAAATAATAATCCCTTGCAATTATATTTATTTTTTTCTACCAATTCTCTTTATAAGAACGGTAGCAATACCTCGGAAGAGCCAAACAAAAACTATTCCATGCTATAAAAACTAAGTAATAACTCAGCACAAAGAAAAGGGTTGCCATTCAAGAGAATAGACTTCAAAAACGAAAAAGAGATATTTTTTTAAAGAAATAAAGGGAAGTAGAGTTGTCAAGAGGTCAAAACATATTAGAAAATTAAGAATCTCATCAAAAATATGGTCAAAAAGAGAGAGAACAAATTAAAAATAAAAAAAGTGTCACTATCGTCTATTCCAATTTTAGTACATTTCACCATATTTTATATTTTTAAAAGTTGTAGCAAAATGCTTGTACTAATTTGATACTCTGACTAAGACCCGTTTGCTGATACGATACTTAAGCATTTATGTTCTACTTAAAAGCTTATGTTCTTCTTTTTCCTCTGCGTAAACTGTCACATAAACGCTTATGTTCTACTTAAATTATTTATATTTCGTATCAGCAAATGGGCCTAAATGAGGCTACAAAAAAAAAAAATTATTTCCAAGAAGTTTTAATTTTTAAAAATTTTCAAAAAGAAAAATCACAGTTGGCAGACGATCACCCATATACAAAAAATTAGTTTTTAAGAAAACCGCGATTTTAACAATTTTCATTTTCTTGCATATATTCTTATCTTTTCAATCAATCAAATAATTGTTTTTGAGCATTAAGCTTTTTTACGAGTTGTTTATACGTTAAAATAACGATTTAAATGTTTTTTTACATTTTTTTATATAATAACTGGCATACAGTAGACGCTCGATTAAGTGAATCTCGAAATAGTGAACTTACCACAATAGGGAACACACAAAATTTTATATAAAAACGTATTTTGTATAAAAATTTCGCGCAAGCATTTTACATAGCTTGAGAGTTCTGAAGAATTGTTTCTGTTTATTAAAAACATTCACATCCAACGAAATGTGCCATAGAAAACTCCCGCCCGAAAAAGTGAACAATCTCGAAACATTGAACAGGCCTGGTTTTCATTACTTCACTGGTATCGAGCGTCTACTGTATTTGAGAAGTTGGTAGGTTCCAAACAGCTTACACATGCATCACTTCTTAACAAAAGTCTACGTACACTTTAGCTGCGTTTTATTATCTCTGGGTCTGGGTCGAGGTTATCTTTTAACATGTATTACAAAAACAACATGGGATCTAGGTTTCTATCGAGGTTAATTTCAATAACCCAGATAGAGGTTTTCACTCTGGCCGGCAGAGGGCTATTTACCATTGTGAATGGATGTCAGCGATTTGTCAGCAGTATTAGGAATAGAGAGGAAAAGAGACAAGTGCTTACATGAAAAACTAATAAACATAAGAAAAAAAGAGACTGATATACAGCACTGCTTTCAAACTAACCCACATCGTTTTATTTTCACGAGGTAAACCATATGGGTTATGAGCGATAATGAAACGCGGCTTTTGTAGTTTTTGGTTAGTAAAAGATTTTTGTATTGTGTTCAAAGTAACTTAATTATAATATTGATATATTTGACTTTATTTTAATTCAAATTTTTAATTTAAATTCAATTTTAAACAAATTAAATTCTTAAGAAAAAAAATTAAGAAATTTTGTTTACATATTTTTAAAAAGACTTGTCTAGTATTTGATTTGATCTAGCATTTTATTTTCTCATAATATCCATGTTTTTTTTTAAATAATTTTTTACTTGCGATATAGGTACTATACGGCAAGTTTTGGACTCGTGCCAAAAAAATGTCGAGATAACCATCAAACATGACATTTGGATCATAGAGAGCACGAACAAAATGGGTGGCAAAACTCTGTCTGTCTGTCTGTGTGTGTCTGGATCTACAGTCTAAACTCTAAACCAATGATGCGATCGCCTTCAAATTTTAAACTTAAGGCTTTTTGGTAATTCTACAGAGGGGAAATTGATTTTTTAAGGAAAAGCCTATTTATCTCGAAAACGGCTCCAACCATTTTAATAAAAAAAAAGTAAGTGTATATTGTAGGTATGGCGTACTTTTTGGTAGGAAAATCTGTTTATAATGCAATTGTGGAAATTGATAGTGAAGCATTTGCTAACTAAAATAATGGAAATAAAAATGTGATTGAATGGGATGAGTGCGTTTGTTATGAAAATTTAAAGGTCAAGAGATGCTTTAAATGTTGTGGTTTCAACCATAGTGCGGCTAAATGTAAGAGTGAGAAAGAGATCTGTGTTAAATGTGGTGAAAATGATCATAAAACATATGAGTGTACGAATGAGAATGCCCGTTGCATAAATTGTGTTTTGATGAAAGAGAGATTAAATAACATTGAGAATGATATTGATGTTAATCATGATTCCAGGGATGCCACTTGTCCAGTTTTTCAACGAAAACTAAAAATTGAAAGGGAAAAAATTTCATAGTAGCAGCTAAGTATAATTAAGTGTTTGTATTTGAATGTCCAAAGCCTTATTAATAATTTTGATGAAATAGAGTTGTTGGCAAGTGAGAAAATGCCACATTTAATATGCTTGAGTGACACATGTGACGGAAAATGTCAGCGAATCTGAATTAATGTTAAAGGATTACAACTTAGCTCAAGTTAAAAGTGTTTCTTCTCATACCGGACATGTTGAAAAGGTTTAACTGGTTAAATATATCACAACAAATTAAACTTTACGTTATATTATAAAAAAAAAGAATTTACCAAAAACTGTCACTAACGGTACATACCCTATAACGGTTTTATTTATTTTCAATTTTCTCAGCTCAACTGATTTCAAACAAAATTTAAAAAAAAACTAAAAAATATATCAAAATTAAAAAAAAAAATAATTTGGATTTTTTAAAAAATATAAATTTTTTTGAAAACTCAATATTTTGAAAGCAGGTTGATGAATATTATTGAAACTAGGTTTATAAATGTATATTAATAATAAATACTCAAAACAGGCATACCAAACTTTTTTCTTCAAAACTATTACCAAAATTAAATATAAAAAAAATAGTTTTTAAGGAAACCGCTCCAACGACGAATTTGTTTTTCTGATTTTTGAGCTCAAAGTTATTTTAAGGGTTGTTTATACACTTAAAAGAATGATTCAAATGCTTTTTTTTATATTTTTCTATAATTATATAATTGTGTTTTGATGAAAGAGAGATTAAATAACATTGAGAATGATATTGATGTTAATCATGATTCCAGGGATGCCACTTGTCCAGTTTTTCAACGAAAACTAAAAATTGAAAGGGAAAAAATTTCATAGTAGCAGCTAAGTATAATTAAGTGTTTGTATTTGAATGTCCAAAGCCTTATTAATAATTTTGATGAAATAGAGTTGTTGGCAAGTGAGAAAATGCCACATTTAATATGCTTGAGTGACACATGTGACGGAAAATGTCAGCGAATCTGAATTAATGTTAAAGGATTACAACTTAGCTCAAGTTAAAAGTGTTTCTTCTCATACCGGCGGAGTTTTAATTTACATTAAAAAAGAGCTAAAATTTGAAATTATTAATGAAGTGGAGGTCAAAAACAATGTTGGGTCTGATTGTCTGGAAGTCTTAAAGCTTCTTTAGTGTATAGATCCCCTAGTTTTTCAAAAGCTGAATTTTGTACAATGTTTGAGAATTTAATTGAACAAGTGAATGTTGATATGGATTTTATTATAGTTGGTGATTTTAACATCGATTGGTTCAGTGACAAAACTTATAAAGAAAGAATAAAATCTATGTGTGTTGAAAATAATTTGAGTGTTGTCAATGACCAACTTACGAGAATAACGGCTAACTCCTCAACTCTCATAGATTATGTAATTTCGAATTCTAATCAAATAACGGCCAAAACTGACGCCAAACTAAAAATAAGTGATCACGAAACCATTCGATTTGATATTAACTTAAAAACAAATGTAAAAGCAAATAATGTTACTGAATATAAGGTGTTGAATTATGATAAGGATATGTTTTTCTCGAAACTCTTAACTAGTAGATTGATTGGAGTGGATATTGTGAATAGCGATTTGGATGATTTGGTTGATGTGTTGAGTGATGAGTTGGATATAATTGTTAATGATATGATAGTCACTAAAAGAGTGCATCCTAATAAGTTTGAATGGTTTAGTAAGAAGCTAACAAAACTAAGAAAAATTAAAGTATTATAATATGAACACTATAAATTTGATAATCAAGGCCCATCATGGAGCGATTATATCTCGGCGAGAAATTTATATAAAAGTGAACTTCGGGTAGCAAAAGATAATTATATTAAAAAGAAGCTTGACACATCAGGTAATCCCCAAAAGCTATGGACAAATATTAAAAATTTAGTTTTCAAAACCCAATGAAGTGAAATTAAAAATGTAGCTTTTGAAGGAAATATGATTTATGATAGTAAAGAAATTGCTAGTGAATTCAATAAATATTTTATAAAAAGTGTGGAAGATATCATCGCGGATATTCCAAAAATAGATTATTCAGACAGTATCAATAATATAAGCACTATTTTTACTTTTAAGCTGGTTTACTCTAAGGATATAATTGATATTTTAAAAACTATGGGTAAAAAGAAAGATTATAAATTTATAAATGCGGAAATGTTTTTAGACGGAATTGAAATCCTTGGACCGATTCTAAGAGAAATTTTTAATAAGTCAATGCAGACAGGCTGTTTCCCTAACAGGTGGAAAGAGTCAATGATAGTTCCAATCCAAAAAGTCCCAAATACAAATTTATGTGAAGAATATAGACCTGTTAACATGCTGCCAACATATGAGAAAGTTTTTGAGAAGCTTGTGGAAAAGCAATTTAGAAGCTATATGGAGGATAATAATTTAATAATGGAACAGCAATCTGGTTTTCGTAAAGGATACTCGTGTGAAACAACATTGAATTGGGCCATAGAAAACTGGAAGAATGGAGTGGATAATAAAAATATAATTGTTGCAGTGTTTTTGGATTTCAAGAGAGCGTTTGAGACTGTTGATCGTGAAATACTTCTTAAAAATCTTTTAAAGTACGGAATTAAAGATAATGAGTTAAAGTGGTTTGAGTCTTATCTTAGAACTCAGCGTACTTCGGTGAACAGTAGTATTACCGATCCAAATGACGTTAAGACTGGAGTGCCGCAAGGTTCAGTCTTAGGTGTGTTCTTATTTTTATTGTACATAAATGATATAAATTTGGCAGTGAACTATTGTAAATTATGTATGTTTGCGGATGATGCTCTTCTCTTCATCTCGGGAAAAGATGTTAGAGAATGTTATGAAAAAGTAAATATGGACTTACAATCAATAAGTAAATGGCTCATTATTAATAGGCTAAAATTGAATATTAAAAAAACTAAGTATATGTGCATTTATAACACGGATCATAATGTTGTGGAAATTGATGGTGAGAATGTGGATCGTGTTGATGAATTTAAATATTTAGGTGTTGTTTTTGACAGTAAAATAAACTTGAAAGCTGTAGTACCTCGTGGCTTGATGGTTAGTGCGTAGGACTGTCATGCCGAAGGTGTGGGTTCGATTCCCAGCCGTGCCACCTAAAAACAGAAATGTTTTATTCGAGGTACTGCCTCTTGCGAGGAACTGACAAATCCTCCAAGAGTATACTTGTCATGAAAAAGTGCTTCTCAATTTAGCCGTTCGGACTCGGCAAAAAACTGTAGGTCCCCTCCATTCCTGCCAACAAACACGCACACAGGAATGGTTGTGAGTTGTAAGTCACTAGGCCCTGGTTCTCCATGAGCTGTTGCGCCACCCAATTTATTTATTATTTTATTATAAACTTGAAAGCTAATACGGATTTTGTTTGCAAAAAGGTATCAAAGAAAATATACTTTCTATCACGAATCAGGAAAAAAGTGTCATTCGGTACAGTAATTAAAATATATAATGCAATCGTTAAGCCTCATTTCCAATACTGCTCTACCATTTTATTCCTATCATCCCAAGGGGATATAACCCGACTGCAAATACTTCAGAACAAAGCGATGAGAATAATATTAAAGTGTGCAAGATTAACTCATATAAAAGACATGTTAAACAACAAATTAAACTTTACGTTCTATTATTTATCTTTAAAATGAAAAATGGAACGCTTCCAAAGTATTTGTGTAATAATTTAAAATATGTTAGTGAATCGCAACCATTAGCTCTTAGAAATGGTCAAAACTTTAGGTTAGCATATAAATCAACTTCTCGTGGGCAAAACACAATGATGTTCAAAGGAGTTCAATTATATAATAATCTACCCAGTGAAATAAAATATATAAATAATCAAAACAAATTTAAAAAAGAAGTCATAAAATATTTAAAAGCGGATAGTTAACAAATAAATAAAAAAACAACTTGATAAACAAGTTGGCTCTTAAGCCAAATTCTTACCTCATACACTCTTGTTACCCAATATTAGTTTTTTTCTTATAAAAAACAATACATAATAATAATTTTAAAAATAATATTTATTTAATAATAATAACTTTTCATTTAATATGACTTAATATAACAAAATAAATAAGGTCCTCCCCGCGCGCGGGTTGAGGGCGGGGCATATTAAAAAAAGAATTTACCAAAAACTGTCACTAACGGTACCTACCCTATAACTATTTAATTGATTTTCAATTTTCTCAGCTCGACTGATTTCAAACAAAATTTTAAATATTGCATATCAAAATTTTGAAAAAAAAAAAATAATTTGGATTTTTTAAAAAATATAATTTTTTTTTGAAAATTCAATATTTCGAAAGCAGGTTGATGAATATTATTGAAACTAGGTTTATAAATGTATTTTAATAATAAATACTCAAAACAGGCATACCAAATTTTTTTCTTCAAAGCTATTACCAAAATTTTATATAAAAAAATAGTTTTTAAGGAAGCCGCTCCAACGATTTAAAATTTTTTTGTGTCCACACTTGTTTTACTTATTTTTGAGCTCAAAGTTATTTAAAGGGTTTTTAATACACATAAAAAAATGATTTAAATTCTTTTTTAATACTTTTTCTATAATTACTTGCATATTTCAAAGTTCTTAAGTTACAAGCAACTTGAACATACATAAGTACGAGCGATCTAGTCATGCATTTTATTTTTTAATTCTAAGCTTCTTGAAGTGGAAGAACGTGTTACCCAGTATTGAGAGTATTTTATATAAAAGAGTAGATATTGAGAACAATTTCTGTTGCGTCACTTGCATCGCATCCAATCGTCGATGGATTTGTCTTATAAATCTGGATGAATTTGGTTAACAATATTTTTTTTGTTTATTTTTCGAATAGACCTGTATTTTCTTAGCTCTCCTTTAACCTTGAAGAAACTCACAAACTTAATACATATACTTGTATTTACATCCTTCATTAATATAACACACAAATCCTTTACTTGGAGCTAACTGTAAATACAAACAAAACACAATATAATATGAATCCATCATACTACGAGTATGTCTTATAAAATAGCATATCCTAAAATTCCTTGCAGAAAACTTGCAAATAATACTTAAATTTACATAAACAAAAGAATATGTTCATTTGGCAGTACACATACTTCCAACATAGCTTAATCCTGCAAAATTAAAAACAACATTCATTTGTTTCGACTTGCATAATATAGACTTCTTGTACTTTATTTTGCCTCCTTAAAATATGCAAAGTAAGTAAATCATAAATGCACACATGATGATAACTCATAAGACCTGAAGAATAACTACCATAGTTTTGCCTTGTCCTTAATACTGCTCTAATGCCTTCAAGTGCTGTAAAGTTGTAATGAATCACTCTGCGAAGATGAACTTTTGTATTTTGTTTTTTTTTTTGTCACAAATTTCAGCAAAATTTAATTCATATGAAATCTAGATTGCATGTGGGATGTTCAAACTCAAAGGGTAGACATGTGTATTCAAGAGGACACAAGAACCAAAGGTTTTGTTTCTGTTAAATCAACCTCTGTCTATCAATTCCTAATATCACTTGCCCGTGGTAAACATCGGATTCCTAGTACCTCAATCGAAGATGGAGTTTCAATCCCTATGGACGGTTTTTTGGGGGTAGCAAACAAGAGAAAGAGGAGTGTTCCCACTATGGCACTTCTCCTTTCATCAAAGTGGCAGCGGAAGAATTCCCCACATGGAATTAACGGTGGCGTCTACTGTTCCCAGTTTCCCAGTTAGTTTGAACTACTAAGTGAGCACTTTATACGGGCTATTCCTACATATTCGGAGCTCAGGTCTATAGGAAACGGTTAATCCGACTCCCCGCCCTTGGAGTCATACTAAGGTTCAGGTCCTCCAGGTTGGGGGTCGTGCCGTCGGGGTGACTTCCCGGCCACGTAAGGCTCTTTAGTTGCGAAGCAACAACAAGTCTCGGATACAAATGGGCTAACTGTTGACGGAAATAAGTAAAACAAACTTTGGATCTGCACGTGGAATGTTCTGTCTCTCTTTAGACCACATGCAGCCGAGCATTTAGCGGAGGCACTAGTCTGCTGCAAAACAGTCATCACCAACATTCAAGAAGTGCGATGGGATGGGTATCTATTATGGCGGCTGTTACCGACAACAATGGCAGCATCTTTTTGGGTGTGGATTCGTCCATAGAGGCCGACTTAGGCAAGAAGTCGTGAGTTTCAAATACGAGTAGGTATGTAAACGAGGTCTCATCAGCCTCATATGCGCGCATGCCCCCAAAGAGAAGAAAGATGATGAAACCAAAGACGAGTTCTTTGAGCTTCTGGGCAAGATATACATCTATATTAGCAGCCCTAAATAAATAAATAGATTGGGTGGCACAAAAGCTCGTGGATAACCAGGACCTAGTGATTTACAACTTTCAACCATTCTTGAGTGTTTTAATGCCAAAATAGGAAGAAAATATGTCTTTGGTGGTACAATCGGATGATATAGCCACTTCCGATAACTGACTGAAACGTTGTGGTAGCTCAATATACACAGGGGGACATGGCGAATTCCTAATCAATCAACCACCAACCAGATTGACCACATTGTGATCGACGCAAAGTACTCATCCAGTATCAAGGATGTCCGAAAGTTTTGAGGAGCCAATGTCGACTCGAACCACTACCTCTCTGTAGCCAAGGTAATGCTACGGATATTGAGACCAAAGCCATAGCAGTGAACTGCTTTGAGGAATTTCAAAGTCGGACGAGTAAATTCGAAAGCAATCCCCAGGTCCTTTCCCAATCGAGTCTCTCGTGCGCTCTTGAATAGTCCTATGCCACCAGCTTCAAGCATCGAGAACCAGTAGAAGAATTGCCAGGAAGCTGTTAGTGATGCCGCCTCTGTCGTGCTGCACAATCATCATAGCGAAACCCCTGGTTCGACGAAGAATGCCCGCAAGTACATGCAGCCAAACAACAGGTACACAAAGAGGCACTGCATATAGAAGGACCAGAGCTGCTCGCGAGCTCTACGAGCAGAATAGGAGAGAGGAAACCAAGCTTCTAAGAAAAAAAAAGATTTAGATTTAGATTAGATTAGATAAGATTTTTATTACTTAACTTTGAATTTAACATTACATTCCTTGTTTTTAATTACAAAAATCATTATAGCATGGCTTTGCCGTCTGCCAGATTGACAATTAAAATAAATAAATTCAATTTATGTATTAAGCTATCACAATAAAATTTGGGATTACAAAAGTATGTATGTATGTACATTTAACAAAAGATACTACACGAATAATAAAATTAGAAATCTTCACTTATTATTAGTGATCTATATCTCGACGCAAGCTTGCAATACTCATAAAGTTTGGGAACATCCATCTCATTCAGCCTTCTAAGAACTTCTTCATCCGATAAAAAGTCATTTCCAAAAATACTTCTTCTAATTTCCCTGAGAATTGGGCACCTTCCGATGAAGTGAATAACGTCCTCTCTTTCCTTCAGGTTGCACATACTACACTCCAAAGGTAAATCGGGTCTGTGAGGTATGAAGTTCAAGTTGAGTAATTCACTCCGAAGTCTGACCATCGTAGCAATCACGTAAACGTTGTTTGAATCACGAAAATAGTTTTTTTCTGCAAGATTATGGTTGAGCCTACTGTAAATTGTTCTGAATAAGGAACTTGAAGCTTCAGCTACATATTCAGCTCTGCACTTCTCATCTACCATTGCTACAATCTCGTAAAATAGGGCCTTGCTGGTTGATAAATTTTCAACGTTTAAATTAAAATTTAAATTGCATCCTTCTGCAAGGATTAACCACTCCCTGTACCAGCTATTTTGGTTTTGTATAGCTTTAAGAACTACTTTTCTGACAAGTCTGGATTCAGGCATTTTGAACACGTTCAATAGATAGTCTGCTTGCAGCTTTAAGGTTTTTATGTATAAAGGTGAAAGTCCAGTTTCTAACATTATGACATAGTTAGGCGTGTTTGATGGTAAGTGAAATATTCTCTTCACATAGTGCGTTAAGAGTTTCTCCACCGCTTGGAATTTTTTACAGCCCCATACTTGCGCACCATACAAAAGTATACTTTCAGCAACTGCTTCAAATATCTTGAATTTAATGCTATGAGCTATGTTTTTATTCGTAAAGCAACTCTTCCAAGAAATATTAATTGCAGTTTTTGCCTTTTGCAGTTTTTCATTAAAATGCCTTTCCATACTAAGGTTTTTGGAGAAAATAATGCCTAGGTACTTGTATTCACTAACAATTTCTATGTCTTCGCCATTGAAGTTCCATTTTTCACTCGACGCATTTCGTCCACCACCTTGTTTAAATATCATAACCTTAGACTTTTGGATGTTAACAATTAAGTTCCATAGCCGAC
The DNA here is from genome assembly GCA_963921185.1 of Dasysyrphus tricinctus. Taxonomy (NCBI): domain Eukaryota; kingdom Metazoa; phylum Arthropoda; class Insecta; order Diptera; family Syrphidae; genus Dasysyrphus; species Dasysyrphus tricinctus. The sequence goes on along the minus strand of OY992530.1, from coordinate 58,789,349 downwards.
AGTACTGGTATACTCTGTTTATCATCAGTTGTAATGTTTCTGGGGAATACGCGAACATGACTATATCATCTGCAAACAACAATGCCTTAATACGTACCCCTGCGAAATCAACCCCACCAGGAAGGTAATCGATGAGATCATCTATGAAGAGCGCAAACAAAGTGGGGCTTAATGTGCAACCCTGCCTCACTCCCGATGTGGTTGCGAACCAATCAGAAAGTTCCGCTCCGTTCCACACTGCAGCCTTTGTTCCTCTGTACAATTCTTCAAGAACGCGTCCGAACTTCAGCGACAACCCCAGACTATATAGTTTGTACATTAAAGCACCACGGTCGATTGTATCGAAAGCCGCTTTAAAATCGATGAAGAATACATACAATTTTCTACCCTGATTAAGAAAGCTCTCCGCTAGACTCCTGAGCACGAAGATGTTGTCAATTGTTGAGTAACCTGATCTGAAGCCAGCTTGAAACTCTTTCAGTAGGTTCTGCGTCTCAATCCACGTTAGAAGTCGTTTATGCAACATCGTTGTAAATATTTTATAAGATGCGTTAAGAAAAGAGATCCCTCTATAGTTAGCTGCATCCAGTAAAGATCCTTTTTTATGTATTGGGAATATTATAGCATCCCTGAATTCTTCTGGGGAAAGATCACCCTCCATTACTTTATTATAAAGCATTACAAGACGTTCTTTGAGCATAAAAGTTCCGTATTTATAAAACTCAACTGGAATACCATTCGCACCAGCAGCTTTTTTATCTTTAAGGGCCCCAAGCGTTACTTCTAAATCCTCTATAGTGAAATCAGAGTCAAGAATTTCGTTGGCGAAACCAGGAACCGCAAAATGCCATTCAGTTGGTGTAGTTGTTGTTGTTGGATTCAGTAGATCCTTGAAATGGACACTCAGTGAGTTTGAGCAGAGTTTGGAGTGGATATTGAGTTTTTTACCATTTAATTGCCAAGCCAGTTTCCAAAAATCTTTCGCGTTTTTACAGGACGCTAGCCTGGCTGCCTGCAGTTCCGCATAATTCACCTTTTTCCTTTTACATAGCTCCTTATATTTTCTGTTGGCCTCGATGTAGAAATTCTTAAACAAACCTTGGGATGAATTACGGAAAATTCTCAGCCATGCAAAAGATATCTTACGAGCTTTATGGCACTCCTCATCATACCAGGGTTCCTTTCCCGATTTGTTTTTTTTAAGGCAGAATTCTTGGTGAGGATAAGATGTCTTTACGATTTGCTCTAGCATGACAAAGTCTACATCTTCGTGTGATTGGAGTTCCAAATCAAGTCGCTGTCTATAAGCCTGGGCGTTTGAGATTTTCCAGCAGAATTTTGGAAGCAACCGCATGCTAATAGTTTCAACATGTGATTGAACAAAATGTTGAAAGGTAACAACAACCGGAAAATGATCAGAGTATGGTAATTCTTTAACCGTAAAATCTGTCACGAAGGGTTCCCAATCTTCTCCTAAAATAGCATAATCGATCACAGATGTGCCTTGACCACCAATAAATGTAAAATTTCCAGATGCATCGCCTAAACTGGTTTCATTTAAAATTCGAAGTCCAAACGAATCGCAAAGATCCAGAAGTTTGTTTCCTCTAGCATTACCAAGATTATCTTTTGATTTCCTACACTTTCCAATTGCTTCGTTCATCGCACCTGGAGCTAAACCAGTTCTCGCGTTCAAATCGCCAATCACCATCACGTTCGAAGATCTCGTAAAGTTAAATATCTCCAATACTTTATCGAAGTCTGATTCCCAATTATTGCAATTTAAATATAACGGTAAAATCCAAAACAAAAAAAAGAAAGAGCATGAAAAGCGCACGATCAAGAAAATGGAGGGATGACATTAGGAAATTTTACCAACAAAGCAAAAAGAAAAAGTAAAACTTCAACAACCTTATAGGTTGTAGCCTTAAGCCAGGGAAGTCCACCATAGACCAAATATTTGCACTTCGGCATATCTTGGAAAAAACGCAGGAGTTTCAAATCAATATCCACCACCTTTTAATGGATGTCAAGGCTGCGTATGAGAGCATCTATATTCTATAGAGACAAGCTACATATAGAGCAATGTCTTGTTTTGGCATCCCTCACAAACTCTTCCGTTTGAGCAAGATGACGATGTAGAATGCATGCTGCTCCATCAAGGTTGGCAAAGACCTCACCGATAAAAAGAAAGTTTTCAATTAAAAAATGTTATTGCGGCCTTTACTCCAGAATGCGTTTCGCCCAGACATGGCTGTGGGTTCATCAGTAAGATGCCACCATACCCAATCTAAGACGCATTGTTTGGTCGATGGTTACCGTCATCTAACTGATGAGCCCACCAATCACACCAATTACAATTACTTCCAAAGGGAAGCTAAAAATGTTTTGAAATATAGAGGCTTACCTCAAATTTCGAGCAGGTGACTGCAAATGATAAGCTGAATAAGACAAGAAATAAAAAAAACAATATTGGTTAACTGATTTCAAAATTTCAATAATCAAAACTCTTGCTAAACGAGTCGATCAATATATTCGTACGTTCGAAAGAATTTTCAAGAGACAATTTGTAAATTCTATCGTGAATGGGCCTCATGCAACCGAAAATTCGTTGAAAATCTCTATGAACTTATGCCTCTACACGTTGAGATGGTCGCAAGATTTCCAACCTCTACAGGTCACCTCTCCAGGTCATACGAGGCCAATTCATGATAGTACGTTGTGTTATTTTCCCATTAAATATCTCAACAAACTTGTCACCACAACAGCTTTTACGAACACTGTCTCAACGTGAATGGCCACTTTAAATTCTAAAGGGGCTTGCTTAGTTTAATTAATAAAAGTGGCCACAAAGGCCAAGGCAATTTAAACAAATTCCCTGGATAAATAGAATTCGGGAGCGCTACGATATCCCGCAAACCAAAATCTCGAATAACGAAATCTCGCATTTTTTTAAAAATCTCGAATAACGAAATCTCGCAAATTAAAAATCTTGTTTTTCATAATCTCTTAATCACAAAATCTCGCTTTTCACAATCTCGCATTTACAGTTTGAACCTAAAAATCTCGCAAATTTCAACCAAAATCTCGCAATTTAAAATCTCGCAACTTCAAATTTCACAGCAACGAATCACACACGACTTTTAGAATTTTTTTTTTTTTTGAGAATATTCCTACCCAAGAGCACTTTGGATAATTTTCCTTCCAATTAATAACTGTACCTGTCAATAAAAAAATGTGTACATCCTTTATTACTGTTAATAACCTCTATAGTCATTTACGCGTTCATAATGGAACTAAAAGTATTTTCTTGTTCAAGGCCAAATACGAGTAATGCGATTTGCACATGACACTTTACAACTGGATGTACCATCTCTATGTTCTCTCTTTTGAAAGCAATAATATTGAAAATCAAAAGTTCAAACTAATAAATAACAGTGTGGTCTTAAAGTACCCAGACACTGGATTATATATTTTGCAGTAGGTAGGAAATCTCGAAAAATTGAATTGCATTGCAACAAATAAATTTTTTTAATCAAAATCTCTCAAATTTAAATCTCGCGCGCATTGGCGTAGGAAGGAATTTTTTCTAAGGTGGGCAACCAGTCCAAACCAAACCAAATCATTAAACAATTTTTCGGTGCAAATGATTCCTCAATAACTATGTATTTATTTGGGCTTGATCATTTAATTAATTAGAAGAAATGTAATGAATGAAGCCGACAACCACGTCAACAGTAAAGCAAATTAACAGTCATTAGAAGTTCTACCAAACTCAACTCTGCAACAATGTCTTACGATGCATCGATATTAAAAATGATTGGTTTTGGATAAAATTAGTTCTCAACCAAGTTTTTATCCGCCACACTGCCGATAAAATTCTTTCACAATTGGTGCAACTAACAGGAAGCGGTAATGGGTCTTTTGCAGTTTGTTTATACATTTGAAAATTTCCAATATGTTTTTTTTTTAATTGTCAAGGTTTAATTCATAGCTCTTTAATTAGAACATATTTTTTCATAATCTAGACTTTGGCACTTAGTGCTATATTGAATTAATTTTAAAGCATCTTTAAAGTAACTGATAAAATTTGTCTGCAGTACTCATATATAATTTGACGAAGGCGACTAATGAATGGGCCAATAGAATATTTTCAAACCGCCTTTTGAAGTTGACATAATATGTTATCCATCACGTTATTCGAAAAAAGAGTTATACGGTCGTACTTATAAACTTTGATAGACGTCGTACTCCAAAAAGTTCTTTAAAAACATTGTTCACCCTTGTCCTAAAGTTATCTTACTTGGACAACGGCATCGGTTTTCTAATATTTGACGAACTTTGCATCTTATTTAATTAAACAAAGCATATTTCCAACTATTAAGAACTTTTGGAAACTGTCTAACTACTCAATCGTCAAATAAATTTAAATTCAGAGTATAAACATTATTCAATTTGATTTTTCTTTAAAACAGAGCTTGTCTTTTGAGTCATTTATTGAAAAGAAAAATAGTTTTTTCCACTCAAACTTTGATCGCATTTTGAAAAGAAGCTTCAAAATATGAATGTAAATACTAGACCCTTAAAAACAAATCAAAGCTGCATTAAAAAAATAAAAAAAAATTGATAAAAAAAATCTACCTGGGTATACAAATTATAATATTTATTCTCCAACAATCTTCGGTTTCGATATGGGATGCCAAATCAAGTGTATTGCTTTCGCCACAACTGTTGCTGGAAAGTAAATTTGTTTTTCCTGACGTCTCCTTTTTGGTACTCGTATAGGTTTTAAAGGAATCTCATAATATTGTGAAAATTTTTCTATTTCAAACCAAATTTTAAAATCATTCCTTAATGTTTCAAAAGTATGGACTATACTGTCTGTAGAGTGTAGTTACTGGCACAGAAAAAGTGTATTTTGATCCAAATCTTACCCAATTGCCCTAAAATCATCTTTTTCCGGAACTATAAAAAACTAAAAATTTCTGATTTTGTTGGGGTTTTTTAATTCATCCACATTTAACTGTTCCGCAGGCAATAAGTAGAAGCAACTCGGCTTAGATTTTTTTTTTGTACATACAGAAACAGAACCGTAAGCTTTAATTTTAAACAAACCAAATCGATTTGCGTTTCGGTTGTTCATGTTCTAAAGGAGAATGGGCATTTTTTGGCGTTTCCGGCAATTAATAAAACAAGTGTCAAATGAAAGATATGTTACTCAGGAGCAACTTTCACTATGGGTGTTTCATTGCATTTAATTTAGAAAAGAAGATATTTCAATGTTAATGTATTGCAATTGCATAGAGCAACATCGCAAAGTAATTATATTATTAGTGCGTGGAATGCTTTATCCTTACTTCAAAAGATCTCGTGACACTGTAGTAGTTTGTTTTGTGAGATTTCGGAACCTCTCAAGGTCCCGGTAAGGTTTTAAACTGAACCAGTACCTACGATATAAGAATCTGTACAGTTTGTTTTAATATTTTTTTAACATATTTCAATCAGGATTAAACCTCATGTTTGAAGGCTTTTAAGTAAAAGGCTGGCTGCTTAACGCTTTTTAAACAACAACATCCACATTTGTAGATATAAGTTATGACCACTAAAACGACTTAATCACTTGGTGGGCTATGATGCTCGAAAAAATATGAATAGGCAAAAGGCAACGTTCCAAAGTACCACTCGTATTGGCCCTTTTTTGACGAAAACAAAACGAAAAACATTCGATTACATGCAACGGAATCAAGTGCGATTTATAGCTTGTCTATATGCAGTAAGCAGTACGCACTTTGCTTATATATACATACATTCATTTTTTTTTAAATATTATGCAGATTGAAATAGTTATATATATATGGGATATTACGGAAAAAGTACTTATTGATGATGTTATATGGCCATTTTTGTATATAAAATATTCTTGAGGTCCTTTAGATTTCTTATTGCACTCTGCTTTCCTATTTTTGCATTGGTAAGATTCCAGAATACTAAGTATAACTTTATTGAAGTGTTAAAACAAAAATGCATTTTTTCGTTTTTGAGGTACATACACCATAATGAAAAAATTTCTGCACGGTGATTGTAGGACTAAAGCACATCCAAAAATTACAAAACCATTCTTGGCTGCTCACGCCCATGTTTCATACAAATTTGCCCATTCTCCTTTGTCAGATGTAGCGATTTATCGCCAAACAGATGATTTGAAATTTCATTTGGTGGCATGAAAATCGATTTGGCGACGTACACAAAACAGGCAATATTTTTAGCTTTTGGTGATTTTATTTTTTTGAATTCAAATCTTTATATTTTTTCCAAGTTTTTACTTGAACTTAACATTAGTTTTATAATTTAATGTTTAATTTAGATGGAGCCATCGTCCATCGTTGTACTAAATCTGACCGCACTCCAAATATCTAACATTTGGTGATTCCGCTTTTTAAACCTCAAAACCTACTCTTCTTCAAGGTTCAAGCTAACTCGGTTTGAGACAAATTAATTTTTATACCCGTTCAACTAGGTTTGAGCGTGTTAAGGCGGACAGAAAAGCAATGTGCAAACACAAACAAAATTAAGGTGGGCAAAAATTGCTTTTATGTGACGACCAACTGTAACTGTAGGCAAAATTTTAATTTTCGTGTCTGAAATTTCATTCACAGTTCTTCAATCTTGATTCTTGGGTGGGTTGTAGAACCAGAAAAGTTTAAATGTCGATTTTTCTAAGGTGGGCAGTTCATTTTTTAAGGTGGGCACTGCCCACCTCCGCTCCCCCCTTCCTACGCCTATGCTCGCGCGAGATTTTAATTTGCCATATTTTGATTAAAAAAATTTATTTGTTGCAAGTCAATTCAATTTTGCGAGATTTTGATATGCGAGATTTTAGTTTGCGGGATTTCGTTATTGCGAGATTATGAAAAGCGGGATTTTGTAATTGTGGGATTATGAAAAGCGAGATTTTGTAATTGCGAGATTTCGTTATGCGAGATTTCGAATGCTAGATTTTGATTTGCGAGATTTCGTAGCCAACCCATAGAATTCACAGTGTATTCATGCTGTGATTTCTATATGAGTCGGTAAACATTGACCAAAATTTGCGACTTAGAAGGGTACAACAGCATCTAACTGACGAGCCCAACTGTTGTACCTGGACGAAACGCAATATATGGAGTAGAGCTCACTTAAACTTCTTTATTTGAACTTAATTCATTTGCTCCACTAAAACAGAAGAATCTTATTTTTAAACTTTAATTTTCTTCAAAATCATGATAGTACATAACCATATAATAGCTTTTTGAAGCTTGTAGGGAATCCTCTAATGCCCATTCACTGAAACTAAACTTAAATACTTAAGTTCGGCATATAGAGCTTATGTTACAGTTTACTATGAAAAATAGAAGAACATAAGCTGTTAAGTTCAACATAAATATGTATTTAAGTTTCATTTCAGCAAACGGCTCTTTCAGTGACAAGTTTGACAAAAATAAAAAATCACGATGCTAAGAATAGAGAATATCAAATTAAGAAGCCAGTCTTCAGTTGTCAATCTGATTTGCCTACAAGCTGAAACGAACAGCTGTGATGATTAGATTTGCAAAGTATTAGTGAAAAGCAGTGCAAAACAAACACATCGAATCAACTAGTCATTCAGCACAGGTCTTTTTGTTGGTACAATTCACATCTATTCTTCGACACAAAATGAAATTACAAATACAACAATGTAAATAAATGGGTTTTGGAGGCTGAAACATACGAAGGATTGGCTTCTTTATTTGATATTCTCAGGCTAAGAAGCTGCGCCATCTACCCATGTTTCTTTCTCCTGCAGCGTTGTATCTTATATGATTAAAATCTATCAAAGCTCGATTGCATTCAATGCAAGACTCTTGCCCTGCAGTACCTACCTTTATCGCATGAACAGGTAGCAGCTTGTCGGAATGCGGAATCGTGTATCACCTTAATTACGTGACTTATAAAGTTTATCGGCTGTTAAAGTTTCTAGATTTAATATAACCACAAAGCCATCAACTTCCGCCTTAGCTGAATAATTGACATTATGATCACAGAATACAGGCATTGTCACCACAGACACTCCATGGTACACGCGTAGTTTAGTTGGCATTTTGATAATCTGAGTTCCAATCCTTAATGATAAAAATCTTTTTAATAATTTGAAGTGAGTCGCTGGCGCTGATGCAAAAAAAAGCCTTGTCAATTGCTGCTTAAATAACGTGATAGGAGTGTTCGCAAACTATACTACATATACATAAATGTATGTAGAAAGGTTTTCATATAATAAACACGGAGTCCAGATTGTTTTGCCTAGAAATTCATTATGCCAACGCGCGAAAAGTTTTGATTAAACTGAAAACCAGAAATTGAAATTAAAAATTTAACACCAAGCAAGGCACTATAGTATGTTATGTGGTACCTATTCGACCTACCAGCTAGTTCAACTTTGTATGTTGAGCATTTTTTATGAGCTTTTTTCGTTTTAGTAATTTGTGCAAAAAGCTTAAGTTGTGAACGAAACAATAAGCTTCAGTTTTAATATGCTGTATGTTGGTATACGAACCTAAATTAAGGCAAATAGAAAACTAAATTTCGTTGCATTCTTGATTTAAAATAGTTAAAACAAATTTTGTTGCATTCTTGATTTAAAATAGTTAAAACATAGGATTGAGCTGCACATGTTTGCTTTTATGTTTTAAAGTACCTACATTATATCAGGTGGTGAGGCATGACTATATAGTTGATAAAGTGCTTGATTGCTAAGTCTTGGGTGTAGTTTAAAATACTACTCTTTGGAATTTTATGAAATAATAGTTGAAGTTGAACTTTTATTGAGACACTACAAAATCAATACATTTTCTTCTTAAAAACTAAAACTTAATTTATGGTCGACTTAAAGATATGTCTGACTTTATCAAAAGTTAAATAAATGTTTGTAACATTTGAATCATTGAACTTATTAACATTTTATTTTAATAATTTTCTATTTATTGTGTACACTTGCTCCCGGCGTACAATCGCAACTTTGCATTTGAAGCATCTTAACTTATGACTAGGACTTAAAACTAAATTTAAACTAAACTAAAACTAGAAGGATAACCCTATCTAAAAAAAAAATATATGTATGAAAAGGACTTAGTCATATATACATGAGGTGCACAAGTTTTAAATATCCTTAAGGATAAGTATAAATATTTTATACTATCCATAGAAAATTTAAACCTAATGCATTATAAACAAAGGTTTATAGGTATTAGTCTATGTATATATCTGTGGTGTTTGGGAGAAACCTGATAACTCCATTTTAAAATTTACGTCTTTACGTCCACTTTACATCGAGCTAGAGACTCTACGGGTGCACCGATTTCCGTCAAATTTGGAACATAATTCAACAGAGATCATGCTCAAAACCATTCCAAATTTGAAGAAAATCCGTATACTCGTTTCTCTTCTAGCTCAATGTAATGTGGACGTAAAGACGTAAATTTAAAAATGGAGTTATCAGGTTTCTCCCAAACACCACAGATATAATTATTTTTGACCAGAATCATCCCCTAAAATTAAGTGTAGATGATTTTTCGTAAAATGGTACAGAGAATGTCCTATTTGTATCGGGTCTCAATAGAGATTGGTCATTTAACAAATTAAATGGTGATAGATAATAGTCATCATCTAAACTTAGATCAGTATGAGAGTCAATCAAAGAACTAACAAGTGGATTTGAGTGGGAACTGATTCTTTCTAGTTTTCTAAAAAGGAGTTCAATTTGGTAGACCATTAAAGGTGTCATTTTCGTTGCTTCGTAAATGATTTTGTTAGAAAAATATTTCTTATTTGGTTTTCTAAATTTTCCACAACAAAGTCTTAAAAATTTTCTTTCGAAAATTTCCATTTCCTTGGCTACAGAAGGTATTACTGTAAACCAAATACAAAAACCGTACGATAGTATTGGTCTTATTAACGTTTTATACATAAGGGTTTTCGTTTTACCCGACACTTTTTTAGAGTTAAGAATTGGTTTAAGCATCATTGAAACCATTTTTGCTCTGTTCAAAACTTTTCTTCCATGCTTGTTAAACAGAAATCGGGTATGAAAATTAACTCCTAAATACTTTGTTTCGCAGCGCAATGCTATTGGACTTTCATATATTTTCAAAGATAGTGATTTACTCTCTTTGACTGCAAGATAATGTCCTTTACCACTAGAATTTCTAAAACAAGTTAGACCACATTTTTCTGGGTTTATTTTAAGTCTCCACTTTTTAAAATAATTCTCAACATGTGGAAGTTTTTCCTTAATTTTATTTAATGCAACACTTGGACGTACATCGCTAGCTAATATAGTGGTATCATCAGCATAATTAATTGATCCAGGTTCTTCTGAGATGGGGTCTTTCAGAGGGAAGTCCTGAAGGTATATATTGAATAAGGATGGCCCAAGGATTGATCCTTGTGGCACACCAGAAACCACAGGAAAGGGCTCGGATTTCTCAGATCCGATTGAGATTGATGTAGTACGACTATTAAGGAAACTATAAATAATTTTTATAAGCCATGCAGGATATCTTAGGTTTAAAAGCTTAAATATAAGTCCATCATGCCATATCGAATCAAAAGCCTTCTCAAGGTCAATATCCAAGCTGACTGTACATTTTTTACTCTTAAGTTTTGAATCACCTTGTTTTGAATGATTAGCAATGCATGCTCAGTTGAATTTCCTTTTTTGAAACCAAATTGATTATTCGGAACAATGTTAGCCTCTTCAGTAAAGATATTTAAGTGATCTGCTAGAACTCTTTCAAAAAGTTTTCCTATATTGGAAAGCAGTGAAATGGGACGAAATTTTGTTATATCTTTGGCAGCTTTCGTTTTTGCAATCGGTATAATTGTTGCTTCCTTCCAAGCACGAGGAAAGTAACCGTTGTTAATACATTGGTTAAATATTGAAGCTGTGTGGATTTGAATTCATTTATGACAAAAGAAACTTAATTTTCAAAATTCTGGTTGGAGAAATCAGACCCTGAATAAACAGAAGAGTAAAAATCCTTAAAGGCATCCAATTTGGTTTCAATGTCATTCAAATTTTGTCCATTGTATGTAAGTATATCTTTTGAAATGTCTGTTCCAAAATATTTTCGTCCCGTAATTTTGTCTATTTCTCTAAATGCGAATGGTGATGGTTTGATTTTCTCAAGTCTTGATTGGAATGAATTATTTAGGTCCAAATTGACATTATCCCTTATTTATTTACTCAGACATTGTATCTTAGAGTGGAGTTGAAGATATTCGGGATTTATTCTGTTTAGATGCCGATTATAAATTCTTTTAAGTTCTTTGAGCCAGATACCTACTTCGAAAATCAATAAGCTTTTTAGTTTTATCAGAGATAGAGTGAAATTTGTGGTTTTAAGGGCATTGAATGACTGAGTGTGATTCTACATTTGATATAATGATTTTATTTAACTGATCTATATAAGAATCTATTTCGTTATTTGATAAGTTTCTGTCATCGGGAGTAATGAGAGATGACAAATTACTATAAATCCTTAGTCTAAAAGCATTCCAATCAGTGTTTTTGAAGCTCCTGTATGTCACTGGCGGCAATAGTATTGGAAGAAAGTCTTTCAGTTTTACATCTAAGATGATTCCAAAGTGGTCTGAGGCAACTGGAAAAGTCTTACATCTTGAAGGATTTATGAAATTGCTTCCAAGGCTGAGAGTTGAGGACATGAGAAAAAAGTTTAAATATGACGACGACCTTGGGTATGTTGGGCCGTCAGATGGTACTATTTCCATATTCATAAATGGACCATTATAAAACCAATTGTTGAAAATATTTCCATTACTATTACAGACGCTGTCACCCCATGCAGTATGTCGCGCATTAAAATCACCACCAATTACCGATGAATCAAAACCAGATATAAGGGAATTAAGCCTATCAAGTTCGCCGGATAAGTTACTACCAGCGTTTGATGGTATGTAAATACTACCTACAATTAGACGTAAGGTTGAGCCATTGCCAATCTGTGAAGAGATGGATGCAAGGCAAACTGAAAGTTTATTACTTTGGAAAGGAACTATTTCGAACTTGTAAGTTTTGTCCAACAAAACCGCTGTTCCTCTGCCTGAATCATTTCTAACGATGTTATAACCTTCAAAAAAGGGTTTGTGCCTTGCAGTTAGTCGAGTTTCGGATAGGAAACATATTTATTATTTATAGATATCTAAAAGTGCGAGTCTTTTTGCATTTGAAATTATGGAGTTAACATTTATCGAAATTATATTTAAATTGAAATATTCCATCATTATACTACAATTGAGGCAACAAAATTAAGGTAGGAATACATTTTTTCCTCTTTATTTTGTAACTGTTGATATGTAGGCCAAAACTGTCTTATTTTGACCAAGAGATCTTTAAATGAGATGTTGAAAAGATTGTTAGCTTCATTTAAAAATCCGTTCAAATCTCCTTTTGCTGTTTTTTCCTGATTAACTTACGAGGATTGATTACTAAATACTTGCTTATTTAACTTCTGTGGTCTCATTTGCTGAGCAGAGGTTTTTGCCTTTTCAGCGAATGAAACATTAGCATTTGTAAAGTTATAAAATGACTCTTCTACGAGAGCTCTACTTTTAAATGCAGTTTCCCTAGCATTTTGAGTTGACAATTGTTTTTTTTTTCTTTATATTTTAGATATGATGGGCAGCCCTGATAACTAGCTGCATGGCCAATCTCGTTGCAATTAACGCATTTCACTGGAGGTGCCTCTTCATTTTGCTCCTTAAGCTTTTTGGAGGCATCTATGCATTGAGTGGAATCATGAGATTCGCCACACACTACGCATCTTTTTAAGTAAGCACAACATTCCCCTGAATGTCCGAATCGCTGACATCTATAGCACCGAATCACAGTTCGATTAATTTTTTTTTCCCAATATACCCTTTGAAAGAGCAAATACTTCACACTTGTTAGTTCTTTAACTGACTCTCCTACTTCTAGCTGCACACTAAAAATATTTAGTTTTAAATTTAACTCTTTAGAACGAGTTGTAGCAAAAGGTGCTATCTTACTAATCTTGATATTTGGAACAACTTCTTCTAAGGCCTTTTTAATTTTGTCTATAGGAGTGTCTCCATCAAGACCTTTCAACAAAATAGAAACTTTCTTCGTATCTTTTGGAGAAAAAGAAAAGGCTCCAATACCGGTATCTCGTAATCGATCTATCATTAATCTGTGAACGGCTGAATTATTCACATAAACTTTTGTTTTCCTATACCCCATGTTAACAAATTTATGTAACAAATTAGATATTAGACACATTACATTCAGTCGCAGCAAGTTTAATAAGATCACTAATAAGTGTACAATTGGCGCCAAAAATAAATATAGGAGGGCAAAAAGGTATATTATTGTTGTTTATGTTTTTATGCAAATTGTTATCAATAATTGCTGAATTAAGAGAATTAGCTCCAGTTTCGTTCTGAATACTTAAAGTGGTATTAGTGTTGGTTATTTGAGACGATTTCTCTTTTGGTTTTGAGTATGATGTTGATGGAAGATTATGCAGATCAGCAGATTCAGCTAGTGCAGCATATCTGTTGCTCGACAGGTTTGGAATATTCTGGTTCTGGTGAGTGTTAGATGGTGACTCACCCATAATATGTTTAATTTTTTTCCCTCTGTTGGATTGAAAGCTGTTGGCTGCTCGTTTCAATTTGTTTATGACAGTTGTCCATTCTGGTGCACTTTCTTCTGCAATCTCCATTGATTCGTCATTTGAATCAGAATCAGTATAATTGTTTGGAACTATCAATTTTGGTTGAAAAATTGGGCTCTTAGATGTCGGTAATGCTGGTGACCCATTTTCACCACTCTTAGATTCGGTTTTATTCATATTGAAGAGAAGTTAATTAGCTTCTAAAGATTTAAGAGATTCTCTATTCGTACTTTGATTTGAAGGTAATACATTTGTAAATCTCGAAATGTCAAGTGAGCCACGTGGACTTTTTAATGCACTATAGGGATCACTATTACTGGCCCCCAGCATAAATGCTGGAGAAAGTTTTTGTGTTTTATCACTAATTTTAAATTCTAATAGTTACTTTCTCCAAATATAAGGAAATAGTTTTGCGGCCTTAGCCGTCAAATTAAGTTCCAAAGTTCAATAATAAATAATAAGATCTCAAGCACACGTCTATTCTCTTCGACGGATCGACTCGGACCTCTTCATGAAATAATAAATACCTATTATACCTTATTTACAAAATTTCTTTCCCATCCTCATCTTCCTTCAAACTACGAGCAGTCCAAGGTACAAAGTAATTATTATTAATAATAAAAGTTATAATTGCAAGAGCTAAGCACTACAAATTTAACTTATAACTTATCCGGCTCCCAATCTATGAATGGTTGCAGTCAGGAGGTTCGGTCTTCTTCGTTATCTCAAACCTGAGGGCTGGGATTCAAAGACTCTCTTGGCTGGAACATAATTATTGTCTTTTCGCTCGATATTGCCGATCCAATGTAGTCAACGTGTTTTAATTTTCACATATTTATTCAGCTCATAGAGTTCACAGTTGTATTTTCTTCTGCATTCCCCTCCTCGCACGCAGGACCAAGTGTCCGTCGAAGAATTTTTCCTTAGAAGGAGCCCAGTATCAGCTCTCCCTTTCTGTTTATTCGCCCAACACTAGGCTCCATCAAGCAGGACGAAGAACATGCACTTCGTCTTTAGTGTGAGGAGATTTGTTGCGCCAAACCGAAGTAGTACCGGTTTGCTGGGGAAATTCTTCGTCGGATTGCAGATCCGATGTCGTGGGATCAATGTTTACTCCGTTGCAGTTGAACTCCTAAACTAATTCGAAGTTGTTGCTAACAACAGTGACGTTTTGTCCTACCTGATTGACAGATTCTTCATTGTCTGTTGGTAGCGTGTATTTGGCCTACAAGTTTCGCCTATTCTTCAATTACCGTGAAAGAATCTATAACTGCCTTTTGGGAGTGGCCGAAGATGTCGAAATCATCGGCATACTCTAGAAGTTGGGCACATCTGTTGACAATAGTGCATTCAGTGTTAGCACCTGCCCAGCACACTATTTGCCCTGTGATTGAAGAAGTCACATGAAAGTGCATCTCAGCCTGTGCATGTTTGGAATAGTTCAGAAGAACTTTTCCCTAGTTGCACATTACATCGCGTTTTTTCCAATGTCACGTGACACAACTGGATCCGTTTTCCCAGGAGCCCAAGTTCAGCTAACGCAATATAGAGCTCCTGACGATGAATGCTAATGCTAATATGCGGCTTTTGAAGTCGATGAATAGATGATGAGTTTTGACTTGAAATACGTTAGTCTTTTCCTGGATTTGCCTTAGAGTGGAAATTTGTTCTATGGTTGATTTGCCTGGTCGGAAGCCATACTGCCAATTATAGTGTTGCAGAACGGCTTAAGACAATCACACAGTACGTTGGATAGGAACTTGTATACGACATTTATCAGGGATATGCCTCGATAGTTCTTGCAGGACATATGATCGCCTATTTTGTAGATGGGACACATGGAACTGATAGGCCAGTCATCGGGCATGTTTCCTTTCACCCAAACTTGGTTGATGAGCTGATGCGTGACCCTTTCAACACATCCCCTCCGTGCTTGAAGAGTCCCGTAGGTTAGCTGATCAGATCCAGCGGCCTTTTTGTTCTTCAGCTTTTTTATAGCTAAGTCTACCTCTTCCATATTGGGTGGTGATACTGAGTTTTTATTAACTGGAGTTGGGTTTGCTTCTCGTCTACTGCTTATTCAGAAGCTGCTGGAAAAGCTACTTGAATACATCTACTATTGTCTATACTTCGGTGACTAGGTTACCTTTGTTGTTTCGAGGAGCTTGCGTTCCGGTTTTAAGGCCGGCAGCTGGCCATTGCTGGTTGCTTGACTTTTTTGTTTCTATCGCGAGACTCTTCGATCTCAAATCACCGTATTGCGAGCTTCTGAAAAGTTTTTTAGTGAGAGGGTGGTATCATTTATTCCTACCAACTATTCCACCGAAAGAATCTTCCTTTCCAATTTTACCATTGAGCTCACCGAGTAAAACTTTTACATCGTACTCCAGACAGGCTCCGTATGTTTTGTTCAGAAAACTCATCCCTGAAAGAGCTTTCAACTGCTTTTTGAGGGGCGTGTATGTACTTACTTACTTACTTACTTACTTACTAACTTCGCTTTGATGCGGATCACAGTCACGCAATAGCTTATCGGTTTAAAGTTGATAACTTTGCTTCTTAACCGATCTCCCACGCTGAATCCACCTCCTAACATGTGTAGTCTTTTATCACAGCGGTAATAAATGTCGCAATCTCTTCTTTTCATCATACCTGATCCTATCCATCGCGTGAGAACAGACTCAAGCTTTTGAGTTGCACCTGGGCTCTAACGTTTCAAGTACAAACTCTCAAGTCGTTATCCATTGACGTGCTGGGTCTTGTCGTCTTATAGCCTTAAGCCTTATAGGATAGGACACCGTAGATTATCCCACTACGGGGGTGGTGGGTCAACTGGAATCAAAATGAGAAACAAATTTGCATTTCAATTGGCAAAGTAGGTGATTTCAAAGATGAACACATTTTGTATGTTTGCACAGATATGAAATTTTCCAAAGCATTGGTAGTCAATAAATTATTCCGTTCTATAGAAATTTTGATTTTTCTTTGCAGTTTTTTTTTTTTAAGTATCAATATCGAAAAGCCTACACAACATTATCTTATTTACCAATATACTGTTCATATAATATGGGATTGCAAACTTGTTTGCTTTTAAAAGAATCAAACATAAAATTAAATTCATATACTGAAGAACCTTAACTCTACGAGATTATAAATTCCTCCTATAGAAAAAGAATTCACATTTCCTTAGAAAATACTTGTATATTCTTGAATGATTTATGATTTCAATGCACTTCCTCACAAGGAAGACCTTCTATAACTAATTTTCTTCAAAATCATATGAATGCACATCATCTACAGAATTCCACTCCAATCTTCTTCGAACGCAAGGATACAAAACGAACAAGGCCAACGGAAAACTTTATCATTTTATTTTTTTTTTTATTACATATTCACCGTTTGGTTACAAGAAAATAAGTCAAAAAAATAAAATTAATAAAAACAAAAAATTCGATTGCCTTCAATGCCGAATGCCATTTATTATATTAGCTTACCTTAATGTCTTTGCTCAGAGGAACCTATTCCTTGGAAGAAAATTTACTTGTCTACATCTACATATATAGCTTATTCTAAACTAAAGAATTGATTTCAATATTATAATAAGGGAGATTTCCATTTGTTTCAAGAATTCTAAGAATTTGCCTTCAATGAATGCACATAGAAAGCATTATTTGATTTCAATTCATTCTTTGTTTAAAACCAAAACGAAAAGGTTGAAGTTTGGAAAGGTCCACGTTAACAGTTCTCGTAAAAAAAAACTTGGCCAAAAAAGAAAAAAAATTGAGAGGGAAATTAAATAAAAATTGAATTAAGGTAAGAAGACTTGCAATGTGTAAATTGGTGGTTTTAAGAATTTAAGCTATCATTGCTCTGAATGCCACTTTAAAATGTCAACGTTTAAGCACCGAACGTGAATATGAAGGATAATTAGGCAATAATTCATTACATTCTAATGGATTCTTTTTAAATAACGTTGTTAAGATTCAGATCTACACATCGTCATATTGCGTCGGCATCGGCTGAGTTCTTAAGTGTTCAATCGAGCAAAGTTTTAATTGTACAGGAGACGATTTTTTACCAAAGTTTAAATTGTACAGGAGACGATTTTTTTAATTGTTTTTAGACCAAGAGCCCGCAGCAGATTTTGACAATTAAACAGTGCATTGATAGCCGTAATTGGTTTTCACCCCTACCTAGATAAGCTCCTCTGATCACATATCACGGAATCTGAGACCATTTGAGTGCTTAGTTCGCTCTCCCGGACCGTTTAAAAATTCAAAATTCCAAGTGAAAAAAGGTTTTGTTTTTAACAGTCTGGCAGGGCGGATTAAACACTCAAATGATCTCAGATTGCGTGATTTGTTTTCTACGAATGTCAAGTTATTAAAGCAACTTTCACAAATTGAAAAATGGGAAGGTGATTAATTTGCCGTTGATTAGTCTTTATTGGTTGTGACAGTTTCGAATTTGTCGTTCAATGTTTTCATATTTTTTTTGGGTGCTTTGCTAACTTGACACAACTCGAAAAGCGTGAAAAACTTCTTATACTTAATGTTTTACGGCTTAATAATTTGCCGTTAATTATTCATTAATTAGTTTTGAAAAATTGAATTCAATCGTGCAATGTTTTCTATGTTTTTGTTTGATTCTTCGTTAGCTTTATATCAAGTTAGCAAAGCACCACCTTACGGCTAGTTAATGGTAAATTTTTAAGCCATAAACCATCCGGTATAAACAGTTCTTATCTACCCCATTTTCGAGTTGTGTCGAGTTACCAAAGCACCCAAAAAAACTAAAAATCATAGAAAACATTGAACGATGAATTCGAAATTATCACAACTAATTAACGACTAATTACTGGTCAATTATCGAGCAACTCATTTTTCGATTCGTCAAAGTTGCTTTGCTAACTTGACACTCATAATTAGTGGGGCTGTTAGTGAGACCAACCTTTCATTTTGACCTGCCAGGTTGAGCTTTAGTTTACAAAGAGTTCATGTCCTAATTTTACTTTAAGAAGGACAAGAGAAGGGTTGCCACTTAACAGCTTAAATCCCGAAATGTTGCTTATAAATCGAAAACCAGGGGTCGGAGGTCGGACAATGACCCAAGCACTGCCGTTGAATTCAGCACCCTTGAAACCATAGAACAACATAATTGATTTTCTCTCACCTCTCCCCTCACACGAAGGGGATGGAAAAAGGCCGTTTTGGGAAAGAAAATTTGAAGTATTTTGCGGCCGGTTTAACAAATATTCTAAAGTGTTCGTCGGTAATTTAAATGGATTAAAAGCAAATAAATCATTAAAACTAATTTTAATTCATCAAAAAATAGTGAATAGTCAATAACAAGTTATCAAAATATCAACTAACTTCGATTAAAAGTGCCCTATCTAAGTCGATTGAAGATATAAATCACGCGCTCAACGATGTGTTTCTCCAATGATGTGTTTCTTTGAATGAATCATTCAAAAAAAGGTTTGGATAAAAATCAACCGAGAAAAAGTCGTTCAAACTAGGCTGATTTTAAGTTTTTAAGGCTTTGTGAATGGCATTTTTGGCTATTTTGATGGACTTGTTAGAGTTTACGCTCAAACTGGGTGTATTAGTGAGTCATGATCAGTTAAGTCAAAAATAATAACCAAATTTCAAATTTTTCACAAGTTTAAGGTTGCCATCTAATATTTTTCAAAATTTATAATAATTGCCAAAATCAACACACTTGCTCTTACAAAGCCGGGTTTTAAACACATGTTAGCTTATACCTTTTCGAACATGAACAAAAATAATTCCAGAAAAGGTTTACGGTCCTTGCCAGACGAGCTCACCACTTTCAAAGTAGGTATTATAAGAAATTACTTTTTTTTTCAATTTCAAATAACTGTCAAACCTTGTTTTACAAAGCCAGGTAAATATATGTTAACTAATGTCTCCTTATATAGAGAAAAAATTGTGCCAGACGAGCTTTTGGTTGTCGAAAATGCATGCCAGACGGCCCTTGATATAAATATGATTTTTTTTCCTTTTGTTTTCTAATTTTTCAAATAATTTTCAAAATTAACAAATCTACTTTACAAACCGAGGTATTTGGTAGCTTATGCCTTTCGTTATATGTACAAAATAATGCCAGACGAGTTAGGTATTCCAAAATTTAAAAAAAAGTTATTTCTTTAATATAATAAATATAAAGTGTGTTGATTTTGACAATTATTTTAAATTTTGAAAAAAATTAGATGTCAACCCTAAAACTGTGAAAAATTTGAAACTTGACTTTTATTGTTGACTTAATTGGTCATGACTCCCTAATATACCCAGTTTGAGCGTATTATCTGACAAGTCCATCAAAAAAGCCAAAAATGCCATTTATAAAGCTTTAAAAACATAAAATCAGCCTAGTTTGAACGACTGTTTCTCAGTCGATTTATATCCAAACCGTTTTTTGAATAATTAATTTTACAGGAAATTTAATAATCTTTCTTTTATATAATACAATGCCTATACCTATCTCTTCTGGTAAAAAAGTTATAAGCAAATAAGTAAAAAAAATGCGATTTTTCACATTTTATGCAATGATTTTTTTAAAAACTAGCTTACTAAAATTTAAATTTTTTTTTGTAAATCCATTTTGACGTTAAATATTATTTTCTACAAAAAAGGTTACAAGATTTATCCCAAAATTTTGCTTCGTTTTCGAGTTATAGGGGGAAGGCGGGAGACTTGAGCCACTTTTTGTAAAATTGTTGATAAAAACTTGTCTATTTATCTCAGCCGCATGGAAGATACATCTCTATAAAGCTACACTTATCTATTTTGAAACTAGTTAAATTGGCTTTAAATATATGCAATCGGTTTCAACCCAGAGCAAATTGTTTGAAGAAAG
The DNA here is from genome assembly GCA_963921185.1 of Dasysyrphus tricinctus. Lineage (NCBI taxonomy): Eukaryota > Metazoa > Arthropoda > Insecta > Diptera > Syrphidae > Dasysyrphus > Dasysyrphus tricinctus. The sequence continues at coordinate 58,768,743 of OY992530.1, read as the reverse complement.
ATTTTCGGCTCAAGTCTCCCGCCCCCTACGGGAGACTTGAACACCCCCTGGGGGAGACTTGAACATACCCAAATTGAACGAGTTAACAATACAAAAAATGAGATCACCGTCAATGATTTTCATAAAACATAACTGTTACTATATTTTACGTATTATTTGCTAAGAAAAATGTTTTAAAAATTTATACACGAAAATATTGATACAAAATTAAAAACAACCTTAAAGACCGTAACAAACGAAAATAAATACAAAACTTAAATAAACCCCTCCTTAGGAAATACAGTAAGAAGATTGTAAGATTTCTTAAACATAAATTGAGCATTGTTATCCTTGTATTTCCCCTTCTGCGGCAGTTTTTTGACTTTTTTTGGTTTTGCTCCTCATTTTCGTATGATCAAGTCTCCCTACAATAAGCTGTTGCAATATTTTGCACGGGTATTTACAAAAACATTTATTCAAGGAATAAGATCATACTGAATTATTTAATTAACGACGAGACAAGCAAAAGTTATGCAATGAAAAGAAAAAAAAAATTGTTTAACTTTTCATAGCGAAAAATGCATTTACTTATCCAGGAACCAAAATCAAATGTTGACCCTGAAACCTTTTTATTAGCAAATAGAAGGTCATTTTCTGCTTCGGATATATAAACTCTCCTAGAATTTAAGGGTAGCCTGAGTGAAATATTGCGAGTGGCTCATGTCTCCCGTATGGTCAAGTCTCCCGTTTTCCCCCTATGCAAAAACCAAAAAGGGTGCTTTTGCACCCCCTCTCCAAAATACAACTTCTAATTTAATAACACTCCGCGGTTTTCTCATCTTCAATGACTCCTTTGAAGATTGTAAAAATAAAATTCCATGAACGTCTTACTTCCTTATTGCCCTGTTTTTTATGACATAATCAATAGCCTACAACAGCAATGACATGTCCACATAATTTCATTTTTCATATAGTCCAGTCGATTTGTGCTCAAAAGGGCTTGTGGCAACACTGTTTGCAGAATCTACATTGCACACACACATACATACATGTATTGACAACATTCAAGAAAAAGACGCAGATACTTTTGAGTCATTCATTCGTTATCCGACAGTCTACCGTACAACGTGTCTCCATCCAGAAAACCTAAGTAAAGTAATTAATAACCTATTGTAATTTTATGTCGAATAAAACTTATTATAATTGTTATAAATGGTAAATCCTTCATTTAACCATATTGGTGACCCCGACGTGAGCTGAAGAATTAATCTTTAATCGCACAAAAACATTTTAAAATAACAAAACTGAATTCACTGGTGCTATTTGCCACCTGCAAAAGTTTTTTTTGTATCTCGCTGTTGTATCTTTTCCCCTTTTTCGTGTCGGTATTGCTTATTAGACAGACACAAAACGTAAAAAAAAAAAAACAGAACAACTACTGTCGCCGCCGTCATTTTTTTGTCTGGAGCAACTGCAGAAAATATAATTAAAAAAAATTCGTACGTAAGTACAAAGCAATTTATTATCTGTATTATCATTTAATATTAATAAATAATGACCGAGGAGGGAACAAAAGGCAATCTTGCCCCAAGCCCAAATGCAGAAATTTCGCGAGTGGCGTGCAAACCTGCACCATTCTGGAAAGCGAATCCACGAGTCTGGTTTCTGCAATTAGAATCTCAGTTTACTACGGCAGGCATAACGGCTGACGAAACCAAATTCCACACTGCAGTCGGCAGCATCGACGGTAGCATCATTGCTCAAGTCGTCGACATAGTGGCGAATCCACCGTCGAAAGATAAATATGCAACCTTGAAACAACGTCTACTGGATCAGTTCGCAGACACTGAGGAAAAGCGCCTCAGAACTTTGCTCAAAGATATAGAACTGGGCGACAAACGTCCATCGCAGCTGTTAAGAGACATGAAAAATCTGGCAACTGAACAGATTGGTGACGATGTTCTGCGCACTCTGTGGTTGCAACGTTTACCTTCACAGACACAAGCCATACTCTCTGCGACCCAAGAAACCGACTTAATGAAGCTCGGCACTATTGCCGATAAAATTCACGAAACTTCTCAGTCTTCAGAGATCGCGACTTTCGGTTTCGACCCGTCTTCTTCAGCTATTGACACTTCAAAAATCTGTGCTCAGTTGAATGAAGTCTGTACACGACTTTCAAGGTTAGAATCTGGACAAGGTTTCAAAAATCATGGTGCTCGTGAAAAGCAATCTGGTTCAAAAAGCAGACATCGTTCCCATTCCGTTCGCAAAAACCGCTTCAGTTCCGATTCTGACATTTGCTGGTTCCACCACAGATTCAAGAGCCAGGCGAGAAATTGCAAGCCACCATGCAACTTTCAGAAAAATCAGGGAAACTTCACGGCCGGTCGTTAATGGCGACTGACGACAGTGGCCATAATAATAAAAATTGTCGCTTATTTATCATAGACCCTAAAACGAATACAAAGTTCCTCATCGATACAGGTGCAGATCTCTCTGTGTATCCTCGTTCTAAAAAAGATACCATTCGAACTGAAACATATCTTTTTACGGCCAACGGTTCAAAAATTTCAACATTTGGACAGAGGTTATTGAATTTAGAATTAGGGTTGAGGCGAAATTTAAGTTGGCATTTTATTATTGCCGATGTCAACCACGCAATCGTGGGATCAGATTTCTTAAGCCATTATGATTTGTTGGTTGACTTAAAAAGACAACGTCTTATTGACAATAAAACCAAATTAACTGCACCAGGCAAGCTGCTTGAAGCAAACAATTACTCGTCCATCAAAACAGTTGATGAAAACAGTGCTTATTGCAGTATACTAGCTCAGTTTCCAAATTTAACAAGACCTAATACCATTCACAAGGAAATTAACATTCCTCTCAAAGTGAAGCATCAAATTCAGACCTCGGGACCTCCTGTTCACTGTCGAGTTCGTAGATTGGCGCCAGAAAAACTTACAGCAGCTAAAAAAGAATTCCAATTCATGGTAGAACAGGGAATATGTCGTCCGTCTAAGAGTCCGTGGGCTAGTCCGCTCCACATGGCCAAGAAACCAAATGGTGAATGGCGGCCTTGTGGTGATTTTCGTCTGCTCAATGCCGTAACAAAGCCCGATCGTTACCCGGTACCAAACATCCAGGATTTTGCTCTGTATTTGGATGGAAAAACAATATTTTCCAAAATAGACCTGGTCAGGGCGTTTCACCAAATTCCAATGGACCCACAGGACATCGAAAAAACCGCAATTATTACACCTTTTGGGCTTTTTGAATTCTGCAAGATGACGTTTGGACTCCGAAATGCTACCCAAACGTTTCAGCGTTTCGTTCATGAGGTAGTTCAAGGTTTGGACTTTTGTTTCTCCTACATAGACGAGTTCTTGATTGCTTCGTCGTCTCCTGAAGAACATAAGGCTCATTTGGAACAACTGTTCCAGCGACTCAATGATCACAATTTCGTCATCAATATCGATAAATGCTCTTTAGGCAAAGAAAGTGTAGAGTTCTTAGGGCATCTGGTTTCCCGTGATGGCATCAAACCCCTTCCTCACAAAGTAGATGCCATATTAAATTTCCCCAAGCCTAAAGACATTAAAGCACTTCGACGTTTTCTTGGGACGCTCAATTTTTACCGAAAGTATTTACCAAAGGCAGCTCATCTCCAAAGCCCTTTGAACGACTTCTTAAAAGGCAACCCGAAGAAAAACAAAGAATTGATTTGGACATCTAAAACTACGGAAGCGTTTGAGGATTGCAAGAAAGCTATGTCAGAAGCCGTAATGCTTACTCATCCTTGTGCATCAGCTCAATTCTCAATCATGGTTGACGCTTCAGATACAGCGGTTGGAGGGGTAATGCAACAAAAACGTTTTAATCATTGGGAGCCACCGGCGTATACTTAGCAAACGATAATCACGAATTCCATTTTTTTTGGTTCCCAGAATTTGGAAATCATTTGGAAACTCTTGGAAACCTATTTTAAGAATTTGGAAACCATTGGTTAATTAGTTATTAACAATTAAAGATTTGGCGTATACTTAGCAGACATAGAAACGAAAATAGCTTTTTTTGGTACAAATCGATTGCAAATCGTTTTGTCAAATTTGGAAATCTATTTTTAGAATTTGGAAACTGGTGGTTTAGTTATTAATTAACAAAATGTAAACAAATTGACAGTTCTATAAACAATTAAAATTTACAAACAAATATAGGATCGTAACGTAACGTAATGTAAATTGGCATGATAGAACGAAAACTATCACATGTAAACAATTCCCAATGTCCCAATTCTTGTTAAAATATTTTTGTTGCTGTCAAGCTTCTTGGTTATTGGTCAAACTTGCGAAGAGTTTTGTGAATCTTCCATCTTGCACCGATTTGATTAGAATAGCTGTGTTCGCGTACGCACACAAAACAGCCAAATTCTACCCAAACCTACCAAATTTAGCCCAAAGCTGTTCGCGTACGCAGGAAATGTGTAGTTTTTGGCAGAAGAGAACGCTCACGAGAGAGCAAAAAATTTCCCCTTCCTGACAATTTTTGCCAAATTCTGCCCAAGGAATTTGTTTGGGCAGAATTGGTAAGTGATGTGTTCTGTGAGTTAAGAACAACAACACAAAACCAAAATGGCTGTTGTTTACTTTTATTTTGTTTTTCTTTTTTAGTTAAAGTGATTTTTGTTCTAATCTGTTCGTTTTTTTTTATTAAATTATTTAGTGGAGCTATATTTAGAGAAAAAAAAGTGATAAAATAGTGAATTTCTTCTGTTTTTGTTTATTGTGCAGTGCTTTTATGTGAAAAAACTGATTTAATAACAAAATATTTTTAATAATAAACAAATTTTGTTTTTAAATGTAGGTATTTGAGTTTTTCATTTCTGGAATGCTGATTTCGGGATTAATTATTAAAAAAATATCAATTTAAATGAAAAATATTAAGTTAAAAATATATTTTAGTTCTGTGGCTTTGTTTTTTATTTTCTTGGAAGCTTTGTTTTTGTTTACTTTTTGTTGGTGTTTGAAATGTGGTAGAAATTTTTGGTTCTATGCGTTCGTGTACTTTTGCACAGTTTTACTTTTCTCTGAGAGGATTGCATCTCCACTCATCAAAATTTGGCAGACTGCCCAATTTAGCCCAGAAAGTACACGAACAAACCTAATATTAGATACAAGACAAGAAACTCAAGAATCTTGTGCAGATTAATTAACTATGTTCTGTGCTTACTACTATGTTTCACAGAAGAAAGATTTACGTGCTGCACTTAGCTTTTAAACCGATGGATGGAAGTGCAAATATCTTTAAGCTTATCCTTTATAAACTAATTTGGAAACATTTCAGGTATTGCATTAGTCAAATTGAACATTAAGTACATAGCTCAAAGGGATATTCGCAGTCAGATACAATCTAGCTAGACGAAATTCTAAGTGAAGACTCGGACTTTGATTATGGTCGCAAACTTTCTCCATCAACACGTCGCATACCACTTGGACCAGTCTTATTTGTTGGAAATAATATACCAGGATCACTGCACTAAGGAATTCTTACATGAATTAGTAATTAATTGAAGCCCACAAGTACCCAGCTGATTTTGAGTACATATTCGGACAGGTGTTGCGAGTACTGTTTGGACATGCCAAGGAACATTTGCACGACTTATGTAAATGCAAACTGATCAGATACAGACATTGACCATAGTTTGATTGTAATTAAGATGTGAGTTTCAAACAGTTTGAAACCGCCAGATTTAGTTAGAACCCGTTCCACAAGTGAAAAATTGTACTGGTCCGAACTAAATCTGGCGGTCTGAAACTGTTTGGGACTAACCAAGGAACAGAGTTTTATGGAAATTTCTAAATTGCAAGTCGATTTCGATTGTTCGAAATAAATAATTGTAATCTCTTACAAGAACTTGCATGCACACTTGATATTTGGCTGGAATTGAAAGTTTTTGCTGCGGCAAACCACAATGCTTAACAAATATTCATTGTCTCTCGTTGAAATAGATTAAAAACAAATACATATGTATAAATGGATATAAGAAATTTTGTTTTAATACATCAAATAGCAGCAATTAATAAGAAATGATACATTAATCTTCTATTCAAAGTGCTTTAGGTAAATTGAACTGACGCTGGCACTCGCCGATGTGTTCCTCGTATGTATTTCTTGATCGATTTTGAATTTATTTTTTTTATGGACGCAAAACAATTTTTATTGATTTTTGACACTATTCTCTAAAATATATTGGTTTTTAAATGCGAAAAACCATGCACTTTTAAATATATTTTATGAATTTGTGGGTGCAATTATTTATTTGGCTTTTTGCATTCTTTCTGTCAAATTACACGAACACAAAAAAAGTTTGGCAACTGACAGCTGAGCTGACATTTTGGGAATTGGGACATGAGAGATGGGACTGTTTGCATATTTTGCGTTAACGTTACGGAACTTACATAAGGGCGTTTGTTTTAATAATTTCATGTTAGCGAATGCATTCGATACATTTTTTTCAATTATTAGCGTAAATTGTTAAATAATGCTTCACCAAATTCTGGAAAATGTTCAATAAATCGCATAAAACATTCATAATTTGTTGAAACATAGTTCTTAATTAAATTGAAACTTTTTGTAAACATGCTTTCGTGCACAAAAGTGTGTCCAATTAGTAATTAGTTTTGTTTTTAACAAGTTTTACAATTATAAGAACTGCAAAATATTTTTCAGAGTTTTCTTTAAGGTTTTCCAAATCGGGGTACGATTTATAGAGTTTGTTTAGTAAAGTGAGAACATGTGCCCGTGCATGTCATCTGAGCAAAAGATACTAGATAAAGTGAGAATGTGCCCACGCATGACTTCTGAACAAATAATTGTTAATAACAAATTTTCTGTGTGTTTCCAAATTCTGAAGTTTCTATCCAAATTTCCTTGTCAGTAAACTAATTCGGAAAACCATTTACAGAATTTGGAAACCAATAGTTTATTAGTTAGAGACACTAGAAGAAAGTGAGAATGTGCACGCGCATGATTTCTGAACAAATAATTGTTAGTAACAAATTTTCTGTGTGTTTCCAAATTCTGACGTTTCTATCCAAATTTCCTTGTCAGCAAACAAACTCGGAAAACCATTTACAAAATTTGGAAACCAATAGTTTATTAGTTAGAGACACTAGAAGAAAGTGAGAATGTGCACGCGCATGATTTCTGAACAAATAATTGTTAATAACAAATTTTCTGTGTGTTGGAAACACACAAATTCTGTAAATGGTTTTCCGAATTTGTTTACTGATAAGGAAACTTTGATAGAAACGTCAGAGTTTGGAAACACACAAAAAATTTGTTATTAACAATTATTTGTTCAGAAATCATGCGCGAGCACATTCTCACTTTCTTCTAGTGTCTCTAACTAATAAACTATTGGTTTCCAAATTTTGTAAATGGTTTTCCGAGTTTGTTTGCTGACAAGGAAATTTGGATAGAAACGTCAGAATTTGGAAACACACAGAAAATTTGTTACTAACAATTATTTGTTCAGAAATCATGCGCGTGCACATTCTCACTTTCTTCTAGTGTCTCTAACTAATAAACTATTGGTTTCCAAATTCTGTAAATGGTTTTCCGAATTAGTTTACTGACAAGGAAATTTGGATAGAAACATCAGAATTTGGAAACACACAGAAAATTTGTTATTAACAATTATTTGTTCAGAAATCATGTGCGTGCACATTCTCACTTTCTTCTAGTGTCTCTAACTAATAAACTATTGGTTTCCAAATTCTGTAAATGGTTTTCCGAATTAGTTTACTGACAAGGAAATTTGGATAGAAACTTCAGAATTTGGAAACACACAGAAAATTTGTTATTAACAATTATTTGTTCAGAAGTCATGCGTGGGCACATTCTCACTTTATCTAGTATCTTTTGCTCAGATGACATGCACGGGCACATGTTCTCACTTTACTAAACAAACTCTATAAATCGTACCCCGATTTGGAAAACCTTAAAGAAAACTCTGAAAAATATTTTGCAGTTCTTATAATTGTAAAACTTGTTAAAAACAAAACTAATTACTAATTGGACACACTTTTGTGCACGAAAGCATGTTTACAAAAAGTTTCAATTTAATTAAGAACTATGTTTCAACAAATTATGAATGTTTTATGCGATTTATTGAACATTTTCCAGAATTTGGTGAAGCATTATTTAACAATTTACGCTAATAATTGAAAAAAATGTATCGAATGCATTCGCTAACATGAAATTATTAAAACAAACGCCCTTATGTAAGTTCCGTAACGTTAACGCAAAATATGCAAACAGTCCCATCTCTCATGTCCCAATTCCCAAAATGTCAGCTCAGCTGTCAGTTGCCAAACTTTTTTTGTGTTCGTGTAATTTGACAGAAAGAATGCAAAAAGCCAAATAAATAATTGCACCCACAAATTCATAAAATATATTTAAAAGTGCATGGTTTTTCGCATTTAAAAACCAATATATTTTAGAGAATAGTGTCAAAAATCAATAAAAATTGTTTTGCGTCCATAAAAAAAATAAATTCAAAATCGATCAAGAAATACATACGAGGAACACATCGGCGAGTGCCAGCGTCAGTTCAATTTACCTAAAGCACTTTGAATAGAAGATTAATGTATCATTTCTTATTAATTGCTGCTATTTGATGTATTAAAACAAAATTTCTTATATCCATTTATACATATGTATTTGTTTTTAATCTATTTCAACGAGAGACAATGAATATTTGTTAAGCATTGTGGTTTGCCGCAGCAAAAACTTTCAATTCCAGCCAAATATCAAGTGTGCATGCAAGTTCTTGTAAGAGATTACAATTATTTATTTCGAACAATCGAAATCGACTTGCAATTTAGAAATTTCCATAAAACTCTGTTCCTTGGTTAGTCCCAAACAGTTTCAGACCGCCAGATTTAGTTCGGACCAGTACAATTTTTCACTTGTGGAACGGGTTCTAACTAAATCTGGCGGTTTCAAACTGTTTGAAACTCACATCTTAATTACAATCAAACTGGTCAATGTCTGTATCTGATCAGTTTGCATTTACATAAGTCGTGCAAATGTTCCTTGGCATGTCCAAACAGTACTCGCAACACCTGTCCGAATATATAGGTACTCAAAATCAGCTGGGTACTTGTGGGCTTCAATTAATTACTAGTTCATGTAAGAATTCCTTAGTGCAGTGATCCTGGTATATTATTTCCAACAAATAAGACTGGTCCAAGTGGTATGCGACGTGTTGATGGAGAAAGTTTGCGACCATAATCAAAGTCCGAGTCTTCACTTAGAATTTCGTCTAGCTAGATTGTATCTGACTGCGAATATCCCTTTGAGCTATGTACTTAATGTTCAATTTGACTAATGCAATACCTGAAATGTTTCCAAATTAGTTTATAAAGGATAAGCTTAAAGATATTTGCACTTCCATCCATCGGTTTAAAAGCTAAGTGCAGCACGTAAATCTTTCTTCTGTGAAACATAGTAGTAAGCACAGAACATAGTTAATTAATCTGCACAAGATTCTTGAGTTTCTTGTCTTGTATCTAATACTCTAATCAAATCGGTGCAAGATGGAAGATTCACAAAACTCTTCGCAAGTTTGACCAATGACCAAGAAGCTTGACAGCAACAAAAATATTTTAACAAGAATTGGGACATTGGGAATTGTTTACATGTGATAGTTTTCGTTCTTTCATGCCAATTTACATTACGTTACGATCCTATATTTGTTTGTAAATTTTAATTGTTTATAGAACTGCCAATTTGTTTACATTTTGTTAATTAATAACTAAACCACCAGTTTCCAAATTCTAAAAATAGATTTCCAAATTTGACAAAACGATTTGCAATCGATTTGTACCAAAAAAAGCTATTTTCGTTTCTATGTCTGCTAAGTATACGCCAAATCTTTAATTGTTAATAACTAATTAACCAATGGTTTCCAAATTCTTAAAATAGGTTTCCAAGAGTTTCCAAATGATTTCCAAATTCTGGGAACCAAAAAAAATGGAATTCGTGATTATCGTTTGCTAAGTATACGCCGGTTTGGGAGCCGCTTGGTTTTTACAGCCAGAAATTAAAACCATCACAAAGAAAATACAGCGCTTATGACAGAGAAATGCTGGCGGTCTATCTCACAATTAAGCATTTCAGATACATGCTTGAAGGACGTGATTTCATCATCTTTACCGATCACAAACCGCTAACTTTCGCTTTTCATCAAAATCCAGAAAAACTTTCACCTCGACAAGAACGGTATTTGGGTTTCACAAGTCAGTTCTCAACAGATATACAGTATATTCCGGGCAAAGATAACGTGGTGGCAGACAGTTTATCCCGCATTGAGACTCTCGAGATGACTAGTGCCATAGATTTCAAGAAAGTGGCAGCGGAGCAGCAAACAGATGCAGACTTAAATCAGCTTTTGACCAGTGCGAATGCCTTAAAGCTGCAACGTCTTAAAATTCCTGGCTTCGATGTGGAGCTATATTGTGATATAACTAAGAAAAATATTCGTCCCTATATCCCGAACTCATGCCGCCAAGAAATTTTTGAGAAACTTCATTCCTTGTCACATCCAGGAGGAAACGCAACTTTGAAACTTTTGCAGTCACGCTGTATTTGGCCTTCTATGCGAAAAGATACAAAATCTTGGGTGAAACAATGCATTGCTTGTCAAAAATCAAAGATTGGCAAACACTGCAAGTCACCTGCCGGATACTTTGCTGTGCCTGATAATCGATTCGAGCATTTAAACATTGATTTAGTTGGTCCGTTGTCCATATCCAATGGTTTCTCATATTGCCTCACCATGATCGATAGATTCTCAAGATGGCCGGAAGTCATTCCAATCGTCGACATTACAGCAGAAACCGTGGCACAGGCACTTTACAACAATTGGATTTGTCGATTTGGAGTGCCCTTAAAAATAACTACTGACCAAGGCAGACAGTTTGAATCATCGCTATTCAAGGAGTTAAGCAGAATTCTAGGCATCGAACATATTAAAACTACACCTTACCATCCGTGTGCAAACGGAATGATCGAACGTTTTCATAGAACTCTCAAGGCAGCTATAAAATGCCATGACTCTTCTAATTGGACCGAAGTTCTACCCACAGTTCTATTGGGATTGCGAACAGCTTACCGCGAGGATATCCAAGCAACAGTTGCTGAGATGTTATACGGTACAACTTTACGGATTCCAGGCGAATTTTTCCACGAATCACCAAAAATAACCATATCGGATTCTCACGATTTTCTACAAACTCTTAAATCGAGAATGACATCCATCCGGCCGGTAGCAGCTTCGAACCACTCTAGCAACAAATCATTCATATTTAAAGATCTTCAGACATGCAGTCATGTATTTGTCAGAACAGACTCAGTCAAAAAGCCTTTACAAAACCCTTATGAAGGCCCATTTAAAATTATTAGTAGAAAAGATAAAATTTTTAAAATCAATATTAAAAACATTAATAAATATATTTCTATTGATAGGCTAAAGCCAGCTTATATACAAAATTCAGAAGAACACTTTGAAACAAATAATCCACAGTCATCATCCTGCAGCCATCCGCCTCACATCGAATCATCACCAACTTTACCAAGCACTCCTCACACTGAACCAAAAACATCAAGACTAGGACGCAGAGTGGTAATTCCAGCTAGATATCGCTAACACTAGGCAGGGGGTGCTGTGGCAACACTGTTTGCAGAATCTACATTGCACAGTGCACACACACATACATACATGTATTGACAACATTCAAGAAAAAGACGCAGATACTTTTGAGTCATTCATTCGTTATCCGACAGTCTACCGTACAACGTGTCTCCATCCAGAAAACCTAAGTAAAGTAATTAATAACCTATTGTAATTTTATGTCGAATAAAATTTATTATAATTGTTATAAATGGTAAATCCTTCATTTAACCATAGGCTCTTTGGGAGCTAATAAATTGTGGGGTAGTTTTGATTTGTTCCCTGCGGTATGTTTTCGCTTTTCGGGGGTGTTGAATCCGAATCTGAGGTTTGCGAATAAAATTTTGTGTCTCAACATGGAAAAAAAGATGCAAAAAATGATGCAAAAATGTATTTTTTGGGAGTTTCTTACATATGACTCGAAAACGATTTCCCCGTTAAAACCGTAATCATGGCGTAATTTAAATTCATAATATAACTGTTTTTTTAACGAAGTCCAAAAGAATCCAACGAAAAAACTGACATCTGGGCTTAGTGACGCAACCACAGGAACTATTGAAAACAAGTATGAAATTAGTGCCGGCAACACAGTTTTTATCTAGGCTTAAATAAATATAAATATAAATAAATTTGCTTTTGCAATTTCAAGTGCAAATATCAACTAATTTTTGTTTAACTTTTTGCCAAAGTGAATAAACAAACGATCCTATCTACAATTTTAAAAAGAAAACACGGCCTAAAATAAGTTAAAGTTGTAAAACTTAGCATTTTTATATTTTTTCGCGGCCAACAAGATATTTTCTGTGAGCTATTAAACACTTATTTTCGAACATGAGACAAATAATAAATATAATAAAGTCAAATTCAACCTCCTTGTCACACTCGTACGTTTGATATTCTGTTTCACATCACCACTAATGGACGCGAAATGAAATAACAAATACAACAATGTAATCATTGAAATATTCAAAATGGAGTATCTTTTGAATCAATTATTGTTTTTGTCGTAATTAAAGTTGAATGTGAGTTTTTTTTTGAGAAATATAATTCGATTATATGTACATACATTATGTGCATATGATAATAAAATACGATTTTACAATCAATAAAAGGGTAGTTGTTTTTATCTACATTGTTGATTTTTATTTCATTTCCTATCCAATGAATGAATTCTTGAGAAAAGCACACATACCTATCCAAAACTGGAAAATTTACCAACACATACACCAAGTCACTGCGGAAATATCTGGCGAGTAATCTGACATTTCACTCGCTCACTCACTCACTTTTGCTAACTGAATCGATTTTCGACCAAAAGTGACTCATCTCACTCACTCCCTGTGGTTTCGAATTAGCTGAATCTCGGCACAGGACACATGATCAGGACGTATTCCACAGAATGACAAATTCGCTCGAATTTAACCTCAATTTTTAGCACCCGTTTTATTGGTTTATATTTTATAACAACTCACGTCTGCATAGCTACTCATGTGAAAGAAATGTCAAAACTCGCGACCATTCACCATTCGCAGTTCTTTATTCGCAACTCATATGCAAAATGCAAGGCACTTTGTTTGCAATCCACAACATCAGGACGCATGCCACAAATCTGCAAATCGAAAATTCGCTCTTGTTTAACAAATTGTTTTACCACTCATTTTAATCAACTGGCATGCAAGTTTTGAAGCCAGTATAGTGAAGCAAGTTGAGAAGCAAGTTGGGAGACAAGCAAGTGAAATGCAAGTGGAAAGCAAGTGGGAGGCAAGTGGAATGCAAATTACGAATTTGACAGGCAGTGTATGTAGCCAACTTGCTTGCAAGTACTTGCTCGTGTGGACGCAGGGTTACTGATTTATTTTGTATGACAATTCGCGTCTGTCAGCGATCACTCATGTGGAAAGTGCCTTTCATATGAGCTGCGAATTGCAAATGGTCACGAGTTTTGACATTTCTTTCACATGAGTGGTCGCCGACAGACGCGAATTGTTGTAAAAAATAAACCAGCAAAATGGATGGGTGCTCAAAAAAATTGAGGTTAAATTCGTGCGAATTTTTCATTCGCAGATTTGTGGATTGCGTCCAGGTGTTGTGGATTGCGAATAAGTGTTTGGCAGTTCGCAGAAAATATCTCGTTGGTCGCGTAGAAAATATAAAAATGCTTAATTTTACAATTTAAATTAATTTTTGTAAGTGTTTTCTTTTTAAAATAGTAAATAGGATCGTTTTTATTCACTTGTCGAAAAAATAAAACACGTATTTTTGTTGATATTTGTTCTTGTTATTGCCTAAACAAATTTATTCGCATTTGCAGTTCACAGCTCATGTGAAAGGCACCGAAGGAACGTCAAAATTCACGACCATTCGCAATTCACAGTTCGCTATTCGCCTTTGACATGACTCACGAAAATGCGAGTGCGAATAATTTTGTTTAGACAGTTCCAAGCGCAAATAGCTGCGTTTTTTTGCATGTCAATATGGAGTTTGGCGAAAAAACGATATCGGGACATTTCAACATTTGTTTACCTTTTGCATTGTTCTGCCATTTTGTTTTGAATTATCTTACCAACAAACACTTGACTATTTAAAACGGCAGTTTTTGGACAAGAGAAGTGAGGAGTTAGAGATCCCCCCACTTCTCTTGACCAGAAACTGCCGTGAGACCGGTCCCAATCTTCCCAATCTAAGCACCGTCCAAGTCTGTGTAAACTGACCGTAATACTACGTCTTCATTAGAGCCGAAATGAGGTAAAGTGCCTTTCACATGAACTGCGAATGCGAATAAATTTATTGAAACAATTCCAAGCGCAAATATCAACAAATAAGTGTTTTAACTTTTCAAAAAAGTGAATAAACGATCCTATCTATACAATTTTAAAAAGAAAACACGAACAAAAATTAGTTTAAATTGTTGAATTTAGCATTTTTACTTGCGATTATAGGTACTATAAGGCAAGTTTTGGATTCGTGCAAAAAAAAAATTTTGAGATAACAATCAAACATGATATAACGATGATAGAGAACACCAAAAAAGTGGGTGGCACATTTCTGTCTGTCTGTCTGTCTGTCTGTTCGTCTACTGCCTAAACGGCTCGATCGATTTTCTTCAAACTTGGTACATAGTGGTTTTATGGTGATTCTGCCGACACGTTTTTTTTCATTTTTTTTTAGAACCAAAAATAACGGTACCTGTCATACATTTTTTTTGGCAAATTTACATAATCGTATTTTTCTCAAAAACGGCTTGACAACTTTTCTTAAAAAAAATTCAATAAATTTATTTAAGTAAAGGCTTTCTTTGGGTGGAAAACCATTTTTAAAAATGGTTATTAATGGTACTTCCCAAAGAACCATTTGTTTGATTTTTGATTTTCTTCAAAACGGTACAACCGATTTCAATTATTTTTTTTACACAGAAGCTTTCAAAAAATATAAATAGTTTTGTGTACCAACATTTTTGAAAAAATGTTTATTGGATTTTTAAAAAATGTTTCAAAATTTTTTTTTGAAAATCAAATATTTCGAAAACGACATGATCGATTTGTTTGAAACTCGATATTTAAGACTTTTTTAATACTTTCTAAAATATTTTTAGAAAAATTTTACATTTATGAAAAAATAACGGTACCTTCCATACAAAAGTTAAAAAACCGCAAAGGAAAATATTTGTTTGCTTAAAAACGACTCCTACGATTTTGATTAAACTTTTTCTATATACTAAAATTAGTACGATCTACTACCAAAAATTATAAAATTTTACACTTTGCAACTATTAATAGTACCTGTCATAGAAGAATTTATAAATAATTCTTAATAATTAACGCGGTAAGTTCCGAAAAGTTAAAATAAGTTAAAATTGAATTTTCTCGTTATCGGCTGAACGGATTTATATGAATTTTTTTATATACAAATTTTAAATAAAATCAAATAATATTGCATATCAAAATTTTCAAAAAAAAAGTTTTTGGATTTTTAAAAAAAAGTTTCTAACTTTTTTTTTTAAAATTCGATATCTCATAAGCGGGTTGACAATTTTTTTTAAATTTTGTTTTAATATACCTACACATAAATATATAGTTTAAATCTGCATACCAAAATTTGTTCTTAAAAATGTTTTAAGAATTTTATATATACAAAATTAATTTAAAAAAAAACCGCTCCAACGATTGTAAAATTTTTTTTCTCATACAATCATATTCCATCATGAATTAAGATGGCATACTTTTTTTCACCTCAAACTGTCAAAAGAGTTGTTTTAGCTAATTTAGATGTCGTATTTCATGCTTCTCTACATTTTTCTCTCATAATTTCCATGTTTGTATATACAATTTTCTTAAACTCGCAGTGTCTTGAACATAAGAGCAAGTACGTGTGAAACAATCGTGCATTTTATTTTATGTTCTACGTGACCACTGAGGTATTTGCTGCGAACTGCAAAACACTCACATGAGCTGCGAACTGCGAATGCGAATAAATTTGTTTAGGCAATTACAAGAGCAAATATCAACAAATTCGTGTTTTAACTTTTTGACAAAGTGAATAAACCATTGACCTATTATATATGGACTACCAGGAGCCAACTTTATATGGTTCATCTTCAGCAACTATACGCCACCAGCGCTTGTTGGAGCAAAACAGAAAAATGGTGAAACTTTTGACAGTTTGGTTTGACAGCTGTGTTGTATTATTTGTTTATTTATTTTTTTAGAAAATAAATACAAAAGTTAACTTTAAATAGCCATATCTTTTCTTTTTCAATTTAATTTGTTTTAATTTTGAGTTTTTTCAATTATCATTTTTATTTACTTTTTACATTTTCCTTTCCACTTCCAATAATTTTGTTTCACGTATTGCTAGTGCTCAGGAAGTACACGGAAATAATTTAATAACCCGTAAGCGGCCACACAAGATAAAGCCAATCCGTGGCGATCCAAAATCGATCGTGTGGGGGTGGATCCACCGATTGAGTTTTGGGTTTTCAGCCAATCTGAATTCTAACCGAGCCAAATAGATCGGATGGCTCGGTCGTATATGGCCAACTTAATAAAAAAAAAACAAACGTAAATGGATCTAAACGACATTGGAAAGATCTTAAATAATGGATCTAAACGGTGGTTCTAACCTGTGCCTACGTTCTGTAACTCTCGCATCGAAAAAACTGGTCGAGAAACGATGAAAATTGAAACAAAATGCATGAGTTTTGTTCCATTTTTCAATGTTTCTCGACTGATTTTATCGATGCGAGAGTTACAGAACGTAGGTACTGTACGACAAACGTCCAATGGATCAATTCCATTTGAGTACAGGACGCAAATTGGTTCTTCACACAGCCACATCTAGTTTGTACTGAACTAAAAGAAATTGACATACATTTAAATAAATTTAATTCAATAAACTAAAAAAAATAAATAATTTATAACAAATTGGCAATTCTTGTAATTAGATTTAAAAAAATAGCTCAGACTTCAAAGAATAAAGTTGAATAGTAATAGATGGCCTAAGTTTCTTTGGCAAAAAAAGTTTGTTTAGCCCAAGTGGCAAGAGATGGCATTGAGAATAATTCTTTTTTTTGCCACTTTGCTCCAATAAGCAGTTCGGTCGCTAAAAAGATGTGAACTCCTTTCAATACAGCTTTTGTATGGAAATGAAAGTCGACTAGCAGTCCATATATAATATGTCAATGGAATAAACGACCCTATCTACAATTTTAAAAAGAAAATACGAACAAAAATTAGTTTAAATTGTTAAATTTAGTATTTTTATATTTTTTACGCGACCAATGAGATATTTTCTGCGAACTGCCAAACACTTATTCGCAATCCACAACATCAGGACGCATTCCACAATTCTGCGAACGAAAAATTCGCTCGAATTTAACCTCAAATTTTGTCAGCCCCATTTCACTAGTTTATTTTCTATGACTATTCGCGTCTATCCGCGACCACTCATGTGAAAGAAATGTCAAAACTCACGACCATTCGCAATTCGCAGCTCATATGAAAGGCACTTAATTTCGCAAATCACAGAAAAAATGTTTTCATTTGTAATTCGGTAATTTCGTTTGACAGCTCATTTCATTTTTGAATTTCAACTGGCTGTTAATCACTCTTCGTTGTTGTTTTTTTTTTTGTCTCCTGCCATTATTGCGCTTTGACATTTTCATAGAAAACTTTTTCAGAGCTTTTCAAAATGTGGCTAATTGGGTGTGTTCACTAGGTTTTGACTTAATTTCCTACCTAATTTCTTGCAAATTTGGTTGAAATTATCTCATTTCGAAATGTAAATTTGTATGGGAAATTAGATGATTTCGTATCGAATTTGGAAATTTTCAACGAAATTACCTCATTTGGCCGAATGAAAACGTAGTATAATATTATCAGGAACAAGTGTATGCTCACCATTATGTGGACGATGTTAAATACGTTCCACATTTGTTATGTCAAATAAACGTCACCTAGCACGTGTGTCAGTTTTGTTTTTCTCAATTTGGTTTTCGTGTTCGGTTTTCTGCATCAGCATACAATAATTTTTGTATTTTAAATAAACGAATACCTCTTAATAATGGGAGACTTTTCAATGTTTTCTGATTCTGGCGAGGAAGAATACAATGCATCTGATGCAGAAGTAAGAACTTCCCTCTAAATTGGACTTCTCTTTCATTAGAAAATGATTTTTCTGTTTTCAGATTCAAGAAGCATTTGCGCGAGGCGACCTAAAACCTGGACTTAACATAGAATTTAATCCTCACAGCGAAAGGAAAAATGACGTCGTAAGTATCACAATCAATTCGCATTAAATTGAATTATTGAAAATGATTGTTCATTTCAGCTTAAAATGGCTGCAAAACTTGATGAAATGAAACAAGACTTACCTTGGCTCGAACGCATGGACATGGTGAACGAACTAGCAGCTCTTGCTCCAGAACTTGCCATTCAACTAGAGAAACACGAACAGAAACGCGCCAGCATATTCAAAGGCAACGCCAAAATACCCTACCTTCGACCAGAGGAAGATCCCGTCTTGAATGACTTCAAGCGAGAAATGATTTTCCATCGTCAAGCTCAATCGGCTGTGCTCGACGGTATTAAGAAGCTGCATGAACTCGGCGTAGTTACCCGCAGACCTGATGATTACTTTGCTGAAATGGCAAAGACAGATGAACACATGCAAAAGATTCGCTCTAACCTGATGGCGAAACAAGAGGGACAAGCTAAATCCGAACGCATCCGACAAATTCGTGAACAAAGGAAAATGGGTAAATTATTATCCAAGCAGACGAAGGTGCAACGTGAAATGGAAAAGAAAGATATGCTTGATCAATTGAAGAAATTCCGGAAGGGTAAATTGAAGAATTTGGATTTCTTGGAAGATGCTAAGGCATTGGAAGCAAAGAAAAAACAATCGGCTGATGGAAGGAAGTCACGTAATAAAAAATTCGGTTTCGGTGGTAAGAAGAAGGGCATGAAGCGGAATACTAAATCTTCTGCAGCTGGACTAGAAAACAACAAAACCTTCCGATCTAAAAAAGGAGTCAAGGCAGCACCAGGAGCAAGAACCCGACTGGGCAAGTCTAGACGAATGAAAGCTCGTTCCAAGAAGTAGATGTTTATTTAAACAGATGTTTTAGGCTAACTGTAGAAATATGTAATCATCTATCTATTTTTTATTAACAATAAACATGCGATTTTAATTCTTTAAAAGTCGAAAAGTTAAGTTGATGAGCCAGCTTTTCCTAATACCTACCAGTGACGTCTAAATGATACACGTTGAATATCTAAGAAACATCCAGGGGCTTGATTATGGAATTAGTAGTGAGTCGCATTTGGCAGTAGATTTGATTTTTGAACAATTATGTTCATGTAAATCTATCCAAATCCACCCAGCCCAGCGGTTTTATTGGCAACATTTAACTGCCTGAACAGAATGCAAGACGGAGCTAGAATAGATGTCAAAAATGGTGCAGCAGGAGCTGTAGGATTTGAACAATTTTTAACTTATACTGCAGCATTTTTGCGTCTTGCATTCTGTTCAGGCAAAAATCCAGTAAATAATTTCAGGTGAAAGGAAATATTACTTTTCAGTCATATACTATATTCTCATCCCACCAAACTGAATCTGAGATTTCAGCTGAAAATTTTCGAGATTTGAATGGTGGAGCAGTATTTCAGGAAAATTTCGTTGAAATCTAAAGTTTTCACCGAGATTTCGTTGAAATTTCAATGAAATCTTGGTCCATCAATTTAAAATACCCAAAGCTTTCAACCGAAATCTCGGATTTCATTTTGATGGGAACATAGCAATAGGCAATATATTTATAAAATATCACTTTTTCAAAATGCAACCAAGCAATAAATTGATATTCCTTTACAATGCAATTGCCTTAAATATTGCCAATGGAGACACAGTTTTTAACATGCGGTGTATGTTTTTTGCATGCTACTGTAAGTTGTAATCCCTCTGTTGGACAATAGACGAACTACTTTGTCCTAAATGACAGATTGGCGCCCCACTGTTTTTTTTCAAATTCAATTTTGACAGTTTGTGTTCTACTTTGCTTTTGCTCATATCTTTTGCTAAAAAAGCCTTTTGTTTTAAGTTAAATTTATTATTAATCATGGCCTCTAATTTGGCGAACCTTTACGCATTAATGCGTCGAAACTTAAGTGATTATGGTTTAATGTACAGCACCCCAGTTTCGTACTTGCAAAAATTAACTGGCGAAAACAAGAAAGTGATATTTGTTTATGAAGAGGTAAGTTCGATAGAATCCTTTTGATTGTCATGTTTCCTACATAAATTAGGATAGCTTTCACTCTATGAGACTTCTCCATACCATGTCCTCTAATTATCTTGATACATTTCAGCATAGTAAAGATAAATTTAGAACAGCGTTAGCTAGATAGATAGATGGTAGAATCACTTTAATCCACTTGGTCTTTTGTAAAGTTGTAGAATAGATATTTGATTCTCTTGGTGTCACCACTTTAAGAATTTATGTTTTGCGGTGATGTACCTAGAAAATCCAATAGATTCCGATTTTGGAACGGTCCCAAAGTCTTTTATTGAATTCATAGAAAATCCGGGAAGGACCAGGGCGCAGGGCCTCAAAAATTAAGTATCTTCCAGTCGGCTCGGTCTCTAGCTAGCTGATTCCAGTTTCTGATTCCTTTTCTTCTACCACATGCGTTTGCCACCTGTTACGCTTGCCCTTCTATACTGCACCGTCCCTCGGGAGTGGATTCAAAGACAAACATTCTATAAAGTTGCTATTGAATTAAATCAGTCAAGCAGAAGACTACCTATAATATTGAAATAAATTATATTGATTCAATTAAATCTACTTTATTAAAAAAAAAGATCAAAATTGCATTCCTTTTAGACCGAGAGCCCACAGCAGATTTTGGGTGATAACAAAAAAAGAAATATATGCGTCGAAAGCTTCATTAAAGGGTATTCAAAAAATCAAAGTCTTGCAGTCCACAACTGGGGCCTTTGCGAGAAACAGTGCATCGAAAAAAAATATGAATGCAACTTCGAGGATAATCGTGTTAGCCGAAATTGGTTTTCACTCCTCCCTAGAAATGCTCCTCGGATCACATATCACCAAATCTGAGACCATTTGAGTGTATAGTTCGCTCTACCAGACCGTTTAAAAAATTCAAAATTCTAAATGATCTCAGTTTCCGTGATATGGGATCAGCGGAGATTATCTAGGGAGGGGATGCACTGTTGCTCACAAAGGCCCCAGTTGTGGGTTGCAAGACTTTGATTTTTTGAATAGCCTTTAATGAAGCTTTCGATGGCTATACTTCTTTTTTTGCTATCACTCATACCCAAAATCTGCTGTGGGCTCTTAATCTATTTAATTCGATTTAAGTTTAAAACTAGCCATACACAACACGGTCAACGAGCAAAAATGAACCCGTGCCGATCCAAAATCCATCGTATGTGGGGTGGATCGGCCACCGATTCATTTGGATAGCTAATCTGAAATCCAGCCCACTTAAATGGATCGCAGTGACTCGGTCTTGTTTAGCCAGCTTAATGTTGGTAAGAGTTGAAGCTCAATAGGCATTAATAATGTAGGACTAATTACCTATAGACTGGTTGCAAATTTTTGGTTTGAACGCATAACCAAATAAAATGCACGACTGGATCGCACGTACTTGCTCTTATGTTCAAGTTGTGTGGGGCTTAAGAACTTTAAAAAATATTCAAGTAATTATAGAAAAAGTATAAAAAGCATTTAAATCGTTCTTTTAATTGTATAAACAGCCTGATAAAAAACTTAGAGCTCAAAGAAAAGTATGCCATTTGATTACTTGAAAAAATATGAATAAATGCAAAAAAAAAAAATAAAAATCGTTGGAGCCGTTTTCTTAAAAATTAATTTTTTATATATAAAATTTTTGTAACATTTTTCAAAAAAAAATTTGGTATGCCAATTTTGAGTATATATTAATATACATTTAAAACTGAAATTTCAAAATAATTCATCAACCCGTTTTTGAAATATTGAATTTTCAAAAAAAAAATTTGAATCTTTTTTTAAAAATCCAAAATTTATGTTTTCAAAAATTTTGGTACGCAGTATTATTTATATTCTAACAAAGCTTTTGTGCAAAAATTTTTATTGAAATCGGATAAGCGGTTAATGAGAAAACCAAAAATCAAAAAAACCGTTATATGGCAGGTACCGTTAATAAATGTTTTTGGTGATTTTTTTTCTTACTAAAAGGTATATCATATCTACAGTAATACACTGATTTTTTTTTATCAAAATCGTTGGAACCGTTTTTGAGATAAATAAGCTTTTCCTTAAGGTTGTATGGCAAGTACCGTTATTTTTTGAGCTAAAAAAAAAACCTTAAGTTCAAAATTTGAAGAAAATCGCTTCAGTGGTTTAGGCTGTAGGTTGAGGTACGGACAGACAGACAGACAGACAGACAGACAGACAGACAGACAGACAGACAGACAGACAGACAGACAGAATTGTGCCACCCACTTTTTTCGTGTTCTCTATCATCGTAATGTCATGTTTGATTGTTATCTCGAAATTTTTTTTTTGCACGAATCCAAAACTTGCCCTATAGTACCTATATCGCAAGTAAAAATGAGTATGAAGGTCCGTAGGTGCGGGTGGCAATGGTGCAGTGGATGTAGTGCTTGACTGCTAGCTTAGAGGTGTGGGTTCGAGCCCCATTCTAGGCAGCATTTTTTCTATATTCTCCCAGCTTAACTGGACGCCACCCGTGAGATTTAATGAGATAATAAACACCTTGATCTCAATCCACTGTGCCAAATCTTTCCTATCTTCCTACTCTTTCTAACTAGTGCCGTGCAATTCAGGTTGCATTTAAAAGACCTTAGGTCTTACAGGCATATAGTTAAAATTATTATTATTATTATTATTATTATTAGGTGTAGGGTTATACCGAGAGCTAGTGAACGTTTTACTTAAAGTGTTTTATACCGCTCCAAACTTTGTAGGCGTACTATTTGCATCAGTGCGAACTACATGGTATCAACCTGGCAGCGATTTAGCGGTTCCTTAACCACCAAAATGCACTTTCAAAATGCAAAAAAATGAGCGAAGTTAAAGTGTTTTATACCGCTCCAAATTTTGTGGGCGTACTATTTGCAGCAGTGCAAACTACATGGAAGCAACCTGGCAGCGATTTCGCGGTTCCTTAACCACCAAAATGCACTTTCAAAATGCACCAGCAAAAAAAAAAGTGTTTTATACCGCTCTAAATTTACTTCACTAACACTTAGTACACGTGCAAGCTGAATACCACCAACATAGCAGCATTACGACGCCCCTAAGGCCACCAAAATGCACTTTCAAAATGCACCGACAAAAGAAGAAAAAATAGAAAATATTTTGTGCCCCCGAAATTTCATAAATTTTTGCTCTGCATATGTACAAACAAAATGCCATCAACCTGGCAGCGTTACTACGGCCCTATGGTCACCAAAATGCACTTTCAAAAATGCACTTAAGAAATAAAAAAAAATAAAAGTGTCTTATACTGCTCTTAATTTCGGTCACATATGCTTTGTACCTGTACGAGCCACATCCCATCAACCTAGGAGCGTTGCGTTACCAAAATGCATCTTCAAAATGCACTAAAAATATGTTAAACGGAAAAAAGTATTTGTCTTGATTTTTTTTTAAACTATCCTGAAAATCGAAACCTAGCATCCAGATTTGCAAAAATTAGCTAATGGTTAAAAATACTACAGATGCAGCCATGCAGGTTAATTTGGGGGTGTATGCTTTGCAAAGATGATCATTATGACATAATTACTTGGATCCGGGGTGGACCAGGGCCTTAGTACACTGTATTGCTTAAGAATAAAAAACTTTTATTTTCTAGTGCATTTTGAAGGTGCATTTTGGTAACGCAACGCTCCTAGGTTGATGGGATGTGGCTCGTACAGGTACAAAGCATATGTAACCGAAATTAAGAGCAGTATAAGACACTTTTATTTTTTTTTTATTTCTTAAGTGCATTTTTGAAAGTGCATTTTGGTAACCTTAGGACCACCGTAACGCTGCCAGGTTGGTGGCATGTGGCTTGTACAGGTACAAAGCATATGTGACCGAAATTTAAAACAGTATAAGACACTTTTTTCTTTTTTTTATTTCTTAAGTGCATTTTTGAAAGTGCATTTTGGTAAGCTTAGGACCACCGTAACGCTGCCAGGTTGGTGGCATGTGACTTGTACAGGTACAAAGCATATGTGACCGAAATTTAGAGCAGTATAAGACACTTTTATTTTTTTTTTATTTCTTAAGTGCATTTTTGAAAGTGCATTTTGGTAACCTTAGGACCACCGTAACGCTGCCAGGTTGGTGGCATGTGACTTGTACAGGTACAAAGCATATGTGACCGAAATTTAGAGCAGTATAAGACACTTTTTTCTTTTTTTTATTTCTTAAGTGCATTTTTGAAAGTGCATTTTGGTAAGCTTAGGACCGTCGTAACGCTGCCAGGTTGGTGGCATGTTGCTTGTACAGGTACAGAGCATAAGTGAACGTAGTTTAGAGTGGTATAAAATACTTTAATTTTTTAAGTGCATTTTGAAAGTGCATTTTGGTAACCTTAGGGTCGTAGTAACGCTGCCATGTTGATGGCATTTTGTTTGTACATATACAGAGCAAAAATTTATGAAATTTCGGGGGGCACAAAATACTTTCTATTTTTTTTTTCTTTTGTCGGTGCATTTTGAAAGTGCATTTTGGTGGCCTTAGGGGCGTCGTAATGCTGCTATGTTGGTGGTATTCAGCTTGCACGTGTACTAAGTGTTAGTGAAGTAAATTTAGAGCGGTATAAAACACTTTTTTTTTTTGCTGGTGCATTTTGAAAGTGCATTTTGGTGGTTAAGGAACCGCGAAATCGCTGCCAGGTTGCTTCCATGTAGTTTGCACTGCTGCAAATAGTACGCCCACAAAATTTGGAGCGGTATAAAACACTTTAACTTCGCTCATTTTTTTGCATTTTGAAAGTGCATTTTGGTGGTTAAGGAACCGCTAAATCGCTGCCAGGTTGATACCATGTAGTTCGCACTGATGCAAATAGTACGCCTACAAAGTTTGGAGCGGTATAAAACACTTTAAGCAAAACGTTCACTAGCTCTCGGTCTAGGTGTTGAAAGTAGCGGTTTTCAGACTATTGCGTTAGGGGCACATACACTTCGATTCATTTATTAAAAGTGGGAAATGATGCTCTGTCATTTTTTTAGGTCGACCACAAAATTTAATTTTAACGGTCCGAATAATAAAAATAAATAAATTGGGTGGCGCAACAGCTCGTGGAGAACCAGGGCATGACAGTCGTAGCACTAACTATCATGCCACGAGGTACTATGGTCCGAATAATAGAACTCAAGGTATAAGCTTTTCAAGTGCACCTGAGAGAGAGATATTTGGAGAATAAATAAAATGCACAACTGGGTCGCACGTACTTGCTCTTATGTTCAAGACACTGTGGGCTTAAGAAAATTGTATGTAAAAACATAGAAATTATGAGAGAAAAATGTAGAGAAGCATGAAATACGACTTTTAAATTGGATAAAACAACTCTTTTGACAGTTTGATGTGGAAAAAAAGAATGCCATCTTAATTCTTGATTGAATATGATTGTATGGGAAAAAAAAATTTAAAATCGTTGGAGCGGTTTTTAAGAAAATTAATTTTGTATATATAAAATTCTTAAAACATTTTAAAGAACAAATCTTGGTATGCAAATCTGAAGTATATATTTATGTGTATATAAAAACAAAATTTGAAAAAAAATTGTCAACCCGTTTTTAAGATATCGAATTTTCGAAAAAAAAATTTGAAACTTTTTTTAAAAATCCAAAAACTTTTTTTTTGAAAATTTTGATATGCAATATTATTTGATCTTATCTGAATTTTGTACATAAAAATATTCATCTAAATCCGTTCAGCCGATAACGAGAAAATTCAAAACAAAAAAAAAACGTTCTATGACAGGTACTATTAATAGTTGCTAAGTGTAAAATTTTATAATTTTTGGTAGTAGATCGTACTAATTTTAGTATATTAAAAAAGTTTAATCAAAATCGTAGGAGCCGTTTTTAAGCAAAAAAATATTTTCCTTTGCGGTTTTTTAACTTTTGTATGGAAGGTACCGTTATTTTTTCATAAATGTAAAAGTTTTTCTAAAAACATTTTAGAAAGTACTAAAAAAGTCTTAAATACCGAGTTTCAAAGAAATCGATCATGTAGTTTTCGAAATATTTGATTTTCCAAACAAAAATTTGAAACATTTTTTAAAAATCCAAAAAATATTTTTTCAAAAATTTTGGTACACAAAACTATTCATATTTTTTGGAAGCTTCTGTGTAAAAAAAATAATTGAAATCGGTTGTACCGTTTTGAAGAAAATCAAAAATCAAAAAAATGGTTCCTTGGGAGGAACCATTAATAACCATTTCTGAAAAATGGTATTCTACCAAAAGAAAGCCTTTACTAAATTAAATTTATTGATTTTTTTTTAAGAAAAGTTGTCGAGCCGTTTTGGAGAAAAATACGATTATGTAAAATTGCTAAAAAAATTGTATGGCAGGTACCGTTATTTTTGATTCTAAAAAAAAAATGAAAAAAACGTGTCGGCATAATCACCAAAAACCACTATGTACCAATTTTGAAGAAAATCGATCGAGCCGTTTAGGCTGTAGACGAACAGACAGACAGACAGACAGACAGAATTCTGCCACCCACTTTTTTTTTTGTTCTCTATCATCGTAATATCATGTTTGATTGTTATCTCAAAATTTTTTTTTTGCACGAATCCAAAACTTGCCTTATAGTACCTATAATCGCAAGTAAAAAATGAAAAATCAACCAAAAAGTCTTCAAAATAAAAAAGATAGGGTTCGCTTCAAAATCTCATATCTTGAGTTTTATTTTTCGGATCGCTAAAATTAAAGTTTGTGGTAAAATTAAAGAAAAAGACAGAGCATCATTTCCCATTTAAATGAATTGAAGTGCATTTGAGATTAGCACCTACAGATCCTCATACTCATTTTTTGGTTATGCATTAAATTTAAAAAGCAGCCAGCTCCTAGACTACTAAATATTACATATTTGTTCTCGAATTAAAACCCCTTTTCACCATTCACTGTAAAAGTGTCTCAGGGAGTGTTTCATTAATTAATAGAAAAACCATCGTTAATTTTTTTTTTAGGGTTATAGAAACTACCGTTATTTTTGGAGCTAGAAACAAAAGTAGAAGATCACGGGCGTCAAAATTTCCAAAAACCACTCAGGCAATTAAATCGATCTGCAAAGTGTCAGACATAGGTACATATGACAAAAATTGTTCCAATTGCAAGCTGAATATTTTTTTCATACACACGTTTTCTCTGACTAAAAGGTTTTGAAATAACTTTATTTAAAAAATGAAGAAGATTGGCGAAATTGGGGGAAAACCAGGAGGGAATATACGCCAATTTTACCTGTTAAGCCTTAAGCACTCCATACACGATTCAATTTGATTTTCAACTCAGTTGTCAAAAAAATTGATGCTTCGCCACTTGTTGAAGGACTTCTGCTTCAACCATATAAACTCAGACCATACTCAGACAAAAGACACGAACACAGACGACGAATACGTTTGAAATGAAAATGAAATGTACGTGAAGTTTGCAGTGATGTTAAACTGCATATCGAACGTCCTTGGCGTAGAGTTAAAATGCCTTTGGTTTGACAGTACATCAAACGACTTGCCTACACACAGCTCAACGAAGTTGAAAACATTCACATCAACTTGAAGAAATTCAGAATCTTTTGATTTTCTTCCAACTGAATCGTCAACCTTAAAATAAATCAAACGTCAAGCCCACACACGAGTTGATTTGATGAACGATTCTTGTTTGTGCTCGCAAACCGAACGGACGTATTTCTCTCGCGCTCATTTGTTCAAGAATTTTATTTTTTGTGTGTTTCGCAAAGTTCTCTTATTTTAATCATGGATGGTGGCTCGTCCCCTCCGATAAACATTACTACTAATAATAGTGTCGACAATAATGTCGAAAAAACAAAATTGATTTTGCCTTCCCAGCTGCTAAATGCTGAAGACAAAAATGTGATTTACAACAAAGTGAATCGGTGGCGTCCCGACGGCGCACCACCAAAAAACATTCCCACCGAAACTGAAATGGAAACAGACGCCAGCACCACTGAGGTAGGTGCGAGCGAGAAAACTGATGGTATCAGCAACGAGCAGGCACCACTACCAAACAACGCCGGCATTGTGATTGGCTGTACCGATTCAACGGAAATTCCGTATCTCCAAAATAACGGAGGAACAAAAACCGAAGCGGTTCTAAGGAATCTACTATCTAACGACCAAGAAATCGTTTCAAAACTTATTGCCCGTAAAAGGAGGCAATCTACCATCGGCAAATCAGCCAAAAAAACTTTTCGAGAGACCCCACCGGGGAATACTAATTACTACGCTGTGCTTGACGATTCACAGGACGACGATGATACTGGCACGAATCGTGCAGAGATAAATAGCCATAAGGCCAGCGGTTCCGGATTGAACCCCAGCAACTTCGCTCCCAACGTAAACTCCAACAACAATATTGGCAACTTTAATCGCAGCAGTGACAACAGCAGCTTTAATCGCAGCAGTGACAACGGCATCAACATTATTCGTAGCAGCGACAGCAGCAACATTATGAACACCAAGAAGACACAGGATTTTGATAATCTGAATTGGTGTCCACCAATATTTTGCACAGGTATTTCTTCCAAGCCAATAATTGATTTTTTTAAGCAATGTAACATAGATTTAAGTCTAGTAAAATTCCATTCGAAAAGTTTCGGTAAAATAAAAATTTTTGTTAAAACTGTCAAGCTTCACTCTCTTCTTTTGGAAGAACTTAAAAAGTCAAACATTGAAGCCTTCTCCTTCACCCCGAAGGAACATAAAAAATATAATCTGGTCTTGAAGGGAATCTCAACTAATTTCTCTCCTTCTGACGTTCAGAAGGAGCTCCTCTCACTGGACCCCTCGCTGAGGATCACGGTCAAAAAATTCGAAACCAGATGGTCCAGGGAAAACAACTTTCCTTTGGACCTTTTCCTATGCGTTTTGGAAGACAGAGAAAGCCTGGTCAAAGCCAAGGCTATTAAATATGCTCTAAGGCATAGAGTTACATGGGACTCGCTTAAGGGGTCAGGCATGAAACAATGCTTTCGTTGCCAGAGGTTTGGCCACGTTTCGGCATATTGTGCCTTTCGAGTAAGATGCGTCAAGTGCCTTAAAGAGCATGATTCAGGGAATTGTGAAGTTGGCGCGAAAAGTGAGGAGTCGGTTGCCTCTTGTGTAAATTGCGGTGTATCTGGTCACCCGGCTAGCTACAAAGGCTGCCCCAAACGAAATGAAAT
Source organism: Dasysyrphus tricinctus (assembly GCA_963921185.1). Classification (NCBI taxonomy): domain Eukaryota; kingdom Metazoa; phylum Arthropoda; class Insecta; order Diptera; family Syrphidae; genus Dasysyrphus; species Dasysyrphus tricinctus. Next base: position 58,739,098 of record OY992530.1, on the reverse strand, counting down.
CCTGAAAAACAGGCAGGATGTAAAGGTGGCTGCTAAGCAAAATAAATTAACAATACGCAATAATGTTGTGGGCTTTATTAATCCTTCTCCGCGTGAGGGTTTCTCATTTGCGGACGCTGTTAGGGGCTCAAAAAGCGTTTCTGCCCCTACCTCAGACCCAGTTCCTGGGAATGTGATAAACGATTTCCTCAATGAGTCAAAAAAGTTGTTCGGACTCACCTTTAATGCACTCTTTGCCAAAATCAAAAACTTTTGGCCGAACTATTCTAAACTGGACGATATCCACAAACCGGAAGCCTACTTAGGTTTCCTGGCCTCCCTTTCTACGAATGCACCATGAATTTTAGCTTTATAACTTCAAACGTCAATTCTTTCAATCGTGAAAAGCAATTAGAAGTGGAACTTCTCTTAGAAGAAATTCATCCTACCGCATTATTTGTTCAAGAAACTTGCCTGAATAGGCAAATTTCTTTCTTCAATAATAATTACAATTTTATTTCCAATAACTCAGGTAGAGGCACGGGCGTCCTCCTGAACAATTCTCTCAAAGCTTCTCAAAAAATTTTTCAAAACAACACTATCTCAGCAACAATAGGCTTAATCCCATTTAAAATTCAGCAGTCATTAAAAACATTGGCTGTAGTGTCGATTTACATACCTTGCGACTCGGGGGCCAGCTTATCCTCTGCACTTGACGAGCTTATCGATTCAGTTAGTGCCTATGACTTCATAGTCATAGGGGGAGATTTTAATTCCCGCCACCCCATGTGGGGGGACCCTCGCACCAACCAAAATGGCCTTCATCTTTCTAGATGGTATTCTGATGAGCACTTTATGGATTTCGATATTATAGCAGCTGAGGGGCCCACGCGCCCCAGTTCTGGCTCGCACATAGATTTTTTCATCGTTTCTTCCAATTTTCGTTCTACAAATAATAGTCCCAATTTGGCTTGTTTAACCTTAGATCTGATATCTGATCATTTTTCAGTATTTCTTAACATTCAATTGCAAAATGCCTCTCCCTTTCCACACCCTCCTCGTAAGATCCGCTGTTTTAAAAACACCAATTGGGCAAATTTTAACAGCTCTCTCGACTCCCACCTTGATAACATGTTAGTTCCCACCGATATTAATCTCTCAAATTCCGAAATAGATTCTTATATTTCTTCATTTACCACCACCCTATCTGATTGTATCTCCAATTTTAGCGAGGAAAAATACGTACTGGCAAACCGACTTAAAATCTCGGAAGAGACTCTCAATCTGTTTAAAATAAGGAAAGTCTGGAAGAGAAACCTAAAAAGATTATTCCACCGCTTTGGTGACAGAATCAGCAATGAATACAAGGAATTATCTTCCAGAATAAGCTGCCTAAGCAAAATAATTAAGGATAGAGTCCGAATTGAAAATAATACCCAGCTCCGACAAAAACTAAACAGCTTACGGCCCTCTCCTAATGTGTTTAAAGCAATCGATCAACTCACGGGGCGAAAGAAAAGTCTAAATGCACCTCGAGAGCTTGTTTTCAACGATCGAACTCTAGTTACCCCACAAGATAAAGTTGAAGCTTTTAAGTCATTCTACTCATCACTTTACTCCCTTAAAACTCCTACTTACGATGCAGAAAACGTTCTTGCTGTTAATACTTTCATTGCTTCCTTCTCATCTTGGAATGCTGATCTTAAAATAACAAATTTTTCTCCCTCCAACAAGTCAGACTCGAACTCCCTTGAACCCTTTATTTCTACTAGCATAACAGAATCAATTATAGCAAATTTAAACAATAAAAATCTTTTGGCCCAGATAAAATTTCTAACTTCGTGCTTCGTAAGTCCAAAACTACTATCGCTAAACACCTTACTCCGATTTTCAACAATTGCATAAATAATTGTTATTTCCCTTTATCATGGAAGAATGCAACTCTTGTTCCCATTAGAAAAGGACTCAGTTCGAACAATATAACTGACTTTCGCCCCATCTCGCTTCTGTCTAACATAGGCAAGGTTCTGGAAAAAATACTTTTACTAAAGATAAATGACTTTTTTGAAGATACCCCCCTCACTCAAAATCAGCAATTTGGCTTCAAGCGTGGTCATTCCACCGAGCACGCTCTTTTATATTTCCAAAATCGCATCCTCAATAACCTCAGATCGAAGCACTGCACGGTCGCATGTGCTCTAGACCTATCGAAAGCTTTTGACTCGGTGTGGCATGCCGGGTTGCTGTATAAACTTAACCTGTTGAACTTTCCCCCTCATTTCATTAAGATAATTCAGAACTTTCTCTCCTCACGCAGCCTATCTGTTTGCTTTGAGAATGAGTTATCCTCTCCCATCCCAATTTTATCAGGTGTCCCCCAGGGATCCATTTTGGGCCCATTTTTATTCAACCTTTTTCTCTCTGACTTTCCCATTCATAATAACAATTCCGAAGCCGTTCTCTATGCGGACGACACTATTCTATTCAGTCCCCATGAAAGACCTCACAATGCTCTGCATGAAGTGAGAAACCACCTCAGTGTAGTGATTCTGTACTATAAAAAATGGGGCATTGAACTCAACTTAAAAAAATGTGAGATGATTTGTTTTAGGAATGCGTCCGGTAGGGGCCACCATCTGGCGGTTCGTGAAAGCAAGTATCTGAAACTCTCTATTGATAACAACGTAATCCCCCTAAAGCAATCTATTAAATACTTAGGTATCAACCTTCATGAACGATTGAAAATGAACCAACACGCCAGAATTGCCTTGAAAAAAAGCAAGGCAGCAGCTGCCATCTTAAAACTTCTTTTAAACTCTAGGGAAGTTGATAGGAAATCTAAATTACTTATATACAAAACGCTCATACGCCCTCTGATTTCGTATGGATTCCCTACTTGGTTCCACATAACCCCTAACGTTGCCCAAGAACTTCAGTCTTTCGAGAGAAAAATTATTAGGAAGTGTATCTCCAAACACAGAAGACGATCCGGAAAGTGGTTCAGTAACCGCACTATTTATGAGGAATCTGGAATAGTTCCTTTAGCCAACTACCTAACTTCACTGTCTAGCAAACGAATGCAGGCTCTTCACCATCATGAAAACCCTGTCCTACGGAACGCATTCGAGGAAAACTTCGGTTTCACATTGAATGATAGATACTACCTGTCACCAATAGGTATACTCGGCGGGGGTTCTTTGGAGGAGTTCCAAATCGCTGACGAGGATTGTTCCTTTCTTGCACCGTTTTATAAAAAACGTTCTCCCAATAACTACAGAGGCTAAATTTCCTTTTTTCTTTCATAACTCCCCTTCGCTTCATATTGCTCAATTTACCTATAATCTCACAATATAATTAATTATTTTTTATTTCATATTCATATGGCTGGAAGAAATACCTTATTTTATGTAATATGTTAAGTTTTATTTCGTATTTTTCTTTTTCTTTGAAGTTTCCAAACATTCAATTATGAACTTATCAACTTTCTTTTCTGTAAATGTTTCAACTTCTTATGTTTTTATTGCCTTATCAATTGTGCCTTCATAACATAGAATTTAGTAGCTTAAGTAATGTCAATTCAGTATTATAACTAAACAAATAACTATGTATATAAGTATATAAATATTTCCCTCCACTACTATAAAATAACTACTAATGTATACCTATAACATGTATCTAGGATGGAAAGTATCTTTCTCGCATTTATGTACACTATTGTGTATTCAGGCGGATTCAACCCTCAGTTGTCTCTGTCTTTCATTTCCATTTAATTTCACTAGGTTAAGTCAACTTCTTCATGGTCTTGTTGAGTGGACCATTGCTTCTCAATTGAATAATACTTTTTTTTATCTTAAATAGCTTTTTGTTGTCATAAAAACATACAGAAAATCTATAAAATTAAAAAACATGTTTAGCCAGACCAATTCCAAGTCGGCAATTCTGTATTATTAGTATATTAACATTTGTTATTACCCAGTAATTTGTAATCGAAAAAAAAAAAAAAATCTCAATAAAGTTCTACTACTACTACTACTACTTGATTTGATGAACTTGACATTAAATTGAAAGACAAATTGAATCGTGTATGGAGTGCTTAAGGTTAAGACTTATAAAAATCACAGCTTGTTACAAATTATGATGTTTTCAAAACCTTTTTTGAAAAAGGAAATGAGTGAAGTTGAACCGTATTTGCGCGCTATACAATTTACACATTGACGGGCGATATTTCTCCTGGCCCACCTGGCCCAATTTTATTAAATTATTCTAAGGTCGTTTTGTTTGGTCGTTTAGAGTAGCGGAGAGGGGGGTAGTTTAGGACAGGGGCAGCTTAGGACAACGGCCAGAAGAGTATCAAAACAAATACTTTTTAATACTTAATAACAATTTTACAGTGGCAATTCTTCCTCAAAAATATATCTGATGACATTTGGGACGATATCAGCTTTTAAAAAATAATTAAAAATAAATGTTTGTATTCCGGTACCCATTGTATTTTTTTTCGATCAAAGACGTAAGCATTTTAGGAAAAAACTATCTGAAATCAACGCACAAAAAGTTCTTTATTATCATATTTAGTTATTTTGTGATGATTTATTAAACAATATTTTTATTGTTTAACATTGTTTAAAAAAGAAAAAAAAGTTTAGTTTGTTTGTCTACTTGGGGCACTTTTGGACAGTAGATGAGGGGCACACTTGGACATGCCCAGACCAGACTAAAATTAAATATAATAAATAGCGTTTCAAAAAGTGAACAGTGGATACAGTTAAAAACATACTGTTGCCTAAGTATTTAGCACCTTGGAAGAAGATATAGACTTTTATTTCATCAAATCTTCGAAAATGAATTATGGCTTGGTTTATCTTCAAGCAAATAATTTTCCTTTCCAGTACGCTAAGGCATTAGAAAAAGACAATCTTCTACGACTTATTTCAACTAATGTTATGTTTTGAAATAATTTATTATTGTTTAATAAGGAATTAAGCTTTATTGAATGCGTTTTTCAAGGCATGTCCAAAACTGCCCCAGGGCTGTCCAAAACTACCCCCCTAGGGGGGCAGATTTGGACAGTTATAACAGTTTTTTAAATAGAAAAATATATATGTATAAAATGCAAACTAAGGTATGAAAGGGCATCTATTTCCAAGGAAAAATACCAAAGAACAACGTCATTCAAGAATAAATTTTATATTGTGATGTATGAGTGTTTCAGGTTGGTTTTTGTAAAAAGTGTCCTAGGGTGCCCCCCTCTCCCCTACTCTTTTGGCCGTCCTTTGTCACTACTTCTACTCCAATTAGTACACAAAGTTTCTGCTTTCAAACCCACGCCCAGCATCTGACCGTCGTCACGAGCTTTCATTATACCTAATATCAAATTAACGATATTACAATTAATTTGCATCGCTGTTATATTATTAAACACTTGTTTATATTAAAAAATTGTACTTCTTAGGACAAGAGCAAAGTGAAGTACATGTCAAATTTTGTTTCTCCCTCGAAACTCAACATAAAACAAGACGATGATCTTAACCTCACAGGATCACCACTCAAAGATGATTGCATCGTTGATGCAATTGACATATCAATTGATCTTAAGTACTCCTCCGATACACCTTGGTCTGCTGAAGAAGAATGCTATAAAGGTCTTCGACTCGACCTAGCCCGGTCGATTTTAACTGACTTCAACTTCCAAAAAGAAGCCATTTCCTGCCAGGGTTCCGTCTGGATACTTTGTTCTGGTGCTGACCATGAAAAAACAGTACTTCTCGAAATGGAATTCGAACCGAAATCAAATATTCGAGGAATGATTGTTTTTAAAGGTGTTATTCCAACTGCAAGTGTAACATCACAAGATATATTCCAACATCACACAAAATTGATGAATACAAATGCCAAGATTACTACTCAAATTGAAAACATTTTCAACATCAAATCAAATATAAGTTTGAAAGTTTCGTGGTCAACTGCCTCGCTGACTCCATCTTTGAATAATCTTAAAAATAGCGATGTGGTCCTTTATCAGACCTTCTCCGTAAACGAATGTACGTCTTTGACTGAGGACTTTCTGAATCAAGTAAGGATTTTGGCTTACATCAAGGAAGATATTGTAGATTTTAAAGAAAGCAATAAAGAAAATAGTGAGCCCGTCTATCGCTGTGGAAGGTTTGTGTATATTGCCTTTACGTTATGACATATAAAAAGTATTTATTTTCCTCCACAGAGGTATCGAAATGGATGTGTTAAAGGACAATGTTTTTAGCATTATGACGGAACTCTCGGGACTCTTTGATATGGATGCAACTTGTTTTGAAATTGAAGCTGTTGTCCAACGTGCCAAAGAGCGCACGCTTACCGATCTAACTGACAAACTTTGGGAAGTCCTCAAATGTAAATACACAAACTTCTCACTACATAATACACTAACCACGAATTTTTCTCTAGGTTGTTCGTCATACAGAGACCTTAAGCAGGCACTTAATTACGTTTTCCAATGTGCAGCCAAATGCAATATCGTGGTAAGTACTCAACATGCTAATATTTCCGGTTCGCCACAAGAACACTCCCCATGGTTAAATGTTACAAATGTTAAAATCATAATCTAATAAGGACACTCTCTATACCTATATCGATTCATTGATTTATTGCTTGTTTAAATTTTATGTCTATGAGCTTACCGCTTTCTTAAGGTTGAAATGTGTGTTTTGAATGACAAAGGTATTTTCGTCGTTATTTATTTTTAGAATCTACCAACGAATCACAATAGATTAGCGGAAATAATTAATGAGGTTTCACAACAACGTTTGGCCATACCATGCTTAACAGGTTCGGAACCGTTAGAACTACTTCTGGAAATCGGCTTAGAAAAATTGTTCAAAGACTACGAGTTCATATTTACCGAATGTAAAATGTGTAGTTCGAAAGACTTTAAAGCCACTTATGCGTAAGTAAGTAATTGTTTTGATTTGAATATGTCTTTAATGTCAGCATTTATTCAAGGCCCAAACCGATAGAAGCCGATTCAGGAGAAATACCAATGACTATAAGAAAATCTATTCGAAGTGCTATACGAACAGATGCAACACCATCATCACATCGCAAAACGTTTCTACATAGCAATTCGAATGGCACGAAAAAGAATCGAGATTCTGATGTTGTTGGATTTCAAAATAGTGTTTTTAATCAACAAGATGTGGAGACAAAGTTGGCACGTCTATTGCAAATTCATTTGGCCTTGGAGCATTTATTGTTGATTCAAATTAATTTAAATTTAGAAAATGGTAAGCTTTAAAAGCCATATTGTCAAATGAACCTGAAATATTTATGTTCAACTAAAACGCTTATGGTCAACTTTTTTTTCCATCGTAACTCTAGCTTAAGCTCTTATGTTGCACTCTAATATTTAAGTTTCATTTAAACAAAAAGGCCTTAATGATTTAAATACTGTATTTAATTACTTATTTATTTCTCAGTTCATGTTTATGTTTGCGAACAATTACTTAAGAAGAATCCAAGAACTTATAAAACTATTGATGACTCATTGGTTGATAAAATTGAAATTCCATTGGCAACGGAAAGTGTTAGTCAACATTTGGATGGGTAAGTACGCTTTCTAATATGGAACCTGTGCTGAAAAACAAAATTGATTTGGCGGTACTATTGCTTATGGACGGCCAGTGCCTAGTGGCTTTACAACTCTCAACTAGACTTGTGCGTTTTGTCAGCAGGAATGGTGAGAATTTTTTGTCAAGTTCGAACGTCTAAAATGAGAAGCACTTTTCATGATATTTTTGGAGGATTTTTCACTCCTTGTAAGAGGCAGTACCACTGAAAGAAAAACATTTATTATTTTAGCTGGCAACGGCTGGGAATTTTACTACAGACCTTCGGTGAGAAATCCCAACGCTCAAAAATTCTCTGTGGGATACAGCCATACAATTTTTGTAAACAATTTATGGACAACATTAAATTTCCATCCCTACGGGCTTACAACCTCTTCATGTTTTTAATTATATTTAAGACTGGGGTGTAGGGAAACCATTCCAACAACGCAGCGGGTTTTACTGCTCTTGCGGTATGGGTTGGGCGATTGCCCTTCAGAAAAGTCCTTTTAAGGCGTCCATAAATTTTGGAAAAGCATTTTAAAGAATGTCGTAATTTAAGATGGTCTAAGCCCAACCAAAACCATTTCACTATACCCTCACGGCTATGATAAAGCTCCAAAAATATTTCATCTTTTCTCAGACCATGACAATAATAATTGAGACCATCTGGGGCATGCAAAACCACTACTCCCAATCCTATTTCCACGTCATATGGCGCTGGCAGCACTCAAGTCGATTTTTGTTCGTTGTAATACAACATGCATTAGAAAACTCTCTCCTTGCGGAGCGTATGTGACTACTTATGTCTGTATTGGCCAAATCACTAAGAAACTAGAATCATTGTAGTGAACTCGTTTTAAACTATGAAAGATGCGTTGTGTGCTTGCCTATTAAGCGAAGTCCGGTTATGAGTTATGACAATTATTCGTTTACTTATAATATGTACACATAATAACTGCATTAACCTGTTTCTTAAAACCTGGCTCTTGCGTGAATAATAAAAACCGAAAATTGAGTTGTTAAATAACAAATGATTCACAGAGTGGAAATTTCATCGAAATTTGTAGAACGGTTCAGAGTTTAAAGCTGAGCATTTTGAATTGGCCTTGATCGACTTTGGCAATAAAATCATTTTGGTATTATTATTCCATTTAACAGCAGTGCAATCTAGGTTCCCCTTAAAAGATCATCTATGGTCTTACAGGCACATGGGTAAAATGCTATGTCCAATTTATTAAATTAAAATTATATTTTAAGCAAATCAATTTTTATTTATATTTGTTTTAATTTCAGCAAAGATCCAAACTCACGTAAAATAACTCTTCACTCGAAAAACGCATTTCGAGAAGTTCAAAGTACATTTTATTACTCTATGGAAAATGTGTTTCCACCCAATGCAGCTGAATGTTATCAAACCGATGGTAATAATTGGTGGTTTAAAAATTTAATATATCATAGTCTTATAAACTTTTTTTTTTTTTTCTTTAGATAAAGAAATGGTTAAGGAAAATGTCTATTTCTATTGGAATTATACAAAAATTAAATCTCGAAGGTGTTAGTTTTAATTTTAAAAAAAAACATTGTTGTTAAAAAAAAATAAAATAATAATCTCTTTAAAATCTAAATTTTGATTTTGTTTTATATTTCCTGTTTATTTTAATATAATTATGTCCATTGAACATACTGAAAAAAAAATACCACAAGCAAAAGAAAGACACAATAAAAATATGTAAGCCTTAATTCTCATCGGTTTTTATTTCTATTTCACCCTTTAACTGAAAAAAGAATAAAATAAAAAAAAGAAAGAAAGAAAGTTGAAAAAGACGACAGGAATCTGTGTTTGGAGATTAATGTTCTCTTTTTAGTAGAATACCTACCTACCTTAAGTAATAATGGTTTTTGTTGGGTTTGGTTGAAATCGAGTTTGCTTCGAAGCCAAACAAATGTTCACCCCAGTTCTCTTTTGAAGAGTATAATGTGATAATATTTTTTGTTTCCCCTAAGTGTAACCAAATACCTATATAGATTCTATTTTAAAGTTTTTGTATTATTGTGTTTTAATTTTTGTTAGAAATTTGGAATGAATAATAACTTATTATACACAAAAAAGCAAAAGGACACATTGTCGGGGGTAAAACTTTATTAACAAAAAAAAAAAAAATAACAGCCATCCAAGGAATCTAATAACAGACGGCTAAGGATTATAAGCTTAGATGATTAAAGTCGAAAGTGTCAATTGAATATGAAATATTTCCAGCAAAAAAGTTTAAGCTAAAGAACCCACGACATCAAAAACTAATTTTCGCCCTTTTTGAGCTTGGGCCGTCTGGCTGGTTGTGGTGACACTTAAAACGTCTGGCATGCATATTTTTGTGGTGAGGAGATTTTTTGACATTTCATTTATTCGGTTATACCCCTCATCGCAAAAATTATTTTTAGACAGTTTTTGTGGGTGTCTGGCTGGGTGTGGCAACACTTAAACCGTCTGGGGCCCCAAAATTCATAACCAAAGCGTAGTTCTCTATAGTTTAAAATTATATAAAAGTGGTTATACTCTCCTTCACCAGCAAGACTCTAGTACCTTAACATAAACGTTCGTGAATTTTGGTTATACCTTCACCCATAGAATTTGCTATCAGCTCCCGGTCTAAAAATAAAGCTTACAAACTTTATGCGATGATCAGAAGACATAGTTGGCGCAGTTCTAGAGTTTCGGCCTTTTAGCAGATGAGGTATCCCTATCCGAGATTCCGTTCAGCGGGTATACTTTCATCCCATTAAATTTTGCAGATGAGTAGATGTATAGTCCTTTTCATCATTCGCACGAGCATTCGTGTTGTGCTTAAAGAGGCCGTTTAACACGCTTCTTGCTTCAACACCGGGTGGTTGGAAAGAAACGATTAGCGTCATCCCCCAAGTTGAATGCATTTTTTTGTCTACCAGCAGATGTTTGCATTTCTTTACCGTTAACCAGTTTGAGTGTTAATTTTCAGCAATGACATATCTCGATAAGGTTCAATTCAAACATTGCATTCTTATGCTATATATAACGGTTTTTAAAATCAAAATTATTTTACTTTTCCAAACAAAATATCTTGGCAACTCTGGCGTTTGATTTCCCGTGAACACTTCTGTTATAATTCAATGCACTGAAAACTGTATTTAGGTGAAATCATAAGACATGTGTGTACAAAATTAAGACAGTTAAAGCAAAAGTTAAAAAGCACAAACAATTGTTTCAGCAAGCGATTTAAGTTCATTCCCTAGTGGCCCACTGAAGAAATAGAATATTATAAACTTTAAATGCTATAATGTAGGTGGAAAGACACAGTAAAACAAGAATTCGAACGAAGCATATGGCAAATTAGAATCCAATTATAGCCACTAAGCTTGTTTCTCTATCCTAGAAACCTAGAATAACTGAGGAAAATTTGCGGCTCAGAATATTGGAGCGGTCGCTAAGGTTCGGACGTGTCTTGTATCGTACTGCAAGAAATAAGAATTTAAGGAATACCATACAAAAAAGGACACGACCGTCGTGGAGTGTCTTCGTCTGAATAAAATATATGTACATTTGTTTCAACTAAGCGATATTTTTCTCATATTGAAATCCTTTGATAAAAAGGACGAAAGTGAATTTGATAAATTCTTTTGAAAAAGAATTAATTTGAAGTGAAAAAAACTAATGTTTTTCCTTGCGAGATTGAATTAAGTGAAAATTAAAAAAAATGGTTAGTTTTAGTGATAATAATAATAATAATAATTGATATAAAGAATAAATGCATCCATAAAATATGCAAGGAATTTATTACGTTACAAAATAATTTATAAATTAGAAATGAGTGAATAATTGATTGTGAAATACTTACTCAACTTAATTTCTACGATACTCAATGTCAATAAGGATACTTCTATTAAGGATACATCCATGGTTAAAAAAGCGGTTGCGCTCGACTCAGGATAACATTTTGAATACAAGGATTAAACTTTAGATACACTATGGATATAAACACATCAAAGTATACAGGATACATCCATGAACTGATTCTATGATGCAATTGAAAATTTAATTGGATGCAGAAATATGATCAGTGTTATCACAAAAATTTTACCCATTAAAAGTTTTTTTTTCTTTTAAATGGATACTTCGATGACAACAATTTTTTTTTGACTGAAAGCTTATTTTCTCGTTAAAAAATTAATGGTTACAAAAATTCGATCAAATTTTGAATGAAGAAGTTCGTGATAGTTGAAAAAGAAAATAATTCAAAAAGAATTTTGTTTTGTTGAAAATCAGTATTAAATATACCTACTCTTATTAAATGTTAATCAAAAACGGGCGTAAATTAATTAATACTTAAAATTGGTAACTGGCCCAATGACACTTTTTTAAATACAAAAAAATATGTTTTTAAATGCCTATGTATACATACAATCACATAGTGAAAAAAAATTGATCCACATAAATGTTAATCCGTTCAACATTTGGCAGCCGAACCAATCAATTGTGTTTTCTTGTAGGAAACAACTTTTTGAGTTTCAATATTCTCAAAACCTCATAAATAGACAGCAAGCTATTCACGTACAGACGGTCATTAGCAGGACCGTCGGCGTTGCAAGCTCGCTGGGATGGTAGAGATGTTCTATGCATTCGTTAAAAAAATCAAACTCGAGATTTTGATCGAACTTGTTGTTATGATGATGAGGAAGACGAACAAAGTGTGTCTCACAATTCTGTCTGTCTGTTCGGCTACAGCCTAAACGGCTTGATCAATTTTTTCGAAACTTGGTACATAGTGGTGTTTCGTGATTCATCCACACGTTTTTACTTGCGATTATAGGTACTATAAGGCAAGTTTTGGATTCGTGCAAAAAAAAAAAAATTGAGATAACAATCAAACATGATATTACGATGATAGAGAGCACCAAAAAAGTGGGTGACACAATTCTGTCTAACTGTCTGTTCGCCTACAGCCTAAACGGCTCGATCGATTTTCTTCAAACTTGCTACATAGTGGTTTTGGTGATTATGCCCACACATTTTTTCATTTTTTTTTTTAGAATCAAATATAACGGTACCTGCCATACAATTTTGTTTAGCAATTTTACATAATCGTACTTTTCTCACAAACGGCTCGACAACTTTTCTTTAAAAAAATTTAATAAATTTATTTTAGTAAAGGCTTTCTTTGGGTGGAAAACCATTTTTAAAAAATGGTTATTAATGGTACCTCCCAGAGAACCATTTTTTTATTTTTGATTTTCTTCAAAACAGTATAACCGATTTCAATTATTTTTCTTATACAGAAGCTTCCAAAAAATATAAATAGTTTTGTGTACCAAAATTTTTGAAAAATATTTTTTGTGATTTTTAAAAAAAATTTCAAATTTTTTTTTGGAAAATCAAATATTTCGAAAACGACATGATTGATTTGTTTGAAACTCGATATTTAAGACTTTTTTAGTACTCTCTAAAATATTTTTGGAAAAAATTATACATTTATGAAAAAATAACGTTTTTTTATATACACATAAATATATACTTTAGATTTGCATACCAAAATATGTTCTTAAAAATGTTTTAAGAATTTTATACATACAAAATTATTTTTTTTAAAAACCGCTCCAACGATTTTAAATTTTCAATCAAGAATTAAGATGGCATTCTTTTTTTCGACATCAAACTGTCAAAAGAGTTGTTTTTATCCAATTTAAATGTCGTATTTCATGCTTCTCTACATTTTTCTCTCATAATTTCCATATTTTTATGTACAATTTTCTTAAGCCCGCAGTGTCTTGAACATAAGAGCAAGTACGTGCGACCCAGCCGTGCATTTTATTTCAGTTTTTTTAGAGCCAAAAAAAAATGGTACCTGCTCTACAATTTTTTTTAACAACTATTTATTTTTCTCTAAAACGGCCCACACCTTTTTAAAGGCTACCTTCAGATAGGAAACCATTTTCCAAAAAAATGGTTATTAGTGGTACCTCCCAAAGGACATTTTTTTTTTATTTTCGATTTTCTTGAAAACGCTACATATGATTTCAATAATTTGTTTTCATACAGAAGTTTATAAAATACACTGAGTTACAAAAAAAGTGGCACAGTCATAATTTTTGATAAGTTGTTATCATTTTGATAATGGGCCGTTATGTTTCTGCAGAGGTTTATTTTTTCAGTTTTTTTTTTTAATGAAGGACTTATTTTAACGTTTTTCTTTTTTAAATGAAGTACTTATTTTAATGTTAATAAACAAAACTGAATTAAAAAAAAATTTCAAGGTGCGCCACTTTTTTTGTAACTCAATGTATATAAACAGTTTTGTTCACCAAAATTTTCAAAAAAATATTTTTTGGGTACAAAAAAAAGTTAACTTATTTTTTGAAAATCAAATATTTTGAAAACTAAATGGTCGATTTTTTACCACTTAGTATTAAAGAATAATTTAAGAAAAAAATTACATTTATGAAAAAAATAACGCTGCCTTTCATACAAATGTTAAAAACCCGTTAAGGAAATAATTTTTTTTTAAACGGCTCCTATGATTTGTATTAAACTTTATCTATATGCTTAAATCACTGCTATATACTACCAAAAATTATAAAAATTTTAGCTTTGCAACTATAAGTAGTATCTCTCATAGAAAGCATTTTTTATTTTCTCATTATCGGCCGAACGGATCTTTATTTTTTTTATATTCATATTTCAAATAAGTTAAAATAATAAAGCCTATCAAAATTTTAATTTATTTTTTTTTGGAAATTCGATATCTCGAAAACGGGTTAGCAATTTTTTTTAGATTCTGGTTTTTATATTCACATTAATACATATTTGATACATACCAATATTTTTCCTTTTTTGGAAATTCGATATCTCGAAAATGGGTTAACAATTTTTTTTTAATTCTGGTTTTTATATTCACATAAATACATATTTAATGCATACCAACATTTTTCCTTAAAAATGTTTTAAGAATTTAGTATATGTATAACAAATATTAAAAAAAAAAAACGCTATAACGATTTTAATTTGTTGTGTCTGCATAATGTTATTTAATTAAGAATTCTGATGGCATCCCTTTTTTCACCTCACTATTGAAGGAGTTGTTTTTGCTGATTTAAATATCGTGTTTGATACTTTTAAACATTTCTGTCATAATTTCCATGCGTATCTACATAATATACATTTTTTTAACCCGCAACGTCTTGAATATAAGAGCAAGTTCATGCGACCCAGTCGTGTATTTTATTTTTAGAAGCAAAAATAACGGTACCTGCCATACAATTTTGTTTAACAATTTTACATAATCTTATTTTCCTCAAAAACGGCCTAACAACTTTTCTTAAAAAAATCAATATAGGTATTACTTTTAGTTAAGGATACACTTGGGTGGGAAATAATTTTTCAAAAATTGGTTACTCTTTTTAATAACGGAACCTCCCAAAGAACCACATTTTAGATATTAGATTTTCTTGAAAACTAAATGACCACAGTTGATAGTAGTAATAATGGTTATTTCTACTCTACGTGTATCCAGTGGCGTATTTTAAGTTCTGGCATCGTGGGCTAGTAAGTTTTGGCGCCCCGTTTCTAAGTATTTATTTGACCCTTAAAATTCAATGCTTTAATCAGCTTTTAGTCGAATGCCAAAAATATCTACTAAAACTAGTTTTTTTCTGGAAAGCATTGTTCGGGATGGCTTAGCTATTTATATGTTCTTCGCTTATTATATTTTTTTTTTTCATTTAAATACAGAAAACAAACTCTTAATAGCAATTTTTTACTGCAATCTACAGGAGCATAGGTAGGAGAAGGCTGCAAGCAGTGAATTTTTTTTTAACTTAGAAAACTTCTGAATGCTTTAAACCATTGAATAATTTGCAAATAGAAAAGTATACCGAATATTGCTCAAACGACAGTCACGACATCAAATCCAGTTGTAGCCCCATGAAGCTCTAAATTCCTTTTCAAAAAACAGCCGACCTTCCTAGACTCGCCACCTATGGCCTTAGGGTAAATACGCCACTGCGTTTATAGCAATTCAACGTTGAGGTAGGACTCGATTATTGAAATGTATTTTTGGCATAACTAGATTTAATTTAAAGTGCAAATGAGATTACTCATAACTTTTTGTTCCAGACTATTTTTTTAGTTATAAAAAAACGAAAGTTAATTTTTTAACTGAACATTAATAAATTTTAATGAATAGGTACACAAACTTGAGAAGAAATCCGATTTTATTTTGAATGAAAAATCACTTAATATTTTCTTCCGATTTTGGATTGGTTGGTTTCGATCGTTCAGTTTCAGTTTGAACTTGGAATAAATATAAAACTTCATAACTCAGACTGATTTGTTAAAAATGTGTCTTCTTTAAATTACCTGCCCAACGCGTGCATTATTTAATCATTCTTCTGTGCTTATTACATAACTTAAAAATAAGTAAGGATATTTTAGAATTAATTATTATCAATTATTTTAGGAAAATATTCGTGGACTCAAACTTGAATCCTTGTAGAAGCGACATAAATCAGTATTTTGACTTTCTATGTAAATATTTATCCGTTTAACATAGAGCGTGTATAACCTTGAACTTGACTTACACTCTCGTTGTACACTCGGGCGTATACTCACTTTTTTAATTTTATTGATTTGTTTGTTCGTGCAACTTGGGTTTGTTGCTGTCAATCGCAGTTTTCTTGTTTTTAGTAAACTGTAGTGGCCGCTTTACTACTTATCTATCCAGCTCCTTATCCATGAAAGGATCGCTGTCTGCTTTCCAATCACGAGCAATCACGAGCAAACCGCTCTTTCATACTTCCTATAAGGATCATTAAAATATGTAAGTGTTGCTGCATTTATGTATACGGCCATTCCAAAAATTTCGAAACCAAGCAACTCAATTTCAAATTAAGGAAAAAAATATATTTTAATATGCCAATATTTACAATTTATATTAGAGTTAACGAAAAAATTGTAAATATAAAATTTTACTTGTTGTTGTAAAATAGGCAAGTGATCAAAAAAGCTCATACTTTATCTTTCGTATCTGGACATTTTTCGGCATTTTTGCCGCTATCAGTTCTCTATAAATTGTGATGCAAATGGCGATGTGCAGTTAGGTTTTTATAAGTGTTTTCAATACACTACTTAAATTCGGAACTATTTTTCTGACAGGAGTGCTGTAAAAATAGTATTACGCCTCAAAATGACTGAACATTTCATGTCTTCTCCGTTACCGAAAAATGACTAAAGTTGGTATAAATGGTGAACTATATTAGTGTTTGTAAAATTATTCCGCATACAAAGCAAGACTTGAAAAAGGATTATGGTGGATTTTTTATAGATTTTTAAATCATGTCTTACTGTCTAAAACAGGTAACGGAGAAGACAAAATTGCACTTTCTCATTCAAATTTCAACGACTCACAGGCACTTTTTTTATAGTCTGAATTTCTTTGGTCCCCTTGCTTAAAATGGATCAAGGTAACTAAAAAAAAATATGTGTTAAATTTCATTGAAATCGGTTGACGTTTACACGTGCTAGCGAGCACTTGAAGTTTTTCATATAAAAAACATGGTGTTTTGACAGTCTTTTACTCAAAGGGCCCGTAAAAGTGTAAATGTTGATGGAAAAACTTTAAACTTGGCAAATATGCTAAATACCATAAGGAGTATACATATATATTTTTTTTTATTTTTGTAAACAACAGTTACTGCATTTAAAATAGCAACAAATGCACAAAAACAACGATTTTTAATTAAATTTATTGATTTGGTTAATATTATGCAAAACTATTGAAAATATTTTTTTTGATACTCCTAACAGTAGTTAATTTATGTGCCAAGTTTAAAGATTTTCCATCAACTTTTACAATTTTGCTGATATTTTGAGTAAAAACTGTGAAAACCCCATGTATTTTGAATGAAAAATTCCAAGTGCTCGCTAGCACGTGTTAACGTTAACCGATTTCAATGAAATTTTACACACATTTTTTCAATTGCCTGAATCACTTTTATCATTGATGAGAATAATTTAAAAATACGAATTTCAATATAACTGAACAAAAAAGAAATCTTTAATCGTACGTGTCTTCTCCGTTACCATTAGCTGTCTTCTCCGTTACCATCTTTCATATTTTTTTCTGTTAGTAAAATGAAACTTGGCATTAAACCAAGGATGGTTTTTGATAAATGTTGGTTTTATGAAAGTGTGCAAAAAAAATCAACTTCATATCTTAATGGGCGGCGCAGAATTTTAATCTTCAAAGCAATGGTCGGAAATCTCTAAATCGTACGTGTCTTCTCCGTTACCGTCTATTTTTTTGAATAAACTTACTAAATTTCATAATTTTTTGGTGAAACTTCTGTGTCGTGTACTTTGTGATGAATTCTTAAAAACCACTGAGTTTCATAAAAAAATATTAATTTCTTAGCAAGAAAAACCTTACTACAAGCATCCGATTGTCTTCTCCGTTACTTTGGAATGGCCGACGTGTATAACCTTGAACTTGACTTACACTCATCATACACTAGGGCGTATACGCACTTTTTCTTAATTTTATTGATTTGTTTGTGCAACTTGGGTTTGTTACTGTCAATTACAGTTTTCTTACTTTTTATAAGTTGTAGTGGCTGTTTTACTACTTATTTATCCATGAGGGGTCGCTGTCTTCCTTTCATTCTTTACGATCCCGAACACATCGCTCTTTCATACTTCGTTATAAGGATCTTAAAAATTATGTAAATGTTGCTGCATTTATATCGTAAGAATACTCATATGCTGCTGTGAAAATATTTGATATAGTCCAGTCAGTGAATGATTTAGTTCTTCTGTTTGTTTTATTTTATGTGTATTTTTTATAAAATGAAGAGTTGGTATTTTCATTTTTTTTTTTTCATAATAAGAAAAATTCTGAAAGACTCACGAGAGTTTAACTTTGCGACAATATACATAGGTAGGAACTTTATTTTTTATTTTAAAGCTTTTAAGCTCCAATTCATGACTTAAGCCTAGAAAGCTGCTGATGCGAAACGAAAAATCCTATACAAAAATGACACAACGAAATCATAAACGAAAAGTGTAGTTTACTTTAACCTGTTCGACGAACGAAATCTTATTTTTGAACGAAAATGAGAAATCTATTTTTTCACCAAAAAAATACTAAAACAAATAATTTTGAATTTTTTTGCATTAATAAAAGATATGTAGCTACCTAAACTAAGAAAATAAAGCATTTACGAAAACAATCTACCATACTATTTCAACGGTTATGTCTGCCTATAACAAAATGGGTACCAATACTCGTTTTTTATTTTTTTTTTCTTACTTCAAACTTATTTATAGCAAAAAAAATCCAAAACTATTTATTCTTCAATGTGAGCGTATATGCTTCTCTTGCCTTATTTATCATGTGAAATGGACTTATGTATAAAGCCTAGTTAACAGTTCCCGTGCTCAAAAAAAAATCTATGCAAATATTCTCGCATGTCAAAAATAATTGAGGTGAAATGTAAAATTAATTGTTTGCATGATTGGTTTACAGTTTCATGCAAAAAAAAAAAACTATGCTGTCATGGAATGTCATGCAAAACAATGGACCGGCAATTGATTTGCATGCGAAAAAAAGTGTGGTGAATAAAATATTTTTTTTTTGATGGTCGGTTTATACTTCCGAAAAAAAAAAATATATTCACCTCAAGAAATTATTTGCATGCAAATGGTTTTCGCATCCAAAAATAATTATTTTCCATTTTTAGGCCTATAGCTTGTCAATTAAGGGTAAATTAATGACTCAATGGGTGGTTTAGGCCAAAGCAAACGTTTTTTGCCTTGAATATTATTCAACTTGGTGCGCAGAATAGGTAGAAAATCGTTTTGAAAATTTTGATTTTTTTTTCGCATCGGAACTGTAAACTATGCTTAACTCAATAAAAGAAAGTTTTGGGTGATAACGTGCCTATCGAAAATTCCTATAGTATCTAGACCAGTGTTTCCCAACCTTTTTCGTGCTACGCCCCACCAAATCTTTTCCAAAACACTTATGCCCCCAGCATTATATTTATAAAATTTTTATCGTTCGAAAAATTTAAATGTTTTCTTAAAAACTAGAATAATTAAAAACTAGAAGGTAATCTTCAGGAAATAGTTTTCCCTATGATCAACAATATCATTCACCTCACATTTTTCGAACTAATGAAATCTGTCACAATTTGGGTTGTAAATATGTATAAGTCTGACTTATCAATAAAGGTAGCAAAAGCAAATATCTTCGTTTTTGTTTGACAAGAGTTTTTTTTCCTTGAAGTTGCTTATTAAATAATGTTTCTTGTTTTTAGAAGATATGGACTAAATAACTCAAAACCTCCTTACAATCGACCGTTAACAAATTTTTATTTCCGGTTTGTCACTTAAGACGATAAAAAAGTTCCACAAATCAAACAGTTTCGAGAGCCATCTGACTTCATCAGTTCCTCATGGTCTTCCAATTGTTCTTTACGTTTACACAATAGGTGGACAAAACTTTCACAATTTCCACAAGACAAATAAATTTTTAACAAGCCAGATTGAGTCCTGACTTTTTCGAAATTAAATGAGTGCCAAAGTGAGATATTTTTTCTTCTTCGCATTCAATTAATTTATAAATCTAAAATGGATGTAATGCATCAGAAGCTGGAATTGCCCCCCCTAAAAGTCAAACTGCCCCCTTGTAGGGCATGAGCCCCACGTTGGGAAACACTGATCTAGACTATTATAGTAAGAGTGCTAAACGGCTTACAAAATTTGTCTTCAAAGTGTCTTACTTTCTTCTAAAACCAGTTTGAGGTTCGAGCTTGAAACTCGATTGTTTTAAGAGAGCGTCACATCACTATTTTGTTATGGTTTTGCATTCTCATACGTAGTGTGTTGTTTATACAATACCACAAAAAAAAACTAGAAATTCAAATTCTGTGTTTAACTCATAAAAGAGGGATTTTCGTCATCTAGATATATCTACCCTTGGTAATTTTTATAACAGATACCAATATTTTTTGTAAAAAGTTTCAACATAAAAATCGAAGTAGGTACCTGTGATATGCGGACAACCATTTTATCATGCGACCGATTAGTATTTTTTGTCAAGCAATTATTTTCTATCATACAAAGATATTACATGACCTCATACTTTCGAATAGGCAAGAATATACCTATCTATCTTTTGGGTTCACAGTTGGATAACCTCAAGATATATATATGTAAATTCCGAGTATGGTGAAAGATTCCACTAAAAAAATATTTTTTTTTGAAGCAGTCTTACCATTTTGAAATGAAGGTATAATAGTTGCTTATGGTATGGTGTAAAATATACAGTGGGGAGCAAAAATGAGTACATGTTTGTAACTCGCGCACTTATTGATGCATAACAACAGAAATAATAAAGCAAATTGAAAAATTTTTTTTGCCCTGTATTTTATGTTCAATTCTCACCAAAACGGTATATAATACATAACGGAAAGGAGCAAGTTCTAAGAAAAAAACAAATAAAACAAAAATAAGTCCCATGTACTCAATTTTGCACCAAGCGTTAATCAGCAAAAATATCGAAATTTGCCGTTAGATTTGCAAGTTTTTGGTTTGTTTATGACTTCCTATATCTTTCTTAGTTTGAGATATGTTTAATTGTGCATGGTTAAAACTTTCACCAGCGTATTTTAATAAATGAAATAAATAATTAAAAAAATTTCATTGCTCTTTAAGATTATGAGGAAACTATCACGACAGATTGAGGACAGTTTTGTAGTCATGACAAAGAGTGGCTTCTCGACACAACTGATAGCTAAGAAGCTTAAAACAAGCCAATCGGTGGTCATAAAAGTCCAGACAATGCGAGTTATTGTTCCCAAAGCACAAGTCAAAGGCCGCAAAAAAATTTTGACGGATGCGGACGGCCCTCGCAGGATTTAAGAAATGAAAAGGAACAAGTGTTTAACACCAAATCATGCTTCTTATGCAATAAATGAGCCCGTTAGCCGAGAAACTGCAAGAAGAACCCTCAACGATATTGGTTATATCTCAGCGATTAAAAAAACAATAGCCCGCATAGTCTGTAAAAATGGTAAGGTGCGGTTAAAGTTCGTCAGAAAACACAGACATTGGACAGATTGTAATTGGAAACGTTTAGTGTGGTCAGATGTCCAATTTCTGTGTTCTCTGTCGAACTTTAACCACACCTTAGCATTTTTTCCGACAATGCAGGCTTTTGTTCTTTTAACCGCTGAGATATAACCAATGTCTTTGAGGGTTCTTCTTGCAGTTTCTTGGCTAACGGGCTCATTTATTGCATAAGAAGCATGATTTGGTGTTAAACACTTGTTCCTTTTCATTTCTAATATCCTGCGAGGGCCGTCGGCATCCGTCAAAATTTTTTTGCGGCTTTTGACTTGTGCTTTGGGAACAATAACTCGCATTTTCTGGATTTTTATGACCACCGATTGGCTTGTTTTAAGCTTCTTAGCTATCAGTTGTGTCGAGAAGCCACTCTTTGTCATGACTACAAAACTGTCCTCAATCTGTCGTGATAGTTTCCTCATAATCTTAAAGAGCAATGAAATTTTTTTAATTATTTATTTCATTTATTAAAATACGCTGGTGAAAGTTTTAACCATGCACAATTAAACATATCTCAAACTAAGAAAGATATAGGAAGTCATAAACAAACCAAAAACTTGCAAATCTAACGGCAAATTTCGATATTTTTGCTGATTAACGCTTGGTGCAAAATTGAGTACATGGGACTTATTTTTGTTTTATTTGTTTTTTTCTTAGAACTTGCTCCTTTCCGTTATGTATTATATACCGTTTTGGTGAGAATTGAACATAAAATACAGGGCAAACAAAATTTTTCAATTTGCTTTATTATTTCTGTTGTTATGCATCAATAAGTGCGCGAGTTACAAACATGTACTCATTTTTGCTCCCTACTGTAGAAGACTATCCAAAATTCAAAATTATCTAATGTAAGATTATTTTGGAAGAAATTTATAAAATTCAAATCAAAGCAATGTTTAAAATAAAATTAAAAAAGAAAAAATATTGAAAAGGTTGAATTGTTGCACTTCTATGCATACATATATAACGGGTGATTTTTTAAGAGGTTTAGAACTTTAAAAAAAAAAAAAACACAAAAAATTCGAAAAAATGAATGAAATATTTATTTGAATCGATAGTTTGAACCTTGCAATTTAATGTTTAAAGATAATTTTATGCAAATGTTGACCGCGGCTGCGTCTCAGGTAGCCCATCCGCTGAGTCCAATTTTGGCATACTCTTTCACACATATCGGCCGGTATCTCACGAATGAATGCATGGATGTTGGCTTCCAGTGCGTCAATCGAAGCGGGCTTGTCCCTATAGACATTAGCCTTGACATACTCCCACAAAAAATAATCTAATGGTGTCAAATCGCACGATCTAGGCGGCCAATTGACCGGCCCGAAACGTGAAATTAACTGTTCACCAAACTCGCCTCGCAATTGCGCCATTGTTTCGCGTGCTGTGTGGCATGTGGCACCGTCTTGTTGAAACCACATATCATGCAAGTCAAGAACTTCCATTTCGGGAAAAAAAAGGTTTGTTATCATCGCTCGGTAGCGTTCACCATTGACAGTAACGCTGCGATTCGCATCATCTTTGAAGAAATATGGCCCAATAATGCCGCCGGCCCATAAACCGCACCAAACAGTGGCTTTTTCGGGATGCATTGGTAGCTGTTGCAATGCTTCTGGCTGATCTTCACTCCAAATGCGGCAATTATGCTTATTTACGTACCCATTCAACCAAAAATGAGCCTCATCGCTGAACACAGTTTTTCATTTCGAACCGAGCACGAATTTTGATAGTAAAATTCAATAATTTGCAAGCGTTGTTCATTTGTAAGACGATCCATGGTTAAATTGCAAACCAAACTGAAGCTGTTTGACAGAGACACAAGGTACTAAACACACGTCAGCTGTCAAAACCAGTGTTGCCAAAACCAAACCAGCTAAAAAATCACCCTTTACAAAAAAGAATCTAAATATTTTGTTTGTTGCAATAGATCAAACGAGAAGAAAGTTCAAAATTCAGCATATTTTTATGGTTTACATTTTTCCTTCACAAAATAGTACATTTCTAACCTCTATTTGCGTTCAAAAAATAATGTTTTTTTTTAAGATTTCGGCTAACTGCACTAAAAAGTACTCAACAGATTGGAACAAATAAGTATAATTTTTGTTGGAAGATCAAAATTGTTTGATTTGAGAATAGCAATTTACAACCAGATTGGTAATTTCTAAATTAAGATATGGATCAAATGCTTAGCTTTGCTTTTGAAAGAAAATGAACATAAAATTTAAATAAATGAATATAAATGACCTCTCCATTAAAATATGGGTTTAAATCCGCTCTAAATAATTTTTATTTTGTATTCCCTGGTCGCTGTAGGGGTTAATTTAATCACCTATTTTATTTTATTTTATTTTATTTTATTTTTTTGCGTACTAGACCTATATTTTATTTTCAGATTTTTGTTTTCATCCCCTGGATTCGCATAAGATCTGCCAAAAATTCAGAGCATGTAGGCTGAAATAGAAAAAAAAATCCCAGAGGAGGGTAGTATTCCCCATAACTTCAATAAAAAGGTTCAACAAAAAATCATTTCAGAATTAAAATTTTGAAAAAAAAATCAATTTTTCTTTAAAATGCTGAGTTTGAACTAGTTTTTTGTCAAAACTGTTTATCTAAAAAAAACTTAATTTGAAAATAAACCATAGGGCTGTTCCTTTACTTTGAATGCCTGTGATTTTCTGTGCATTTTTGCGCATTTTAGTTCAAAGTTCTGTCAAAGTTCATATACAAACAAATTTTTGACAGTAGTTTTGACTAAAAATCACAGAAACTCAAAGTAAAGGATCAGACCTCAACCTCATAAGAATGGACTTTTGATTTTTCAATTAATGTAATTTTTTTATAAAGTTGTCCCTCCTCTCCAAGCGGGGGAAATACTACCCCCCTCCCATGGGATTTTTCTCTTGTCTACTTTGCAAAAAAGAAATGAGAAGTTAATTAACCCCAACAGCAACTATAGTGGATGAAAATTAAAATCTGAAAAAAGTAAGGAATATTTAATTCTTCATTTAGAGCCGATTTAGGCCCATCCAAGATGACCTTTTTTAATGACCACCTTCATGTAGATGCCCTGGATTTTTTTTTAGAAGACTAAGCATAATTTACATAGACCCCGCATGACAAAAAAAATCAATTTTTTCAAAACAATTTTGTACCTATTCTGCGCATAATTTTGTATAATATTCAAGGCGAAAAATTATTGCCTTGGCCTAAGCTTGAGTTATTAAATTAGGCTTACTCAATAAATTAGGCCTACAAATGGAAAACAATTATTTTGGATGCAAATAAACCTTTAAGGTGAACATATATTTTTTTTTGAAGTTAAGCCGACCATACAAAAATATGTTTTATTCACCACTCCATTTTCTCATACGCAAAAGGCGGTTAATTGCTTTGCTTGACAATCCATGACAACAATGTTTTTTTGCATGTAATTGCAAACCAGTTATGCAAAAAATAATTTTGTATTTCAAGCATAGTTTACAGTTCCGATGCGAAAAAAAAATCAAAATTTTCAAAACGATTTTCCACCTATTCTGCGCACCAAGTTGAATAATATTCAAGGCGAAAAACGTTTGCTTTGGCCTAATCCACCCATTGATTAATTAATTCATTTATTTACCCTTAATTGACAAGCTATAGGCCTAAAAATGGAAAATAATTATTTTTGGATGCGAAAACCATTTGCATGCAAATAATGCCTTGAGGTAAATATATTTTTTTTTTGATGTATAAACCGACCATAAAAAAAAAAAAATATTTTATTCACCACACTTTTTTTCGCATGCAAATCAATTACCGGTCCATTGTTTTGCATGACATTCCATGACAGCATAGTTTTTTTTTTTGCATGAAACTGTAAACCAATCATGCAAACAATTAATTTTACAATTCACCTCAATTATTTTTGACATGCGAATATTTGCATGGATTTTTTTTTGGGCACGGGAACTGTAAACTAGGCTTTCACCCGAATAATTTTTGACATGCACAATTATTTGCATTAGATTTTTTTTTTCGCACGGGAACTGTAAACTAGACTTTTAAAGCAAATGACCTATAGCCTAGTTTACAGTTCCCGTGCGCAAAAAAAAATCTATGCAAATATTCTCGCATGTCAAAAATAATTGAGGTGAAATGTAAAATTAATTGTTTGCATGATTGGTTTACAGTTTCATGCAAAAAAAAAAACTATGCTGTCATGGAATGTCATGCAAAACAATGGACCGGCAATTGATTTGCATGCGAAAAAAAGTCTGGTGAATAAAATATTTTTTTTTTTTTGATGGTCGGTTTATACTTCCGAAAAAAAAAATATATTCACCTCAAGGCATTATTTGCATGCAAATGGTTTTCGCATCCAAAAATAATTATTTTCCATTTTTAGGCCTATAGCTAGTCAATTAAAGGTAAATTAATGACTCAATGGGTGGTTTAGGCCAAAGCAAACGTTTTTCGCCTTGAATATTATTCAACTTGGTGCGCAGAATAGGTGGAAAATCGTTTTGAAAATTTTGTTTTTTTTTCGCATCGAAACTGTAAACTATGCTTATAATGCAAACAAAAATAACCCATTTTATTAACCCCTATACCGACTAACTGGACTTTTTTTTTATTTACATAGGTCCATCCAAATAAAAAAACTCAAAAAACATCATATAACGACCACCTAAATATATGTTTGTTAGCCTCGAGATTACATAAAAATATATTTTTAAGGATGTAGTAAGTTTTTTTTTCATATGACAACGAGTTTTGGACACAAAAATAACCTCGTGGTATAACATTATTTTGAAAAACTTGGTTTTGTTTAAATTAAGTATACATTGGCTGAAAATTGCTGCAAAAAACTTGACACCCAATCGTTCCACACTTTTTCGGAAATTTGAATTTCACCTAATAGTCTATTGAATAGAGCTTTTAAAAAGGAACAATTACGTGCAAGGGTTTTTATTATTGAATATGTTTGTTTGGCTCATAAGCATGCTTAAAACCGAAAATGCTACTAAATTCACCCATGCGTTTCTGAGAGAATGGTCACACTGGCCACTTTTCAGTATTTTTGGTATAACTCGAAAACTAAGCCGAATTTGACAATTTTACTTTTAATACTTTTTGTTCAAAATTAAATTTTCTATCGAAATGGATAGCTCAAAAAATTTTACGAAAAAATTTAGGCAGGAAAAGTAAACAAAAACCAACATACAAAAAATCGAAAATCAAAGATTTTTAAATTTTTTTTCTAAATTGCGCATAATTTTTTTCGGAGCAAAGATACGCTCAAGACATGTATGAACAAAGTAAACTAGAGTCTTACGGCTTTAATATGACATGTTAAAAAGCCATATTATTAGGAAATTGACAGAGATAAAGTCATTCAAACCTTACCATTTCTAATCATTGTTCGCAGTTTTTGCCCGAAAGCCTATTTTTTGGTACTTTATGACAAATTTAACGTTCCTAACACCTAGTACCAAAACTTATGTTAATCAGACCAGCCGTTCGGTCTGTAGGTCTGAAAGCATTTAAAAACAGCAGAAAAAGGAAATTGCGAACTTACATCCTTTTTATAAATTTTTATAGTTCTAATGTCATATTATAACAAAAATTTGATTTCGAACATTTTTACGAAAGTGAAAATTGCCATATTGTACCGAAAGCGGGACTTTTGGGCCAAAACTGCGAAAAATTATAAGAAATGATATGGTTTGAATGGTAATATCTCTGTCAATTTTGAACAAATATTAAATTTTGAAAATGCTATATTAAGGCCTTTAGTCTCTACTTTATTTTGTCCCTGCATGTCTTGACCCTATCTTTGCTTCAAAAAAAGTTATGCACAATTTATTAAAAAATTTAAATATCTTTGATTTTTGATTTTTTATGTTGGTTTTTGTTAACTTTTCCTGCTTAAATTTTTTCGTAAAATTTTTTGAACTATTCATTTTGATAGAAAATTTAATTTTGAACAAAAAATATTAAAAGTAAAATTGTCAAATTCAGCTTAGTTTTCGAGTTATACCAAAAATACTGAAAAGTGGCCAGTGTGACCATTCTCTCAGAAACGCATGGGTGAATTTAGTAGCATTTTCGGTTTTAAGCATGCTTATGGGCCAAACAAACATATTCAATAATAAAAACCCTTGCACGTAATTGTTCCTTTATACCCTTCATTTTCCGGTCTATTCAATAGGCTATAAATGATGACTGCCAATTTTTGTCCAAAAATCTTTAAGTTAGTGATTTCTTGAGGAATTGACTTTAAAATACGAGAATATTTTGGGAAATTAATTTTGTATTTTTTTTTTCAAACAATATCTACAGTTTATTCTTTCTCAACAGGGATCGGAAATAATATTCAAAATCGGCTACACTATTCTTTTTCTTTCAATATTTTTAATGATATGGGCTTCTTTGGCCAGAGCCGCGTTTATTCGTGAAATGGAAGAAATGCATTATCCGCCCTGTACTTTCAATCCCCTGTGCACATGCTCAAAATCATCTACCGATCTAGGAATAGTCTATTGTCGAAATGTACCACTTCCAGCTTTGCCAAAAATGGTCAATCAATCGAAGGTAATAAAATTCATTCCTTTTGTTTTTTAAACTTAATTGAAAATATTTTTGTTGTTGTAAAGGTTTTTATGCTTCACATGGAAAACACTGGATTACGAGAGGTTGAACCTTATTTCCTGCAATCGACAGGTAAGACTAAACAAGATAGTAGTTAGTAAAACTTCAAATATTTTGAGACTGAATCCTTTATTTTTATTTTTCAAAAGGAATGTACCGTTTGAAAATATCCGGAAACCATTTAACCGAAATTCCCGATGATGCATTCACGGGGCTTGAAAGATCTCTTTGGGAATTGATATTGCCCCAAAATGACTTGGTTGAGATTCCATCAAAATCTTTTCGCCACCTACAAAAACTTCGACACCTTGATTTGGGGTACAATCATATAACACATATTCATCACGACTCCTTTAGAGGACTTGAAGATTCCTTACAATCACTCATTCTGAAGGATAATTGTATTTCGATGTTGCAATCGCATAGTTTTTCAGGTCTATTGATTCTAGAGACTCTTGACTTGAGCGGAAATAATCTCTACGAAATCGATCCGAGTGTATTTCGAGATGGAATGCCAAGACTTATGAAATTACTATTGACTGATAATATTTTTTCGGAAATCCCCTATGATGCTTTGGCTCCGTTGAAAAGTCTTAAGACATTGGATATGTCACATAATGTTATTTGGTCAATGTGTGGTAATGAAACTTATGGCACTAAATCTTCTGCAAAACTCAATTTAGATAGCTTACATTTGGAATACAATCATATTGATATATTGCGACCGAACTCGTTTCAAAATTTTGACACCGTTAATCGAACATTTTTCGATGGAAATCCCATTCATACTTTGAAGGTAAAAACGCTTGCAAAACTGTGATGTGGAACAAAAGATGAGTGTAATCTTTTTAATTTTTTTTTAGGAAGATGCATTCAAACCAGCCAAAATTCGAGAGATTTATATGAGGTATTGTGGTCTGACAAACATTTCTCCAGTAGCATTTGATAGCTTGGTAAATACTCTTCAAATTTTGGATCTATCAGGAAATAACCTTACAGAGTTGCCAAATAAACTTTTCAACAATTTTGATGTTCTGAGGTGAGATCAATGTTCGAAATGAGGGATAATTTGTATTTTATTCACAAATAATTATCACCAATGTCGTAAATGACTGAGATCATAAGACCTATGTGCAATCTCGAGGGAATTTTGATTTCTCCGAAAATTTGTGTGCTTTCTTGAGCTCAGGCCCTAGCGAAAGAACACAAACAAAGTCATCGGTGATATAAAATGTTCCTTGGTGTGATTTTCTATCCCATTACTTCATTTGATACTCAATTTCAAACTTTTTCCATCTTCAAGGGTAATAAGCATGCGTGACAATAAAGTTAAGCTAACAGCACCAGCCGAAATGTTCAATGCTATCCAGTACACGCTTTTGAAACTAGATTTGAGTGGTGACAAGAACGATCCAACCAATTTGCAAGCTCTACGCAAGTAATATGATTTCACAATTAACTGGCTATAATGTCTTTTATTTATTCTCTACAAGTATGACCAGAATGAGAAACATGAGATCATTGTCCATATCTCGAATGAGTGGCCAATCCCTGGGCCCCGATGACTTTGTGGACTTCGGTGTGGAACTGGAAGATTTGCAAATAACAAGAGGAGGACTACAAACTGTGCAATCACATGCTTTCAAACATGTCCGTGGATTGAAGAGATTGGATTTTAGTGAAAATAGTATTGGAACTATTGAGAATGACGCATTTACAGAGGTTATTATTCATTTAAGACTTAATTGAAATATTGCATTTTTATAGTTATAAATATCCTGTTTCAGATTGGACACTCTTTGATTTCTTTTAAAATATCCCATGGCTACTCTGGAAGTTCGTTACCAGCAGAAGCATTGAGACACTTAACATCTCTTCAAGAACTTGACTTTAGCAACAACAAGATAACGAGTATGACCGATACAAGTTTTCATTTTTTGAAAAATTTACGTTTACTCGAATTACATGATAATCGTATTGAGCAAGTTATGAAGGGAACATTTCAGGTAAGGATTTTATTTTTGCTGTCTTTTCAAAAATATTAAATTAATCTTTTGTATTGATAAAGGGAGATATTCATTCGAAATTGGAGGAGATATCTTTACGATTCAATCATCTAGGAAGTATATCTCAGCATACGTTCTTCGACTTAGAGGTACGAGTATGCATATGGGACTACATAAATGTTAAATTTGTTAAAAATAATTAATTTAACTATCATCAGGCACTTCGAGAACTTCATTTGGATGACAATAAAATTGAGAAAATCGAAAGGAGAGCATTTATGAATTTGGATGAGCTAGAGCATCTTAGTTTGAGGGGAAATAAACTCAATAATCTCGCTGAGGAATCATTTCAAGTAAGTTGATCTATTTCTTTAAATAAATTCAATATTTTCATTGTAAAAATATAGAAGAAACAACTCAGATATCAGAAATGAGGGCGTGTAAATGGACGGGTTTGCTCAAGCAATATCACTTTTCAAACACAAGTAGCATAAATGTTCATACCATTTCTGCGTGTTTACCCCATTGCACCTTATAAATAGCATACCTCTCCTCCTCTTAGTATAACATACATTTGTATTCAAAGTCGGACTTGTGGTTTGCCTCCCTTTGCCTTACCAGTCAGTTTGTCCGTTTATTTTACTCAATTCCACTAGATAGAAACTAGAGTGCGACCTTGATGCTGATCTTCAATCTTTAGTTCTCAGTTTAATTTGAGGTCAAGAATAACACCTAAATATTTTGTTCTAAAAGAGGGCAAACAGAACACCACACTGGGGTGTTCTTCTATGGACATATTTTCTTGAGTTTCTTTTTATCGAACGTAGCTGGAATCATTTCATCGCCCTTGCTGAGTAAGGATATTATTCACTCCTTCTAAGTCTTAGAAGGTAGCAAAAGTTTATTCCTTGAAGTTGATAGTTTTCTCATTTCTACGAACTACTTCACGAAGGGCCGTTTCTATGTACTTATCCTTTATACAGGTTGCCCCATTATTCATGCTCTATATTTTAGAATTTAGAGGATAATTTCTGGGATCATTGAAAATTTTCTCAACCCCCCATTTGGGCAATTTCTGAAAAATTTACTTAAAATTGAGCAATTACTATTAAAAATTAATTAAAGCACTCATAATGATGTGCTGTAGTTATTTTGAAAAAAGTATTCCATTCTTTTATTTGCTTTTGAAATAAATTTTTTTAAGAGAATAGTTTTTTTTGTTTGAGAAGAATAAGCATACATACATAGTTGTATGAGTTGCGTCCCATCGTTGTAACACTTAATGACTTATATCATTGAAAAGGTCTCAATGAGTACTATTTTTCTTTGGAAAAAAGTCTGTATCTCGTGCAGGGAAAGTTTTATAGAACATACTGCGTCCCAAGTATAAAACACTTTCTGATCTATGTCATTGGAAAGGTCTTGATGAGTGCTATTTTTTTGTTGTCTGTATCTCGGACAGGGAAAGTGTATCTGCCCATAACGACTGTTGCACTGTATTACAACTCTTTCACTGCACAAGTTGCGTGCCAAGAGTTGTTACACTTTTTGACTTATATCATTGGAATGGCCTTAATGAATACCTACTATTTTTTGATGTATGGGCATAAATCTGTATTTCGTACAGGGAAAGTGTTAAAGCCGCCCATAATAACTGTTGCACTGCAATATAACTCTTTCCCTACACAAGTTGCATCCCAAGAGTTGTAACACCTTCCAACCAATATAATTGGAAGGATCTAAATGAGTTTTATTTTTGTTTTAAGGGCATAAGACGGTATGTCGTGCAGGGAAGTGTTATAGCCCCATTAAATGTTGTACTGAACTATTACTCTTTTCTGGCACAAATTGCGCTCTAAGTGTTGTAACACTTTCTGACCTAAATCATTGGAAAGATCTTGATGAGTGCTTTTTTTTTTTGTTGCATTGGCATAAGTCTGTATCTCGTATAGGGAAAGTGTTATAGTCCAATAACTGTTATAGGTGTTATAGCGCACTGCAACATTTATTGGTCTAAACACTTTCCCTGCACGAGATACAGACTTATACCCATTCTGTTTTTTTTTTATTTTGCGTAATTAAGCACCACTGTTGTTTTCAATATCTCTTATCTCTTATCAATTCCTAGTCAAATACCTACTGAAAACCAGATATTAACATTTTTCTTGGTTTTTCGGAACTAAAAAAAAAGTAGAAGGAACTTTTTCCCATTGCTTGTTTGTTTTGTTGTTTATGACGCAAAACGATTACCATTCATATTTAAACCTTTTTTTTCGTTTTTTTTTGGGAGAAGTACTTTTTTTTTGTATTTCTCAAAAATTAGAAAAGATTCTGGTTTTCAGTATTTGAATAGGAATTGATAAGAGCCTTGAATATTGAGAATGACCTTCTTACATGGTTGAGTTAGGGGCAAACAAGGAACTACCACATCTTGTAGTTTTTAAAGCAAAATTGTTAGGGTGCCGTCTAGGCCTGATATTTGTAGGAAGAGAAAGTATTACATAATAGCCCAGGCAATGTTCACCGAGCCTTCATAGTTTTCCAAAACCAAAACTAAAGGTATTACATCTTTTGCAGACGATACAAATTATTTTCAACAAAATTAAAAAAAGAAACTCACCTCATTCGTTTATCTCACAACTACTCCAGTGCAAAAGGTACTGCTAATACGGGCGCACAGGGCCAGGGCCCTTTGCCGGTGAGCTAACCTCAGTCACCCAGTTTTTTCCAAACACATAATTTTACGAAAAACTGTTATAAATTGACATGGTTCTAGTCTCTCCTTTCTTCTTCTTCTATAAAATATTAAAAATCAATAAATCATAAATAAATCAGCATTGGTATCGGATTTTGAAGTATCTTACGACTTAAAATAAAACCACAAAAATTGCGAACAATCCGTGACCTACCGAACCACTCGTTCTTTAGACTCAGAAAAAATTCCAATGGACAATGAATTGTCCATTTAAAGATTTTTGTACTTCTTTCAACGAAAGGGAAAACGGTACTGGACAGTGTTACCCGCTGAACAATATACTATCCCAACTATAGTGTAAAGAAAATTTAGAATATTCATCGCACATTTTGATAATACACCATTATTTTAAGGATAGAATCTTAAAACAACACAAAGTGTTTGAGGTTATGGTATTCATACTTATTTGTTTCGAAGTTTCGTGATAGGATAATATGAAAATCATATGTAACGTGCGCTATGTTAAAACCTAACTACAAGTTGCAAAAATAGAACAAAATTAGAAATAGGTGGGATTGGTTTATCAGCGCAAACCTAACAGTGAATATTTAGAAACAAATATTTTTTTTTTGAATTTCAGTTTCTACATTCTTACGAAAAAAATCATAAAAACATTTCTAAAATTCAAAAAACCCAATATTCACTGGAAAATGGATTAAGGAAAAAAGAAAATATTATTTATTTATATACATTTAATGCTAAGCTCAATATTGCTCTTATTTTAAAAGTTTATTATTAATACTAACAAATATAAGTCATAAGTTAAACATTTTTTTCAACGTTACTGAGTAGTGCCACTTTTATGGAGCAACATGATGTGCATTTGCAGATCTGCGCTAGTTATGAAATGTCTCTCGCAGAACTGACATGGAAATAAATTATTAGCCGTGCATTTTCTCTTGTGTCTAAAGAGTTCCAATTTCGAGTTAAATTTCAAACCACACGGATGGCATGTGAAAATCTGACCGTAGTTCATGTTATCCTTAGGGGTGACACCAAAGTCAATACTCAGTCCATTAATTGAGGGTGCCCCATTGGAAGACGGACTCGTTACCGTTGACGTTGGTGTTGGTGTTGGCGTTGGTGTCACTGTTGGGGTTTCTCCAAAGAATAGTTTATCAGTATCTTCAGGCAATTGTGAAGACACAGCAGGGTCCTGCAAGTCGACAAGAGGTTTCACCTTCAGGCGCTCGGTTGGTTGTAAAACTGTTTCAGTTTTTACAATAACAGAGGTGGGTTTTCCAGTCGTTTGAATATTTTTCTTTTTTACTCCAGTTCGAGTAGGAATGACTTTTAGGCGTGGGTGTTTTGTTGCTGGATTTACTTTAGTGAATGCAGGGCCTGCTTTACTGGTCGAAGGAGTAGCTGGTTCTTGCGGATTGATGTTTTGAAATAGAGTGTTATCGATTTCTAGGGGCTCATCTTTGATCTGCAACAAATCAGTACGATTGAGAGCCAACAGAGTTTCAGTCAGTGATGGAGGTGGTCGATCTGGTAAGAACGGTGGGTGTTTATGAGCACGCATGTGCGAGTTACGAGCCTTAAAGTTGGCAAATACTTTCATGCAAATATTACAAGCCACTTTAACAGTCAGCGAACCATTCGGGGGAGGTTTTCCTGACTTACTCTTGACAGGCGAAGTCTTGCTTCTTTGTGATGACGGTTCAGTTTTTATTTTTACTGGAGATTTCAGAGTCGACTTGGAAGGTGATTTTTCATTTTTAACTGGTTTTCTGGGTACCAAAGTGGGCGGACGAAGAATCTTAGATGATCTATAACTGATTCCATGCGCAGCCGGAATATGTTCTCGGAGCATCTTCGGACTGGTGGCAAATTCTTTTCCACAAATTTGACAAAAGAAATCACAATCTCCCTCGGACCAGTGCTGTAGAATTGACTTGTTGTCCGCAAATATTCGCCAACAATTTAAACAACGAATACACTTTTTATCCTCAACCATAATTAAACGTCCACGACGAACTCGTTTGTTTAGGACTCGTCGCTCCGAAAGTTTCCAAGCAGAAATACTCAAATGTTCCAACTGATGAATAGCCTGCTCCTCAATTGTTTCACAACTGAAAGGACACATTTTACATCTAACTTGGTGCTCTTCCCTTGGCTCAAATTGTTGCACGTGCATTGGATTGTACCCCTCCTCTTCGAGAGGCTCATCTTTTATGTCTAACTTTAGCAATTCTTCAATTGCATCTTCTTTTTTTTTCTTTTGTGATCCGGGACTACTTTTAATAGTTGGCTTTAGTTTAGTTAACGTGCAACCGTTTAATTCGAGGACTGATTTAAGTTGGGTTATTTTTGCCTCCGGGGGCTTGCTAAGGCTGGCTTGTGGTGGTTGTGTTTGTGCTTGAGTTTGAGCTTCCAACTCAGCTTCAAGACAATCGGCGGATAGTTCTTCATTTTCGTCATTTTTTTCAGATTCTGTTAAAGAGTTATCCTTATCAGCTATCGCAGCACGCTTTTTGGCAACAGCATAGTGGTCGGTTTCAATGTTAAATAACTTGGATATTGTACGTTCGCCAATTTCACTGCCGGCTATTAGAGAGACAAGTTGGCTTGTTTGTTTATTGGCACCCTTAAAATAAAAGAAACATATTTGTATAAAGTTTTATTAGCTGTTTTCTAATTTATTTAAATGATGTCAGTTGGTTTAAAGAATAATTATAAATATGTATTTACAAGTCTGATTTTATCTCACACACAGATACCTTCATCCATAAAATGGAATGGCTTATCAAATCGGTAATGATTCATGGCAAATTTTAGTTTTGATTCCAGCAAACAAGTGGTATGATAAACAAAAACAAAAAAACTACTCTTGGAGTAAAATTATTTACGTTAAAGTTATTTACGTTAAAGTTGATGTTGTTGAACAAATAAAATTAATATTATTGTATGTCTTTATGTGCCTTAATGTACCTTAGAAATAAATTATTTGTTGCAGAGTACAATAAAGTGTGAGATATTAAAGTTATTATGCCGATATATATGGAAAATAGAAAGTCAAAAGCTAACTAATTAATTTCAAAATTTTTCAAAAGACAAAAGGATCAGGAAGGATACGGAAAACGATTATTTAAGATTGACCTTGGAACAAAACATTCGTTAAGGTGACATAATACTAAAACTGGGAAATTCAAAAGCAAAACAACCTCCTTTCACTTTGCAATTAAATGCTTGTAAAATTCATACTTATGGGTGAAGACAAAATTTCTCTCAAATATTGTGAAATAACAAATAATTAAACTTAATTTCGGTTTCGGTTTTGCTTTAGTTGCATTTAACGAATGTCGAATTTTTTCACTTCCATTTAAATATTGAAATAAGCCTGGTTTATACATCCATGCAAAGTGTAGTTTTCATAGAAAAAAAAATACTTTTTTTTCTTAAAGCCTAGTTTATACTTAAAAGCGAAGTGAAATCAAGTTTGAAATGAAACATCAATAATTAATGAACCAAAAGGTTTTCAAAAAAATAGTTTTCATCATAATTTTTGGTTACAAAAATCCCATTGAGTTACATTTGTTTCGAGACAAATTTGTTCCTCCTTGCCGCCAAAATAATTGCATTTAGTTTTTGACAGTTTTTCACGACTAGGAAAAAAAGTATTTTTTTCTATGAAAACTACACTTCACATGGATGTATAAACCAGGCTTAAGTGTGAAAAACTATAGAAAACTAAATGCAATTATTTTGGTGACAAGGAGGAACAAATTTGTCTCGAAACAAATGCAACTCGATGGGCTTTTTGTAACCAAATATTATGACGAAAACTATTTTTTTGAAAACCTTTTGGTTCATTAATTATTGATGGGCTATACATATTAAATTTCGATTTTTATGTTTTCATTCCGTAACGTTTTCACATTGATTAGAGTAATCAAAATAACTTGAAACGCCCAAAACTATGATGAGTACTGGAATAAAAGTTGAGGAGCTTAGGAGCAAAGGGTGAAATTTTCACTTTTCACTTTTTTTACAGAAATTAAGCAAACCGATATTTTAAAATGTCACCTTTTATCCTGGGGGGTCATTCCGTATTTCGATTATCGCCAGACGATATCGTTTAGACCAGCGGTTCCCAAACTTTTTAAGCTGTGGAACCCTAAACAATGCCCAAATACATTTCGGAACCCCATCCTGAGAATAGCAAAAAATGAAAAAAAAAAAAACACAATTCAAAATCAATTTTTAATTTAATGTGAAGAATGAATCTGTTTCATTGTTTGATTTATAAAAAATAACTTCTATGTCCGAAAGTTGTATTCGCATATCTTGGGCAGCGTCCATCAGCCTCGATCTGTATTCAGTTTTTGTGTAAGTAAACGCTGAAAAGCCTTTCACAACGGTACGTTGTAACAAAAGGTAGCAAATTTAATATAGCTTTCTTGGCAAGCTCAGGGAATTCATTTTTTAAAACCAATCCAAAATTCGTTTAATGATACAGAATTACATACAAATTTTGATGAAGAGGAGCTCTGCAAATCTGTTAGGGTCATGCGCTTGATGGCTTTCATTAGAAATGGTTTTTTACCTACTCGATGCCAGTATTTGTATCTGGAAAATAATCCAGCATGGATCTTTCGAGACTAACCAAATGGAGAGCAATAACATTGCTGATATCTGCTCTGAGTTCAAGCATGTTTTCTTGCAAGAATTCATGTAAAACTGGAAAACGCTCAAAATTGTTCTTTTTTTCACGCATGAGATAGTCCAGTGATATTGTATTTTTACCATGCAAATTGTGGGGTAGTTTTGATTTGTTCGCTCCTTTATGTTTTTGGGGGTGCTGAATCCGAATCTGAGGTTTGCTAACAAAATTTCGTGACGCAACACGGCAAAAATGAATTTTTTAGTAGTTTTTCACTAATGGCTCGAAAACTACCAACTATTCAAAAATTACATCAAGCTATCATTGCAAGCATACACAATTTCCAATAAATCCCTATTTAATGTTTTCTTCTGCGACAACCCATTTGGACTCAAGCGTTAGTCGAAAATTGATGTATTTTTACTATTTTCGAAAATCCACTCGAAACCTCTAAGAAATTACTTTGTGTGACAAAGTTTGAAGTTTATTCCGTAACATGAACCAAGATATACTTTTCTGATGGTCTTTGATGCACTGAGTTTGAATCTGGCCTTGAGATTGCTCTATCACGTCACCTTTTTGAGATAGCTATTCAAATCTAAAAATTAAAAATAAATGCATTTTTTATACAAATTTGGGGATTTTTTTCTCGAGGTAATTTTTTTCGAAAAAATGTCTATGGTCATTCTGAAGTATGAATATTCAACTTCGAAATCCTTTTTGAATCTTTCAAATACCTCCATTCGCCTTCGAGAAATGGTTGGTTTTCATTTTACTACCTAATTCGAAAAATCCCACAATTTGCCATTTTGAGAACAAATTGACTGGATTTTTCAAATCGGTAGTAAGACGAAAACCAACGATTTCTCGAAGACGAATGGAGGTATTTGAAAGATTCAAATAGAGTTTTGAAGTAAAGTGTTCATACTTCAGAATGACCCTAAACATTTTTTGAAACAAAATTACCTCAAGAAAAAAATAAATAACTTCAAATTTGCATAAAAAATGCAATTTTTTAAAACTTTAGATTCAAATATCTCAACGTAACGTGCTAGAGCAATTCCATGGCCAGATTCGAACTCAGCGCATCAAAGACCATCCGAAAAGTATATCTTGGTTCATGTTACAGACAAAAGTTCAAATTTTGTCACACAAAGTAATTCTTAGCGCTTTCGAGTGGATTTTCGAAAACAGTAAAAATACATCAATTTTCGACTAGTGCTTGAGTCCAAATGGGTTGTCGCAGAAAAATACCTAAAATAGAGATTTATTGGAAATTGTGTATACTTTCAATGAAACTTTGATGTAATTTTCGAATAGCTAGTTGGTAGTTTTTGAGCCATTAGTGAAAAACTCCCAAGAAATGCATTTTTGCATCGTTTTTTCGTTTTTGTTCTATGTTGCGTCACGAAACTTTGTTGGCAAGTATCAGATTCGGATTCAGCACCCCTGAAAACATTATAGAAGGAAAAAATCAAAACTACCCCTCAATTTGCTCGCAAAGAGCCTTTTTGAGCACAAATTAACTGGACTAAGAGCCAGAAATTAATTTTTCTTTTCAAAGCTGCCAGCTTGTCTCTCGCAAAAAATACTGTTATTGATTTTTCCTGCAGAGCTGTAGCAGTTTCGTTGATCTTCTCGAAAATGTCTGCAAGTTAAGCTAATTTCGTAATCCATAGCTCATCATGCAATACATCAAAGAGGTTTGCAGTTAAAGACATATTTTTTCCAGTTTGAACACATTCAACTCATAACGAAGTTGAAATAACCAGGATAAAGCTTTCCCATCGGATTTCAGTATGAATAATTTAAACAATCTCAATTGGTGAGGATGATTCTTTACAAAATTTACTATTTTCACAGCTTCACCGAGAACTTTTTTTAAATCAGTTGGCATTCTTTTCATAACAAGTGCATAACGATGGAAAATACAATGACTGCTGGTACTTCTAGGAGCAAAGTTATTAATATTTAAAACAACCCCTTCAACCTTTCCCACCATTTCTGTGGCTCCGCCGCTGCATATGTATATCAATACATTTTCCCCAATTAATGATGTGTTTACTCATGAAACAGTTTACGACCTAGAAGTTCGCACTTCGATAAAAAAATATAAACTTAAAAAAAAAAATTTTGCTCAAATTTTCAAAAATTTTGTTCAAATTTTTTTTTGTGAAAATTTTTCTTTTTTTTTCTTTTATTGTTTGTATTTTTCTGTTTATACTTCAAGAAATTTGTGGAACCCTGAAAACTCTCCCGCGGAACCCCAGAGTTCCGCGGAACACACTTTGGGAACCGCTGAAAATGACTATCGTCTGGGCGATCTCGTTTTTGCGATGAATTATTTGCTTTACGTAAGTCAATAATCGTCAAAACGCTATCGTCAAAATGATAGAGCTTAGACGATAGCTAAAAAGGTATCGTCTTGTAATTATTTGAGGGATAAATGCTTTTTCTTTGATTTTTAGCCATTGTTTTTTTAAACAAAACAATTGTTGAATAATTACGGCATAAATACATATCTATGATTCAAGTTAAAGAATTTTCTTTTCAAATTGTCTTCATAGGTATTCTATTATTAAATACATATCAGTTCATGGTTTGAGTTTTCAGAAAAAATCTTATTATTGGGTTATTTCATACTTACCCAATTATCGAATATTTAAGAAGTATCTGTCCAGTGATCAAAATTCGACCATTTATACCAAAATAATCGTTCATCCATGCAGGCACCTATGCATGTCAACAGGGCTCTTATCGCGTAAGACGATGATCGTTTGCCGACGCGTGGCGACGTCTTTTTCACGTATAGTCAAACGCGATAGCCATTATGCTAAAGAGTGCCTGCTATATTTGGTTTTGAGTAAAAAGCAATAAGTTAAGAAGCAAAAAAGCATGTCTTTGCTTAAAACTGATACATATACATATGAACATATATATGTATGTATGTATTTTATTCAATATTTAATAATTTTGATAGACATCATACATCTTTTGACAATTTTACACTTTTTAAATAACAAGAGAGTTGGAAATTGTAATCGTAGAGGTTGAGAGGAGAGGCTTTGTTAACCGTAAAAACCCGCACCGTGGCATTGTCTTGCTGCAAAAACATACCTCAAGCTGTATATTCGATCGGATATTTTTTGTATCTTCATATTAGTACTCAACACTGGGCGTGGGCCACTTGTAGGCCAAAGTTGTATTTTTTAGTGGACACTCTGATGGACCAGCTGCTTTCACGACTTTTTGCTATATTGTTGCATATCGTAAGAATCAATTTTTCCACAAATACTAACTTTACCGGATGATATTGCTTAAAATAACGTGATATTTCAAATAAAACTTCAAGAATTTTTAGTTTTGACAGCAAAATTTAATTTTCAAATTCATTTCGTTCATTCAAAAAAAAAAAAACGATAGACGAGACGATAGTGATTGAGTTACGTGAAGCAAATTATAGACGATATCGTTAACAATAATCGTTTTGATGATTATCGTTTTAAAAATTACGGAATGACCCCCCTGAAAGTACTTTTTTAATTTGAATTTTTATTGATGCATGTTATTCAGCCTAATCACAGGCTCCCTCGTAATAAATTCATCTTCCAACCTAGCCAAAAAATATATACGTAATTTGAAGCTTGTGGTACCACTTTTATCGAACTCGGCATTTCGTAGCAATATTTCTGATATGAATATGACGGGAGCTATGATTATTTTGTTTTCTGCACTCGGAGTACGAATCTACTACGAGGGGGCTGTGATAAGGTTGATTATTTTTGACTAATAGCGTTTTTGTTTGGTGGTCCGGAAGCGTCCGGAAGCATTCAGAATACTTCTGAAAACGTTCGTTTGGCACTAGATGGCAGTTCTTCTGATAAGAAGAGAAAAACTATTCTGGATTTGAAGAAAGAATCAAAACCAGAAGCACGCATACGTGCGAACAATTGAAACGTCAATATTGTCAAAGGTAATTTGTTTGTAATTTAATTTTGGGATTGCGATTGGGCATTACACAGAATTTGGAGTTGAAATGAAACAATTATAAAAAAATGGATAGACCAAAGTTTAACTTCCTCTCCATTATCGTTATCTTCATACCATGCTGTGGGTTTTTTGCTTAGGCAAGGAGTTTACTCATAGTAAAAATCCAAGGTTGAGGCATTCGTTGCTGTTATTGAGGAATATAAATTTTCAGAGA
Organism: Dasysyrphus tricinctus; assembly: GCA_963921185.1. Classification (NCBI taxonomy): domain Eukaryota; kingdom Metazoa; phylum Arthropoda; class Insecta; order Diptera; family Syrphidae; genus Dasysyrphus; species Dasysyrphus tricinctus. The sequence continues at coordinate 58,697,168 of OY992530.1, read as the reverse complement.
AACAGCTGTGTGAATGTTTCATCACCCAAATGCAACAACCAGGTGCACAAATACACTAAACCCAAACTTCAGAATAAAGAAAAGTGTTGTAACCTGTTCGTTTGGCATTTTGAATCGGAGAGCCCCGGAGGCTTCTTCCGGATTACCAAACAAAAACGCTATAAAAATCTCCCTGGCAATCGATAGAATTCAAAAAGATTCAAAAATAATTTTGAAGAAAATGTGGAGAATGAAAATACTTCAGAATAACCCACATTTCTTTGAAAAAAATAGCTGGAGAAATAATATAACCGTTTGAAAATTCACATAAATGTTCGCAAATGTGTCAAATATGCTATGTCTTTTTTTCAGGCCATCGCAAATGCCTGGGAAGGTCGCAAATACTCGCACATTACCGCAGAATATCATAAATAATATTCTAGATCTAGAGTGTTCACACGATATATTAACATATCTCAAAAACGGCTCTAACCATTTTCATAAAAATATCTGTGTATTATTGTATGTATGGTATACATTTTGGTAAACAAAAAATACCAAAAACTGTATTAACGGTACCTGCCATATAATGGTGTATTTGATTTCCGATTTTCTCATTAACAGGTCAACCGATTTCAATCAAAATTTTTTATGCAAAAGCTCCTTTAAATGAAATACTATGCCAAGTTTCATCAAAAATTCATCAATTCTTATAAAGTGTATTTAAAGTACGTCATATCTGCACATATGTATAAAGGATACGGATACAATACCTCATTAGATCCAGCATTAAAAAGACCTTGATCACATAATGTCATGTAACATATGCTTATATTTTACTAAAAAACTTTTTCAGCTAAGTAAACCTTCACGAACTCTACAGGTGGAAAAGTAAAATGTCAGGGTTGTCCCATTGTTAATAGTCTTCTAATTTAATAAACTAAAACACACCCCTTAATTAGGCATTCGAGATTGGAATGACTTGATCTCAACTGTCGTATTTATGCATGATTGGTACTCTATACTATATCGATATTCAAGTGAAAATAATATTTGACTAAGACCAAGCTTTTTAAAAGTCACTGCACGCAAAGCTTTGGCAATAACTATACTTTCTCAACCTAATATTTCAGAACTTTAGCTTGCTTATTTATATTTTTGATTTTATCTTACCGCTATGCTATCTACGACTTTCAGATACTGGTTGTCGGGTTGTGCCAAACGTATATTGGTTATCCATTTGCTCTGATTCCGTAGTGCTCGCTCCATTTCAGTATACATGTTGTGGGTGCACAAATGGCACTTCTTGCAGATATGTTTTGGGAGTGGATCATTCCGATACAACTAAAATAAAAAGAACAAAACAAAACAATAAAACATTAATTCATAACTGTAACATCACTCAGGAATCTATAATCCTCATTGATATGATTTTTGTTCTCTGATACACAACAGTGCATCGGCTTCCTACATTACCAACTTTGTTCATGAGCCTTTCCTTATTTTTTCTTATCTTAATTATTAATCGCTTTAAGCAAAAACTTACAGCGATTGGATAAACTGCAACGATTTTTGCCGGCAATTTTTTCGATTGGAATATATTGAAATTGTCCATGTCGGCTAGGCCGCAAATTCGACACTTTTTGTCTTCCATTTCCATTTTGACAAGTGAATTGATGAGCGCTAGGGCTTCGAGGAAAATATAGGAATATTTTTTACTTCAGATGTAATTCTCACATAAACTATATCCAATGGGGATATGAAAGCATTTTGGATTGCTTTAATGATGATAACTTATGTACAATTTAATAATAAATGTTAATGAGATCCATTTTAATTTTATAAACCAAAAAAAAAAGGTAAATTATTTTAGAGAAGCGTTTGGAACTGAGAAATTCTTGTTTTCGAAGACATTCGGTCGATATGTCAAACATTTTTATGAGCTGTCAATTTTGACAGAGAGTTTGCGTAGAAAAGCGAACGTACCTTCTTCAAAGTTTGAGAATTACTGGATTCAATGGCATCGGAATGTTTTTTGAATGAGTAGTAAAATTGGATATGTTCTTGTTTCTTTTAAATTTACCTTCGCTATTTTTATTTTCTATTTGGAATTGATTGTAGGTAGGTATTCAATAAACTGTTTAATTAAATTAAGGATTTTGAAATGAATTTGCCGTGGAATGTCTTAATTGAAAATTGATACAAAAGAACAAAAGACTGTCAGTGCATTTGTTTGGCTTGCATAGAGGACAGAGGTTTGAAGGATGTTTTATTGGTGGGATTTGGTCTGATGGTTGTAGTATTTGCTAAAATATTTTTTTTCCGGTGGCCATGCAGAAAATGTATTAACAGTGGGCTCGGTGTTTATACATTCGAGGCAAAATTTATCCACTCATCCGCTGTGTTTTGTATGGTATTTCGTATTCGATGTGAATGTATAACTTTACCTATAAAAGGTCTGTTCCTTTATTTTGAATTTCTGTGATTTTCTATGCATTTCTGCGCATTTTAGCCCAAAGTTGTGTTGTAAGTTCATATACAAAAAAATTTGACACAAGTTTGGACTAAAAATCACAGAAACCCAAAGTAAAGGATCAGACCTAAAATTTTACTGAGCCCTAAATTCTCAATATCTGGTGGAATCGTTTTCAATTGCTCAGTTGTAAGAAACTCCCAGTTTTCTGAACTGTCGCAATTAGTATAACTGTCTCGGGTTCTCCTGCACATTCTCATAGCCAACAACAGTGATGTTATCTGAAGATTCTACATTTCGTCAAACCGGTCAAATTGAATTTGGCCATCTAACGTTTAAAAGTTAACTGGAAAGGACGACCATAATGCAATCCATTAGGCGAATTTGTATTTGTATTTCATCATCGCACTGCAGCTCCAGGACATATATTCTCCAGAAAATTTAAAACCGTCGAACCATGGTATACTATTGCAAGCCTCCTTGACCTGGACAAGGAGATCGTTCCTATTTCTGGAATTTTCTCTGAGCTATTCTTCGATCTACAATCTCCAATAGTGTTTCCAAAGGTTTGAGACCAGGACACTGTGCTGGTCACTTCAAATCATCAAGTTTTTTCACTTGAAACGATTTTCTTGACTATATCTTGGTATGGTTCGGATCATTATCTTTCTGAAATATCCATTTCAGGGGAAGATCCTCTTTAGCACATGGAAGCATGACATTTTCCATGATGTTCTTGAATACGCACCGGTCCATAACTCCATATATTTTACAATCGGACCCACTCCATCATGTCCAGAGAAACATGCCCAAACATCCATCATGGGACATGATATCATTATTCTTTGAATAATTAATATTTTTAGTTATGAAACATCATTTTTGTTGTTATTAATTTTATTTTGGTAATAATAAGAGCATTTATCAATTAAAAGATTATTAAATATATTAAAATCCAGGCAGATATAGACCAGAGTTTAATTTCATGAAAAAAAGTTGCTTATGTTTTGGCCGACACTGTATGTATGTACATTAGCGTGGTCCTCATATTGTTTTTTTTTTTGAAGTTCCAACTTGGATAGGCATGAAATGACTCATAATAGAGAAAAAATATTTTCCTTTTCTTTTTAGATTTTAATTTCACCCCCCTGGTCTCCCTTTCTTCACTTCAAGGTACAAATAATGGAGTTAGGGTAATTCCTATGAAACGCGAAAAAAAGTCAGTACTTATAGATTAGATTCAGACGAAAAAAGAATCTGACGGGAGGGGGGTCTATGTCCCCCCTTTTAGACGGGAGGGGTAATTTTCTAAACATTTGACCCAAAATAGAAAAAAATCATTAAAAAATTACGGGACCATTAACAATGGCATGCTATAGCTTTTTTAAAAGCCATGAATCCAGTCTCTAATATGTTTTTTAAATCAAGTTTTTTATTGTAAATAGTTTCTGAAGAAAATAATTGTCAAACGTAAAATATTATTATTTTTATTTTGCTTGAAAGTTATTTTTTCAAAAACTATTTACAATCAAAACTTGATTTAAAAAACATATCGGAGAATGGATTCATGGCTTTAAAAAAAAGCTATAGCATGCCATTGTAAGTGGTCCCGTTATTTTGGGTCAAATGTTTGGAAAATTACCCCTCCCGCCTAAACGGCGGGAAATAGATCCCCTCTCCAGTAAGATTTTTTTTCGTCTGAATCTAATCTATAAGTTCTGACTTTTTTTTCGCGTGTAATAAGAAAATCACCCTAACTCCATTATTTGAACCTTGAAATGAAAAAAAAGAGACCAGGGGGGTGAAATAAAAATTTGAAAAATTTGGGAAATTGTTTTTCAATGTTTTGAATCGAATGAGGGCTATCCAAGACAACGTCTAATTTAAGGACCACCCTGACCTGATGTACATGTATACAGTAACGAGCAAAAGTGGATTAATGTTGTTACTTATTTGTAAAAGTTGGTGGAAACTTAGCATTTCAAACCAAAAGAAAAAAAAAATAACTTTTTAATTTTATATATTAGATCAAAATTTATTTTCTCCAAAAAAATTTAATAAAAATTGTTACAGTACACAGAAAAAAAAATGTTAAATGAATTTTTGTACTCGACCACTTTTGCCTGCTTCGGGATAAAGCCTTGTCTCACTATTTATTCCAAAAACCTCTGTTCCTTATCACTTGGAAACACCCTGTAGGCATAGTCATCGCTACCAAATTGTGGGGGAATTGGTCAGAAATTTGGCTCCCCTCTAGTTCAATTCGACCCCTAAGCTCACTCGTGTTGGATGGATTCATTTCATATTGGCATTGTCATCACTTCACAGTTTACCGGAGATTCTCGATTGGATTGAGGTCAGGGCTTTTTGCTGGCCATACCATTGTATTAAACTCCTGATTTTCGAACCATTCCTTGACAAATTTGGAAATTTTTTTGGGTCGCCATCTTGTTGGAAAGTGAATTCAGACTCTCTGCTGACCATAGATGCTGGTAAATTGAAACATAGTGTCAAAATGTCACGCCATCACCGAACCACCACCAGGTTCCAAGGTTCTATGAACATGTTTTTGAGAAAAATGAGATTTTGTAAAATTTCGAAAAAAAATTGTACGTTAGGTACCGTTATTTTTAGTTCTAAGAAAAAATGGATAAAACGTGTAAATCACCAAATACCAGAATTTTCGTCCCATTTTTTCGTCTTCCCTATCATCGTTATGACAAGTCTGATCATAATCTCGAGTTCAATTATTTTAACGAATGCATAACTTCCCATATAGTACCATAGACTAACTAATAATAAAGACAGGCCACTTCATATAAAGAAAAAGGACCCTATTTGAGATTGCCTCCACTTAGATTGCCTCCACCTCAAACATGTTTTGTACTTGGCGAGAAAAGCTTTTGCTCTATATGAAGCTTTCAAGTTGCATCGAACTGAAATTCATTTCACCACTATCGCAAGTGTACCTGTTTTTGTTGTTGGTTTTTGGGTATTTTGTATTTTGTCTGTTTTTTTTTTTGCAATTAATGAAGGTTGTGAAGCAGTGGTGGTAGTTTTTTTGTCTTCATAGTTTGCTCAACTTAAATTTTGCTTGTGTGTGTGTACACTTCAGGTAGGTATATTTATTTCATTCTTGTCGATCTTGGCAAGAATTTTCGTTTTTGAAGGAAAAATTTGTTCTTTGGAGAATTCTCTGTTTTCACGTTTGGGGGTGGATGTGAAGAATATATGAGGTTTCTGAAGCAATGGCAGACTTGGTGGCGGTTGTTTGTGTTTGCCATTTTTTGCTCTCATTTATCCTTTTTTGTGCGCTTGCTTGTGTTCTTTTGCATATACATTCATAAATATAATTTCGATCTTCTAGTAATGACATAAGAATTTTCGTTTTTGGTGGTTTCGAGGATTTCTATACAGCATTATGAAGGATTATTTGTTTATTTTATGTATTTATTTATTCAGTACCGAAATAAAAAAAATGTTAAAAAAATACAGATGAATAACATACCTTTATTTGTTTTATTGCAAAAATAAGCTTACCGAGTTGAGAAGTATGTCGTATGTTCGCAAAAGATGTGTATAACATTCCAAAATAGCCATATTTTCACTCTAAACGAATTTGCACTACTTATAGTAATTTATCATGTTCATTTGAATCATTATAATTTTAAAAATATAATCCTTGTTATATTATCATTCATTTCATACCTCAAAAAAGAATTACTGAAGTTATAAACCATTTCCGGAGAGCTTATTCGTGATATTCCAAATCCTGTATTTGTAGGTACCTAGTTTGCAAAATTTTGGGTTGAGTAATGTTCATCAATTTTAATTAATTAACATCAGGTGGTTAACCTAGAAATATGTCTGATACACCAAAATAACCTGTTATTAATCAAAATTATTATAAAATACAAATTTTTAAAATCGTATTTGAAATGAGAACTTTCGAAACCTCTCAAGTTTCAACTACTCAAACTAAATGCAAATATAATTTTAACACGCTTTGAAAATTTAAGATTTTTTCAAATTTCTTCAGATACCTACCTAATTTCTGAAAAACGAGGCAGCAATTCTCGACTTATAGGTATAGAATTTAATGCAGCGGGATCGACATTTTTTGTTTGCTTAACCTCGAAAATGATCAAAATACAAATTTGCTTGCAATTGATTTATAAATTGAAACTTAATTGTGGAGCTTGTGAGCAACACACATATAAACATACTCGTATTTATATGTATATTCAAATTTTAGTTGGGTTTTGCAAAATAGAATTTTGGAAAAATAAAATCATTTGGTGGGTGCGGTCAACAAATATAAACTATATAATTCGCTGGTAGGAGGTGGAGGATTAATTTAGCAGTTTTTGAATGTATGTATGTAAATATCTTAAAGAATCCATTATCTATGCTTTCTGTTTGAAAATGTTATTTATTAGATATTTTAAGCTTATATTAAGAATCTGTATCTTCTCAAAATTCAAGTAAACTTTTTATTTTCTAGGCACATGTACTCGAAGTAGTGGTATTTTCTCTCTTAACCAAGTTGCACCTTTTACAATAATTTCATCATCATCATCATCATCGTGTCCTGTAACCCCGGCTGGGGCATAGGGCGTCACAATAATTTCATATTCAATCGAAATATTAATATTTTTATAAAAATATTAATATTTTATATTATCTTTTAGTTGATACCTCATTTGTTAGAAAAAATAGAATTACTGAAGTTATGTATAAGCCATTTTCGGAGAGCTTGTGAATGATTTTCCAAATCACGAATTTTATCGATACTTGTGAGCAATAATGTACAGCAATGTTTTATATATATGTACATATGACAACTTTTCTTAGAACTTCCTGAAAAAGTTCAATATAAACATTATACATTATTCTATTAATATTTCCGTTTGACCCTGAAGACATAGTTAGACTTCGATATACATATAAAGGCAAGAAAAATAAAAATACACAATGCGTTTTATTGAACTTTTATGAAGCAAAACAAAAGGTGATATTAAATCTAATTTTAATATTATATTATATTATTATATTCTTAGGACTTCATGAATAAAAGCATCTGGTGGGGGGGGTGGTTGAAATATATAACCCATATAGTTTGCCATAAGGAGGATCAATTAAGCTGTTTGTTAATATACGACTTTTTAAAAAGACATTGTTTATATTTTATGTTTTTTTATTTTGAATTTTCCCATTATCGGCTAGACGGATTTAGACTAATTTTTGTATTTCAGCTTATGGTGATAGTGAAATTATTTCTTATGATAGGTATATCAAAAGAGCAGTGTGATTTAATTCTAAACTGAATGATTTACTTTTTCCATTAAAATTTTGAAAGCAGAGAACTTTTTATTTTATGTAATTAAATTTATTTATTTAAATAATTCAGGCAAATTGTTAGTGCACTTCTCTAACAGATCTTTGCTGATAAAAGTTGGCATGTAGATAGAAATTCAGTAAAAAAATTGAAAAATGATTCGAAGTTTTGCTCTCAATTTGCTATCCAAGTTCATTTTTATGTTTTTCAATGTTTTTGTTGATTACAATTTAACTTTTAAAGATAAATAATTGTTGTCTTTTTCTTGATTTACAATTTTGTTTGTAGTTTTAATTTTTTGTCGGCAGTATTTTTCTCATTAATTTCAAGATTTGCCAAGTGGTTTTAATTTTTTATATTTTTAATTCCGTATTTTGATCTTTTTCGAGGGTAAGCCAAAGAATTCAAAGAAATGTCGATCCAGCTGCATTAAATTGGATACCTATAAGTGGAGAAATACTGCTTCATTTTTCAGAAATAAGGTATCTGAAGAAATTTGAAAAAATCTTAAATTTCCAAAGTGTGCTAAAATTACATTTGCATTTAGTTTGAATAGTTGAGACTGATTTTAAAAATTTGTATTTTATAATATGTAGTTTTGATTAATAACAGGTTATTTTGGTGTATCAGACATATTCCTAGGTTACCCACAAGATTTTATATCGATTTTTGAACATTACTCTACCCAAAATGTTGCAAACTAGGTACAAATACAGGATTTGAAATATCACGAATAAGCTCTCCGGAAATGGTTTATAAATATAATGATTCAAGTGAACATGATAAATTACTATGAGAGGTGCAAATTCGTTTAGAGTGAAAATATCGCTATTTTCGGGCGCCTTTGCCTTGAAAATTAATAGAAAAAAACATGAATGTTTAGAAATAATGAATCTTTATTTATGCTTTAAATATGCAAAAAATAGCATTTTAACTTTGCAATCAGTTTACTCGATTTAAAGGAATGTTATGCACATAATTTTCGAACATACTCCTCGACTCGGTAGGTTTATTTTTGCAATTAAACAAATAAGGTATGTTATTCACCTGTATTTCTTAACATTTTTTTATTTCGGTACTGAATAAATAAATAAATAAGATATAAAATAAACAAAATATTCCTTCATACCACCTACCTACATATTATTTTTATGCTGTATAGAAGTCCTCGAAACCACCAAAAACGATAATTCTAATGTCATTATTAGAAGATCGAGATTATATGAATGTATGCAAGAGTACACAAGCAAGCGCACAAAAAAGGATAAATGAGAGCAAAAAATTGCAAACACAAACAACCGCCACCAAGTCTACCATTGCTTCAGAACACTCATATAGTCTCCACATCCACCCCAAACGTGAAAACAGATAAGTCCTCTAAAGAACAAATTTTTCCTTCAAAAACGAAAATTCTTGCCAAGATCGACAAGAATGAAATAAATATACCTGAAGAAGTGTACACACACACAAGCAAAATTTAAGTTAGAGCAAACTATGAAGACAAAAAAAACTACCACCACACAACCTTCATTAATTGCAACAAAAAAAAACAGACAAAATACCCAAAACCAACAACAAAAACAGGTACACTTGCGATAGTGGTGAAATGAGTTTCAGTTCGATGCAACTTGAAAGCTTCATACAGCAAAAGCTTTTCTCGCCAAGTACAAAACATGTATGAGAGGTGGAGGCAATCTAAGTGGAGGCAATCTCAAATCGGGTCCTTTTTCTTTATATGAAGCGGCCTGTCTTTATTATTAGTTAGTCTATGGTATTATGGAAATCCCTTTCCTGTTACTATATTTTGTATAAAAAATAGCTAATTAAATGGTATAGAAGAAGTTCTGTGTGAGATATCAACGATTTTTTTTTGTTTCAGACAATGGTCATTTTTAATCATTTGAACCACAAAAAAAAAGGAAATGGTAGTTTATCAAAAATAAAAAGATATTGGTGGTCAAGATGCAAAAACCAGAGGTTATGTTAAAAAAATCCAAAAACTAACAAAGCTTTTAGATCACAATGAAAAGAAATAAAAAAGAAACATTCAATAAATAATACTAAAAATAAAAAAAACAATTTGTTCCTACTTCACGTAGCTAATAATACAATCATCTAGATAAACATAGCTTGAAATCGTATATTTTTGCTTAATTATAATAGTTGTTGGTAGCTCAATTTAATTTTTAAGCGTTATGTTATTATTTATCAATAAATACCAAACTTTCTGTACCATTATCAAATTATTCATAAAATACTGTTTTCAATAGATTGTGCATTAATTTAAATTCGAACTTTTGATCTTTAAATATAAATGATCCCTGATGGTTTTTCGATCTAACGATTACATATTTTTGATGTACATATCGATACCTTCCCGTAAGAATGTATTAAGCGACATTTTAAAAATTTTAAATTAAATTTTTAAAATACCTCTAATTCAATTATTTATTTGGGTATTTTGTTGTAGTAAACAGATTTTTCGAAGCATTTTGAGTTGAAAATTCCGTTCCAAATCTTTTTATTTTTTTAAATATACATATAAATATATAACTGAACCAGTGGTTTTTTTTCGATGCTTTTAAAATTTTTGAAATGTCGCTTGATACATTCTTACGGGAAGGTATCGATATTCAGCCTTCAAAAACTGCATATGATTTTTTTCTGTCGACTCTGGGTTTTTTTTTGGCCATCTCCTTTGCCAGGTAGTACCAAAAAAGAGGTTTTGGGCCTAAAAGGCGAACAAATTAAGTATAAGAATTATAAGTAGTAGGGTAGACTGGGTACGGTTAAAACACAGGACGGTTGAACCAACACAAATATCTCACAGGCCGTTCGCGCCATGTGTATGAATATTAAGAGAAGATGAATCAGAACAAGTCCTTGTACGATTATCCTATCTTTCTTTTTTCGTTACGCGGTTAGGTTTTGCACAGGAAGCTGGAAGCTTAATTGTTTTTAGACAAACAAAAGTTTTTTTGTTCTTTTATATTTCTTTGTGGTGACAGTACTATTTTTATGAGATTGTTGAGTGTCTTTGTGGTGAGAGTACTATTTATGTGAGATTGTTGAGTGATTGAAAATATGTTAACTTAGTTTCCGTTTTTCTAGTGAGTAAAAATTCCATTTTTGCGATTAAAAGTTCCCGCCACCATCTTGAAAAGGGTTTCAACGATATATTGAAAACCCTTAGTTTTACAAAAAAATATTATTTTTTATAGAAAATTAAATTTTCTGCAATATAATTTATGTTAACTTACTTTTTCCCGAAAAATTGAAAATAAAGGATTTATAGAAAAAATAGACAAAAGTATTGCAGAAAATATGGTATTTAAGATGGCGTCCAAATGGGGCTTGGTCTTCACCGACACCATTTGAAATGACACATTTAGTACTCAAAAAGCACTTTCCACTTCCTATCCAAAGATGGATTCAAGATCTTGCATTTGACCTAACTCCATCACAGCTAATCCTATAAATGGCTATGCCATAGACGATTTTAGAAAAATTGTTTCGCATCGAAAGCTTGAGTAAAGGCTATTCAAAAAATCAAAGTCTTGCAGTCCACTGCAGCCGGTGACTTAGTAATTAAACAGTGAATCAAAAGAAAAAAAATATGTGTGCAACTGTGAGGGTAGTCGGGCTAACCATAATTGGATCTAACTCCTACCTATATATAAGCGCCTCGAGTCACAAATCACGAAATCCGAGACCATTTTAGTGTAAAGTTAGCTCTGTCAGACCGTTTAAACAATTCAAAGTTCAAAGTGAAAAACGGGTTTTTTATGAACAGTCTGACAGGGTAAACACTCAAATTTTAAGCCCCGGTTGTGGGCTGCAAGACTTTGATTTTTTAAATATCCTTTACTCAAGCTTTCGACACCTATACAGTAGATGACGGATATAAGAAAGTCAAAAAATGCAAATAATTCCTTTCTTATATGAAAGATTGTTTATAAGAAAGAAACCGTCTCTTATCAGATAAATGCATTATAAGAAAGAAAATTTCCTTTAGATATAACTATATATGTAGTTTCAAATAAATTTCCAAAGCATTAACTGCTAAATTGTTTGTATCTTGTACTGGCATTAACTCATAATTATCGCTCAGATATACCAACAACAAACATTAAACTATGAATTTCTTTCAAAACCATATTATCACGGGGTGGTTTCTTAAAGACGTTTAATTTTCTATGCAGCAAGAGAAATTTTGTACCAGAATAAGTTTCTTATATCAGTGTTTTTCTTATAAACAGTTTTCTTATATTAGATTCATTTTACACGTAACTTTATGAGAATGTGCATGGTGTTTTAAAATGTCTGTCTTATAAGCGAGTTTTTCTTATATGAGATTTTCTTATATCCGTCATCTACTGTACGTCTTTTTTTTTGCTATCCCTCACATTCAAAATCTGCTGTGAGCTCTTATGTAGTCTTAGATCTGGCCACCATTTTTCGATTAAAGAAAGTTGATTTGGTAACTTGAAACTCATAGAAAACAAATCACCCAAACATACATTGAAAACATCGAATGACAAAAATGAATTTTTCACAACTAATTAACGGCAAATTATTAAGGAATAAAATATTAAGCTTTGAAAGTTTTTACCACTTTTTGAAAAAATAAAATATAGAAAAGATAGAACGAAAAATTCGAAATTTACTAACGAAACTAATTAACGGCTAAAGGTAGAACTATAATAGTCGGAAGGGCACTGAAGCTAATGTCAAAAACCAACGAAAAGTAGCTTTCCGTACCGAAAAAAGGGGAACACACCCATAATGTAATTATCATCTATCTCTTTTTGGAACTCCTATTTCACCAAATGTCAGTTTTACTTAAGTGAGGTGCGCTCCGGAGCGCACCTCACTTCCGTAACCAAAGTTGAACGAAACTTGACGAAACACTCCACTCCACAATTATAGTCACCGTCGTATGATTTCCGTGTATTCGCTTGTTTTCTTCCGACCACTTAAGTGCCCCTCCGAACATTATAGTTCTAGCTTAAGTTATGATAAACTCATCATCATCGTGTCCTGTAACCCCGGCTGGGGCATAGGGCATCAACAAAACGACTCCATCCTTCACGGTCTGCTGCAATGATAAACTATTAAGCCATAAACCATCCAGTATAAACAGTTTTTACCGCATTTCCCGATGATAATCTGCCAAGTTGATGTCAAGTTAGCAAAGAACCCCAAAAAACATAGAAACAGTTGCACGACAAATTCAAAATTGTCACAACTAATTGAAGACTAGTTAATGGCAAACTATTAAGCCATAAGCTATTCGGTATTAGCAGTTTTAAGCTTTTTTTAAGGTGTGCTTTGCTAACTTGATATGAAGCTAACGAAGAATAAAAAAAAGCATAGAAAACATTGCACGATTGAATTTAATTTTTCACAACTAATTAAGGAGTTAACGGCAAATTACTAAGCCATAAAACATTTGTTCAGTTTATATTTCTGAGAGCTCCAAGAATTTCCCCAGTGTTGCTGTCAAATATTAATTAAAAAAAAAAAAACAATTAGGTATGAGAAGTTTTTGACGCTTTTCGAGTTGTGTGAAGTTAACAAAGCACCCAAAAAACATAGAAAACACTGAAGGACAAATTCGAAATTGTTCCAACTAATTAACGACTAATTAACGGCAAATTATCCACCTACCCATTTTTCAATCCGTGAGAGTTGCTTTGCTTACTTGATATCGAGTAAGCAAAGCACCCAAAAAAACATAGAAAACATTCAACGATCAAATTGAAATTGTCACAACTAATCAACGACAAATTATTAAGGAATTAAATATTAAGTTTTGGAAGTTTTTACCACTTTTCGAAAAAAGAACATAGAAAACATAGAACGACTAATTCGAAATTGTCACAACTAATTAACGACTAACTAACGGCAAATTATTAAGCCATAAGCCATCAGGTATAAGATGTTTTTACTGCTTTTCGACAGGGTGCTTTGCTAACTTGATATCAAGTTAGCAAAGCACCTAATAAACAAAGAAAAACCTAAACGACAAATTCAAAATTGTCACAACTAATTAACGACTAATAAATGGCAAATTATCCACGTACCCATTTTTCAATTCATCAAAGTTGCTTTGCTAACTTGAAATTTTTAATGATTGCTACTACTAGTCCCGACAAATTCATCGGTACTCATCTGAGAGTAGCCCTTTGAAAGAACTGCAACTCTAAAACTCATGACCTCACGAAAGTTTTTGTTGGACGGTGTAAGCAATGCGTGGTTCTGCTTTATAATCCTAGTATTTGCACATTTTGCTTAAGAGTAATGTTATTAATTTTCCGTCTACCCTGGCATTTTGGAAAATTTTTTTTCTTTGGCCACACCTCCTCGACAGGGAAATGAGTTTTTGCCCTTACCACATTCTTTTTATTTAAGATAGCTTATAACAAGTAAAACCCAAAGTATAAAAACCTGTTTTTATAAAAGTGGTCGGACTCATTTTTACAACCAACAAATGTCTGCCCGACCAGACTACTGCTGTTGTAAAGGTTTCGTTGATGCATCCACCATTAAAATCATCAAGCTATCACCAGAGATATATGTATATTGATGTTGATGTAACTCAGCCATGCATTTTATTTTAAATGTTGCTGTTAATTAAACAAAAAAAAAAAATAGTTACACGTAGCAATAAATGAATATTAAATTGTTTTTCTTTTTTCATTTTCAGAATCTGCCGAAACTGGAAGTATTGGACATGGCATTCAATTCCCTTCCGAATTTCAACTTCGATTACTTTGATCAGGTATTCCGTAAAATTTTTAAAACATCCCGAATTGTGTTACTTAAAACAACAATCACCCATTAACCAGGTTGGCACTCTGTCAAATTTAAATGTAAACGTCAGCCACAACATGATAAAAATGTTAATGTATAATTCATCATGGGTGACCCGGTCCGAACATGGTACGTTTTACAACATTATCCTCGTTGAAAGTCCAATACATGAAGTCACACGCCTTTGATTAAATAAAAACCTTATTTGATTTTTTATTTTCGTTTCCTTTTGATTTAATTTTTCGATTTTTTCGATTTTTTTTTTTCATTTAAAGGTTCGGTTTACCATTCGAATATTAAAATTCTCGATTTATCACACAACAACATATCACTTATTCATCCTGGATATTTCAGGCCAGCGGAAATATCCTTGACCCATTTGCATTTGGGCTACAATTCTCTTATGGTAAGTATTTCTGTCTTTGACTGCCGGCCATTCCGTTTGGCATCGGGCTGAAAATTGATTTTAATTTTAAATCTCCGTTTGTATATGATATGTCTGTGATTGCCTTGGATAATTGGCCAACTATAATTCAGAATGCTACAAGAGATGTTTTTGGTAACATGCCACATCTGCATTGGCTGGATATATCGCACAACTTAATACGAGAAGTTGACTTTGATGCCTTCAAGAACACAAAGAAACTACAGGTCAGGTCTTAATAAATAGTAGATAATTTAAATAGACTATTTCCATAATATTTATCGATAATTGTGCATACAAAGTGTGAATCTTAAACTAATTCAATATGGCTCCTACAGGTTTTGTATTTATCACACAACAGATTGGCTGACATGCCACAGGATATGTTTAAGCCCATTTATGCGTTAAGGGTGATGGACTTGTCATATAATCATTTGCGGTCGCTGCCAGATAATATCTTTTACAATGGAGGAATGGAGAAGTGAGTATGAAAATGAATAATGCTGGTGGCAGTTTTAGTTTTAATTAAAGTTAATGCCATGACAGGTATTTGTGGTCGTGACCAGAATGGTTAAGGATTGCTCCTGTAGTTGGTTAGAAATTTTGGTTTTGAGATAATAGGCATGATGTGGCTATGCACACATGATTATTCTTCTTGTATGTAACTTTGATAAACATGTCACATCCCTGCCCTTTGTTTATCAGTTGAAATGGTTGTGGTGAATAATCGCATGTGACATACTATTACAAGCGTTTAGTTGATCATTTTCCAAGAATCGTTTTGTATATAAATTAATGATGTGATTTTATGTGAGGGATAAAGTGTGAGGCATTCAAGCAAAGCATGGAATGATTTCTAAAACTCTTTCTCGGAAAAATTGGAGAAACGTAATTATTGAGGGTAAAATGTTGGCTATGGTTATTTTATTACAATGGATTGTCACACAGAAGATTCTTGGTATCAAATCCCAGCCTATCTCACCTAAATAAACAAAAAAGTTTTTCTCAGAAGTAGATACTGCCTTTTGCGTGGAAGTGACAAATCCTTCAAAAATATCTCAATGCATGAAATTTGTCTCTCATCTTAGACATTTTAGCTACGCAGAAAGTTGTAGGCCATCTTCATTTCTGTCGACTAACAGCACAAATACAGGAACGGTTGAGAGTTGTAAACTTATAAGTCCTGGATCTTGTGTTTCCATCTCCATGATTCATTAATTTTTGGATTTAGCTATTACTATCTTAAGTATGGACAAATAATATGTTATAGAAATTTAAATAATACGATCATTAAAATAGGTTTATTTAATGTAAGCACGAACACAGTTGCTCACCATAAAATATTCCACAAAATAACCTCAAACGTGTAAGCGATACATTTTCTGGAATTTTATTTTCTGTGGAAAACGATGATTATGCAAATTTGTTTGTAAATTAAATCTTGCAAAGTGTGAATTTTGTCCAGATAATTGTGCGGAGGAAACAAAATATTCACCAAAATTAAATTTTCTTGAAAAAAGAGATGGTGAAACTTTAAGAAGAATAAGTACGTTATGACCACACCTCTATATCATGTAAGCAAAGATAAATACATGAAAAAGTATTCTCTTCTAAACACTCAAATTATGTAACAGTTAACCCCAGAAAAGTTTCATTGGATATATTCTTAGAGATGTTCAGCCATTAATATTTTCTTAATTGCAGAGGCTTCTACGAGACTAAAGTCGCAAATTTGGATTAAGTGATTTTTGTTTCAACTTAATCGGTTATGATTTTATATTTTGGTTCAACCATTTAGACTCTAGCATCTAGCTTGATGTACTTGTACAGTGGACGTACATACGAACTGTAGAACAGATGCAAAGGTGTCTTCTCCACCATCGTAATTTAAATTTGATTGAAAAGAGAAATTTCGAAGTTACATATAAACTAAAACTGAAGAAAAAAATTACGTATACGCCCGAGTGTACAATTTTTCAAAAAGTCATCTTCTTGGGAAAATGTTTAGTATTTCTACAAAGATATTCATCTCCTAAGATTGATAAGAGATTTTCATCTCGATTTTCACTGGTTATTCAAAAGGGTTTATGATACGATTTTTTAAGTTTTGGATCAAATGGTGACAAATTCAAATTACTCTATTAAATATTATAGACCAAGATCCCAGGGCCGCCAGACATATGTACGTCATTTTATCATAGCTGAATTTTTTCTGTGAATGCACACTAGGGTAGGTATGAACGAATGGATAGTACGAACCTTGAACCCGGGTGCGTTTCGGAGGCATTAAGTGCTAAAAGTGCATAAAATTGATGCAAAATTACGTTATTTTATCAAAGCTAGTTTTTTGATATGTTTTAAAGAAAGTTATGATTAACTTATTTTGAAACTTACCAGACACCTACATGGGTGCACAATGTCAGCCAGACACCATTAAAGGTGCCAAAAAAAATCGTGAAATTTCATTATAATATCAAAGCCGAATTTTATATATATTCTTCGGGAAACTGTAGCGATACATTTCCTAAGCTGCAAGACACCTACAGAGGGACCAAATGTCAGCCAGACACCTTTGACGTTTTCAAACAAATATTTTAGTCTACGTTTTAGTGTCAAAGCAAACGTTTCATGCACTTCGGAAAACTATTTCACAATATTTCTCAAGCGACCAGGCACCTGCAATTGGGCTTTGGATTCACTGGAAACCCCAAAGTTGTCAAAATAATCGTATATTTTACGTTATAATATCAAAGTTAAGTTTTATATTGCATAATATGTTCCGTGGGCAGCTTGGGAAATACACATATACAGTTTCCCGAAGAACATATATTAAATTCAGCTTTGATATTATAATGAAATTTCACGATTTTTTTTGGCACCTTTAATGGTGTCTGGCTGACATTGTGCACCCATGTAGGTGTCTGGTAAGTTTCAAAATAAGTTAATCATAACTTTCTTTAATACATATCAAAAAACCAGCTTTGATAAAATAACGTAATTTTGCATCAATTTTATGCACTTTTAGCACTTAATACCTCCGAAACGCACCCGGGTTCAAGGTTCGTACTATCCATTCGTTCATACCTACCATAGTGTGCATTCACAGAAAAAAATTCAGCTATGATAAAATGACGTATGTGTGGCGGTCCTGGGATCTTAGTCTATTAGCTCTATCTCAAAACGCACTGCAAAACTTTTAAATACAACTAATTCAGTCTGCTTAAGTGACCAAATAAAAAAAAAAAAAAAAAAATGCACGACTGGATCGCACGTACTTGCTCTTATGTTCAAGACAATGGGGGTTTAAGAAAATTGTATATAAAAACATGGAAATTGTGAGAGAAAAATGTTGAAAAAGCATGAAATACGACATTTAAATTGGCTAAAACAACTCTTTTGACAGTTTGAGGTGAAAAAAAAAGAATGCCATCGTAATTCTTGATTACATAATTTTATAAGAAAAAAAAAATTAATATCGTCGGATCGGCTTTTTTTTTAATTGATTTTTTGTATATAAAATTCTTAAAACATAATACATAAATTTTAGTATGCAAATCTGAAGTATATATTTATGTGTAAATAAAAACAAAATTTGAAGATGAATTGCCAACCCGTTTTTGAGATATCGAATTTTCAAAAAACAAATTTTTAAACGTATTTTAAAAATCCAAAAACTTATTTTTTGTAAATTTTGATATGCAATATTAATTAATCTTATCTGAAAATTGTCTGTAAGAAATTCATCTAAATCCGTTTAGACGATAACGAGAAAATTCAAAATAAAAAAGTACGTTCTATGACAGGTACTATAAATAGTTGCTAAGTGTAAAATTTTATAATTTTTGGCAGAAGATCGTACTAATTTTAGTACCTATATGAAAAAAAGTTTATTCAAAATCGTAGGAGTCGTTTTTAAGCAAAAAAATATTTTCTAATGCGGTTTTTTAGCTTTTGTATGGAAGGTACCGTTACTTTTTCATAAACTAAAACTGAATAAAAAAATACGTATACGCCCGAGTGCACAATTTTTCAAAAAGTCATCGTCTTGGGAAAATGTTTAGTATTTCTACAAAGATATTCATCTCATTCATAAAAATAATTAGAGAATACTAAAAAACTATTAAATATCGAGTTTCAAAAAATCGATCATGTCGCTTTCGAAATATTTGATTTTCCAAAAAAAAAAAATTTTGAAACATTTTTTAAGAACCCCAAAAATATTTTCAAACATTTTGGTACACAGAACTATTTATATTGTTTGGAAGCTTTTGTATACAAAAATAATTGCAATCGATTGTACCGTTTTGAAGAAAATCAAAAATTAAAAATATGGTTCTTTGGGAGGTACCATTAATAACCATTTTTGAAAAATGGTTTTCCACCCAAAAAAAGCTTTTACTAAAATAAATTTTCTGAATTTTTTTAAGAAAAGTTGTCGAGCCGTTTTTGAGAAAAGAACGATTTTGTAAAATTGCTAAAAAAAATTGTATGGCCGGTACCGTTATTTTTGGTTCTAAGAAAAAATGAAAAAAACGTGTGGGCATCATCATCGAAAAACACTATGTACCAAGTTTGAAGAAAATCTATCGAGCCGTTTAGGCTGTAGACGAACAGACAGACAGACAGAATTGTGCCACCCACTTTTTTGGTGTTCTCTATCATCGTAATATTATGTTTGATTATTATCTCAAATTTTTTTTTGGACGAATTCAAAAATTGCCTTATAACGGGTGATTTTTTAAGAGGTTTAGAACTTTAAAAAAAAAAAAACACAAAAAATTCGAAAAAATGAATGAAATATTTATTTGAATCGATATAGTTTGAACCTTGCAATTTAATGTTTAAAGATAATTTCATGCAAATGTTGACCGCGGCTGCGTCTCAGGTAGCCCATCCGCTGAGTCCAATTTTGGCATACTCTTTCACACATATCGGCCGGTATCTCACGAATGAATGCATGGATGTTGGCTTCCAGTGCGTCAATAGAAGCGAGCTTGTCCCTATAGACATTAGCCTTGACATACCCCCACAAAAAATAATCTAATGGTGTCAAATCGCACGATCTAGGCGGCCAATTGACCGGCGCGAAACGTGAAATTAACTGTTATCCAAACTCGCTTCGCAATTGCGCCATTGTTTTGCGTGCTGTGTGGCATGTGGCACCGTCTTGTTGAAACCACATATCATGCAAGTCAAGAACTTCCATTTCGGGCAAAAAAAAGTTTGTTATCATCGCTCGGTAGCGTTCACCATTGACAGTAACGCTGCGATTCGCATCATCTTTGAAGAAATATGGCCCAATAATGCCGCCGGCCCATAAACCGCACCAAACAGTGGCTTTTTCGGGATGCATTGGTAGCTGTTGCAATGCTTCTGGCTGATCTTCACTCCAAATGCGGCAATTATGCTTATTTACGTACCCATTCAACCAAAAATGAGCCTCATCGCTGAACACAATTTTTCGATAAAAAAGCGGATCCTCGGCCAGCTTTCCAAGAGCCCATTCACCAAAAATTCGGCGTTGTGGTAGGTCGGCTGGCTTTAGTTCTTGCACCAGCTGTATCTTAAAAGGCTTTACGCCCAAATCCTTCCGCAAAATTTTCCACGTAGTGCCGTAACAAAGGCCTAACTGCTGGGAACGGCGCCGAATCGACATTTCGCGGTCTTCTGTCACACTAGCTGATACGGCCGCAATATTTTCTTCACTACGCACAGTACGTAAACGTGTTGGTGGTTTAATGTCCAACAAAGTAAATTTGGTGCGAAATTTGGTCACAATCTTCCGAATAGACTGCTCAGAAGGTCGAGAATGCCGACCATAAAATGGAAGCAGCGCGCGATGAACATTTCGAACCGAGCACGAATTTTGATAGTAAAATTCAATAATTTGCAAGCGTTGTTCATTTGTAAGACGATCCATGGTTAAATTGCAAACCAAACTGAAGCTGTTTGACAGTGACACAAGGTACTAAACACACGTCAGCTGTCAAAACCAGTGTTGCCAAAACCAAACCAGCTAAAAAATCACCCGTTAGTACCTACATATATCACAAGTAAAAAGAAAAAAAGAGGCGATAAAAAAAGAAATCTATCTAAATACTTGGTCAAAAATGAATGAGTGGAAGACAAATTTTTGAAGTTGAAGCGGTTAAAAAAAAAACGATTTTATTTATAATATACTTAAATTATTATTATGGTACATTTTGGTATGCAAATCTTAAGAATTTACGGTATAAAAATATAATTAAAAATGAAAAAACTGTCAACCTCCAGATTATCGAAGTTTCCGAAAAAATAATTTTAAACTTATTTATTAGTTTCAAAAAAATTTTTCACTGAAGATTATAATAATTGTTAAAATTATTTGAAATTTAAACTTGAAAAAATTTATTTAAATACGTTAAACTGATACTTAAGAAAAACATACATATAATATAAAAAAAAAAACGTAATATGGAAGTATTTTTTAGCACATCGCACTAGTTTTTGCATACTGAATAGATTCGATCAAATTCGTTGAGTCGTTTTTGAACAATTACAATAAGAGATTTTGCTAAATAGATTTTTAATATTTGTATGGAAGGTTTCGTTATGAAAAAATATTTTGAAGAAAATTCAAATAAGTATCAAGGTACCAAGTTTCAAGAAAAAAAAATCGACCATGTCGTTTTCTATATATTAATTACAGTTTTTTGTAAATTTATATTTTTTAGAAGCTTCTGCTGTTTTTTTGACAAAAAAAAGTTAGATCTACTTAAATTGCCAAAAAAATTGTATAGCAGGTGCCATTACTTTTGTTAAATAAATGAAAAAGCGTGTGAGGGGAATGCGCCTTCAGATGCGGATCCAGGATTTTTTTCAGGGGGGAGGGGGGGTTTGGTGCAGTTTCTGTGTAGCCTTTCCAGCTATGCTAGGGTCACACGACTGCGAAATTGTTTCCAGAGTCTATCTTGATGAAGTTTACCAAAATTAGAGTACATCTTAATACTTCTCTATACCCAGAGCGATGTGAGTGAATGAGTGTGAAATTTGAAGAAAGCAATTACCTCTTTACAACTGCCAAAGTGTACCAAACAGCGGATATTAATATAATGCACAAGATCTGATCTGGATCAATTTTTAACAATTTCTCGTAATTCCAAAATCAACATGAGATACTGATTTTTATCTTGATCTATTTCAATAACCTTAAAAATTAGTGCTTACTCCGGCAGGTAGGAGGCTATTTAATATTGTGAATGTATCTCAGTAGTGTAAAGAAAAAAGCCAACAGATGCATACAAAAAAAACAAGTGTAAGGCAGAAAGAGACTTTGATGTCACTAAGATCCTAGCCTGTGTGTGAAAAAAGCAGGAACAATCAATAAAGAAAACAAACCCACAATTAGCTGAAATTGCAATTTTCAATGTGGACGAAACGTAGTTAAAAAATGCTGCTAGTATCTGCTCGCCATGAAAGATCTACGCTTTTTAAATTTGGTCACCCAACAACTGTTGGCTGTAAATCCACTGGAGTAAAATGCATTTTGAAACTGCAAGGCCTTGACCTTTAAAATGGTTTTTGTTTCTATTAATGGAAATGTGACCCTCACGTTGGTCCTGCTACTTTTTCTGATGTTCATTTGAGTTTTTATCAAGTTTTAGGAAACCTTGCTTTCATTTGTCTTGATTGGGTAATTCCACCTCTGTCATCCGATATTTCATTTGAAGGAACAGAGCAAAATTCTGTTTTCAATATTCAGCTTTTCATAATTCTGATTTTCAAAATTCTGTTTTATAAAATACTGCCAATAATAAAAAGAAGGTTTGGAAAATGTAAAAAAAAACTCGCGCTTTTAGTATTTCTTTTTATAATTGGCAGAATGTTGTAAAGCAATATTCTAATACTTGTCTCATCCTCATCATAAAATAGGGAAAATTTCTTGCATTTGGCTTTAAGACTGCTCTTTTGTCTCTTTTGTGGTACCTCGTGGCATGATGGTTAGTGCGTAGGACTGTCATGCTGAAGGTATGGGTTCGATTCTCAGCCGTGCCACCAAAGAACAGAAATGTTTTGTCCCAGGTACTGCCTCTTGCGAGGAACTGACAGATCCTCCAAGAGTATTCTTGTCATGCAAAAGTGCTTCTTATTTAGCCGTTCGAACTCGGCAAAAAACTGTAGGTCCCCTCCATTCCTGCCAACAACACGCACACAGGAACGGTTGAGAGTTGTAAGTCACTAGGCCCTGGTTCTCCACGAACTGTTGCGCCACCCAATTTATTTCATTTATTTTTGTCTAAGAAAATAATTGTAGCTATAAGCATTATACTGAGAGCCAACGACTTTGAGGTGTTGAACCAATAACCGTTTGTCTGCCTTCCTAAGCACATGTCGAGCAGGTCTAAAATTTGACGTACTTTTTTTACATCGATTTATTTCAATGCCTATTGGTCGGAGGGAAAAAGTGTGCATATATGAAAAATTTAGATTGCAATTTTGAACGATTTTTGTCAACGGTCAAACTCTCTGCTGTTTGTTCCTTAAGAAAGTTAAAAAACACACAGGTAAATAGTGATTTTTGGAAACTTCGTGACTTTATATCTTCTGAGGGATTCACTACAGAGAGATAAACCTATGACAACAATCGTTCAAAATTGCAAACTTAATGTTTCTTGTATGCAATAACCGCTTCATTAACCCATTAAAAGTATAGGGTCCGCCAAATAAGTTTTTTTTTTGAAAATGCTATAAGAAAAAATTACTGAATATTTTGTCAAATTTTTTTTTTATTTGAAAGTAAAATCCTTTCGGTTAATAATGAAAAATAATTTCATTCAAATGGCTGCTTCGCTAAGTGGGCCTGCGATCGACTCAGAGAAGATGCCGATTTTGCCAAAAAATCATCTTTTCAGATGAAGCTCATTTTGATCTTGGCGGGTATGTAAACAAGCAAAATTGTTGCATTTGGGGCACAGAAAACCCGCACGCATACATTGAAAAGCCGATACACCCAAAACGAGTCACTGTTTGGTGCGGATTTTGCTCCAGAGGCATAATTGGGCCATTTTTCTTCGAGTGGCCGTTACAGTCAATGGCGATCGTTATCGGGCCATGTTGAACGAGTTTTTGTTTACAAAAATTGAAGAGGAGGATATTGGCAACATTTGGTTTCAACAGGACGGCGCTACGTGCCACACAGCCGAAGATACACTCCATGTAGTAGTAGCATTTTCAAAAAAAAAAGTTATTTGGCGGACCCTTTATAAAATAAAGGGAAATAAGTTGTGTGTTGATGGTTAGTTTTTTTTTTATTTTGAAAGAATAGGTTATTGTTAAAATTATAATTGGGCATGTGAAAACCACATGCAGAACAAAATTGTTTTCAGAGAGTAGTGAAGAAATGGTATAGTGACTTTCATACAGTTATACAGCACTCAGACATCAGCAATCAAATAACATATGTATGTAAATAAACGATGAGCAAAAACAAAATCTCTTCCAGATTGCAAGATAGTGTTGCACTAAATTGTCTAACAAGTTGAAAAATTATCTTTTCTCTGGTTTATAGATTGGACGTATCACACAATCAATTGCTGAAAATACCATCATCATCTTTGTCGAGTTTAGCTGCCCTAACCTTGTGTGAACTTCATTTATCCAATAACTACATTGCCACAATTCACAGCATGGATTTGTCAAATAAATTTAGGGTAAGAACCTTACAAAATACATAATTTCCAATCAATTTGTTTGTATCTTTATCTTGAACTTTCTCTGTATAGTCTCTCAGGTATCTGGACATTTCATATAACTACCTTCTACGAATCGACGATGCAGTATTCGCAACAATGCCAAGACTTGCTGTTCTTGATCTTTCACACAATCGTGATTTAAAAGTTATGGATAAATCATTTATGGGTTTGGAAAATTCTCTCATAAAACTTGGTCTTGAAAATGTTTCGCTAAGTATGGTTCCGGAAATTCGATTGAAACATTTGCGAGAGTTCCGTTTGGGCTACAATAACTTGCCATCGATTCCACAGGAACTAGCACATAACATGACAAATTTAAGAATGTTAGATTTGTCAAATAATGATTTGACGAATGTACCGCTGATGACACAATCTCTACCACACTTGAGAACTTTAAAACTCTCTGGAAATCCGATAACATCGTTGAATAACAACAGCTTCGATGGAGTGAATGAAGATTTGGAAATGTTGGATATATCAAATTTTAGACTTCACTATTTTGAGGTAGAATCCCATATACATAGCTCTAAACTTGAAAATAGGTATTGAAGATTTTTGTTTTATTTAACGGCTATAGTACGGTTCATTGGAGAACTTACCACATCTAAGGTCATTGAAAATAACAGCTTATTCACATTTGAAAGAATTCAATATACCGGCTTTGTTGGAACATCATCACAATATTCGAGAGCTGTGGATTGAAGCACCTCAGCCATTTATGAGGATAATACCTCAAAGTCAAGGTCAAGAACCAAAAGTCGTTCAAATGGGTTCACCAACAGACTTGATGAAGGAAATGTCTGGACATTTGCCATCAAAACTGAAAAACATAACATTTAGTGGACCACAATTTTCAGCATTGGGAGAGACGATATTGAAAGTAAGTCGATGGTGGTAAACTTCTAAAGTGATTGACAAGGGAGATTCTTCAATGAATAACAATATTATTTTTTTTCAGGGAATGCGATCACCATACATTTATATTCAGCTCTTTAACACATCACTGCCAGGGTTTCCACCAAATTTCTTCAAATACATGGGACGCGTTCGAAATATTTCATTAGACATTCGATACCACAATCAAATGTTGAAACAGATTCCAAATCCAAACACCGGATCTGTGCCATATTTACCAAATAGTGTATTCCTAACGGACTTAAAGATGTCAGGAAGTGATCTCAACTGTGATTGTAGTTTAGGGTAAGTTTTTTTTTACCAATGAATTATTCCAGTTGTGATCCTTAAATAAACAAATTTCTCACTTATAGTTGGGTGGAATTTTGGCAACGAAAACGAAGGCAATACATTTGCTCCTCCCAAATATGGACAGACACAGTCTTCCGAACATTTATGAACTCGCCTTGTCAAATCTATGGAAGACACAATTGTGATGATCACGATGATGACCTGAGAGAAACACGTTGTGCAAATAAGAATTCTGCGCAATTAATGGAGGTAAATAAAAAGATTGTATAAAAAAAACTTTTCTTAACAATTTATTTTTTTAAGATACTAAAATCTGAACTTGAATGCGGTTGGGATTCAGGGAAACGTCTTGATACAATGATGGTGGTAATAACCCTATGTCTGGGTTTTGTTCTTTGGATATGATTTCTAAGATTTGTGTATGACACTTCTGAAGAGTTTTATGAAATTATAGGAGAAGTTTATGGAAAACAATTAATCTAGACTTAAAACTCCAGTAGCTAGAATAAAATACACAAGAATTACGGCCAAAATTAATTCGTTGTCATATATATATTCGGATGAAAAATATTAATAAAAAAACAAAATTCTAAATTAACAGCTTCTAAATAAAAATAATAATAAAAAAAAAAAAAATATAACAAATTCTCTGCCAGTTTTGTAATGAATAAATTTCAATCCACACTTCAATGCCATTTTAGTTAAGTAAGGCTTCAAATAAGTATGTATACCTATTTTTAAGAATAGCATTAAAGTTTTAAGGATAACAACTTTTTTCACTGTTCAATAGATAAAGTCAAGAAACTTAAAAACTCGTTTTTGATGTTAAATATATAAGAAAATAATAAATGAAAACACAAAACTAAGCTAATTACATGCTTCAAGTGTAATTGTCACTAGTTTTTAAATTTATGTATAAAATCAAATAAATAGTTATTTAAATGAGAAATTTGGTTTTATTTTTATTTCATTGTTACGTGCTCTTTTTGACAAGTTTTTGTTTTGTTTAAAGGTTTCAATCAAACTTAACAGTGTTTCGGACTGAAATGGTGATTTCATGAAAAAGATTGTGAAGCGTGTACTTGTCCGATCAAAACAATTAAGGTTTTTATGGACAGATGAACTTGTTTTCTAGGACATCATTGGAAAACATTTTTAATTTTGTTCTCTCGTTTTTGGTAAAAGCCTCTAAGAAAACGAGAAAATGGCATATATGGCAAAAATGGCAAGAATGGCTGTTTTTAATGGAAATGTAGCCTACATTGTAGCATTTTTTGCAAAACAATAATTAATTAATTATAATTAAAATCCGTTATAAAATGTTTTTTTTTAGTACAATAATACTAGTCTACTAGTGACCAATTTAGTATCTGATGAAAATGAAAAAAAAAACCGGTCTTATATACGCAAAAAAAGGTAAGCAAATGACTGGTTTTGTTCAGTTCGGAACAATCTTAACAATTTGATGATGGAGATGGCCAAAATAGGGTGTATATTTAAGAAGACAACGGCATCCACGAGGCAATAAGTTCTTTAAAAAAGAACCTCTGTCTAAAAACTCCTAATTCCACCTCCTTGTGGAACATCGGGTGCGTAGTATATAAACTGGAGAAAGAGATTTGATCTGTGTGGACAGCTGTTGGGAGCAGGGAGTATTGTCAAGGCATTTAAGATGAGAAACTATGAGCATCTTAGAAGCGGTAAATAGAGCTACTCGTCCTTGAAGTAATACCAATAAGGCCCATTTCACACGTGCCCGGCAGCGGGTAGGCGGCATCGGTTACCCGGTTTTCAACAAATGAACCGGTTCCGGCATGTGCCAAAGCTTCCATAAGATCCTTAACCAAACGAGCGGTTAGCAGGTACTGGGTACCTGGTTGCCGGCTATGGGTGAAATTGGGGACAGAGTACCGAAGGCAGCACGAGCTTTATTTATTCTACTTTTAACTTAAACTTTTCCACTTCTTCAACTGGCGTCCTCTGTAGAATAATACGCTGCTGTGTGGAGCGGCCTGTGAGCATTATTTTTGTTTTTTTTGCTATAATATTCTTAGACCACTCGACTCTCCCTTCACTTGAAGTGTTTGGCACATCCCGTTCAGCCCACTGATGTTATTTGCCAGTAGACATATGTCATCGGCATAGTTTTAATGACTGAGCCTTTCGAACGGTCTCCACGTCGTCCATCGCCAGCAGGAAAAGAATTGGCGACAGAACATCCCCTTGTCTCACACCCTGTTGCTTTACGAAGGAGTCAGATAGCTGCCCATTGTGCAAAACAAAACACCTTGCGTTGTTGTAGGACTCTTTAATAATGGCATCAATTTTTGGTGGAATTCCTCTACCAAGCAACGATCTCCATAAACATTCTCGGTTAACTTGATCAAGTCCTTGGGAAAGCTTTCGTTTTCCCAAATGCTTTGTATCAGCGGATGTAAAATACTAGCCGCTGTTACGGGATCGGCTTTCAGGAATTCAGCTGGTATTCTGTCCAGTCCAGCTGCCTTGTTGTTTTTGAGATGATTTATTGATGTGTGGATTTTCGATTCTGACGGGGGTTCGATGTCAATACCTCTTTAGGACCTGCACATCTCGTTTGGTAGGGGTGCTTCAGCACTCTGCTCAACTGAATCCTCATCTAGCAGGGCACAAAAATGGTCCTTCCAACTGCGAAGCTGATCCTCAATTGATACCAAAAGTGTGCTATCCACATACATTACAGGATTATTGGTGTTGCTTTTTTTCCCAATAACATCTTTGGCTATTTGGTACAGTTCCCGGATATCTCCTCTTCTGGCAGCGATTTCTGCATTATCTGCGAGTCCATCTAACCTAACCCTCTTGTCACGTCTCACACAGCGATAGACCATCTTATGTGCAATGCGATACTCGCTTCGAAATTCAGCCTTTCGTTGAACATCTGCTTCGGCATTTATTTGGATTTTCAACGATTTGCGAAGTTCGATCTTATCCCAGGTGTCTTGGGATATCCAAGAGTCTCTACGTCTCGTTCGCTTGGGTACAGTTTCGGATCCAGCCTCCATAAAAACACTTTTAATTTCACCCCACATCTCATCAATTGTTGAATGCTGGATTCCGTTTAATGACGAGGCTCTGTCGTTAAGGGTGGTGACATAGTTTCGACATATGTTGGGGTCATTTAAAGCATTAGTAATGAATTTTGAGCTCCTTGCTGCATCCTGCGCTGGTTTTAGTACGGAAGCATTTCGTAGTTTGAGACTCATCAGAACCAAATGGTGGTCGCTTCCCACATTGGCATTTCTTATACTCCAGACATCACACATAGACTTCCTCCATCGCTGCTGAATCATGATATGATCAATTTGGTTTTCGGTTTGACCATCCGGATGCACCCAGGTAATTTACACGTCTTATGCTTAAATACAGTCCCACCTATCACAAGACGATTGGAGAATAGATAAACCATTTCATTTGGTCAAAATTGGATAATATGGACGTGATCGAAAGATTTTTCTTAAATGACAGCACTACGAACCACACAGCTTATACAAAAAAGGACATTCTACATAAACGATTTTTGTAAAATAGGTTTATCTCTCTGACGCGACGTGAATTGGCCACCAGGATCGTGCGATTTGACCCCATTAGACTTTTTTTTCGTGGGATTTTGTGAACTTGCAGGTACATGCTAATGAGCTGAATTCAACGGTTGCCCTCAAAGTTAAAATAATTTAGGCGTTCGTTCAAATTCAGCCGGAGCTATGCAGCGAAAGGCATTCAAATTTGGACGCCTCGGATCCATGTCACCATGCTTAGTCGTGGCGGATGTTTTGAACAATGTCATTTATTCCATATTATACACACATTAGCCGTTTTCCTTTGGAGGTGGCAAAGTACTTATGAGTAAGAATTGTGGGTAAGGATGTAAAAAAGAGCCCTCTTAGACTTGGTGGACCTGGTAAAAAAAAAACTAGGTATTGTGCCTTTTCTGCTCAAATTTGGAGGACTTACTCCACATAATATTAGCTTTCACATGAAACCAGATTTGTCATCATCCATCAATGTTCACCTATATTTTAAACCGTTATTTAAAAAACAACAACAGAAATTTCGAAATTTCGTAGTTTTTATGATTTACGCTGTAAAAGACATATTTTTTGGGAATGTCCCTATATTTGATATTCATAAACTCAAGTATATTAAATAAATTTTAATCAAAGACTTTAACAAAAGAAACAACTATTAACATTAGTGTATTTCACTGAGTGCTCTGTATAAAAAACTCGTGAAATATTTTACAATATAAAAAAAACACACCGATTCTACCAAACTATACCTTAAAAAAGTAGTTTAAAAAAAAATAAACTAAAAAATCCAAATAAACAAATTACTATAACTTTTTTTCTTTAAACATATTATTTTGTAGCTTTTTTTCTTTTCATATTTTCCATTGTCTGACGAAAAATTGACCAGCAAAAATCTGCCAGCATTGCTTCTGACCATTTCCCGTTATATCTTCGTTCTATGGGCATCATGTCTTGATGAAACCTTTCACCATGTTCATCTGAAGCTGCACCAAGGTTTTCCGGGAAAAAAAAACTAAGTGGGAGTCCAAAAAATTAATTTTCAGCGACATGTTGCAATTAAGAGCTTTATAAGAACTAATAAGTAACTCTTGGATGATTTCCTTGAATTTACAATATCTTTTGGAAGAAAACGAATTTTAAAAAGATTTAGAAAGATGAAATATATTTCTTTCAGGTCCTGTTATTAATATTAAAAAAAATTTCTATCGGTGAAGAAATTCAACGTCAAAAGAACCCAAAAAACCGATTTTTGACATGTTTGAATTAGAATATCTCAAAAACGTGACGTGCTAGAGTAATTTTGAATTTGGATTCGGATTCAGCATGCCAAAATCCTTAAGAAAAGTATATTTTTGGTTTAATGGCGATTTTCGCTGCAGACAAGTGATATTATCCAATTTTCTTAAATTTTGGCTTACATATTTTGTCCATCATTGAGACTCGGGGCGTGAGCAAAGTCAGCCAATAATTACATCTTTGGAAAAATGAAACACCCTAGTATCAATTTTTTTGAGTACAAAAAGCTTAATAATTAATATTTTCGCATTCCTAAAATTATTGAGGTGAAACACAACATTACATTTACATTTTGCATGATTGGTTAACAGTTTCATGCAAAAAAAAAGCTATTGCTGTCATTGATTTACAAAAAAATTTACCGTAAATTTTTCCGCGTGTGAGAAAACAGTGTTGTAAATAAAGTGGTGTAGAAAAAATATAATCTCCTCACAGTATTATTTGCATGCAAATAGTTTTGCATCCAAGAATAAAGGAAAATTCTCGATTTACACAAAAATTATCAAATTCGACATTGGCCGGTTTAGAACCAAGGTACAGAATTATTTAAAGGAAAACTAACGACTCAATGGGTGACTTAAGCCAAGGGGAACATTTTTTACCTTCAATATTGTACAAAATTGTGCACAGAATAGTAGATAGTAAAGTTGTTTTGAAAACTCACTCCGATAAGAAATATTTCTCAGAAGATAGTTTTCTAAGTGTAAGTCTAAGTTTGTCGATGAATTGACATTAACGCCAGCCCTGAAATTATATCTTCATCATAATTGAATATGAAGAAAATTTGAATTTTATATCTTCATCTTTAGAATTTTTTAAGTTTCACTGTCGAAATGTTCTTTCCGGTGTGCATGTTGAAACCGCCATCAGAGATGTCAAAATCCTTGTGTATACCCCCTGGGTACGGCCATGCCTACAGAAAAGTAAAATTTTGATCGGGAAATGGTTAAACATATTTTAAGCTGTGGTTCACTCACCTTTCAGATTGCTTTAATTTTCTGGTGAATTAAAAACTTAAGCTAAGAATAATGAAAGCATATTCATAGATGTATGAAAATACTTATTTTGAGTGGATTTTGAGAAGTTAATTCATCAAGAGTCATTTCATTTTTTACTGCTTCTTTATTTTCAATGCTTTTTTCAGATTTTGAGGAGCTTTGGACTCGCAAAACTCAGCTCATTGAATGTGAGTGTCAAAAAACTTAAGAGAAATAAATTAGTTTCTTGAATGAAACAACTCTCAATCCTCAGCAAGTCACAGTTTTGAGCGGTTTTTGAGTTTGCTGAAGGTGGAGTTACTGGGCAATACGTTTTTAGAAAATGATGTTAGTACGACTGCTTAAATGAATTGAACGTTGACTGACAGTTAATTGTCATTGTAAGTTACCAATTATCCAAAAAGAGACAACCGCTCTTAACCGACCGGATTTATAATTTAAATTGTTTTACTTAAACGAGGATCCTTTACCACTGGTGGGGAAGACTTCGGCAACAAGTTAAACTTTCTTATTTTCGGCTTCTTTTATTTTGTGATCTTTACTAGTATAATATTTACTGGTCTTCAACGTGGGAATCAGTCAGCATTAAATGCCAAAAGTAACTTTCCTTACTTTATCAAGTAGGTATGTCTTTACACTTTCTGCATCAAATTGATGAGATAAAACCATCATCTCTGCATATATTGAATTTATTTACTTATTGTGGAATAATTGAGTATTTTAGTTTCTTGGGCTTCTCTATAGAGTAGAAGTTACTTCGTTACAAATATTAGACTTATTAACATAAATTAAATAAATTACATAATTATATAGACACACCCTCATTATACATCTTTGCTAAAAGCAATTAGTTGTGACATACTTTTCGATGTTTTTAAGGATCTAATTTTAATCTTTGTCTTATGAAAGAGCTTAAACTGTTTTGCCTACACATTTTGTAGGTACCTTTTTCATTTACCAAAAACTTTTTCACGCCTACCAACGACGACGACAAAAAGTTTATTATCATTTAAAACTTTTCATAAGCCATAGCAATTTCCTCCTTGATGTCCTTGGGTGTCTTCCTTTAAATTAAGTAACGAACTTTCATCGAATTGGGTATGAGTTTAAACACTTATTTAGCTTCGGCTTATTTCTTTTTATATCCTCTCTAGATGAGTCACGATGTTAAGGAAAACAAGATTTCTCAATTTAGGGGACACAAAAAAAAAAAAAAAAAACAATAAAATATATAACTAGGTATAAAATTTCCTTTTTTATTATAAATTTATGTACACTTCCTTTTACTTGATAAAATTGAGGAGAATACAAAAAAAATGAAAAACTAAATTCAACAAACTTATAGCAACAACAAACTCAAAGAACACACATAATAATCTTAAGATACAACATCTTTACAACCGCACGTCTTAGGCTCTAAATGGATTCAGAACGATATCTTCGAGTTCCTTTTTGTGAATTTTACCAATTCCAGTTGCTGTTGTTGCAGCTTCGGCACGTCCACAGTATTTCAACTGAAATTCAATAGAATGAGTTGATTAGTTTAGTTCTTTTTTGGCTAAAATAAGGGAAGCAATATTTTCCCATTCGTTTGTTTGTTGTTGTTTGTTTTTCTTACAAAAATAATATTTCTTTTTTCTTATTTATGGTAGGTACATACCTGTTTTCCAATCATGTGCTCAAAACGAGGGCGAACAAAGCTCCAAGCACCAGCGTTTCGTGATTCCTCTTGGCTCCAGATAATAGCTGAGAAATAAATAAGAGGAATTAATAAAAACTTCGGATATAAATTCTTTATTAAAGATGAAGAGTCGCCAAATCCTAATAAAGTTGAATTCGTAACGAAGCTTACTTATGATGTGTATGTATCTTAATTTAAATGAAGACAAGATTTTCCTAATAATTCTAATTGTACCCAATATGCAAACAGTGGTCCGTTTTTTGAATTTTGGCGACAAAAATTATTTACTAAACCAATTCTTGATATATACATATTATTGAAATTTGGTACATAGATTTAAAGATGATTTAAAGATGTTAAATTCTGTGGTACTAATTATTTTGAATAAAATTTGATTTGCAACTTATAACTGTCAAAATTGTCAAATTTCTTCCAGATTTTAGATAAAGATATAAAAATAATTTCAAAAGAATAGCACTAAAACATTACTCATCATTTTGGATTAGCTTTTCTAAAATTTGGTACAAATCTGTATTGGAATCACTTTTTTGTAGGATTTTACATTCAAACATATATTTTAAGACATTTGAAACGTCCATTTGACATAGTTCCTGATTTGGACAGTATTTTGCTTTTTTTTATTTTGAGATTTTGGATTATATTCTGACTTAAAGTGTGAAGCCCTCATTTAGATTTAAAATGAAAATAGGCAGTACTACTGAATTCATCGTCCTTAATTCATCAAGTGTAGGTACGAAATTTTAAATGTATTTGTCATGAATTTGCATGGGAGATTATTTTTGTCTTCAAAATACGATAAACAGACCACTGTGTAGCGAGGAAAAAAATTTTACCACCGAAAATTCAATAAAGGGACCACTGTACAGTGACGTTGGCTAAACGATAAGAGGATTTTACTTTTTGTCATACAAATAAGGTTCGTGTAAACCACTTCTAAAATAAAATACAAGCTCCTCCAGTCCTGCATGAACTTGCTCTTGTTGTTGAAAGCTAGTAAAATGTTAATGCATGGCAGAAGCAGATGAATAAAAACACATAGTTCCTGTGCGAAAAAAATTGTTGAGGTGAAGTACAAAATTATTTTTTTTGCATTAACCAGTTTCATGCAAAAAAAACCATTACTGCCATGGAACGTCATGAAAAACAATTGACCGGCAATTGTCTTGCATGCAAAAAAAGTGTGGGGAATAAAGCCTAGTTTACAGTTCCCGTGCGCAAAAAAAAACCTATGCAAATATTCTCGCATGTCAAAAATAATTGAGGTGAAACGCAAAATTAATTGTTTGCATGATTGGCTTACAGTTTCATGCAAAAAAAACATTGCTGTCATGGAATGTCATGCAAAACAATGGACCGGCAATTGTTTTGCATGCGAAAAAAGTGTGGTGAGTAAAATATGTTTTTTGGATGGTCAGTTTACACTTCCAAAAAAAATTTTTTTTCACCTCAAGGCATTAGCATGCAAATAATTTTTGCATCCAAAAATAATTATTTTCCGTTTGTATGCCTATAGTTTACTAACTAAGGGTAAATTGATGACTCAATGGGTGGCTTAGGCCAAGGCAAGCGTTTTTCCTTGAAAATTATTCAATTTGGTGCACAGAACAGATTGAAAATCGTTTTGAAAATTTTGATATTTTTTCGCATGGGAACTGTAAACTATGCTTTAAAAACATTTATTTTTGATGGTCTGTTTATACTTCCAAAAAAAAATATATATTAACCTCAAGACGTTATTTGCATGGAAATGGTTTTTTGCATCAAAAAATATTATCCTTTTTAGGTCTTTAGTTTATCAATTAAGGGTTAATTAATGACTTAATGGGTGGCTTAGGCTAAAGTAACCATTTTTTGCCTTGAATATTATACAACATGGTGCATACTGAATGGTGGAAATATTTTTGAAAATTACGATTTTTTTTTTGCACATGGAAAGTGTGTTAAGAGACAGGAGTACTGTAACTTGTTAGCTTTGGAAATACAACATTGTTGTAATTACTTGAGAACACAGGACTGTTAATTTATAAAAAAAATCAATAACACAATTGAAAATATATCCAGAATGATAAAAACAAGGCAATACTTCTAAAAAACGTTAAAACAATATTTTCGGTAAACATCAATATAAAATTGCGTCTTTCTTAGAAGGGTATGATAGTCATCTAACTTGATGAGCCCAAATATCGAACCTGCAATATGGAGCTGAGCTCATTCGAAATTCTAACTTGGATTATAGGTACATAGGTAGGTAGAAACGGTGGCAAGAGCGTAACACTAGATCTGTACCCAATTAGCACTGGATTGCGCCGTTTTGGTACCATAATTCGTTTGACCTGTGTATGGATGCAGAATGCAACCCCGATTTTCGTATCAGATCCATTTCGTGGCGTTTAGAAAAGAGATCA
The DNA here is from genome assembly GCA_963921185.1 of Dasysyrphus tricinctus. Lineage (NCBI taxonomy): Eukaryota > Metazoa > Arthropoda > Insecta > Diptera > Syrphidae > Dasysyrphus > Dasysyrphus tricinctus. The sequence continues at coordinate 58,661,231 of OY992530.1, read as the reverse complement.
AGTCTTTGATCTTCATTTCGGAAAGTTCGTTTAGGTCGTCAAAAAAAGCCATTCCAAACGATTGTGCTCTCATTCTGGCTAGAGCTGGACATTTACAGAGAAAATGAAGGACTGTTTCCTTTTCTTGCTGGTCTCCACAGCTGCGACAGTGAGTATTGTAAGGAATACCCTGCCTTGCTGCATGTTACCCCAATTGGCCAGTGTCCAGGTTGCTACGACCCTGGTTACATCCCGCCTGGGTATAATATGAGATCAATTGTTCGGGATTTATTAAAGGTGGAGATCGTTGTGGATATTTTGCAGTTGGTTAAACTGCTCCACCTCACCTACGATTGGATTCCCTAAGGAAAATTGACAATATATTGCCCTTCACAACTCCAAGGGGAATGTTGACTCTTTCCGCAAGTGAGATTGTAACGAAGTGTTCCACGTTACATGCTTTTGTTCTACAAATCCTTCATCACTAGTTAATATTCAGCACCAGATTATATTCAGCACCAGCTAATATTCAGCACCAGATAATATTCAGCACCAGTATATTCAGCACCAGATAATAGTCAGCACCAGTGTATTCAGTACCAGATAATATTCAGCACCAGTTAATTTTCAGCGAGAATTGTATTGCATCAAAGTACGATTCACATTCACCACAAGCATGTGACGTCACAGGAAAATAGACACAATAATTATTTGTCATTTATCCTCGTACAGTTCCCACTCAGTCGTTACCGGAAATATAACAAGTGGACCTGCTCGAATGGATGAAAGACACCCTTTCGACCATACTCAACGTCAGACGGCATTTAGTTAACCTGATCAGTTACGCTCCGGCCGCAGACGAGTCAAGTCGTTTCGGTCAATTAAGCTTTTTGGTTTCACGGAACTTCCCCCACCAGTGGTAAGGGGTTTCGTTGCTGAGAAGTGCCACCAAGGGCATTGTACTTGCTGATTAGTGCCACCAAGGGCGTTATACTTGCTGATTAGTGCCACCAAGGGCGTTGTACTTGCCGATTAGTGCCACCAAGGGCGTTGTACTTGCTGATTAGTGCCACCAAGGGCGTTGTACTTGCTGATTAGAGCCACCAAGGGCGTTGTACTTGCCGATTACTGCCACCAAGGGCGTTGTACTTGCTGATTAGTGCCACCAAGGGCGTTGTACTTGCTGACTAGTGCCACCAAGGGCGTTGTACTTGCCGATTAGTGCCACCAAGGGCGTTGTACTTGCTGATTAGTGCCACCAAGGGCGTTGTACTTGCTGACTAGTGCCACCAAGGGCGTTGTACTTGCCGATTAGTGCCACCAAGGGCGTTGTACTTGCTGATTAGTGCCACCAAGGGCGTTGTACTTGCTGACTAGTGCCACCAAGGGCGTTGTACCTGCTGATTAGTGCCACCAAGGGCGTTGTACTTGCTGATTAGTGCCACCAAGGGCGTTGTACTTGCTGATTAGTGCCACCAAGGGCGTTGTACTTGCCGATTAGTGCCACCAAGGGCGTTGTACTTGCTGATTAGTGCCACCAGGGGCGTTGTACCTGCTGATTAACGTATATCACCTACAACCGTTCCAGACGCAGTCTCAAGTACCCGAAGGCAGTTTTCCCGATACAAGAACACCCCGAACTTAAAGGCAGAACAACCAACATCAGTGTACCACTCACAATCCGTACTAACCAGGATACCAGTGTACAAATACAACCGTCAACCAGATAATAATAAACTTAATATAATTTGTTATATATAAAATAGTTGTTTCAATAAAGATTTTGTGATAAGGTTCTAAGACCTTTTCTTCTGAAGTTTCGTGTTTTCTTCAGTACGACCCTGGCGAGACCGGCGAGCGTAACTTCGGCTGGAAAGCAAAAAGCACATCACAAGATGTGAAAGGCTGATCCTTGGGTGGCTAGTTCTTATGGATTTAACTTTTTTTATTTTCGTGCTGCTATTTTTTTTTTGCAAAAACCTGAAACGCAATTTTGTTTCAACTGTTTTTATAATAACTATGAAGAAACTTTAAAATCGTCATAAATTCTCTCACATTTTGTACACGGTGTGTGTGATGAAATACGATGCTGACAGTAAGCGTTTTTTTTTTTATTCAGAAGTCCCTGATCGCACTTGAAGAAATTCAAGCATTTTCTGCGATTTATGATGGTGAGTGGGGTAACTTACAGAAGTAGAGGGATGAAATATTTTAAAATATTTGGAAACATTTTCTTTGGCAAACTGTAAGCTGACGATGACGATAAATGAAAAATTTCGTTCACAAAATGGACTTTTTTTCTTTGGCGAAATATTTGTTCTCACCACCAAGCTTTTTTTTGTTTCAAAAGAATTGTAGGTATACATATGTATGTATGTATGTACATAGTTTTTTAACAAAAAAAAAATAAAATGCACGACTGGGTCGCACGTACTTGCTCTTATGTTCAATAAACTGCGGGTTTAAAAAAATTGTATATAAAAACATGGAAATTAGCGACATTTAAATTGGCTAAAACAACTCTTTTGACAGTTTGATGTGAAAAAAAAGAATTCCATCTTAGTTCTTGATTGAATATGATTGTATGGGAAAAAAAATTTTAAAATCGTTGCAGCGTTTTTTTAAAAAAATAGTTTTTTATATACATAATTCTTAAAATATAAAAACTAGATTTGAAAAAAAAAAATTGTCAACCCGTTTTTGAGAAATCGAATTTTCAAAAAAAAAAAATTGAAACTTTTTTTAAAAATCCAAAAACTTTTTTTTTGAAAATTTTGAGATGCAATATTATTTAATCTTATCTGAAATTTGTATATCAGAAAATTCATCTAAATTCATTTTGCCGATAACCAGAAAACTCAAAATAAAAAAATACGTTCTATGACAGGTACTATTAATAGTTGATAAGTGTAAAATTTTATAATTTTTTATAGAAGATCGTACTAATTTTAGTTTATGAAAAAAGTTTAATCAAAATCGTTGGAGTCGTTTTTAAGCAAAAAAATATTTTCTTTTGCGGTTTTTTAACTTTTGTATGGAAGGTACCGTTATTTTTTCATAAATGTAAAATTTTTTCTAAAAATATTTTAGAGAGTACTAAAAAAGTCTTAAATATTGAGTTTCAAAAAAATAGATCATGTCGTTTTCGAAATATTTGATTTTTCAAAACAAAAATTGAAACATTTCTTAAAAATCCATACAATTTTTTTTCAAAAATTTATTAATATTTTTTGGAAGCTTCTGTATAAAAAAAATAATTGAAATCGGTCGTACCGTTTTGAAGAAAATCAAAAATTAAAAAAATGGTTCTTTGGGAGGTACCATTAATAACCATTTTTGAAAAATGGTTTTCCACCCAAAGAAAGCCTATACTAAAATAAATTTATTGAATTTTTTTTAAGAAAAGTTGTCGAGCCGTTTTTGATAAAAAAGCGATTATATAAAATTGACTAAAAAAATTGTATGGCAGGAACCGTTATTTTTGGTTCTAAAACAAATGAAAAAAACGTGTGGGCATAATCATCAAAAACCACTATTTACTAAGTTTGAAGAAAATCGATCGAGCCGTTTAGGCTGTAGACGAACAGACAGAATTGTGCCACCCACTTTTTTGGTGTTCTCTATCATCGTAATACCTTCGGTTCAGTTGGACTGTGTCCGATCGGGACCGAAGAGATAGGGTAAAGCAGGAGAACCAGTTCTGGTGGTTGAAACCTGAACACGATGTTCCTTCTGATATTTAAAAGTTGACTGCATTTTTCTATGCCATGGCCGACTTACATAGGTTTAGGTATTTAGTTTTAAGCAGGGACAGTCAGGGTGGCACACAAAAAAAAAAAAAAAAAAAAATACAAAAACCCGAAAATGCTTGCTGTGGCAGTTCTAGTTTGAAAGTAGTTTATAAGTAGCTTGTAAGTAGTTTTAAGTAGCTTTATAGTATAGTTTTGATTAGTTTTATTTTAGTTTTATTTAGTTTGTAAGTTTTATATAAAACCAACAAAATAAAGATAAAGATACCAAGTTTTTTTCAATTCTTCTTGGTGAAAAATAAAACCAATATGAATTCTAGTTTTAAGATAGTTCTTAGGCCGAAAGGCATTAGCATTAAGTTATTAGTTTAACTTAGAGCGCCCGAATGGGGCCAGTAAGTTAGTTGTAAGATATTGATAAGTAGGGTAGTTTTTATGAATTTTTGTCTAGCTTTAAGATAGTTTTAAGAAATTGGAAAAATAAAAATTGAATTAAAAAAAAAAAAAAAAAAAAATACCATGTTTGATTTTAATCTCAAATTTTTTTTTCTGCACGAATCCAAAACTTGCCTTATAGTAAATATAATCGCAAGTAAAAATGAGTTTGAAAAATTTCGGAATGGAATAGTATTTTCAAAAAGTATAGGTACAAGTGTTTTGGAAAATTGGAAAAAAATTGTTCGAGCAATTGAAAAATACATGATGAGCCAAAAATTAGACAACTTTCTCAAAACTTTGAGGACATATCGAATTTTAAACAATATCCTATGGTCTTGGAAAAAATTGAAAAAAAAACTTTTGTACGGCAGCTTCTCGTTCGAGATGAGCTACAACAAAGATTTGCATTTCTCCTTTAGGGAACTCTGTAAAATTCCAGATAAATGAAATTTCAGTGACTTTGAAGATAAAAATGAACATAATTTAACAATTATTATTATTTTTAATTATCTAATTTTTTGTTGACTATTTTGTTATTTTTGTTCCATCTGTATTTGATACAAACAAAATTAGCTGCTAATAGCTGCAAACCTTCACCAGCTTATGTCTTTACACCTCCAAAAATAAAAAAATCTGGAATACATTTTTTTATGGGATTGCAAATCCTTAGTCTTTAATTATGGAAAAACCTATACGAATGCTACTTGTGGGGTGGATCTTTACATAGGTACCATTTTCATTTTTCCTTCGCAAGAAAAATTTGTAAGGGCTATAAAATTAGTATTCAATTTACGACTACCTTAACACCCTTCACTATCGTTTACGAAAAATACACTAAAAAGTTGGCATGGTAAAAACTTTGAATGACAAAATTTTCAAAAAGGGCATTTTTACACATTTTAATCTAGGTATCATTTTTCGGATTATTTGTAAGCAACAATACAATTTTTTTTTAACGCCCTCAAAAGCGAGGCGAATATTTTGCACCAAGCTTTGTTGCTTTATTTTAAACCTGTTATAATTTTATTTTCATAAAAAATATTGTCAAAAAACTCAGTTTTTTGTCAAAAACGCCCCCAAAATTGAGCGTGGAAAAAAGTTTTTAGAGGTGGCGAAGTACTTGCAAGTACTTTGCTACCTTTTTTCAATGGAACACATCAAACTGCTTTCCTATGTAAAATGCATCTACTCGCGCATGTGCAGTTGGTTGCACTAGATTAGGGTTTCCATCTACTCATAAGTACTTTTGCACCTCCAAAGTAAAACGGCTATTATCAACATCTTTTCTGAAAAACACACTCCTCAATTATATCAACTTGCAATGATTAGATGACCTATTTTAAAAAGTGGGTGGGTGTGAGGGCGGAAATTTTATCTTATGATATTCTTTATCCTGAAAATTTCATCTGAATCGGTTGACTGCTTCAGATTTTATAGATTCAAGATCGCCTCTCGATACGGTGGACGGACAGTAGGCGGACGTCATGACGAAGTTCTTTGTTTATTCCATCATCGTAATATTAGATTAAATTTAAACCTAGTGATTTTTTGTTTGACATGAAATCAATATATGAGCCATTTCCTTCAAATTCGTTTTTGTTGTAAAAAAATTATGAATTCGTACCGATTATTGATGGTATTTTTAAGGAAGGGCATTGGTATTTTAAGGTGGGCATTGCCCCACCAACGGCAAAAAGTATGTTAACATAAACATTTGAAAAATTAGCTTTATAAACTTTTTCAAGATGGTGGCCAAATGGGGGGCTTTCAACTGCGAAAATCGGGTTTTTTACTCACACTGACTACCCTACATAACAAAAAAAAACCTTGTCCTAACCAAAAGGTAAGTTCGTTAGTTGGTTCGGCCAAAGTTTTGTAACATTTCAATGAAATGTACATAGGTTTCCTTGGGAGAGCTTTCGGTAAAGGTCGTACTGCTTCCACAGAAAACACAATATCACCACTAGACAATATTGCTTGAGCAATTTTAGATGATCTTGGGGAGCTTGGCTGTTCAATTATGATTGTATTACGTCTATCTGGAGAAGTTTCATCTTCATTTCTAATCGGAATTTCTCTCTACTGGAGGTGGTATATTGGTAACGTTTCCTCATAGGTACGTGGATCATCTAAAAAGCACGAACATTAACTAAACACATTGTTTCAATCGTCCCCCGAAAATTTGTTTCAACTGTCCCCACCCTCTTTTTCAACATAAAAAAACTAAATGCAACATAAACAAAACTGACACACCCCTATAAGTCACTTTGTTGTATTTTACACTCTTTACTGCATACAGGAAAAAAACACTCAACAATCTCACATACCTAAAAACTTACTTTTGCTTGCCTTAAAACAATAAAGCTTCCTGTTCACAACCTAACCAAGAAGCGAAAAAAGCAAGATAGGATATTCGTAAAAGGACTTGTTCTGGTTCATCTTCTCTCAATACTCATACACATGGCGCCTACGGTTTGTGAGATATTTGTGTTGTTTCAACCGTCCTGTGTTTCAACCATACCCAGTCTCCCCTATTCGTAAAGGGATCTGCAAAATTGATTTTGAACCAAAAAATAAATCAATTTTGTCGACCAATGGAATGCAAAAATTGTCAAAATTAGATTTTTGACAGATATTCACATCCAAATCAATAATAAATTGATTTGATTTACCAATGGAAAACCCCATAAAAAACGTGACATTTTAAAAATTTTGTTAATTCGACTGTAAATGTAAATGAATGATAATAGAGAATTATATCCTTATTCGTGACCTTTTTAGTAATATAATGAATTCCTAAGTGAGCTTTAGGTCAGTTTTTGTTTTTATTTTTATAAAATTGTGACGTTTCGGGCGTGGTTACACCCTTCTTCAGACCTATATATTCAAAAAAATTTTATTAAAAATCTAGCCTATTGGATATCTAAACATAAAATTGAAGATACTTACAATTTTAAAAGAGTAATATCCACAAATAACAGTTATATTTGTTTTGTTTTGCTTTTTTATAGTTTTTTGAAAATCTTTAAAAAGACAATTCAAAAAACGATCAATCAATTTGAATATTTAAATTCAAATGTATTTGTTTGAAAGCTTTATCAAAATATCTACATACATACTTATGTATTGGAGTTTAAAAACTTTTGTATAATCTATATAACAGATATGTATCTACTAATGCCTATTTATGAATTGACCATAAATGTCACTAAGTCTATCACAATCAGAACGTCTATTTACACTATTTGCTGTATTTTTAATATGTAACATTTCAAGAAGCATTCTCTTATTATAATTTTTCTCTGTTTGTAATATTTGAACATTTTGAAAATCTGGTCTATGTCCTTCTTCGATACAATGTAAAGCTAATGCAGTCTTTTGTGAGCTACCGCTATTTATATCTGATCTATGACCAGTTATTCGATTACGAAGTTTTTGTTTGGATGTTCCTACATAAACTGATGAACAAGATGTCGATCCATCACCTAAACATTTAATCTTGTACACAATATCTGATCTGTCTTCTTTAGATATTTTGTCTTTAAGATTTGAAAACACTGAATTATGAAGGGTTTTAGTTGGTTTAAAAGCTATTCGAGTTGTATCTTTATTTCTTATTGGTGCGTTCAGCAAACGGTTTGAAAAGTTTGGAACATATAAAGCACTTTTATATGTTATTTGTGGTACATTTATAGGAACGTTTGCATTTTTAACAAAATTGAAATAGTTATTAATTAATGATTTGATAATTTTTTGTGGGAAAGAGTTTGATAACAATGTCTTCATTATTATATCTATGTTTTTTTGTCGGAATATAGTATCACTATGATCCAAGACTCTACTTATAAAATTTGTGGCTGTATTAATAATCATTTGTCTTGGTTGTTTTGAATTAAAATTAATTAGACGTCCTGAGGATGTTGGTTTTTTATACCAATCAAAAATTATCTGTCTATAACTTCTAATAACTTTCACATCAAGATAAGGAAGTATCCCTTCTTTTTCAATTTCGAATGTAAATTGAATTTTAGGATGGAAAGAATTAAGAGCTGTTAGAGTAGAGGTAACTTCGTTTGATTTTATAATCAAAAATAAATCGTCAACATATTTTGTAACTATTTTTGGTTTAAACGTTAATTTATCTAAAACGTTATCGAGTAATGATTCCATAACTATATCTGCTATGATAGGGGACAAAGGACTACCCATAGGAACACCTTGTTTTTGTTGATAAGTAATTTGATTAAACTCTAAATAATTATTATCGATTATACAAAAACGCAATAATTCTAAAAATTGCTTCTTGGTGATTTTTGTGTTTTCTTTGATGATATTCCAACTTTTTTCTATTAATTGTAATGCTAATTCAATTGGAATATTTGTAAACAAAGAAACTACGTCAAAAGAAATAAGTATATCATTTTCTTCTAAAATAATTGGTGCAACTCGTTCAATAAAGTTTGTTGTGTTTTTAACGTTATACTTAGATCTTTCAGTTATTTTACTAAGGATTTTCGTAATATATTTGGAAAGGTGGTAACAAGGAACACTTATAGAGGAACAGATAGGTCTTAACGGCCAATTTTCTTTATGTATTTTAGGGAGACCATAAATTTTGGGACTATTGGCAGTGTATGTTATCATACAATTCTTTTCAGATAAGTTTATAATTTTTTTATTAAATAAATCTTTAATAAATTTATTATTGCAGACTTGAAGTTTATTGGTAGGGTTATTTCTCAAAACAACATATGTTTCTCTATCTGACATCATATCATTCATCTTACTAAAGTATGAATCTTTTAGAATTGCTACAGTGACATTACCTTTATCTGCTGGTACAATACAGATTTCAGGATGTCGTCTTAGAAACTTTTTTGTATCTAACAATATTTTATTTAAATATTTATCAAAGGGAGCTGGTGACCTTGACTTTAAATGATTTTGTAAAATTTTTGTAAAACATGATCGTGCAGAATCATGTTCACTTTGTTCCTTTGATTTAATAATTTCCTCTCCATCTGCTATTATTTTAAATAAGGGAAATTCTGATTTAATAACTGGTAGAGCAAATTTGGGGCCTAATGACAAAAGCCACTTTATATCATTAGGGAAAATTACCTCTGTTTTGTTGACAAACCAATTTTCTTGAAATTGAATCCCCATTTCCTGTTTAAGATTTAGTTTAAGTTGTTCTAGTTTTCTTTTTTGAGTTGTTTTGCTAGCAATGTCTATTTTGTTTTGCATTTTTTCTTGGGTCCTAAAGAATGTTGTAAATTCACTGTATAACAGTTGATTTTGAATAGTTGCTTCTAAATTTTCTATTTTTCTTGAAATGTTACATATTAAAAATACAGCAAATAGTGTAAATAGACGTTCTGATTGTGATAGACTTAGTGACATTTATGGTCAATTCATAAATAGGCATTAGTAGATACATATCTGTTATATAGATTATACTGAAGTTTTTAAACTCCAATACATAAGTATGTATGTAGATATTTTGATAAAGCTTTCAAACAAATACATTTGAATTTAAATATTCAAATTGATTGATCGTTTTTTGAATTGTCTTTTTAAAGATTTTCAAAAAACTATAAAAAAGCAAAACAAAACAAATATAACTGTTATTTGTGGATATTACTCTTTTAAAATTGTAAGTATCTTCAATTTTATGTTTAGATATCCAATAGGCTAGATTTTTAATAAATTTTTTTTGAATATATAGGTCTGAAGAAGGGTGTAACCACGCCCGAAACGTCACAATTTTATAAAAATAAAAACAAAAACTGACCTAAAGCTCACTTAGGAATTCATTATGATAATAGAGAATTTTTTTAGTCCTGGGAAGTATGTACGTATGTACGTCAGTCCAGCATGAATAACTTAATAACTTACATTTAACATTTTTGTACTTGGCCAACTCTTCTTGGATCTCTGGCAATGGAAATGGGCACAATGTTTCCAATCTAACAATAGCAGTGTTCTCATTCTTCTTGGCAACTCGTTCATCGTTCAGGGTGTAGTAATGCCTGCCAGAGCACAAAATAACTCTATTGACCTTACTCGGCTCAACGTTGCTATCCCCTGGCAAACATCAAATCACATTAAATCACAATTTACAACTTAACAACATCCTCCTAAGCCCATATTTATTCTCACCTAAAACATTTTTGAAAAACGTTCCCGGCTGAAAATCGGTGTGCACTGAGGTGGCAGCTGATAGCCGCAGGAGGGTTTTTGGTGCCACTACTACGAGTGGCTTTCGGAAATTCCTCACAATTTGTCTCCTGAGTAAGTGATAGTATTGGGCAGGTGTGGTTGGATTTGCAATGTGTACATTCACATCATCACCGTCCGGACTGGTCTCCTTAGAATCGGTCAATTGTAGGAATCTCTCCATGCGGCAGCTGCTATGCTCGGATGCAGCACCATCGTATCCATGTGGCAAAAGGACGACGAGTCCATTGGAGTCCATCCATTTGGCTGAAATCGATGACAAAGAGCAAAGGTTAGATATGAATGAATTACAATTATCTATATATTGCAGGTGTGTGTACTACTTACTCTCGCCAGTGAATATGAAGTTATCGAAAATGATTTGGGCACCATTGGCAAAATCCCCAAACTGGGCCTCCCATATGATCAAATTATGGGGGTTATCTATGGCCATGCCATACTCAAAGCCCAGCACGGCTTCTTCGGAAAGGATACTATGAGCTACTTCCAGCTTTCCTCCCAGTCCTTGGTCCATGTCGTTGAGGGGAAGGTACATTTCGTTGGTTTTCTGGTCGACCAGCATAACATGACGATGGGAGAAGGTACCCCGGCCAACATCCTCACCACTTAGACGAACATTGCGTCCCTGGTACATGAGGCTTCCGATGGCAAGGGCTTCGGCAGTGGCCCAATCAATTTGCTGGCCCGAATTTAATTTCCTCAACCTCCCTTCGACATGTGTTTTCTGCAGATGTGGGTGTATATTCTACAAGAGCCAACGAGAGGTAGAGAAATAAATCGATTTATGGGATAACCATGGAATTGTATTTTAATATATAGAACCTACAAAGCCGCCTGGATATTGGACACTTTTGGTGCCAACGTAATGAAGCAACGAACAATCCAGGCCAGTGTCCCAGTAGGTAATTGCATTGGGTGCTGATTGCAATCCACTCCACTGCCTTTGGAAGTACGTTGGTTCGGGTTGGTAGGAGTTGACATTGGCCAGCTCATCGGTTAGATAGTTCATAAAATTGCTGCGTACTTCATTGGCTTCGTTTGAACTTAAAATCTCCGCACTGGCCATCTGCTCAGTGTAGATATCTGGAACGGATCTGTGTGGGAGTTTTATGTGTTTTCACTACTTAACTAAATTTCCTACTTGCGATTTTCTATGACCGAGTACAGAGCTGGATTGGTGAATTTTGGGTCATCGAGCTCATTGTGTCCCCAACGGCGGAAACAATTCATATCAACGAACACGTCTTTGCGGAATTTACGATGATAGTTGAAAGCTAGTTGTGTAACAATGGCTACCTGTTCGGGATTATCACCGTTAACATGGAATACTGGAGCTTGGATGGTTTTGGCTAAATCTGTTGCATAGTCGGTGGACCGGGCTTTATCTGCTGGTGTGGTGAAACCTACTTGATTGTTGACAACCATGTGAATGGTTCCACCAACTTCGAAATGAGGCACATAAGCCATATTTAGGCATTCTTGGTTGATACCTTGACCGGGTAAGGCGGCATCTCCATGGAGAATTACGTTGAGAACGGATGTGGAGAAGGGCTTCTCGGAATCATTTCCAAAAGCACCATCGCCAGTTGATTGTTGTTTGGATCTTGTTTTGCCCATTGAGACGGGGTTAGCGGCCTGAAAAAAAATTAAATAATTCAAACTTGAGCTAATGAGAGATTCAAACATTGTCAAAATAAGGTCAACACTTTACTGTAAATGGAAATTGGCATTTTTATTGCAATAGGGAAGACAACATATAAGTGGACCTTGCAAAACGTCTGTGAGTTAGCAGGGCAACTTTCATTCACGCAAATGGGCCCTTGAAAGGAATTTGCATTTTTGTTTGCATTTTGTTGGCATTTCTATTCCGGATTTTGCAGTTCACTAAATAAGGGTGCAATCGAGTGATCTGCTTACTTCACTGGGAAGCTAACGGGTCACATTGTGTATCTCAGGAACTAAGCATGATAAGAGCTTGTAGAAAGGCTTTACATTTGCAGAAAGGCTCCAACTTCAGTCTTCAGAGCAATGTAGGAAGGTCAGGATGAAAGTTTTCTCAAATTAAGGACTTATAATTTTGAACCTAGCCTATGGTTGTAATGCAAAAAACTGCAAATTTGGAGACTTAATGTAAGTTTCTAGTATACTTGGTTCCTAAGAAACATGATGTTACTTGCTGCCTTCATATTGAAGTCAAAAAAAATAAAATAAATTAGGTGGCGCAACAGCTCGAGGAGAACCAGGGCCTAGTGACTTACAACTCACAACCATTCCTGTGTGCGTGTTTGTTGGGCAGGAATGGAATATTGAAGTCAATTTTGTGAAATTTTCCAAATTGAGGATTCCAAATTTGGAACCTAGCCCATCCTTGAAATGCAAAAAAGTGCAAATTTGGAGACTTACTGCAAGTTCCAAGCATGCCCGGTTCCTGAGATACATGACGTGACCTGTTAACTTCATATTTCGGTCAATTTTGTGAAATTTTCAAAATGAGGATTTCAAATTTTGAACCTGGCTTATCCTTAAAATGCAAAAAAAAATGCAAATTCGGAGATTTACTGCAAGTACCTAGCATGCTCGGTACCTGAGATACGGATGTGCCTTGTTAACTACATACTGAGGTCAGTTTTGTGAAATTTTTCGAACAGAGGACTTCAAATTAAGAACCTAGCCTATCCTTGAAATGCAAAAAAAGTGCAAATTTGGAGACTTACTGCAAATTCAAAGCATGCTCGGTTCCTGAGATACATGATGTGATCCTTTAACTTCATATTGAGGTCAATTTGTGAAATTTTTCGAATAGAGGACTTCAAATAAAGAACCTAGCCTATATTTGAAATGCAAAAATGTGAAAATTTGGAGACTTACTGCGAATTCCTTGCATGCTCGGTTCCTGAGATACATAACGTGACCTGCTAGCTTCATAAGGTACATTTTGTGAATTTTTCAAATTGAGGATTTCAAATTTTATGAAGCTAGCCTATCCTTGAAATGCAAAAAAAAACTGCAATTTTGGAGACTTACTGCAAGTTACTAGCATGCGACATATGATGTGACCTGCAAACTTCATATTGAAGTCCTTATATGAAATTTTCCAAATTAAGGACTTCAAATTTTGAACCTAGCCTATTCTTGAAATGCAAAAAAAGTGCAAATTTGGAGGCTTACTGCAAGTTCCAAGCATGCTCGGTTGCTGAGATACATGAAGTGGCCTGTTAACTTCATATTTCGGTCAATTTTGTGGAATTTTTCGAGTAGAGGACTTCAAATTAAGAACCTAGCCTATCCTTGAAATGCAAGAAAGTGCAAATTTGGAGACTTAGGTACTGCAAATTCATTACATGCTCGGTCCCCGAGATACATGATGCGATCTGCTAGCTTCATATCAAGGTACATTCTGTGAATTTTTTCAAATTGAGGATTTCAAATTTTATAAAGCTAGCCTATCCTTGAAATGCACAAAATCTGCAAATTTGGAGACTTACTGCAAATTCGTAGCATGCTCGGTTCCTGAGATACATGATGTGACCTGTTAACTTCATATTTCGGTCAATTTTGTGGAATTTTTCGAATAGAGGACTTCAAATTTTGAACATAGCCTATTCTTGAAATGCAAAAAAGTGCAAATTTGGAGACTTACTGCAAGTTCCTAGCATACTCGGTTCCTGAGATACATGATGTGACCTGTTAACTTCATATTCAGGTAAATTTTGTGAAATTTTTCTAACAGATGACTTCAAATTAAGAACCTAGTCTATCCTTGAAATGCGAAAAAAGTGCAAATTTGGAGACTTACTGCAAGTTCCAAGCATGCTCGGTTCCTGAGATACCCCATGTGACCTGCTTTTTTAATTTAATAGCTGTCACACAAAATATGAGAACAATTTTTTTTTCAAAACTGGTACCAAAAAAAGTCGACAAAACTCTCTTCGTTTAATTGAAGGTGTGATGACATGAAAATGTAATTTTATTTGAAGTATATAAATCTTTTTCAACTAACATAATGAAGGTTACTTTGAAACTATCGTTAATCCGAACTTTTACTTTCTGGTTTTGGTACTTATCTCTAAAAATTTGAAAGGTACTTATCTCCTTTGAAAGAAACTTATCTAATAATTTATTCAAAAGAACAAAAAAATACAAACCTCTAAATGAGATGGATTTCTTAAGATGCTAACTCGAATTTTTTTCCCAGCAATATCCAATTCTTCAGCAGCATCTTCAGTAAGCAAAATACATAGAAAAATACCACACAAAAAGAAAGTAATGAAATAATTAAAATTAAGAAAACTTTTCTTCTTCTATTTGTTGAAAACTTACGAAAATGACTAACGACATCGCTCATTGCATTTACATCATCACCAAACTCCGAGTCGCCTTTGAATTTTCGAAAAACTTTTGCGGGTCGCAGATTCAACATAGTTGTCAGCAAATTTCCCCGACCACGATGCGGCATAGCCACAACGATATGCTGCAGTTCCTCTGCGGATGCGAAAATTTTATTAACATTGAGATATATGCGACCAACAATGAAAACACTCACCTTCAACACCACTCGCAAATAACTGCCAGAAGAAAGCTAAAAGACTTTCGGCACCCTCACCACCATATCGCTTGACAGTGGGAAATTTTGTTGCCAGGAAGTTGTCCCATGCCTGAGATTTGATAAGGAGTTCTGCAATTTTTCTCCGCCCCTCGGTGCTGACACTTTGGTTTCTTAGTTGTTCGAAATTCTCCGCAAGCCATTCGCGTTCTTCCTGGTTCTAAATACATATTTCATTCAGAATAGCAGCAAAGGAAACAAGAACAAAAAAAAAAACAGAGATTGAAAAGAGTGATTTAACTTTAAAGGACTCATCGCCGCACATACTTCGATGTAAGCAAACTCAGCACTAGCTCCGGAGTTACAATAAATATCGTTAAGGAATTTTTGAAGCTCTCCAACGGTTGTAGTGTCAGTGTCTGAGACATTCAATATTCCCTGCGGTGTTATTCTGTCGTCAGATGTAAGTCCATAATACTCCGGTGTTAGTTCATCCGTTGAACTTAAAAAAGGGCTATGGGTGATTTCTTCTACTAACTCCTTGTGTTGATATAAAATTACCTTGAGTTTGGTTGAAATGCCACAGGATTTATTGATGCCAATTTGTGTCCATGCTTCCTGTAAGCCTCTACCCAACGAAAAACATTGGGCTGCGAATTTCTCGATTGAAGGATATCCTCTGATACTGATAGAGGAAGGAATAAGGATTAAATAAATTGTTGGAATACAGCTTCCACTAATCTAATTTCTTATGGTTTATAGATACCTATACATAGAAATGGCAAAAACAAGTGTTTATTGATTGCTAAACTGACCAAATACTTTTATAATCTTCTTGGAGAGTTATAATCAGTGAAACGAGACGCGTGCACAAAATTAAATTATTGAAGAACAACAATTATTATGGGCACGCGAGGGTGATTTGATTAGGAAAGTTTATCTGCTTGAATATTGATAAATTGATGAATAGAATTCTTATAACTTTTGGGGCTGGTCCCTTAATAAGCGAGTCAATACAAATGTGTGTGCATAGATTCTATGCTAACATTATGTTCTCATATCAGAATTGACATGTTTGCTTGCTTAGGTTTGTGTTCTGAAGATATTTGTCTAGGGCTCTAGCACCATTGTAGTTTGGTTTCTATTATTTGTTTGTTTGTCTGCCTGTTACTAACTGCATTTTGTCTGCTAAAGTGATATTCTTCAAGCTATTAATGTATCAATTCAATGGTTTTAGCTGATTTCTTTGTTGTAAAAACAGATTTCTTCTAAAGTATAATCCCATTTGAATGAAGATTTCTATGTTGGATTCGGATTAAAATAACGAAGCAGCAAATTGCAAACCTCGTCCAGAAAAGCCGGAAATACATAAAAACTTGAAATTTCAGGTGATGTTCAAAGGGTACCCATGTCCATTCAAGCGGACTTAAGCGTCCACAGGTTTTTTGTTAAATCAGCCTATGTCTGTCAACTCCTACTTTCACCTGCCCTTGGTGAAAATCGGGTCGACGGTTGTTGGGGTCTGCAAACAAGAGTTGTAGAGAAGTGCCCCCACTAAGGCAACAGCGGAAGAATTCCCCAGATGAAAGCAACGTTGGCGTCTACAGTTCCATGTAGATCAAAATACTTAGTGAACACCTTATACGGGCTACTTCGACATATTCGGAGGTCAAACTTATAAGTAGCGGTTAATCTGGCTTCCCATCCTTATAAAGGGTCTAGTCCTCCAGATTGGGGGTCGTGTCATTGGTATGACTTCCTAGCCACGTAAAGCTATTTAATTTTGAAGCAAGAAAAAGCCTCGGATATGGACGGATTTACTGTTGTTGAACCAAGTAAACGAAATAAAGACAACAAACTTTGGTTCTGCACGGGAAATATTCTTTCTATTAATAAATCACATGTCACCGAACATTTAGTGGAGGCCCTAGACTGCTACAAAGCAGAAATCACCGCCATCGAAGAAGTGCGATGGGATGGGACGGGTAGAAGTTAAATGAAAGACTGCGATATCTACTACGGTGACTGTTACCGACAGCAAAGGCAGTGATTTTTTGGATGTTAATTCGTTGGTAGAAGCAGGCCTTGGCAAAAAGTCTTGAGTTTCAATTAATTAATTAATTCAAATTCAAATTTATTATTTCTTCAGTGAATTCATGTTACATGGTGTAGAATATTTTTAACATAGAGAACGACAATTTGCATCAAGATGACACCAAGGACGAGTTCTACGATCTTCTGGACAAGACATATGAGCAACGTCCTGGCTATGACTTTAAGATTGTCTTGGGCAATTTTAATGTCTACCTAGGAAGAGAAGACGTCTTTGGTGGCACAATCGGAAGATATAGCAGGCACTACACCACCCCCGATAACGGGCTCAGGTTAATCGACTTTACTGCGGGGCAAAACGCTGAAGTAGCAAGTAGGCAGTTCTTACACCTCGATATACACAAGGGGACATGGCGATATCCTGGTCAATCAACCGTCAATCAGATTGACCACATTGAAATCGATGCAAGGCACTTCTTCAGTATCAGATGATGATGACTCGGACCACTACCTCGTTGTAGCCAAAGTAGTGCTACGGATATCACCAAAGCCAAAACAGGGAAATACTGCGAGAAATATTGACCTCAAACGGCTACAGTTACATGAAATCGCCGGGTACTTTTCTAATCGAGTCTCTCGCACCCTCTTTAAAAGTCCTATGCCACCTACTTCAAGCATCGAGAAGCAGTGGAAGTATTGTCAGGAAGCCATAAGAGATGCTGCCATATAAGAGGCATAGAAAGCGGAGTGGCATAGAAGGACCAGAGCTGCTTGCGAGATCTAAAAGAAGAAGAGAGCACAAAAGAAGACAGGAGCACTGGCTTCTCAGATGGCAATAGAAAGAGCATGGGAAGAACGTGATCGAGGAAATAGAGAGATGCCATTGCAAGAATAAAGTTCAGAAGTCTTACCAAAAAAGTAAAAAAGAACCTCCCACGGTAAAAAGGCCCCCAACCGAAGCATGCAAAGATGATCAGGGGAACATCGTAGTAGAATCTTAGTCGGTGCTGAGGATATGGAAAAATCATTTCTGCAAATTGTTACGGTGAAAAAGAACGGAATTCCGCTGCCATAAAGATTGCACCATTCAACCTGGATGACGTAAGTCAATAAAGCTGCTGGAGCTGATGGCCTTGCGGTCGAGCTATTCACAGCTGCTAACGATGATTTGGTAAGAAGTATGCACCAGCTCATCTGCAAAATATGGTCGAAGGAAAACATGTCTGATGAATGGAACTGCAGCATTGTTTGCGGGATCCTGAAAAAAGGCGATCCTCTAGACTGTACCAACTATAGAGGGATCAGTCTCCTAAATATCGCATACAAGATCTTTTTGTGCATACTTTGTGAACGCCTGAAGCCATTTGTCAACAACCTTATAGGTCCATATGAGTGTAGCTTCAGGCCAGGAAAGTCCACTATTGACCAAATTTTCAGAGGAAGGCAGATCTTGGAAAAATTCCAGGAGTTTCAAATCGATACCCACCATTTTTTCATGGTTTCCAAGGCTGTATATGACAGCATCTATAGAGACGAGCTATATAGAGCAATGTCAAGTTTTGTCATCCCTCCTAAGCTAAGTTTGTGTAGGATGACGATGGAGAATGCACGCTGCCCCATCAAGGTTGACAAAGACCACACCGATGTCAAAAAAGGTTTTAGGCAAGGCGACGCACTGTCATGCATCTTCTTCAACATCGTTCTGGAAATAATATTGCAAACTCTCACGTAAAAACTAGAGGCACAATCTTTCTAAAGTCCGTCCAATTACTCGCTTACGCCAACGATATAATATTTACATAATCGGACGAACAAAACGTTAGGTCCAAGGGGCTTTCGTGAGTATTTAGGAGTAAACCAAAAAGATGGGTGAATAAAGACAAGACGAAATATATGCTGTCAACAAAAAAGGACACCCAGCCCAACGCCAACATTTTGGACAAAACGTCACTATAGATAGCTATAATTTTGAGGTGGTCAAAGACTTTGTGTATCTAGGCTCCCCTATTAACTCAGCAAACGATACCAGTGCTGAGGTCAAACAAAGAATTACTCTTGCATATCACTGTTTCTTTTGGGCTAAAAAAGCAATTGAGAGGCAAAGCCCTCTCTCGAGCAACTAAAATGTCCCTGTATAAGAAGCTTATCATTCCGGTCCTAATGTATAGTACAGAGGTATGGGCATCACTATACACGGCGGTAGACTAGAACACTTTAGGCTGTTTTGTGACGAAAATTTTCCTGGTGATTTTTGGTCTGCATAGGTGTGGAATAGAGAAGAAGGTAGTGCGGAGTAGAGAAGAAGGTACATCAATGGACTATACGAACTGTACCAGTGACACTGACCTAGCCACAAAAGTGAAAAGCCAACGGCTAAGATGGCTGGGTCACCTAGAGTGAATGGGCATAAAGGCTCCGGCCCGGAAAGTATTTGAATCCAACTCCGAGGTACGACGCAGTAGAAAAGGATAGCGTAAAAGGTGGCGCACGCAAGTAGAAGAGAACTTCAACCAACTTAGTGTTCGAAACTGGAGATAGCTAGCTAGATATCAAGCCGGCCGGCTGGAAGAAGCTTGTTGGTTGAGGGCCAAGTCCAATCCCGGACCTTAGCACCACCTTGATTTAGTAAGTGGGTATTCAAAATTAAATCGTAGCCCTCATTAAAATTGGTTTATCATACGATACAAATTTTCGAGTTTATTGTATAGGTACGTTCCTGGTCTACCACCACAAATTTGACAACTCAAAGTTGACTCTGTCATCATAAACCTGCGCAATCTGAACCAACTGAAACTCTGTGGAATGGGACTAGGTTGACTGTTAAGGACTCTCATGAAAAATAAGCTCAAAGGCGAGTGAGTTCTCATTCCAAGAATTCCGATGATACCAACAAAATTGTCGTTCGAATTAAAGCGTTCGACTCTCATATGCAATGACAATCTCAACAAATCGCATGATCATTGCAAGTGTGTGGTCTTCATAGCAAATTTGATTGCTTTTTGAAACTTCATTTATTTTCAAAGCTTAGCCGTGTTATGGCTTTTAAGCCACAAGAGCAGATTTGTACAAACGTCTGTGAAGTTAGCAGGGCAACTTTCACCCACGCCCACACCCACCTTGACAGGAATTAGCAGTTTTTTTTGCATTTTTTTGCATTTCTATTCCCGATTTAGCAGTTCGCCAAATAACGGTGTAATTTAGTGACCTGCTAACTTCACAGTGAAGTTAGCAGGTCACATGGTGTATCTTAGGAACCAAGCGTGCTAGAAACTTGAAGTAAGGCTCCAAATTTGCAGTTTTTTTGCATTTCAACGATAGGCTATGTTCAAAATTTGAAGTCCTCAATTTGAAAAAAAAATTCATACTGACCTGCTAACTTCACAGTGAAGTTAGCAGGTCACATGGTGTATCTCAAGAACCAAGAATGCTAGGAACTTGCAATAAGGCTCCAAATTTGCAGTTTTTTTTGCATTTTAAGAATAAGCTAGGTCAGAATTTTGAAGTCCTTTTTTTAAAAAAAATTTCATGCTGACCTGCTAACTTCACAGGGAAGTACGCAGGTCACATACTGTATCTAGGAAACCAAGCGTGCTAGAAACTTGTAGTAAGGCTCAAAATTTGCAGTTTTTTTTGCATTTCAACGATAGGCTATATTCAAAATTTTAAGTCCTCAATTTAAAAATTTCCAAAATTTGACTTCAATATGAAGCAAGTAGGTCACATCGTGTATCTCACGAACCAAGCATGCTAGGAACTTGCAGTTAGGCTCCAAGTTTGCAGTTTTTTTTGCATTTTAAGAATAAGCTAGGTCAGAATTTTGAAGTCCTTTTTTTAAAAAAAATTTCATACTGACCTGCTAACTTCACAGGGAAGTAAGCAGGTCACATGGTGTATTTCAGGAACCAAGCATGCTAGGAACTTGCAATAAGGCTCCAAATTTGCAGTTTTTTTTTGCATTTCAATGATAGGCTATGTTCAAATTTGAAGTCCTCAATTTGAAAAAAAATTCACACTGACCTGCTAACTTCACAGTGAAGTGAAGTTAGCAGGTCACATGGTGTATCTCAAGAACCAAGCATGCTAGGAACTTGCTCCAAATTTGCAGTTTTTTTTGCATTTCAACGATAGGCTATGTTCAAAATTTGAAGTCCTCAATTTGAAAAAAATTTAATACTGACCTGCTATCTTCACAGGGAAGTAAGCAGGTAAGTATGAAATTTTTTCAATAAAAAGGACTTCAAAATTCTGACCTAGCCTTTCGTTGAAATGCAAAAAAACTGCAAATTTGGAGCCTTACTACAAGTTTCTAGCACGCTTGGTTTCCTAGATACAGTATGTGACCTGCATGAAATTTTTTTTAAAAAAAGGACT
This sequence comes from Dasysyrphus tricinctus, assembly GCA_963921185.1. Classification (NCBI taxonomy): domain Eukaryota; kingdom Metazoa; phylum Arthropoda; class Insecta; order Diptera; family Syrphidae; genus Dasysyrphus; species Dasysyrphus tricinctus. The sequence goes on along the minus strand of OY992530.1, from coordinate 58,639,859 downwards.
TCAAAATTCTGACCTAGCCTATTCTTGAAATGCAAAAAAACTGCAAATTTGGAGCCTTATTGCAAGTTCCTAGCATGCTTTGTTCCTGAGATACACCATGTGACCTGCTAACATCACTGTGAAGTTAGCAGGTCACTTAATTACACCGTTATTTGGCAAACTGCAAAATCGGGAATAGAAATGCAAAAAAATGCAAAAAGACTGCAAATTCCTGTCGAGGTCCCATTTGCGTGGGTGAAAGTTGCCCTGCTAACTTCACAGACGTTTTGTACAATGCAGTCGTGCATTTATTTCTTCAGGTATGTTTATTGATATTTCTTTACACTACTGACGGCATTATATGAGTTTTGAGATCATTCAAATAAATTCAGATAAGAAAATAGAGAATCACATGTTTTTTTTGTATAAATGTGCAAAAAATTGATCTAGAACAGATCATGTAGAATGATAAAATGCTGCCTTACCTCTTCAAGAGTTTGATCTTAAATAGTTTTAATAAAAAAAAATATACTGCAGCATATACATAATCATTTATTTTTTTTATCGATAGTGTGGGATCACTGATGATTAGAAAAAATACATTAAACATTAGGGGCCATTCGAAACGATCAAACGTGATATGAAAAAAGGTAATGAACTTAGGTAAACAATATTTACAAACAACGATAGATTTAACTGAACTCTTCGAAAGTAAATTTATTAAATACAAAAACTTCTTAGATACATTTTTGGCTTTTATGAATTGCTAAGCCAAGAAAGTGTTCAAGTATCCACATAATATTTGTTTAATCGCATTTAGATCAAATTAAATCTACATCTATCAACATCATGCAAAACATTCAGAACTAATAAAAACCGATCCGGCATTCAATAAGTAAATACTATAACTGATAACATAGGGTTTTATTTTAGGTTAACTGCAAGAGGAATTCCTTATCTCTCAACAGAGTTTCATGCGTTAAGTTAAAATGCTCAGATAGCTAGGTACTAATAAAGATTTTTTTTTTTTTTAATTAAAAAAAAGTATCTTGTTTAAATAATAAAAAATATTTCCATAGATTAATAACATGTAAGTAGGTATCATCTAAGCTATTCAAATATGAAGTGCCCTTTACTTCAATCCTTATACCTAGTTACCTACCTTTAAAAACTTTCTTCGGTTTGGGCTTATATCCATAAACACCTTTTACTGTGTGATATTTTTGATGTTTTGCAAGTGACAGGCCTCCTTTTTGACAAGCAACGTGTTTCAATACAGCAAACTTAAACATTCTAAGTATTTTTTTGTATGTTTATAAAATAACCAAAATTATTTATAACAAATGCAAACTTCGACACAACCTAGAGCTCCAGTCAACCAACGATAATCACGTCACAAAAAATACTAAATGCAAACATTTATTATTCTTTATTAAACTCATTCAATGAATAGCTATTCTTAATCTTTCTCCATTTTCATAGAGAGCCTCTCTCGATCCCTCTCTGATTTATAAATATTGACACAGTATCATAGCCTGCGTTAGCATCACGTTACAAAAAATAAAGTTATATTTTTATTTTTAATCTTGAAAAATTTAGACTGGACTTGTTGAATTGCAGTTGTAGTCAGTGTTGCCATTAATTTTTTTCAAAAAATCTGCAAAAATGACGAAAAAAATCTGCAATGCAGATTTCTAAAGGAAAATGTGTTCACACAAAAAACATTTTTAATTAGATTCCAATGACAAAAAAATAACATAAACTAACTCAATTAATTAAAATAACATTGTTTCTTTTATAATGTACATTGTAGAGTAACCTATGCTTGAGGCATTTCATATTTTACTTTAAAGTCAGTGCAGTTATTATGATTTGATTTTATGGAATTGAACTTTATATAAAGAATGTCAGCATACAGCAAAATTATGGAAGATTGTTTTAAAGCGAACAAAATTTTAAAGTAGGCACGAGTGCAGATATAATCTTCGTTGCAGATTTTTGAATTTCAAAAGTCTGTGAATGGGAAGAAAATCTGCAAAATGAAGATAAATCTGCACTAATGGCAACGCTGGTTGTAGTCCATACAAATTGGTGTTTCGTCGGAGTCATCAGTGACTAGTGAAAGCCTTTGTCATTTGCAATTTGTATTGAGTTTAGTTCGGGTGCCTATTGTTTCGTCTTTTTCATTTCGCTCACTGTTATTTCGTTTTGGTCGAAATAATTTCCGTTCATTTCGCAAAAGCTTTGTTTGTTTTTTATTACTTAGTTTTGGGATCATTTCGTCTCACGATTACTTCGATTTTGTTGTTTTGTTTTTTATTTGTTTCGCATTTTCATTTAAACATCTACAGATTATTTAAGCTAAGGTTATTTCGTTAAAGATTGTTTCGCATTTTGTCTCTATATACTTCTTTTGTTTTGCAATTCGATTATTTAGCTATTAGTTACTTATAGTTTATGATTGATTCTGAGTCACCTTGTTTGGTTGACATAAAAGAAAAAATTTAAATAGTAATGAAAAAAACACGTAGAGTGTGGAGTTGGAAAAATATTGAAAAGGTTAACAATTTCCAGATATAAAAGGGAAAATTTGGTAAAGATTCCAGAATCAAGACTTTTCTAGACAAAAAAGACGTAGGTATATTCTGATAAAGGGCTAAAAAAGACTTTCATATAAGCATGCAATTATACAAAATTATGCGGAAACATAGCATACGTTTAGTTTGAATTAAATGTTTGTTTTCAATAAGCTATTTGTCAGATACTAATTTTTAAAACATTTACATATTTTTTTTTTTTTTAAGTAATATTTTGAGGTAAAATTAAGAATTAAAATACATAGGTAGTACCTACAGGAAGTTCAAAGTTTTTTATCACTAGGTAGGTACCTAAATGCGTGACAAAAAAGGGCATGACCGTTTAAAATTATTATGTTTGTATTAATTTCCAACAAATGTTAGTGAATGCAAGGCGTATGGCAGGTTGTGAAAATTGAGAAAATTGAAAATTTAGTTCATTTCGACTTTCAATTATTTCGCCATCGATTGATTGGCTTTTTGATTTTTGTGCATGTAAAGAACCTAAAGGCGTTAAAATTCGCGCGAATTTTAACGCCTTTAGGTTCTTTACATGCATAAAAATCAAAAAGCCAATCAAACGATGGCGAAATAATTGAAAGTCGAAATGAACAACAAACTTTGCAATGAAAATCGAAATGATCGAAAACGAAACAATTAAAGACGAAATAAACTAAGGATGAAATAATTCAGAAATGAAATAATCGAATAAAGAAACAATCAAAGACGAAATAAAGTTTGACCGAACTAATTGCAAAACGAAATTAAAATTTTCTGAACAATAAAAAACGAAATAAATGAAAAGTGAAACAATGAAAATCGAAACAACAAAATGCGAAACGACCTAGACAAAACAACAAAAAAATGAAATGAAAAAGACGAAACGAACCATACCCGTTTAGTTCAAGTTAAAGGCCATTAAAAGTTTTTAGGATCAATAATAATTCAACAAGTCCAATTAATGCTAAGTCTTCTACTCGACTATCATTTATCATTTTATTATAGAATTTGTATTTAAAAACCTATACAAATATAAAAATTTCCCATGCACGTCTATGTTTATTTGTTGGCTATGTTTTAAATCTGTGTGGTTTCAAAAATATTTGCTATGATATGTTTGCATATCTGCGATTTTAAATGCTAGTGTGCGTGCAATACAAAAAATCAAAACGATCGTAGCACACCGGCAACACCGATCATAATTGATAAGGTTGAGGGAACCAGTTGTCGCGAGTGCCACGGTCGGCCGCGCCAACATACAATCAATAGGGGATCCCACTTTAACAAATGGCAGCTGATATCACTTTTTCAATCCTCTAGTTTATTTTTTTAAATTTTTATTATGTGGCGATAACTCATCTTATATCAAAAAGTATTACCATAAATTGGAAAGTACTGATTGTAATAATAATAACTAGTTTACCTGTCTTGCATTCCATCTTGTTGTACCTATATTGATAAATACCCAAGTATAAAAGTTGGTATAGCCGTTATGTCTGCATTACATTTGAAACCCGTATATGAAAGTCATTTAAGCGATGACTGTACAAAAGCAATTTGTCTTTGGTAGCTGAAATTTTGCATACTTTTAGATGTATGTACCTAGATTTTTTGTATCCAATTTACCTACACAAAAATAAATTCAAACTTATGTCTAGTTTCAAAACCAGTGCAAGTGGCATTTAAGGAACTTACATAATGTATTGTAATGACTTTCCATATTTGAATTATAACGACTCCGAAAAGCAAACAAACGGACACAATAAAGCTTACGGTCGTAGTGCAAACATACCCTTATTTGCTATAATTATAGCAACTCTCAAACGAAAGAAGCACCATCTGCCGGAATATAGCAGATATACCAACTGTCAAATAAAAGCTTTTTGAGGGGAATTATTGGGAAATTTCCCCTACGGAAAGCTCTGGAAGCAAAGACCAGAACCATTTACTTATTTCCAGAGTTTGTCAAATAAGTATAAAAGGCACATGTTTCACCGGCAGCGAGACAGTTTTGTTTTTAATCGTGAATAAATAAGGTTGGTTGTGATAAAAGTGGAAAGTTAAGTTGGTGAATTAATTTAAGTGGTGAATAATAAATCGTTCTGTTTGTAGTAAGAAAAGTAAAGTGTTTTATTTTGTGAAATAAATAAGTGGACGTTTTGAAAAAAGTAAATAAGTTTTTTAAACGAACCTGAGAAAATATTACAGTATATATGGGAGACTTGATTTCCACATTTAACATGCTGGTAAGTGTGCACTGTGACTTTGAGGCTGGGTCTAGGAGAACTTTGGCATGATTTCTCAAACCAATATTTCCACAAAATCTAGTTAGTTAAAGCGTTTCTTTCGGTCCACCTGAAAATAATTTAAATAGTTTTGATTCAATAGGCATGTTCATAGTACGGGAGCCGACCGTAAGATTACCTATCTCATCGGGCCACACAAAAATTGAGTGCCAACTGATAGCTTCAGTCCAAACATTTACGAAACCACTGGTCGGACAAGCCTTTTCTGGTCACAATGGTTAGAAAATGCACTTTTCAGGTTGCATTTTCCGATAAATGTACCAATAATATAAGCAACTTCTATAAATGGGATATCAAATGAATGCTAAGGCTGTCCTCTATCTACATGATACCAATGGTTGGACAAACTTGTTTTGGCTGTTGCGACCAGTCCGACCATTTAAAAAAAAAATCGTCTTTTCTTAACACTGCGCTTCACATTAGAGAAAACTGAGTGAAATCATATCAAATAGCTATGAAAGTGGCCTTAACCACTTTTTTCTCATTTTCATCCAAGGATACACAAAATCCCAAATTTTAGAAAAGTGGTCGGACTCGTGGCAGCAGCCAAAAAAAGTTTGTCCAACCAATGGCATCGTGCAGACGACAGTCTTGGCTTTCATTTGATACCACATTTATAGAAGTTGCTTATATTGTAGGTACATTTAGCGGAAAATGCAACCTGAAAAGTAACCATTGCGACCAGAAAAGGCTTGTCCGACCAGTGGTTCCGTAAATGTTTGGACTGAAGCTATCAGTTGGCATTCAATTTTGGCATGGCCACGGTGCACAGTGTGGGAATTTGCTCATCTAGCGGAATTAAATTAATAGCGCTTACAAGTTAAAGTTTTTAATAATTTTTTTTTTTTGCAAGATTTATCATAAATATGTGGACAATGAAATTTAAGGATAATTATTAATATACTTGGCTAAATTTTTCATGTACAGAGCTCTGAAAGTACAAGTTTTTTGCACCTTGGTGGACCCATTTTGACAAATGAAATACGGTCACAAAAAAATAGCCTTTTTAAAATTTTTTGCATAAGATTCATTATGCATATATACAACAATAAATACAACTAGAATTTTTTGAATAATGTAAACAAATGTTTGATATACAGAGCTCAGAAAGTACACGTTTTTTGCACATTGGTAGACCCTCTTAAAAAAAATGAATTCGCTCCAAAAAAAAGCTTTTTGTAATTTTTGTTTGTAGTATTTATAATTAATGTATACAAAAATGAAATAATTCTACAGAAATTTGTATACTTTGGCAAATTTTTGACGAACGGAGCTCTGAAAGTACGCATTTTATGCACTTAGGTTTTTCTCAAAATTTGTTGCTTCTTCGAAAAATGTGCTATGATCTATTTTGTGTGAAACTTTATGAGCTAAAATATTATTTCATTTTTGATTTTGAACAAATTAATTGTTTTCGAGATATTTACAAAAAAACTGAACTTTGTACAAAACCAAAAGTTTAATTTTGAACTGCTATAGCTTCAATATTCTTAAACTTACAAAGTTCGTTAATATCCCATTTTTTCCTTAATTTTGGAGGCACCCTAATAACTTGGATTTATAATGAGAAGATGTACCTACGCAAAATCCTGCATACAAAAGTTACAGCCGATAAATACTTTTTAAGTAGGTAAATTTTTTGGCCTAGGTTGCTACACCAGGAAGTTCTTATTCATTTTACTCGTAATCTATTGATTATTCGAAAAAGAGTATGCTCATCCTTACTGTGTAGTATCATAAGATCTACTATTTTTTACTTTTCATTTTTTCAAAAAAAAAAAAAAAATGGTTTCCAAGAAATTATCAAAAAAAAAATTAATTTTACCCCTTTTCACCCCCCCTCCCCCCCTAAATATTTTAGCCCCGGCCCAAATTTAGGGTAATTTTTAGAAAATGCTAAGGATGTCAAAACAAAGCTCTCCATCAAAATTCAACTTTGTCGGAAGTCTTTCTCAGTGAAAATCTAATTTTTCCCCTTTTATTTTTTTTGAAAGCCAATTCGAAAATGAAAAATAAATGTATGGGTGTCGCACCTACGCGCAGCAACTTAAAGCGCTAAATGATAGCTGACATATCAGGCTTTCCAATGCATATAGTTTTTCATCCGAACAACACTGAATACTTAAGTTTTTCTCTCGTGAATAACGAAATTGAATAAAAATTGCCCCTTTTTTAATCCCATCCACCAACAGATATATTTAAACACCCTAAGGACTGTAATTTTACTTAATTTTCAATCCCCTGATATGGCATCTATTAAATCAAAACAAAACTTTAAATAAAAAATGCACCATGCACTCACAAAAAAAGATATTTCAAAACTACCTTCTCAAGCCAATTTTCTTTGAGTTTATCACCAATCGCAACTTTAAGAACGATTAATTTTATTTTGCATAACTCCCACGTAAAATTTCTTTCATAATCGCTAAGAAGAAGCTTTAAGCTGCAAGCAAAACAAGTTTTTACATCAGTTTGTGGCAGTAATTTTTTGAATTAAATTCCGCTAGATTAGCGAATTCCCACACTGTGCGGTGGTTAGATAATCTTACGGTCGGCTCACGGACTATCAGGGAAATGAGATCCCAGAGCCCACAGCAATCTTAGTTCAGAATTTTCGCTGTCAAATATTGGATTTGCTTCCTCATTTTTTGACATTTTCCTGAAAATGACTAATAGTTTTGAAAATTGAAACACTTATCGAAAAATGTCTAGAGATGAACTCTAAAAATATCCATGAATACGATTTAACTTCTGGCAGCATCAGTGACGTGTGCCACTTAAGCCATACTTTTCCCATACAAATTTGTATGCGAATTTAACTCTTTTTACGTTAGATTTTTTTCACCTCGAACTACAATTGCTATTCTAAAATTTTTTTGATTTGTATTCTATAACCACCTATAAAAAAGACCTCATTAAAAAAATTACGCTTAAAAATTCTTTATAAAATATTTCGATTTCTAAAATTATTGGTTTTTACATAGAAGATGTTTGATCATTTTTCAGACCTAAAAATTTTCAATTTTTTTTTTGTATTAAATTTTTCAGTGGGATCTTTAACAGGGATAATAATTAAACACGAACTAAGAAAAAAAAAATTAATAGCGGCCTTAGTTCGAAAAAAATAAAACCCAAACAGGGTAAGACTTCTAACACAAATTTGTATGGCAAAAGTATGACCAAAGGGACAGGGGGTGGAATATTATTAAAACAGTGTGGTATACGTAAATTTTACTCAAGCAGATACTTTTTTGTAGAACGTAAAATTTTCTATCGATCTAATAAAGTAACTTTTCCAAGGACTTGAAATTTTTTGAGATATAATCATCATGATAACACAACACCGCGTTTTTGTCCATACATTTTGTATGAAAAAAAAAGAAAATTACGATGCACCACCACTAAATAATATCAATATAAATAGCTCAAATTCTTACATATTTAATATTAAGTTTAATATTTTTGGAGTCTCAACCGAAATTTCGAGACCAATCATGAAAAGTGTGCGAATATGTTGGAATTTTGGTTTTTCATATTAATGGAAACTTAATAATTATATATTAAAATCATGGAAAAATAGTCGAAATAGACATTCAAATGTGCAAACCCAGCCAAAACTCCGATAAAGCTAAAAATTGGTAAGGACCTTCCTTTCAGCAACACAAATCAACTGTGAAAATTCCCTGTTAATTCCACTCGAGGATATACAGTTGCGGTCAAAATAATAGTAGTACCTAATCCTCATCAAAAAATCAAAATTGATAAAAAGTTGATCCCTTTATTTTAAACAAATAAAAACTCATAGGATTTTCTAATTGGTGATTTTAAGCTTTTATTTTCGAAAAAAAGTAAAAAAATCAAGTATAATGTTTGATCTGATATTTTCAAATTTATTGAATAACTTTTGAAATACAGCAGTCAAAAAAATAGAAGTGTAAAGATAATCCTTCTTTGAATATTGCAAAGAAAGCAAAGTTTGGGCAAAATTTTTATCATGAGATTTAGTTGAGGGTTTGAACTTTAAACTTACATTTAGTTGCAAGTCCTTCACTGGAAATAACAGCAGCACAACGTAATTGCATCGAGTTTATCAGGTGTTCACACTTTTCTACGCTGTGTTGTATAGCTTCCCAAAGGACTTTATTGTTAGTTGACTGGCAACTAGCAACATATTTCTTTGCATCCCACAACAGGTTCCCAATGGGATTTAAGTCCGCAGACTGTGTGAGCCAGTCCATAACATCAATTCTCTTTGCTTGGAATCATGCATTGCTTCGAAAGTTTACTAGTAGGCTTTGGGCTATGGTCAGGGGCGGATAAAGCTGTTTTGCCGCCCTGGGCCAACATTTTGTTGCCGCCCCCATGCAGAGATTTTGAATAAACACTAAAAACAGTAAAACTCCTTATAACAAAATTTTTCGTCGTAATCAACATTTTTTTGATTAATTAAATACCTGTTTGACTTTCATATCAAACTGAATAATTATGCATTGAAAATGTATTGGCCAAGAGCCGGGTACTTTTTGTCTGCTCGTTTTTTAACGATAAATTTCAAACGGTGATTGTTATTCAAAAGAAGCATAACTATCTTTTATGGATCAGGAAATTGTCTACGAAAAAAATTGTGGCACTTTTTTCGTAAGAACGATTGCTTAAGAAATATAGCCTTTTTTAAAAAAGGAAAATTGACGAAAATATCGGGTTTTTGGGTATAACTCTTTAACGGTAAATGTTATCGGAAAGTGTTTCAAATAATTTTTGTCCTAAATTTACAAGAAAATATAAAAATGTTTTTCCTAAAACTTACCGATAAAAAGATATAATTATTTTAAGAACTTGGTCAATTGTCAAAAATAATGGTTTTCTGATTTTAATTCGATAATGACAAAGTTGTTAAAAATATAGGTATACTGAGTTTGTAGACGTCAAATTGTTTTACCTAAAATATTGTAAAAGTTCTTGCCACACAAGTGGTTGGTTACAAGATATTGCGATATCAATTGGCGATTCAAAATAGCTTTTTATGGCTTTTAGTCCTACAAATTGGCGTTTCGTTCGGCTTACTCACTTGAACTCATCAGTGACATAGTGAGGGCTTTGTCATACGCAATTTGTTTTAAGTTCAGTTCAACTTACATAAATTTTTCAACGAAAATCCACTGTAAACTATATCCAACAAGATCAGAATTCCTAATCATTAAGCTTGAAGTTTTTTTGCCCGGGGCTAGGCATAGTTTCTATATAAGAAGGTTTTATAATACAAATTCTATATACTACTGAAATAAATCAGCCAAGTAGAAGACTTAGCATTAAGGATTGGACTTGTTGAATTATTGATTCAAAATAGCTTTTTATGGCCTTTAGTCCTACAAATTGGGGTGCAGGGAATTAACTTCACGGGAACTACCTTCACATGGGAATTAACTTCACCACTAGTGGGAATTAATTGCACTTTTTTGAAGTGAAATTATTTCCCACTGAAAGTGAGTAATAATTTCACTTTTTTGTGGGAATTAATTTCACTTTAATGTGCGTTTCTTTAAATCCAGATTCTTTAAATGCAAAAGAAACTTTGCATACACCCAACCTCGCACTTACCCCAAATCCTATAATGTGCCCAAGCAGGGGGGTTGCATACATACCTCACTGTTAATTCGCCGTAATGCTTTGCCTTATATAAAAACAGTGCTAGCAGCAAGCATTACATACCTCACTGTTAATTCGCCGTAATGCTTTGCCTTATATAAAAACAGTGCTAGCAGCAAGCATTACGGCGAATAAACAGTGAGGTATGTATGGGGGGGCATGCTGCCCCCCTGCAACCCCCTGCTTGGGCTCATTATAGGATTTGGGGTAGGTGCGAGGCTGGGTGTATGCAAGTTTCTTTTACATTTAAACAATCTGGATTTAAGGAAACACAATTTTACATTTTTGTAATTTTTATCATATCATAGGTGGGAAATAACTTCACACAATTTCGGGATGAAATTATTTCCCACCTTCAGTGGGAAATTACTCCACAAAAAAAAGGTGAAATTAATTCCCACTAGTGGTGAAGTAAATTCCCATGTGAAGGTAGTTCCCGTGAAGTTAATTCCCTGCACCCAAATTGGCGTTTCGTTCGGCTTACTCACTTGAACTCATCAGTGACATAGTGAGGGCTTTGTCATACGCAATTTGTTTTAAGTTCAGTTCAACTTACATGAATTTTTCAACGAAAATCCACTGTAAACTATATCCAACATATCATATATCTGACAAAGCCCTCACTATGTCACTGATGAGTTCAAGTGAGTAAGCCGAACGAAACGCCAATTTGTAGGACTAAAGGCCATAAAAAGCTATTATGAATCAATAATTCAACAAGTCCAATCCTTAATGCTAAGTCTTCTTGGCTGATTTATTTCAGTAGTATATAGAATTTGTATTATAAAACCTTCTTATATAGATATCAATTGGCAAAATGTCAAAAATATAGAGTTTTCACTTACAACACTCTTAAACGGTTAAACTCATCGTTGAGTATTTTATGCAAAGAAAATTGTATTTTGTTCTAAAATGTACCATTCAAAAGATATATATGTGGTAACATTTTGTCACCAATTTGTCGCCAATTCTCTTTCTACTGGCGATTGACGATGTTTTGACGGCCAGCGTTGGAACAGCAGAGAGGCAGGGCATTCAATGGAGACCGTTTGAAAGGCTTAGCCACTTAGACTATGCCGATGATATATGTCTCTTGGCAAATAACATCAGCGGGCTGAACGGGATGTGTCAAGCTCTGAAGGTAAAAGGAGAGGCGAGTGGTTTTAAAATAAATAGCAAAAAGACAAAAATAATGCTCACAGGCCGCTCCACACATCAGCGTATTTTAATACAGGAGACGCCAGTTGAAGAGGTTGAACAATTTAACTACCTTGGAAGTATTGTTTCAGCAAATGGTGGTACTGATCTGGACGTTAAAAGTAGAATAAATAAAGCTCGCGCAGCCTTCGGTTCTCTCTCCCAAATTTGGAAATCATGTCAAATCTCCTTGCGCACAAAGTTGAGATTCTTCGAATCCAATGTCAAATCCGTGCTGTTATATGCTTGCGAAACCTGGAAAGTCACGACTACCATCTCAAAGAAATTGCAGGCTTTTGTGAACCGTTGTCTACGCCATATTCTAAAAATTCGCTGGCCACAAATTATATTAAACGAGGAATTGTGGCAAAGGACAAGTCAAGAGCGCAGCGGCTGGACGTTGACATAAGAGAGCGTAAATGGCAATGGATTGGTCACACACTGAGGAAACCAAACGATGAAATTGCAAAGCAGTCATTTGAATGGAATCTTCAGGGTGCACGGCGGGTTGGAAGACCAAGAACAACATGGAAATCAACAGTTCTAGCAGAAGCAGACTCCCAGAGAAAGACGTGGCCACAGTTAATATATCTATCTGCAGACCGTGAAGGATGGAAACGATTTGTTGGCGCCCTATGCCCCAACCGGGGTTACAGGACTTGATGATGATAATGAACATTTTGTCAAAAGTATCATTTGCTCTTCTTAAAAGACTTCTTCTATTTGTTAACGATTCATTTATTGTTATGGCGTCTTGATTGACGCTGGTACACGAAAGATGCCGCACCCCCAAATCCGATGTGCGGTTTACAGCAGCCGAAGCTGCCGAAGGATTCTCCATAAAATGGTTACCTCTTGGGGACTCATTTCCATTTGTTGTCATATTTCATGTATTAGCATATATCCTTCCACCATGGTGTTTTCCGAGATACGGTTAATAACATACATAAGCTCAGATTTGACAGGCACACCCGCCTTTTGTATGGTCAAACACATAACTGCTCGAGGCCGCCCACTATGGGAAAACAAAACAGACGCCTTTTGTAGCCGCCCAATATGGGTTACAGACGCTACCTGCTGCTGCCGTTGGCCTTTTAACAAAAAAACGCTCCTCCGCCACCAGACTACCATGCCGTTGACCGCCACCTGCAGTTCATCCGTCTTAAGGGGGCTTTTAATCATCCCAAGGACAAGTTTGTGCCCTGACCAGCATAGCTGGGATGTCTGCTTATCCCGGCATCCATTCGGTCCCCCTGCACGTTAGCGTTACCCGCCCTCTACCACGCGGAGGTGTGCATAGGGATTTTCCTATCATTGAGCCTAGGGCCATATGGCGTCCTATTACTCTCAAGTACTTTTAGAGAGGGCGCCCTATACCCCAACCGGGGTTACAGGACTTGATGAACATTTTGTCATATACAAGTGGTTGATTGTTAGGTTCAGTAGATAGTAGTTTTTGGGAAAACGTTTGCAAAAATTCCCTTAAAAAAAAATATATATGTATATATTTTACTAGGATTTATAATAAAAATCAAATTTTTTTAAACTTGATACGATAAGGTACTTAAGTTTTTAAAAGGTGATTCCTATGAGAGGAATTTTATTTCTATAAAACTGAAGCACATATGAACTTCCTGATGGTTAGGAAAACGTTAACTTGTATGACCAAACTTTTCTTGTTTCATTGGCACAGATTAAATGAGAGACCACCAGACTTCAATGATTTTGTGAGAAGGGAAAAGTTTCAGTGGCAAAACTTTCCACATTTACCCACAGGGAGGAGTGAATTTACACGCAAGTTACAAATTGAAAGCAATTTAATTATTTTCTCGCAGAAACGTTGAATGGAGAAGGTCCACATACATGAGAACGTATACATGCACTCAGACGAATACTTCATGTTTTAATTATTAATTGAGAAAGAAACTTTAGTTAATATGCATTAAATTCTAATGTAGTACCTACATATAGAGTAGATCTAAATTTATAAATAATTGAAAATGCCATAAGTAGCACAAGAAACGCCACCATGATGAAGTGTTTGTTTAACCTCCAAGTGGTGGTACTGGGAAACTAATTGTGTATTGTTTGAGACGTATGTAGGTATATAGGTATACAAGTAAAACAAATTTTTTGCATTGAGAGTTGAAAAGATTTTAACTTATCGGCCCTCGAAATGGAGCTTCCCGAATTCAAATTCAAATTAGAGAGGGAATAAAGGATTTTTACAGCTTATGGTAAAAATATAGCAGAAATATTTCATCCAAAAGCGTAACGCCACCGTAAACGTAGTAAGGTTTTAAACTTCATATGGAAAATTTGACAGACTAACGCAGTTTACAGCTTTACTACGTTTACGACTTTTTGCTTTTGCTTAAATATCCAAATCGACATTTTGTCTCTTATGTAAGCCCAGCGTAAATGGTCCAAAAGCTATGTAGGTATATCAATATGTTTATTAAAAAAACGAAATGAACGAAAAATATCTAACACTCTGTCTTAATAAAATGAATTACTTACTTACTTACTTATCTAACACTCAGAAAAAAATGAGCTAAAATCAAGAATATCGGTGTCAAATCAAGCCGATTCGTTGACGAAAGTCAGTTAAGTTTGAAAATTCTTAATCCAAGCCCTAAATTCTTGTTTTGAGCCCGTTTCTTATAAGTTTAGAATTCATATTTTAAGACTAATAATGCTTAAGTTAGGTATACAATCGGATCATTTTATGAATGAAACAGTTTTGAACAGTTTTGGCAAAAAATTGTTTCAAACTCAACATTTTGAAGAAAAACTATTATTATTTTTTAAATTATAGGTTTGAAAACAGATTTTGCTGAAATTGTTTATTAAAAGAACTTTATTTAATAATCAACTATTAAAATGGACTTCTGGCTTTTCAAAAAGCTACAAAGCATTGCTGCAAGTGTTGCCGTTGTTTCTTAATTATTTTTTTTCTATTTTATGCAATTATTTTATTAAATTGCCCCTCCCGTCCAAGCGGTGGGAGATATTGCCCCCTTCGGTAGGATTTTTTTCTTGTCTTCTTCTCATCTAGGTACATGCTCTGAATTTTTCGGCAGATTTTACGTGAATTTCCAAAAAAAAACGAAAGGAAATTTAATTTACCCCTATTGCGAGGGGATGAAAATAAAAATCTGAAAAAAATAGGGATTTTTTTATTAATATATAGATTTATTTAATATAATATTAAAACTAAAAAAAACCATTTAACGACTACCCTAATTAACATACTTAATCTAAAATAAGTTTTTTTGTTATGCCGAAGTCGCCTTCAAACCTGACGGCTGATGGTTGTATTGCATTGAAGTATACATATTATAGATATAGTCCTGTGCATCTGAAGGGAAAAAACAGGAACACTATATTCAAAAAGAAATTGATATATGTATCTAATTATTGAAATAATAAACGTTTACCTTGATTTGTGCAAGATTTAGCGATATGGAACTTTTGCTTACAGTACTCGTTGTGAATCCTGGTTAGCCTCATAAAACTTTTGAATTTTCTTTTAAATGTTCCCCATTTTGAGAACAGGAGAGAGTCTTTCGATGGTATATATCCATATCCATATGTCAAAGTCAATTTTTATCTTAAAGGTTAACTATTAAATAAAAATGAAACGAAAACGAAATTAAAAAAGTTGAGAGTTATAAAATCGAGTCTTACCAAATCTGCATAAGCTCTTGCTTGTGATATATTGTTGACCATGGCTGGAGCCCAAGATGTGGGTATTATGCTTCTTTGAGGTTTTCATTTTTAATATATTGCAGAAAGCTAAAATGAAAAATTAGTTCATAAAAGAATAGCACATTAAGAACTTTAAAAGTGCTCGGTTTGTCAAAAAAACCCTTAGGGCGGCTGGAAAGTTTTTGATGAGGGTTTCAACGACGGAATATAAGAACATGAGTTCACTCCATTATTTTCATTTTCAAAAACACTTAAATAACTTCAGCTTCACACGACCCGAACTAGAATGTAGTGCATATCAAAATGAAAAAAAACGATCTAAGCTTCCTTGCAATTAAAATTATACGAGTGGATCGTTTTGGCTTGATCTGAGAATAATATTCTTGATTTTAAGATTTATATTCCTTTTTAAGAATGTAAAATCTTATTATTAGAGCGTGGCGGGCGCAACATACGCACGTTTAAGATTGTTTCGTCGTTTTAATTCTAAGAAATCTTGAGTTAAGATTGTTTCATTCATATTAAAAAAAAAACTAAATCAAGACTTTAACGGACTTAATTTAAGAATATGAAACTTGTTATAAGATTAAATAAATCTTATATTCAGAATGCCATACTCAAATCAAGTTCGTTGGGCTTAATTTCGTTTGCCTTTTTTTCTCTGAGTGTATAGGAGCACCTGCCCAAATGTGAGAATTATATTCTAGCTTTGGGCGTATAAGGGCTTCATAGATTACAGCCAGATCAGAAGGGGACAACATTTCTTACACCTTCGAAGAAGACCTAAACACTTATTGCAGCGTTCTTGGCAACGTGACGTTGAATATGTGATCATCCCACAGAAGGTAATCTGTAATACACATGGGTTGGGTACGAAATCCCGAATGCCAAAATCCCGAAATGGAAAAAAATCCCGAATGCCAAAATCCCGAAAGACAAAATCCCGAATGGACAAAATCCCGAATGGACAGAATCCCAAATGGCTAAAATCCCGAATGCCAGATTCCCGAATACCATAATCCCGAATGCATTCATGATTTGGGGTATTCGGGATTCTCATTTTTTGCTTTTTAGATTTTGGTATTCGGGATTTTGTACCCTTCCCGATGCACATACCCAGAACTGAAAGTTGTTCAGTCTGCTCGATGCAAGTACCGCACATAGATAGCGACACTGGGGATGGGTTTTGCTTTAACGACAGCAGAAAGCATTGGGTTTTTGAAGCATTAAATTCCACGTGATTTTTAGTTCCCCGCTGGACAATGCTGTCAAGATCAGAATTTAATGAGCTTATCATACGCTGCCATTCAAGTTCCACATCCGAAATGCAGGGATGTAAATCTAGAATATGAATATGAAAACCTGAGGGTGCTATCGTCAGCAAAACAATTTAATGGATTAAAAGTTTCAGATAACAGATCATTAATGAAAATGAGATAGAGGTTAGGAGACAAAACAGAGCCCTGGGGCACACAAGCATTTATTTTATGAATATCAGACCTAAAACCGTCCAATACAACTTGTATAGTTCGGCCCAAAAGGTAATTTCTAATCCAAAATCCAATGAAGAGGGGATTCATCGATACCAAATGCACACATTTTCTATAAGAGAGCGTGATGCCAAACTCTCTCAAACGCTTTTGAAACATCAAGTGCAATAATCTTACTATCTCCAAGACGATATTCAGATTTGTTCCACTGCTCAGTGATATGACAGGTTTTAATAATTTTGTTCATGTAGAAGCCAAAATATTTTTTTTGGATTTTCAAATAATATTCCAATTCCGATTTTTGAAAATTTAATATTTTGAATTTTTTTGAAACTTGGTACCTTACAGTTTCTCTACACATTTTAAAATATACATATATCCATATGTATATACAAAAAAAAATATTTAGCTTTTATGAAAAAATATCTTAGACACCTTCTTTTGCATTTTTTTTAACAAATACAAATACTTGTGATTGTGATTGTGATCTAGTCATTAATTTAGTTTGCCACACTTTTTTGTTTCACTTAAAAAGCTTTTTAGTTTTTTTGTAGCTAATCTTCCTCTATTGACGAAAAGATCACAAAAGAAAATGGGACTAATATGAGCTTACAAAAATTGATTTCTTTAAATACCAAAGCAAATAATATAATATAAAATTATCATAACTTTTTGACACTAAAAAATTATTGTGATTATTTCCCATTTGCATGCCTTATCAATTATTTAAATGTTGTCTAATGAAGTACGAAGAAATCAACTAATAAAGTCAACAATCAGCTTGAAGTCATCTGATTACAAAACAAACATTTGAACCCTAGTTATTTTCGAAAAGAAGTCTTGGAGCAGTATAGATTTTCGGTTATCAAAACAAGTTTAAATCTGTAGTTACACATGTACATTTCGTTCAATCTCATTTTAAAGTTTAATTTTTAAACTGAAAACAATAACATTGAGCTTATACAGAGGTCCATAGAAAAATGACTATAACATTTTTTAAATTCTCAGTGAATCACTTTAAACAAAGCTTCTCTCTTTCAAAATCCGGAAGTTTCATTTCTTAGAATCCATTCCATGATTCAGAGCTATACACAATACACAACCTGCTTTACGACAACAACGGAACCTATAATTTTGATATCAATGAAAGGTAAAGATACCACCCTTTAACTTCCCCTTTGTTTGATAGTTGTGTGTCATCATTTTAATGTGTTTCACATTCTACAATACACCTGAAGCTATTGGTAAAAGCTCACTTGCTGTTATCAATTCCAAAGAACTGATAAGATTACATGCCAAAGATAGCGGTTTATATTCAGCAGGTGAACAATTTCGAAAAACCACACCAACGCCCTGAGTAACGAACGAAATTCTGCCATAGACGGTACCTTCGATCGACTTATCCGTCTAAAAATAGGTCAGTGAAGAAAAATTTGTGAATAAATATAAAAATTATTTAAAACTATTCGATTTTATTTAATTAAAAAACAAAATTTAATTAATAAAAAGTCGCCATGCGACTAAAAGTGCAATTTCTGGCGATCCTCTTATGTGGATTAGCTCTAACGCGAGGTGAAAACTTATCGAAACCTAACGAAAAAATAGATTTAAGTGTGGCCAAATCTCTTAATTTAAATAGTGAATTATTCGAGGATGTAGAACAAGTCGTTGACATAAAAACGGTCGAAGAAAAGAAACCTGCGACTACGGTTCCGCCAAAAGTAACTACGGTAAAACCAAGCGAAGCGCCTAAGAAAATTCTACCCAAAGAACTACCCATTTCTACAGCAAAACCATTCATTGGACCACAACTACCTGATGACCTGAAAAACATATCTTCTTTGCTTGCATCACGATCTGGAAAAATGATGATGGGTTATTCAGATTTCTTTGACAATTCCGATGGATATGACTGGGGTAAGCAAATACAAAAAAAAAAATTAAGAACATTTTTGTAAATTAGGTTGAATAAAGTTTGTACAGCTCATTTCGTTACAAGATAGTTTGATAGCAAAGAAAAGCCACAGCATATACATAAGATAAGATAAGAAACAAAAATTGTGGAACTTAAAAATGGACAGGTGCGTCACTTTTTTTTCAACGAAAAGCTAAGACTTATCTAGGTACCTGTGCCTAGATACTATGTTATGTTATCTTTTGATAGCTTTGTTTGTTTTGTTGGTTTAGCGAAATTTAAGGTTTTGATAGGAGTAGGTATGTAATGTCGATTTTATAAGATAAAATAAGAAGCTTTTGACAAAAATAAAAATATTTCCTTGATTATGAGTCAACAAAGTCAATATTTGTGACTGGTGTGGAGGTATTGATTAGCAATATCTCTTCGATAAGCGATAATTTCACAATTGAAATGATAGCAGGTTGAAACTTAAGTGATATCACCGTTTTTAAATTTAGTGTAAATGAAAAGATGCAACCAATTGCGCTTTAAACAAAAAATTATTTATGGATGAGGAATTTCAAGTAAATTTAAGTCATTCATTCCTTACAGAACTTGAGCTGTTTTTTAAAAATAATTGATTTTTATTTGTTGTGATACAAAATAGGGACATATAGTCATTGGGATATGAAGAACATCTTTCATTTGTATATTGTATGCTTCCTCTAATCCAGCGGTTCCCAAACTTTGTACGCTGTGGAACCCTAAGCAACCCCCAAATATATTTCGGAACCCCATCCTGACAATAGCAAAAAATGAAAAACAACACATTTTAAAATCATTTTTTTTATTTAGTATGAAGAATGAATCTGTTTCATTGTTTGATTTATAATTGAATCGGTGAGTGGAAGAATAGTACAAGCGCCAAATTAAAAATGTAAGAAGAAAAGGCATAACTTCTTATTGCTCAGACAAAAAATAGATTTTTCTGTACGTAAATGTTGAAAGGATTGCTCATGATAGAAAAGTTTAAAATTTCTTTTTTAAAAATATTTGTTTACGCCAATAAACAAGTTATTTTAATTTTTCTGCAACGGCACATGTACTGTTCTTTCACTCACCGATTCATTTGTTTTTAAATTAACTTCTATGTCCGAAAATTGTATTCGCATATCTGGGGCAGCGTCCAGCCTCGGTCTGTATTTAGTTTTTGTGTAAGTATACGCTGAAAAGCCTACTTCACAGCGGTACGTTGTAACTAAAGGTAGCAAATTTAATATAGTTTTCTTGGCAAGCTCAGGGAACTCATTCTTAATACTGTAATATTTTCTCAGGTTCGTTTATAAAACTTATTTACTTTATTTAAAACATCCACTTATTTATTTCACAAAATAAAACACTTTACTTTTCTTACTACAAACAAACGATTTATTGTTCACCACTGAAATTAATTCACAAACTTTACCTTTCACTTTTATTACAACCAACTTTATTCATTCACGATTAAAAACAAACTGCATCGCTGCCGTTCAAACATGTGCCTTTTTTACTTGTTTTCCAAGCTCTGGAAAGTAGTGGAATGTTCTGGTCTCTGCTTTCAGAGCTTTCCGTAGTGGAAATTTACCAATAATTTCTCTTCCAAAAGCTTCGGCAGATGGCGCTTCTTTCGTTTAAGAGTCGCTATAATTATAGCTAATAAGGGTATGTTTGTACTGCGACCGAAAGCTTTAATGTGCTTTTCGGAGTCGTTATAGCTCAAATATAGAAAGTCATTACAATACCAATCCAAAATTCGTTTAATGATACAGAATCAAATACAAATTTTGATGAAGAGGAGCTCTGCACATCTATCAGGGATTCGTATTCCTGTATACTCAGGGTCATAGGCTTGATAGATTTCATTAGAAATGAATTTTATACCCACTCGATATCAGTATTTGTATCGGGAACGCATCCAGCATGGATCTTTCGAGACTTACCAAATGGAGAGCAATAACATTGATAATATCTGCTCTGAATTCAAGCATGTTTTCTTGCAAGAATTCATGTAAAACTGGAAAACACTCAAAATTAAATTTAGTAAAAAAATGAATTTAGCAAAATGAATTTAGTAATGAAAATCCACCTGAAAGAGCAATTTCAAGGACAGTTTCGAACTCAGCGCATCAAAGACCATCAGAAAAATATATGTTGGTTCATGTTACAGACAAAAATTCAAATTTTGTAACACAAACATTTCTTAATGCTTTCGAGTGGATTTTCGAATACAGTAAAAATACGTCATTTTTCGATTAGTGCTTGAGTCCAAATGGGTTGTCGCAGAAAAAAACCTTGAAAAGGGATTTATTGGAAATTGTGTATGCCTTCAATGGTAGCTTGATGAAATTTTCGAATAGTTGGTAGTTTTCGAGCCATTAGTGAAAAACTCCCAAAACATGAATTTTTGCATTATTTTTTGCATTATTGTCCATGTTGCGTCACGAAATTTTGTTGTTCAGCACACCCGAAAAAATTTAAGAAGCAAACAATCAAAACTACCCCACAATTTGCTCGCAAGGAGCCTTTTTGAGCACAAATTAACTGCACTAAGATCCAGAAATTAATTTTTCTTTTCAAAGCTGCCAGTTTGTCTCTCGCATAAGATAGTGTAATTGATTTTTCCTGCAGAACTGTAGCAGTTTCGTTGATCTTCTCGAAAATGTCTGCAAGATAAGCTAATTTCGTAATCCATCATGCATGCTCATTGCATATATATCAAAGAGGTTTGCAGTTGAAGACCAATTTTTTTTTTCAGTTTGAACACATTCAACTCATCACGAAGTTGAAATAACCTGGATAAAGCTTTTCCTCTGGAAAGCCATCGGAAGAAGAAGCGACTGACTGCCCATATTTTTACACACTAATTTAAACAATCTTGATTGGAGAGGACGACTCTTTGCAAAATTTACTATTTTCACAGCTTCACGAGAACTTTTTTAAATCAGTTGGCATTCTTTTCATAACAAGTCCATAACGATGGAAAATACAATGACTGCTGGTACTTCTAGGAGCAAAGTTTTTAATATTTGAAACAACCCCTTTAACTATATGAAGAAAAATACAAATAATAGAAAATTAT
This sequence comes from Dasysyrphus tricinctus, assembly GCA_963921185.1. NCBI lineage: Eukaryota > Metazoa > Arthropoda > Insecta > Diptera > Syrphidae > Dasysyrphus > Dasysyrphus tricinctus. The sequence goes on along the minus strand of OY992530.1, from coordinate 58,617,939 downwards.
TTTTGTTTATGTTTTGTGTTTTCAGTTTATGACCTTGAAGTTCACACTACGATTAAAAATAATTAACTCCAAACAAAAATGTGGTTAATTTTTTTTGTGAAATTTTATTCTTTTTTTTCTTTTATTGTTTGTATTTACTGTTTATACTTCAAGAAATTTGTGGAACCCTGAAAACTCTCCCGCGGAACCCCAGGGTTCCGCGGAACACACTTTGGGAATCGCTGCTCTAATCAACTCAGTTGGCTCTGAGGAAATTTAAGCTATCGTAGAGCCCTATGCAAAACTTTTGGGCAAATCTATTCCGTTTCGTGTACTGTAAGGGTATGTGAATTATTTGGTAGTTGTACCTAGAAAGTTTTGGAGGAGTATTGAAGATCCATTTGTATAGGTATATTTTAAGATGCTATATTCGAATTTTCACTTAGGTATCCACATCATATTTTTGCTGTTAGCACCACCTTTTCAAGAGGAAAAAAGCCACTCAAGAACAATTTCATTTATAGATACAAAGAAAAAAAAATAGATCATTTTGGATTTTCTATTTAAGGGGCGTGGCATCCACCCACTTTTCCAAAAGTGCTATCAATTATATGGGGCAGGGGGCACACCTTCAGAGAGGCCTTATGTCAACCAAACACATTTGAAAGTCTCAAAATAATCGTGTAATTTAAGTTATACCATAGACTAACTAATAATAAAGACAGGCCGCTTCATATAAAGAAAAAGGACCCGATTTGAGATTGCCTCCACTTAGATTGCCTCCACCTCTCATACATGTTTTGTACTTGGCGAGAAAAGCTTTTGCTGTATGAAGCTTTCAAGTTGCATCGAACTGAAACTCATTTCACCACTATCGCAAGTGTACCTGTTTTTGTTGTTGGTTTTGGGTATTTTGTCTGTTTTTTTTTTTTTGCAATTAATGAAGGTTGTGTGGTGGTAGTTTTTTTTGTCTGTTTGTGGTTAGTTTGCTCTAACTTAAATTTTGCTTGTGTGTGTGTACACTTCTTCAGGTATATTTATTTCATTCTTGTCGATCTTGGCAAGAATTTTCGTTTTTGAAGGAAAAATTTGTTCTTTAGAGGATTTATCTGTTTTCACGTTTGGGGTGGATGTGGAGACTATATGACTGTTCTGAAGCAATGGTAGACTTGGTGGCGGCGTGGCGGTTGTTTGTGTTTGCAATTTTTTGCTCTCATTTATCCTTTTTTGTGCGCTTGCTTGTGTACTCTTGCATACATTCATATAATCTCGATCTTCTAATAATGACATTAGAATTATCGTTTTTGGTGGTTTCGAGGACTTCTATACAGCATAAAAATAATATGTAGGTAGGTGGTATGAAGGAATATTTTGTTTATTTTAAATCTTATTTATTTATTTATTCAGTACCGAAATAAAAAAATGTTAAGAAATACAGGTGAATAACATACCTTATTTGTTTAATTGCAAAAATAAACCTACCGAGTCGAGGAGTATGTTCGAAAATTATGTGTATAACATTCCTTTAAATCGAGTAAACTAATTGCAAAGTGCTATTTTTTGCATATTTAAAGCATAAATATAGATTCATTATTTCTAAACATTCATGTTTTTTTCTATTAATTTTCAAGGTAAATGCGCCCGAAAATAGCGATATTTGCACTCTAAACGAATTTGCACCTCTCATAGTAATTTCTCATGTTCACTTGAATCATTATATTTATAAACCATTTCCGGAGAGCTTATTCGTGATATTTCAAATCCTGTATTTGTACCTAGTTTGCAACATTTTGGGTAGAGTAATGTTCAAAAATCGATATAAAATCTTGTGGGTAACCTAGAAATATGTCTGATACACCAAAATAACCTGTTATTAATCAAAACTACATATTATAAAATACAAATTTTTAAAATCATATTTAAAATGAGAACATTATTGTAAATGGAGTGAAAGCTTGCTTTTAAACCTTTCGAAACCTCTCAAGTCTCAACTATTCAAACTAAATGCAAATGTAATTTTAGCACACTTTGGAAATTTAAGATTTTTAAAATTTCTTCAGATACCTTATTTCTGAAAAATGAAGCAGTATTTCTCCACTTATAGGTATCCAATTTAATGCAGCTGGATCGACATTTCTTTGAATTCTTTGGCTTACCCTCGAAAATGATCAAAATACGGAATTAAAAATATAAAAAAATTAAAACCACTTAGCAATCTTGAAATTAATGAGAAAAATACTGCCGACAAAAAATTAAAACTACAAACAAAATTGTAAATCAAGAAAAAGACAACAATTATTTATCTTTAAAAGTTAAATTGTAATCAACAAAAACATTGAAAAACATAAAAATGAACTTGGATAGCAAATTGAGAGCAAAACTTCGAATCATTTTTCAATTTTTTTACTGAATTTCTATCTACATGCCAACTTTTATCAGCAAAGATCTGTTAGAGAAGTGCACTAACAATTTGCCTGAATTATTTAAATAAATAAATTTAATTACATAAAAAAAAAAGTTCTCTGCTTTCAAAATTTTAATGGAAAAAGTAAATCATTCAGTTTAGAATTAAATCACACTGCTCTTTTGATATACCTATCATAAGAAATAATTTCAGTATCACCATAAGCTGAAATACAAAAATTAGTCTAAATCAGTTTAGCCGATAATAGGAAAATTCGAAATAAAAAACATAAAATATAAACAATGTCTTTTTAAAAAGTCGTATATTAACAAACAGCTTAATTGATCCTCCTTATGGCAAACTATGTATATGGGTTATATAGTTCAACCACCCCCCACCAGATGGTTTCATAGTTTTATTCATGAAGAATAAAAAACTTTTTGTTGCTGTCCACAAGCTTAACTATTAAAATTAAATTTAATATTACCATTTGTTTTTCTTCATAAAAGTTCAATAAAACGCATTGTGTATTTTTATTTTTCTTGCCTATATCGAGGTCTTATAGCCTCATCTTCAGGGTCAAACGGAAATATTAATAGAATTATGTATAATGTACATATATCCGTGGCGGTAAGTCGAGATACCTGTTGTTAAATTAATAATTTGAAAAAAAAATACTTAACAAAATTTTACGAAATTTTACCCTTATGTAATATTTTCCTAATACATCTGAAAATACATTATGAACATTTTTTTCCACATTAGTAACGTTTTGTGCAGGATATTCAACATAAACCCTGACCTTATAAACTTTCTAAGAGTTTGAGTTACCTGGTTCTTCACGACCGCCACGAATATATTGAACTTTTTCAGGAAGTTCTAAGAAAAGTTTTCATATTTATATAAAACATTGCTGTACATTATTGCTCACAAGTATCGATAAAATTCGGGATTTGGAAAATCATACACAAGCTCTCCAAAAATGGCTTATAACTTCAGTAATTCTATTTTTTCTAACAAATGAGGTATCAACTAAAAGATAATATAAAAAGTTTATATTTTTATAAAAACAAAGTAATATTTGGAATGAATATGAAATTATTGTAAAAGGTGCAACTTGGTTAAGAGAGAAGATACCACTTCTTCGAGTACGTGCATAGATAATGGATTCTTAAATATATTTACATACATTCAAAAACTGCCATTATTAATCCTACCTGTGAGTTATATAGTTCATATTATGACGACACCCACCAAATGATTTTGGTTTTCCAAAATTCTATTTTGCAAAACCAAACTAAAGTTTTAACATACATTTACGAGTATGTTTATGTGTATTGCTCACAAGCTCCCAAATAAATTTCAATTAATTAATCACTTACAAGCAAATTTGTATTTTGATCATTTTCAAGATTAAGCAAAAAACAAATCAAAAAAATGTCGATCCCGCTGCATTAAATTCTATATAAGTCGAGAAATGCTGCTTGGATTTTCAAAAACTAGATATCTGTAGAAAGTTGAAAAAATCTTAAATTTTCAAAGCATGCTAAAATTATATTTGCATTTAATTTGAGTAGTTGAGAGGTTTCGAAAGGTTTAAAAGCAAGCTTTCACTCTATTAACAATAATGTTCTCATTTTAAATATGATTTTAAAAATTTGTATTTTATAATATGTAGTTTTGATTAATAACAGGTTATTTTGGTGTATCAGACATATTTCTAGGTTACCCACAAGATTTTATATCGATTTTTGAACATTACTCTACCCAAAATGTTGCAAACTAGGTACAAATACAGGATTTGAAATATCACGAATAAGCTCTCCGGAAATGGTTTATAAATATAATGATTCAAGTGAACATGAGAAATTACTATGAGAGGTGCAAATTCGTTTAGAGTGAAAATATCGCTATTTTCGGGCGCATTTACCTTGAAAATTAATAGAAAAAAACATGAATGTTTAGAAATAATGAATCTATATTTATGCTTTAAATATGCAAAAAATAGCACTTTGCAATTAGTTTACTCGATTTAAAGGAATGTTATACACATAATTTTCGAACATACTCCTCGACTCGGTAGGTTTATTTTTGCAATTAAACAAATAAGGTATGTTATTCACCTGTATTTCTTAACATTTTTTTATTTCGGTACTGAATAAATAAATAAATAAGATATAAAATAAACAAAATATTCCTTCATACCACCTACCTACATATTATTTTTATGCTGTATAGAAGTCCTCGAAACCACCAAAAACGATAATTCTAATGTCATTATTAGAAGATCGAGATTATATGAATGTATGCAAGAGTACACAAGCAAGCGCACAAAAAAGGATAAATGAGAGCAAAAAATTGCAAACACAAACAACCGCCACGCCGCCACCAAGTCTACCATTGCTTCAGAACAGTCATATAGTCTCCACATCCACCCCAAACGTGAAAACAGATAAATCCTCTAAAGAACAAATTTTTCCTTCAAAAACGAAAATTCTTGCCAAGATCGACAAGAATGAAATAAATATACCTGAAGAAGTGTACACACACACAAGCAAAATTTAAGTTAGAGCAAACTATGAAGACAAAAAAAACTACCACCACACAACCTTCATTAATTGCAAAAAAAAAAAAACAGACAAAATACCCAAAACCAACAACAAAAACAGGTACACTTGCGATAGTGGTGAAATGAGTTTCAGTTCGATGCAACTTGAAAGCTTCATACAGCAAAAGCTTTTCTCGCCAAGTACAAAACATGTATGAGAGGTGGAGGCAATCTAAGTGGAGGCAATCTCAAATCGGGTCCTTTTTCTTTATATGAAGCGGCCTGTCTTTATTATTAGTTAGTCTATGGTTATACCTACATTGTAACAATTCAGATTTCTCAACCACAAATCCACTTTGTATAAGAGTTTGGAAATATTGATTATAGTCTAACAGTGGATGTTTAAACAAAGTATGAATATGAGGGTTTGAAGGTTTATGATATGCATTGTGATAAGATAACAAATACTTAAGTCTGGTAGGTTTTTTTCTCAGCATTTGGGAAGGGTGGGGATTGAAAAGAGCTAGGCCGCCTATTTTACTGTTAGGGTTATAACCACTTTAATTTACTTAAAACAAAATGGATATGATGCTGTTTAATTTTTCCTAACTATAAATACCTCAATCCTGACGGTCCGATTAATGGAACTCAAGATATAACCATTTTATGTAAAGGAGAATAGGACAAAACGGTCTACAGGACCAATAACGACGGGACTATCTCGTTGGAAAGGTATTTTAAGTACTACAATAGTTACTATGAGGGATTACTACAAATCGATGTGCGAAAAAAGTTATTCGCTAAATGGAGTTGTGTTCTGGTGCATATTAGTATGAATAATATAAATTTAGTATGGGTAAAATTTATGAAAACTGGTCAAACAAATAACAACAATATATATGTCATTAGAAAGATATTCCTATTACCTACAATATCTTTCATAGCAGTTTAGTTCAAATCACTGTGTGAAAAAAGTTATTCGCTAATTATTGTTACCCATGCTCCATTAATTTTATCTGTTCCAAAATTCCTTAAAACAGCGAATAACTTTTTCCAAACAGTGATTTAAAATAAGTTGTTATGGAAGCTATTATTGTTCATAAAAATATCTTTTCAACGATATACATGTTACTGGTATTAGTAAGACCAGTTTCTTTAAATTTTGTCCACACTAAAATGTACCTTAACAAAACCTTGGTTAGCGAATAACTTTTTTCACACAGTGATTTGAAATGAGCTGTCATAGTGACTATTGTAACGCATAAAAATACCTCTCCAACGACATACGACTCGTTATTGTTGGTTCCTAAATAATCTTCCATACATTTTTGCCGATTGTCCTTTTATCATCCCCTGGTTCATCAAGATAAAAGCCTTTAAACATAGGGAATTCCAATTTCTTACAAGTGAAATGAAGTTTTAATAACTCTTTCATATAAGTAGGGAGCGAAGCTTCTTTCAAACCCCTACCCCCACCAAAGGCTGGGAAAAGAATTTGAAATGACTTTAGTATTTGTTTCAAACTAGCTTTTAATGGCTTTCTTACTTGAAATCATAAGTGATATAGTGAAGACCTTTGCCATCCGCAATTTCATTAAGTCCAGTTTAACTAACATGGATTTCCTGACAAAAAAAAACACTGTAATCTATATCCAACAAGATTAGAATTCCTTATCATTAAGCTGGAAGTTTTTTAACTTTTAGTATTTTTTGCTATCAAAATATACTCCCGTTCAATTGAATAGCTACACAATTTTTGAGTGCAAGTGCATACGCAGGATCTCGATCAGGGGGGGCGCAGACCGCAGACTCATTTAAAATTTCAAAAACAAGTTTTATTTTTGAATACTGACTGCCGTGCTACGAAGTAAAATAAACTCTAAATGAAGCTTTCCAAAATGCTAAAAAACATTACTGTCAGTGTTTCTGTTGTTTTTTAAGTAATTTTTTCTATTTTTTGCAATTATTTTATTAAATTGCCGACGGGTCTAAGCGAAGGGAGATATTACCCCCTCCGGTAGCATTTTTCTTTGTCTACTTCCCCCCCCCCCCCACACCTAAAACTTCCTATTAACTCCCTTCCTATCCCTCCTCACTAACCATTTATACCCCGGGGAGCGCAATGGATCCACTGAGATCCGAGTGAGATGGTGCGGCTTGCCGTATTATCACCCCTTCCAACCTAACCTTGTCTACTTCCCACTTACATGCTCTGAATCTTTGGCCGATTTTACTCGAATTTCCAAGTTCATGCAAAAAAAAATGGGAAATTTAATTTACCCCTACAGAGACTATGGCTATTGGGAATGAAAATTAAATCTGAAAAAACCCGGGATTATTTTTCTGTATTTAAAGCCGATTTAGGCCCATCCACGATGGCATGTATTTTGTTGAGAAAAAGACACTGATCAAATAAAAGTTCAACATCTCGAATAATTTTCTAGAGTTAAGGGTTTGTTTTATATCAGCAATAAGTAAGTGAAACCAACCTACGGGGAGCATTCATGAGCTTTAGAACTTTGATTCTTATGGCCAATTTCACGAAAGGCTTTTAATTATTTAAAAAAGCCATTTAGCCTTTAAATGGCGTTTTTAAGTTTCACCAATTGATTTTATATTTAAGAAGATTTTAAATGCCCTTGTAAACTAAAAGCTTGTTTATGTCTCATTAAATTTTAAAAGTCTTCTTTGTTAAGCCATTCCAGTCAACAACAGCTGATATTCTGCTGTCAGAATAATTGTACCTCATCCATAATGCTTTTTCACATTTTCTCATACACTTCGCATGTGCGAGGGAAACAACCATTTTGTTTGTATTCAGGGATGTGAGGCGAACTCAGTTAAATTAAAATATCCCTTTTCTACATTGGTGAAACTGAAAAATTTTATAAGTCTGATAAAATTTAGAAGGAGTTTGGATTATATAGTGTTATAGTGTTTGTGTATGAAATTGGCCATTAAAGTCAAAAATAAATTTTTAGAAATGGAAATCATGGGAAATTTCGCTACGGAAAGCTCCCCAGAAGCAGATACCAGAACATTCAAACAATATCCAGAGCTTGTCAAACAAGTAAAACAGGCACATATTTAACCAGCAGTGGATACAGTTTGTTTTTAATCGTAATTGAATAAAGTTGGTTGTAATAAAAGTGAAAATAAATTTTTATTGTTTAAGAGATAATAGGAAATCACACAATTTTAAACCTACCTTCATTACACAATAATTTTTGTCAAAAGAGACATATTTACTGAACTTCGTGGAAACATATAACTTTATAGAAAAAGGTACAAATACACCTTAGTTTTTAAGTTTTAACACCTTATTGTTTCACACAAAAATTGAAGTCAAATTTAAAAAAAAAAACACAACAAAAAGACTTACATTTAAACGCGAATGCATTTCAAACGCTTCGGTGGCGTTCATCATCAGCACTAACTCAATTGTTATTATTTCTCCCAAATTGGTCGTCTATTAGCAAAGAACATAAAGAAGAAGTAACGGGTGCATTCTAAACCAGGGCAAACAATGCAGATTGAATATCGCCCTAAAAAGCACGCGAAAAAAGTGGTTCAAAATGAAAAAACAACATTATTTAAACAAAGTAGTTTGGAAGTTACAAATGAAATGAGAAGAGAAGTTTTCAATTATGTACCTCTAATAATGAACAAATTAAAAAACCGTTTAAAAAAACACAATATAGTGCCGGTCTTTTCAAACAGCCAAAAGCTAAAAAATATTTTTTCATCTACAAAAGACAAGGTTGTTGATGAACAAAAATCTGGCATCTATGCTATAGAATGTGGTGTTTGCAAACGACGTTATATAGGACAAACTAAGCGCAGTATAAACGTGAGGTATAAAGAACATTGTAATTGTGCGAAAAAGAAAAAATTAAAACAATCAGCTTTTGCCGATCATGTAATAACCGAAGGTCATGGCATTGATGAAAGAGAGCACAGCATCAAGTTGGTCAAACATGTAAATAAATGTAACCGACTCGACGCATATGAGAGTTACTTTATTCAAAAAGAAAACAATAACTTAAATGCAGATGGGGGCGATATTCAATCTGCATTGTTTGCCCTGGTTTAGAATGCACCCGTTACTTCTTCTTTATGTTCTTTGCTAATAGACGACCAATTTGGGAGAAATAATAACAATTGAGTTAGTGCTGATGATGAACGCCACCGAAGCGTTTGAAATGCATTCGCGTTTTAATGTAAGTCTTTTTATTGTGTTTTTTTTTTTTAATTTGACTTCAATGTTTTTTGTGTGAAACAATAAGGTGTTAAAACTTAAAAACTAAGGTGTATTTGTACCTTTTTCTATAAAATTCATTACACATTTTATTATCATTTCTTTAAATTCATTTTGATACTGTAGCCCTTTCTTTCGTTCATTTGAATAATCTTACGTCCTTAATCATCACATTAAACTACACTAGTGTTATGTACCAACTAATCATATTCTTATAAACCTCACTCCCACTCACTATAATCAAATTACTTTTGTCAATTCAACAGATTATTGTATCTTGCACACTTTTTGTCAATTCAACAGATTCTTTCATGAACTGTTTATATCATTATAGATTATTGTATCTTGCACACTTTTTGTCAATTCAACAGATTCTTTCATGAACTGTTTATATCTTGAGTAATATGAATTCGCAAGACGCCAACTTCTTTGGCGTCCCTACACATAGTTTGAAGATTAAAAGATTCAGATTGAATTAAACTGTCTACTCGAGTGGTTGTCTGTACATTTGTATTTTTATTTATATTGTTTGTATTTTTATATTTTAAATAAAGTAACGAATTAAAAAATTAGTCATAATAAATTGGTGTCAGAAGTAAAATGTATTTTATATTTTGTGTTTGCTCATTCCTTCTTTTCCACATGTGAGTTACCTACATATTCATATACCTATATTTGTGTTTTTGTGCGTATCCAAATTATTCACCTACATAATATTTGTGTGTATATTTCGATTAAACTCCATTGAATTCTGAATATTGTCTTTGTACTCTACGAGTCGACAATAATTAATTGTGTTCTTTCAATTTAATTGCTATTGCATAGGAACAGTTTAATCTGTTGTTTGGTATCCATTACAGTGAGAAACATTTGATTAAGCACATCCGAATTTTCGTTGCTTTATATATAAAAAAAAAAAAAAAAAAACAAATAAAGATGTCTCAGGCAGATAATGATGAACTCGAGATGCAATCTCAAAACTCAGAAATCTCTGAAAATCTTCCAATAACGTTTCTAATTAAATTTATTAAAAGATTTGATGGTTCTAGAGACGAACTTCCTTCTTTCATATCAGATTGCAACAAAGCAATTGCTCTCGCATCCGTCTCACAGCAACCTATCTTATTAAGCTATATAGAAACACAAATTTCGGGCAAGGCAAAAGCCGCTTGTCTAAATCGTAAGTTCGATAACTGGGATGAATTGAAATTTTTTTTAAAAACAATGTACCAAGATACTAAACATTATTCCCAATTACTTTGTGAACTGACAAACTTAAAACAAAACTTCAACGAAACAGTTAGTCAATTTGTATTTCGTGTAGAAACATGTTTGAAAAGAACAATAAATTCTATTCAACAACAAAATGTTGCAAAATCTTCTCTAGAAGGTAGACTTGAACTTCTTAATGAAATAGTCCTTAATCGTTTCATTTATTTTTCTAATCAAAATATATCAAATATTCTACGAGTTCGTGATATTAAAACCCTCAATGAAGCTATCTCAATAGCGATAGCGGAAGAACAAGTTGTAAATATGTATAGTAAAAAAATAAATTCAAAATATACAAATAACTATAAATCAAATAACAATCAAAATCAAAACTCTGTTCGTATAAAAGAACAAAATGGTAATTCTTATCTTCATGTAATTGAAAGTAAAACTGAATCCAATTCAAGCAATTTCAAATTTTGCAAATATTGCAAAAAGAAAGGGCATTCAATAGATGAATGTCGTAAACGAAGTTATAATATTTTAGATCAATTAAGTCATTCTAATTACTTCACAACTCTCGATCTAGCATCTGGTTTTCACCAAATTAATGTTCGACCAGAAGATCGTTGCAAAACCGCTTTTTCAACTCCCGATGGGCACTACGAGTTTATTCGTATGCCTTTCGGATTAAAAAACGCACCATCAGTCTTCCAGAGATTGATGAACAATGTTTTAACAGGCCTTCAAGGTCTACAATGTTTTGTCTATTTAGACGACATTGTGATTTATGCGTCATCATTAGAAGACCATCAATCAAAACTTCGAAATGTTTTCCAAAGGCTCCAACTTAATAATCTGAAACTGCAACCAGATAAGTGCGAGTTCATGAGAAAAGAGGTTATTTATTTAGGTCATAAAATCACAAATCAAGGTGTCAAACCAAACTCTGAAAAAATTGACGTTGTATGTCAATTTCCAGTTCCTGTTAACATAAAAGAGATACAATCTTTCTTAGGCCTCGCAGGCTACTATCGACGGTTCATTGAAAATTTTTCAAAAATAACTCGACCCCTTACAAATCTTTTAAAAAAAGATGTTCCTTTTAAATGGGGAAAAGAACAACAATCTGCATTCGATTGTCTTAAAGTGAAACTTACATCCGAGCCAATATTACAGTATCCGGACTTTTCTAAGGAATTTATCCTTACCACGGATGCTTCCAATTTTGCAATAGGTGCCATATTGAGCCAAGGTGAAATTGGTTCTGACCTGCCTATTTCTTACGCAAGTAGAACACTTAATAGACAAGAGTCAAACTACAGCACAACAGAACGAGAACTCCTTGCAATAGTGTGGAGTGTTAATCACTTTCGACCATATTTATATGGTAGACGATTCAAAATTGTAACAGATCACAGACCATTAGTTTGGTTGTTCAATGTAAAAGATCCTGGATCTAAACTAGTGCGTTGGCGATTAAAACTTGAACAATACGATTATGAGATACATTTCAAACCTGGTCGTATAAACTCAAATGCAGACTGCTTATCTCGTATTCGTCAAGAAAATACAACTACTATCTGCTATGCAGAAACTAAAGAAACATTTAATGACTATGTTAAATTTTACTATAATTCTCTTTCACCAAATATTCACGATTTTAAAGAACTCGAAGAGAATATACTAAACTCAAAAGAAACAATAGCTTATATTACCGCTATTGATCTTGCAAACGAAAATGTTCATACCGATGATATACTATCGAATTCTATTAACTCTGAAGTAATACGTAATGTACCACATGAGTTATATTCAAATTATAAAACAACTAGCAAAAACAAACAAGTATTTTATCACTGTTTTATAAAAAACAATTTTTACGAAAAACCCTCTTATTCAGATTTCTTTTATACAATACAAAACTTACGTATTCAATTGGAACTGAACAATGAATTTTCTATTTCCATAGCAAATCCATGCGATGAATTCAATCAATTCAAATATCAAAAATGTAAAGATATTATTTTATTTATATTTAGAAATGCAAAAATTAGTATCTCGATGTACAAAAATGTTATCAAAACTCCAACTCCTGAACAAATCCCAGTAATTCTCAAGGAAAACCATGATTTGCCATTATCCGGTCATTGCGGATATCAAAGGATGTTTAGAAGAATATCACAAAAATACAAATGGCATAAAATGCGTAATGAAATCAAGAAATATATTAAAGAGTGTCAATCATGTCAATTAAACAAAACCATGAGACGTACTAACAAAGCTCCCATGGAAATTACTAGTACAAGTAATAAGCCATTCGAAAGACTAGCCCTTGACATTGTAGGTCCCTTACCATTAACTGAAAATGGAAATAAATATGTACTTACCATGCAAGATGACTTAACAAAGTTCTCTTATGCCATACCTTTAGTTAATCATGTAGCTGAAACTGTTGCTGATAGCCTTGTAAATTTTATAACTATGTTCGGAATTCCAAAATCTATCTTAACAGATCAAGGAACTGATTTTACATCAGAAATTATTAAGAATCTAACAAAATTGTTTCAAATGAAACACATAATAACGAGTGCTTATCACCCACAGTCTAATGGTGCTCTAGAAAGGTCACATTCTACACTTAAAGACTATCTAAAGCATTATATTAATCAAAATCAAACTAATTGGGATAAATACATTCCATTAGCAATGTTTTCATACAACACTCATATTCATTCTTCAACTAAGTTCACTCCATATGAACTTTTATTTGGTCACAGACCTATACTACCAAGCTCTTTAACAGAATATCCCGAATTTAAATATACCTATGAAAATTACTATGATCAATTAAAATATAGACTGAACAGGACTCATCAAATCGCTAAAGAAAACCTATTAACTGAGAAACAAAAGTCAAAAACTAATTATGATCGAAATGTTCATAATCCAACTTATTGTGTTAATGACTTAGTATATTTAAAAAACAATTCATCTAGAGCTGGAACTTCTCGAAAACTTACTCCTAACTATAAAGGTCCCTATAAGATCTTAGAGATTCACGGTAACACAAATGTTACGTTAGAAATAAAAAATAAACCAGTTAAAGTTCATGTAAATCGTATTAAACACGCTCATATTTCGAATTCATGAAATTCTCATTTTACTAAACTTACACTACAAAAATTTCATTACAGGTTTCCCATATCAGAGGCGAATGCCGAAAACTTCAAAATCAATGAAATCACTAATGGTAGTGGGTTATTCTATGAAAATCTGGGCAATGTCAGATTTTATTCTGATCATTGGCAATTAATCACTTATACAGATATATCATTTTATAAAAAGAAATTAGAATTGATAGAGAAAATTTACGAAAAATCAAAGTCTCTATGTGAGAAAAATTCTGGAATATCACTAAATTCTCATTGTTCTCAAACACTTGATTTCTTATCAATACAAGTTACAAAACTTATTCAAAAAGAAGAAACATTAGCTCACTTAATTAATCGTCATAGAACTAAAAGAGGTATCTTTAATGGCGGAGGTTATGCTTTGAATTGGTTATTCGGCGTTCCCGATGCTGATGATGCAAAATATTATAGCGAAGCTATAAAACAAGTAGAAGACGACGATTCTAAAGTTCAAATGCTTATGAAAGAACAAATTCAAATTATAAAAACTACTATAACTAATTTCAATGAATCAATTAGCATTCTTAAAGTCCACGAAAATATTTTTAATGAAAATATTAAAAAATTCAACTTCTTTATTAATAAAGTAAACAAAGAGGAAGATATGCTCCAAAATTCAATTATAATTGAAAATCAGTTAATTGAACTGACCTACTTAGTAAATGAATTGAACGAACAATATGATCAATTAACTAATTCTATATTATTCGCAAAAACACAAATAATTCATCCAAGTATAATTACTCCAAAGAAATTCATTGATGAAATGAATAAAAATATACTTTTCCTTTCCGATAGTAAAACATTCCCAATTCCATTGAACTATGAAAACGCATATAAGTTGCTAGATATATCCAAATTAACTGGATTTTATCAAAATAATAAACTTGTATTTATTATTCAAATTCCTCTTCCTAGAATTAACAAATTCAATTTATATCAAATATTTCCTTTACCTATTCCTAAAAATATATCCACATATGCATTTATAAACCCAGCATTTCCTTATTTAGCAATGTCAAAGAGTAAAATGCATTATGCTCAATTAAATGACCTTAAAAATTGTAAAGATTTGTCTGAATTTGATAAAATTTGTGAAATACAAATGATACATTCAAGTTACGATAGACCAATTTGTGAGACAAAACTATTAACTACAACTCACAAAATTATACCATCCTCGTGTCATACTTACCTAGTAACAGGCACAATAGCAGTATGGCATCCATTAAAATCTAATAAATGGATTTTTGTACTGAGTGAACCAGATCGACTCACCATAGATTGTAAAGATACTGAAATCTTTGATCAACTCATACACTCTACTGGAATCTTAACACTCAACGGAGGTTGCAGAGCGTATTCAAAATACAACCAGCTTATATCCAAAGGAAAAATCACGTCCAACTACACAAATGTGATACCCGAAATCAACATTCTAGAGGATGACTGTTGCAAAACTCCAAATTCATCAACACACAATATCACCATGTCATTGTCACCGATACATATTACCAATGTCCGACTAGATGAATTAAAACAGGCCTCTCACAGAATTGATATATTAAAACAACACATTAATGATTTATTACAAAAAACTCAAATAAAACCTAAAATTAATTGGCTTCTCATTACAGGACAAGTTATATTACTTATACTGGCTCTAATATTAATGAGAAAAGTCTTATCTTTTTTGGGAATCTTCAAAATCCTGAAACTTCTATTTTGTTGCAAACAAAACCATCATGAAGAACAACAAGGCTGTTTAGTAAGAATCTACAACTATTGTGCTTCAAATCCACATAATTCAGAAGCAGTCATCTACGAAGTTCCTGAAAACATTTCCTTAAGAACCCGTAACATAAACAAAGGAAGAAGACCTATATCCGCAAGAGAAGGATACTCAACTACCGACTAAAAAGGATTAGTTTTAAGAAAAAATTTTATATTAAGATAAAAGAAAATATTTCAAATTTCAAAAAATTTAATATTAAGATAAAAAGAAAATATTTCAATTTATAAGAAAAAAAAAATGTATAATAAGACTAAAAGAAAATACTTCAAACTATACAAAAAAAAGAATATTTTAGCCTAAAAAATTTGTTACACCTAATTTTTCATTTAAAAGGGGAGGTGTTATGTACCAACTAATCATATTCTTATAAACCTCACTCCCACTCACTATAATCAAATTACTTTTGTCAATTCAACAGATTATTGTATCTTGCACACTTTTTGTCAATTCAACAGATTCTTTCATGAACTGTTTATATCTTGAGTAATATGAATTCGCAAGACGCCAACTTCTTTGGCGTCCCTACACATAGTTTGAAGATTAAAAGATTCAGATTGAATTAAACTGTCTACTCGAGTGGTTGTCTGTACATTTGTATTTTTATTTATATTGTTTGTATTTTTATATTTTAAATAAAGTAACGAATTAAAAAATTAATCATAATACTAGTCAACAAAATTAAAGGAACAAATATTTTTTCAATTTTTGTTATCGTTTTTTGAAGAGCTGTATCTTTGTGACGAGTGATTGCATTGAGTTGAAATAAAAAGCATTTTACAGCTTTATGTTTTTGTTACGAGAATTGTTTACAAACAATTTTTTTTGAAGTACCGTTATTGCGTAATGGCAAAAAATGAGACGAGACATCAAACATTTTTATTTTTATTTTTCTTGAAGGTCCTCATTTCTATGGATAAATTTTTTTGAGTCAATTAAATGTCATGATCAGATACCTTGCTTATTCAGCTTCAATTCAGTTTTTTTGTTGTTGTCGTACGATTTTTTTTGACATGGTTTATCTGACTGTGAATGAAAAAAGATACTTTTTGCCTTGATTACCAATATCTCAGTAAATAATTATGTTATAAAAAATTCAAAGACAGTTTTGGAAATTTGAGAAAACGCTATTTTTTTAAGATTTTGTAGAAATTACTTTTTTTACCCTTCACCGTTAGTTTAAAAAAAGTACTAAAAACCGACGTTTTGTGGTCTTTTCGTAAATCTTTTTTTTTTTTTGCAAACATTGATTGCAGGGCTTGCGTTGGTATGCAAATTTATAGACTTTTAAATCATCAATATTCTTGTAAATTTTCAAATTGATTCATCGAACCGTTTTTCCTCACCAAAACTTCAAAGTCTTACAAACCAGGTAAAGGAACAAATTGTGTTGTTCCTAAGCAATGCGTAGTCGTCATCAAAATGACAAGAAAACCGTAATTTCAGTGGATTTTTTTCACAGTTTTGCATTAGTTAGATACTTTGTTGAATTGAAATGAAATAAAAAGTACATTAAACAAAAAAAAAATTAATTTCAAAAATTTTTCAAACAAAAAAGCTTGATTTTTTAATTTTTTTTTTTTGGAAAAATGAACTTTTTATTTCATTTTAATTCAACAAAGTATCTAACTAATGCAAAACTGTGAAAAAAATCCCCTGGAATTACGGTTTTCTTGTCATTTTGATGACGACTACGCATTGCTTAGGAACAACACAATTTGTTCCTTTACCTGGTTTGTAAGACTTTGAAGTTTTGGTGAGGAAAAACTGTTCGATGAATCAATTTGAAAATTTACAAGAATATTGATGATTTAAAAGTCTATAAATTTGCATACCAACGCAAGCCCTGCAATCAATATTTGCAAAAAAAAAAAGATTTACGAAAAGACCACAAAACGTCGGTTTTTAGTACTTTTTTTAAACTAACGGTAAACGGTAAAAAAAAATAATTTCTACAAAATCTTAAAAAAATCTTGTAAAACGCTTTCTCAAATTTCCAAAACTGTCTTTGAATTTTTTATAACATCATTATTTGCTGATATATTGGTAATCAAGGCTAAGAGTATCTTTTTCATTCACAGTCAGATAAACCATGTCAAAAAAAATCGTACGACAACAACAAAAAAACTGAATTGAAGCTGAATAAGCAAGGTATCTGATCATGACATTTAATTGACTCAGAAAAAATTTATCCATAGAACCTTCAAGAAAAATAAAAAAAAAAATTTGTTGTCTCGTCTCATTTTTTGCCATTACGCAATAACGGTACTTCAAAAAAATTTGTTTGTAAACAAATCTCGAAACAAAAAACATAAAGCTGTAAAATGCTTTTTATTTCAACTCAATGCGACCACTCGTCACAAAGATACAGCTCTTCAAAAAACGCTAACAAAAATTGAAAAAATATTTGTTCCTTTAATTTTGTTGACTAGTGTAGTTTGCTTTGAACTAGTTGAAAAATAGTTAGAGCTATTTTTTGGTTTTATATCGTGATTTCTTTGATATGACAAAAGAAAATTGAGAAAGAGTGGAGAATCGGAGGAGGAAAATCTATTGGCAATTCCTTGGTTTAAATGGTATAAAGAACTATTAATTACACTCTACTGTAGGAATTCTGGTACTGAACTTAGGTTTTCCCTTATTTTAACCATTTTAACCGAAAAAAATTCATTTACAAATGACGCATACAAATCTGGAAAATTTACCTCCCAATAATATGTATTAGTTGAAAATAGTTATGGGTAGTAAGGACAGCATGTGTTAATTACAATTTATAGTAGTTTATTTCATGAATTGTAAAACGATAATTGTATATTAATCAATTCAAAATCAGAGTTGGAAATGATTACGTTTTTAATTTATTTCAACTTTCATATCAACTATTAGTTATTAGTAATTGAATTTTCAATTAAAATTACAAATGATTATAATTGAACTAGAAACAAACATTTCCATACATGTAATTGTTATTGAAAACAATTCGTTAAAACATTACGTGCAATTGAACAATAAAAATTACAAAACAATATTGATAGTGTTGCCGTTGTTTTTTTTTCATTTTAAGTATTTTTTTTGCGATATAAGTAGGTTCTTAAGCCCTCCTTCAATACAACGCAAAAAATAAGTAGTATTTTTATGGCTTATGGCGTTTATCAAATATGTGTAAACAAAACCATACTATCTTTCAGAATACTAACCTGCGTTGTACCTGAGTAGGGTTTAAGCAGTATTTTTATGATTTTGAATTCAGAATCCTTCCTCGATATCAGCGCAAATAGCAAAATATATCCGTGCTTGTGTGTGGCTTTTTACATACTTGTGTGTGTGTGTGTTTTTTTTTTTGTTTTTTGATATTCAATTTTTATTTTTGCAATTTCTTAAAACTATCTTAAAGCTATACAAAAATTCATAAAAACTAGCCTACTTATCAATATCTTACAACTAACTTACTGGCCCTTTTCGGGCGCTCCAAGTTAAACTAATAACTTAATGCTAATGCCTTTCGGCCTAAGAACTATATTAATTCTAAAATTCATAATGGTTTTAATTTTCACCAAGAAGAATTTAAAAAAAAACTTGGTATCTTTATCTTTTTTTTTGGTTCTATCATTGCATATAAATTCTATAGTATTCTCATGAAGAAAAAAAGCTCGTGGCCATCTATGCGTCCAAATGTAATACTAATTTTTGTTAAGGGATCTCGGTAAGGCGATCACAGCGAACCTATCGACCAAATGTCTACCTACAAAATCGTGTTTCATGAGAATACTATAGATTGGATATACAATGGTTTTATATAAAACTTACAAACTAAATAAAGCTAAATTAAAACTAATTAAAACTAGTTAAAATTACAATAAAACGACTTTAGCTATTTATAAACTACTTACAAACTAGAACAGCCACAGCAAGCAATTTCGGGTTTTTTCTATTTTTTTGTGTGTTTTATTGGTTTTATAATTTTTTTTTTGTGCCACCTTGACTGTCCCTGCTTAAAACTAAATACCTAAGCCTATGTAAGTCGGCCATGGCATAGAAAAATGCAGTCAACTTTTAAATAACTGAAGGAACTTCGTGTTCAGGTTTAAACCACCAGAACTGGTTCTCCTGCTTTATTCTCTTCGGTACCGATCGGACACAGTCCTACTGAACCGAAGGTGCTTAGTTCCGTCTTGTGCGAGGACGTCTCGACTGTAAAGGAGCCGCCGATACAGTTCTACGGCCCACATGGTAGATTAGCGGAACCGCCGCTCTATCCTGGTTCAACCCACGACTGTCTAAATAGAGGAATGCATCGGGCAGAATAAAGTCGCTTAGACGCACACTCTCGTAGTAATCGTTCTTAGGGTAATAAGCCCCAAAAATTAAGCTGTTAGTCGAGGACATTGCCCTTGCAATGTGACCCCAAATAAGCTTCAGCGAGAAATTATCTATTCTGTTTATATTGGCGCCGTTGTATAGAACCAGGTTGGAATAATTACAATACATCTCCACCTTGAAACAAATTCAAAATTCAAGAACAGAGTAAAAGATCAGAGACAAAATTAGAGAAGGTTTTGGTTGTGAAAGTAGGTTTTTATCTCTATCACTTGACAACAAGCTTTCTACCATTGAGCATATCATAAAGCATATGTATATAATAGTGGTTTACTAATGCCAAGTCTGGTCAGCTTTAGATAAAGACCCTCTAGCCATACGGTGTCGAAGGCCTTCTCCAAATCAACCAGACAGGCACCCGTACACTGCTTTTTAGATTTGTTCCATTGGACATCAGAAACGAGCTCAGACGTGGCATGAATGGTGTCATGTCCCGCCTTAAAACCGAACTGATTATCCGGTATGATATTATTGTCCTCTGCCCACTTAGACAGAGCTCTATTGATAGCTTTTTCGAATACCTTGTTGATACTCGGAAGAAGACTTATCGACCGGAGATTCGCCAGGATTGGAGTTTTCCTTTCCCTTTTTCAGGAGAGGATGCACCACAGCCGTCTTCCACCGCACTGGATAATTATGCATTATTCAGAGCGTAGTTAAACAGAGTGGTATAAATGTCTACTGCTTCTTGCGGTAAATGTCGAAGCACAACGTTGGATATGCCATCGACTCCTGCTGACTTCTTCTTCTTTAATGAATCGAGGATGAGCTGAAACTCCACCCATTTCGCTCGGCGATTGTGGCGTTTGCCAAATGATCTTCATTGAACCCGGTGAAACCGAGGTTCTCTGATCGCCATTGCGTTATGTCATTCCGAAAGTAGAAGTGGTGGAGCAAGGCTCTGTTTTCCAGGTCATGGTTAGGTCGAATGCATGGATTCACCTTGTACACTTGCTGGAAAGCAGCCCCCACAGCCTCCACTTTCCCTCTCTCGTAGGATAGCTGTTGATACAAGTTTCAAAAATAATATAAATTTATTGCATTGCGAGAGTTTCAAAAAATCTCTTAGCTAAGCTAACCCCATATAGGGAGGGAGTTAAATGCTGTATCCAACATTTAACATGTAACTTGTTTAGCTCAGCCTGGTTTCAGCATCAACCAATTCATAGATACATAACATTTAGAATTGATGAATTGTTTCAAATTGTATGGTTCACCATAGTGTTTTAAAATATTTTGTAGATTTGAACAACACGAATGTAAAAGCTCAATGTGCTGTAATGCAATACATTCTACAATTAAATTAATTTTGGGAATCAGTTGTGGGGGAAGGTTCTTTATAGCCAACATAATCACCCCCTTAATTCACTTTTGATGGTTATTCCAAATATATTTCGTTAATAACTAAACAAATTGTGTTAAAATTTTGCACACAGGTAATTCTTAATCTAACAAGTATATAGCTACAAATAATATTCCATTGCATTACAAAATACGCACACGGATATTCCATTTAATGTGATTTATGTGCAATTTATTCATTATATCAAAATGTTTACACCTCCTACTTATACAGCAGTGCGGCCAACGTCCTAAAATGTATATCCTTGCCGTACCGATAATTCATATTCCACATTCAACTTTTGAGAGGAGTAATTTTTTGTTTGCTTATAATTTATTATCTTTTTAGGTAAATTTTAATAGCTTGATAGGTACTTTGAAATACATAAATAAATAAATGATGGATGCACAGATGCATAAACACAATATGCACATTGCTTATCCTGATGCACAGCTTGCCATAGCAAATATCCTAAATATTGTTGAATTTTAAATTGAATACAGTTTGTACCTTCTGACAAGTAAATACATTGAACAACACCATTCATGCCCAGGCAGCCAGCTCCAACCTCAGCCTTAGCATGGCGATCATAATGTCAGTATAAATATTTCATCTCATATTTTATCATGCAAATATTAATTGAAAATCCAAAGACAGATTTTCCTCGTGAATATTAAAATTAATTGAAATTTTTAAAACAAAAGGAAGCTTAATTCGTTTCTCATGGTTTGTAATTTTTATATTTTGTATTATTTTAGTATTATGGTCGTTGAGGCGCGGAGCTCAGCTAGACGTGCGATGGTAATTTTATAGTGTAGAGATAAAAAGCTGCAATATTGGAGGTAGAATTAATGAATATTTAGCTTTAATCGAAAATAATTTAATATTTCTTCTCAATTCGTAACTCTGCCGCCGCGCCGGAAACGAGAATATTATTGAACCGGAAATTATCCACTGATTTTTAAATTAATAAAAAGAATTACATTTTGTATAGAGAAAATCAGAGGATGAAAAAACGTATCTTTCAATAAGATATCCTTAATTAAGGAAAAGGACACCATTTAAATATTTTATCAAAAGTTTATTATTCTTAAAATTTTGGGCTTAAAAAGGTTCAAGTTAAAAAGAATTCATTTTAGCATATAATTTAATTGAATTTATGTGTTGTAATTATTTTTAAGGGTTACCCATCAGCAACACCGAGTACGCCTATGTAACACGTATTTTCCTAGAATTTTTTAAAGTCAATCACGGATATCTTAATTGAATTTGGGGAGGGAGAGGAAATTATTATTTGATTTTACTATGCAAGTTGGGTAAATGACAGAAAGTTTTTTTTTAATGAAAATCAAGAGTGATGGTGCTAAATTCACGAACATGGCTGAGCCAGTTCTTTTTCGTATCATTTGTGGGCTTGTGGCTTCATACAACAAAGTCCTTAACAAAATAGTTTCGGATTGTGAAATTCGATTTTCATCATCATTTTAAGAAAAAAGTCATGCAACTATAGAAAACATTTGTAGAAGTTCAACTTTCAGTCTGCAAAAACTATCGAAATCAAGCTGCAAAAGAATTCTAAAGCCCTTGACTTTTGAACTGGTTATACAGTGTTCATTATTCATAAACATACGCAATTGCCTGAGTTAGAAAACCTATCAGATATGCAACTGGTGTAAATTCTGAATTTAATCAGCAGATTATGACAACTCCTTGCTGAAGTCCATAAATCAAAAAAATGAGGTTGAAGTACCATTGATATTTTTGGCAACTTCCATTGAGCATATCATACAGCAGATAGTTAACTTATGCCAAATCTGGTCACAAAGACTCTTCAAACATATCGTTTCAAAAGCCAATTCCAAATCAACCAGACAGACACTGGTACACTGTTTTATAGATTTTTCTATTGGATATCAGAACCAAGCTTAGTTAGACGTTAACCGCCGCAATGATCATGGCGTTCGTCATTGAAATCGGTGAAACTGTCACCTAGGAATCAATGAACAGCAAGTCTTATACTTAGTTACTTACTTAAGGTGGTGCTACAGTCCGGGATGGACCAAGGCCTCAAACAACAAGCTTCTTCAAGCCGGCCTAGCTTCTAGGTAGTTGTCTCTTACTTCGCACGCCTAGTTGGTTGAGATCTTCTTCCACTTGCTTGCGCCACCTCTACTGCACCGTCCCATGGGGTTGGATTCAAAGACTTTTCGGGCCGGGGCATTGATGCCCATTCGCTCTTAGTGACCCAGCCACCTCAATTGTTGGCTTTCGACTTTTGTGGCTATGTTGGTGTTGCTTTACAGCCCGTACAGCTCGTCGTTGTATTGTATCTTCTTCTCCATTTCCCATCTATGCAGACTGGACTAAAAATCACCTGGAGAATTTTCCTTTCAAAACAACCGAAGTCCTTCTTATCCACCGTTAATAGTGCTTATGCACCACCAGGACCGGGATGATAAGTGTCTTATAGAAGGACACTTTAGTTGCTCGAGATAGGGCTTTGCTCCTCAATTGCCTTCTTCGCCCAAAGAAACAGCAATTGGCAAGAGTAATTTTTCGTCAGATTTCAGCACTGGTATCGTTCACTGACAAGGTCTCTGACCACCTCAAAATTATAGCTGTGTATAGTGATGTTCTGTCCGAGACATCGGTGTTGGGCGACCTTTCACACATATTTCGTTTTGCCTTCATTCATCGTTAAACCCATGTTCTTGGTTTCCTTCTCAATACTCCACGGACGTCACGCTTTGTTCGTTCGATTATGTCAATATCGTCGGCGTAAGTGAGTAATTGGACAGACTTTTGAAATATATTGCCTCTAGTGTTGACGCGAGAGTTTTTCACTATTTTTTTAAAAACGATGTTGAAGAAGTCGCATGACAGCGCGTTGCGTCACCTTGTCAAAACCCTTTTTTCACATCAAAGTATCGGTGAAGTCTTTGCTGACCTTGGCAAAGCAGCGTGGATTCTCCATCATCACCCTGCACAAACGGACGAGATTGGGAGGGATGCCAAAACTAGACATGGCTCTATGTAGCTTGTTTCTACAGATGCTAGGCCTTGAAATCAGCCTTGGTATAGATTTAAAACTCCTGGGTTTTTTCCAAGATCTGCATGCCGTAGTGCAAATATTTGGTCAATGGTGGACATTCCTGGCCTTAGGTCACACACTGATATGGACCTATCAGGTTGTTGCTGAATAGCTTCAGGAGTTCACAAAGTAAGGCCAAAATGATCTTGTATGCGATGCTAAGAAGACTGATGCCTCTGTAGTTGGTACAGTACAGAGGAACGCCTATCTTGAGGATCGGTCAAACAAGACTGCTTTCCAACCATATTTTGCAGATGAGCTGGTGCATTCCAATTCATCGCCAGCCGCTTTGAATAACTCGGCCGGAAGGCCATCAGCTCCAGTGGCTTTATTAGACATAAGCTTAGATACATATAGCTAACTTCACTTCGTCGAGATCGGGAGGACGGAATTTTGGGCCTACCTACGTGTCGTTCAGGTTGAATTGTGCAATCGATTTCGGTTCGTCATCGCCGCTATACGAGTACTATTTAGAGAAATGATTGAGCTGTCAACCTTTTATTCCAAAATTTTCAATTGGTTTTCTCAATCTGTGCCTTTTCTGCCTCAAAGAAACTATTCTTCTTCTCCGCCATGGTATACTAAAGAACTTCGGTCTCTTCGCAACGTCAGGAACAATTTGTGGAAAAAATATTTGAAATCAAAATCGGACTACGACTACCAAGTTTTCTCTAACGCTTTTATGCAATTCTCTGTTCTCTCTGAGCAACTCTATAATGAATACATTGTATGCATGCAATCCTCCATAACTTCCAACCCTAAACGTTTCTATGAATTTATAAATGTGAAAAGAAAATCCGATGGCTTCCCTCCTTCGCTCGTGTACTTGAATAACTCTTCATCGGACCCTACAACAATAGCTAATTTTTTTGCCAGTCATTTTCGGATTGTGATACTGAGCCTGATACAAAATATTTCGAGTACTTAAAAGATTCTCCACAAACATCTTATTCATCTCTTAATATTCTCCCAACCATGGTAAGTGCAAAAATTGATAAGTTAAAAGAGGACTACTCTACAGGTCCTGACGGCATTCCAGCAGTTGTCCTCAAAAAATGCTCAAATGCTTTTATTCACCCACTGACCTCTCTCTTTGGGCTATCTATTTGTCAAGGTGTTTTTCCTCAATCTTGGAAAGTGTCCTTCATAGTTCCTATCCATAAAAAAGGACCAAAGAATAATGTGTCTAATTATCGCCCAATAGCCAAACTTTCTTGCATACCGAAAATTTTCGAAAGTATTCTCTATGATGCACTCGCTTTCTACTGTAAACCTATTTTGTCTCCCGTTCAACACGGTTTCTTAGCTGGCAGATCAACAACAACAAACCTTGTGGAATTTGTGTCTGATGAAGTTGATGTTGTATTCACTGATTTTAGTAAAGCTTTCGACAAAATGTCTCACAAAATTATTACTTTCAAATTAAAAATACTCGGCTTTCCTCCACTTTTCATCTCATGGATTGACTCATATTTGTCTAACAGAAATTACATTGTCCACTTCAGATCATCCCTTTCCTTTCCTTTCAGCAACCCTTCTGGTGTTCCACAAGGTAGTCATCTAGGCCCAATGCTATTCATTTTAGCAATCAATGATGTCACTAACATTTTGGAGTGTGATCTTTTGATTTATGCGGACGATATGAAAATATTTAATCGTATATCATCACCCACTGATTCTCGCTATCTGCAAGACAACCTTGATAGATTTTCTCTTTGGTGCCAAAAAAACTTCCTGGAACTTAATGTAAGCAAGTGCCATACTATTACTTTTTCCAGAAAACGCCAACCGGGGCCACTTCGAACCTATTTAATTCAGGGGGACGTAGTGCCTTATGTAACTTCCTCTCATGACTTGGGGGTCATATTCGATAGAGAGCTTAATTTTCACTCCCATATTGACAACATCATCAATAAAGCCAACTCAATGCTAGGGTAAACGTTGGTCAAAAGAATTTCCAGACCCATATGTATCTAAAGCGCTGTATGTTACCTTTGTTAGACCTATTCTCAAATATGCTTCCCAAGTTTGGTCACCGCATCAAGTTACACAAATTAAACGGATTGAAACTGTTCAACGTAGATTTCTTCGCTTTGCACTGCGTAGCCTTCCGTGGGATGATAATTATCATCTCCCTACATATGTCGATCGTTTGCACCTTTTAAATCTTAATTCCCTAGAAAAACGACGTGAAACCTCAGACATCGTCTTTATTCACGATTTACTTACTGGTAATATTGACTGCCCAGCCTTACTGAATGCTATCTCCATTAACACCAACCCCCGTAACATAAGGACAGTACCCCTTTTTCGTATCCCTTATCACTGTACAAACTATTCCTTTTATAATCCTATGTCTCGTATGCTTCGTAATGCTAACAACTTTTCAAATGTTTTTGACTTCAACATATCTAAATCAGCCCTTCGCAATACCCTCCTCTCAAGCCTTCCATAGTAATGTGTTTAAGTTCTTATTTTTTTTTTATTTTTTTTTTTTATTATATCTTTGTTAATGTTAGTAGGTACATATGTATATATATAATGTTAACATTGTATTTATTGTTATCTAGTTTTTAAGCTCTGCTTGTACTAAGTATTGAATAAATTGAAAATTGAATATATGTTTATCCTCAGCACCGACTGGAATTCTACAACAATGTTCCCCTGATCGTCCTTGCAGGCTTCGGTTTGGACCTTGTAACCCTGGGAGGCTCTTCTTACTTTTAGTAAAACTTCCGAACATCATTCCTGCAATGGCATCCTTCTATTTCCTAGATCGCGCGCTTCTCATGCTCTTTTTTATTCCTTCTGAGAAGCCAGTATTCCTCTCTCCTCTTCTGATTATTAAGTTCACGATTAACTCTGGTCCTTCTATGTAGCGCTGCTTTGTATGCCTGCTGTTTGACTGCATGAACTTGGTGGAATTCTTCGTCAAATCAGGCGTATCATTGTGGTGGTCATGTCAGGCCCAGCACGTCAGAGGTGGCTAGTCTGATGGCTTCCTGGCATTCTTCCACTGGTTCTTGGTACTTAAAGATCGCGGCATAGGACTGTTTACGATTGTGCGAGAGATTCGATCGGAAAAAGACCTAACAATTTCTTGGTATCCGACGTCAAACTTCCTCACATTATTTCCGTCGACGTGGTCCCATTGGTCTAGGAAAAAACAATTTCTATTTCAACTTCACATACATGATTTTCTTTTTTGGAATCTTGATGATCACAATCTTCCCAGAGGATTCGTCGAGCATGCTCTTGGATTTCCCGGCACTTTCTACATTCATTGAGTTGTATTCAAAACCTTACTCAATGTTATTGGCCCCTCTCGAAGTTTCAAAACCTTTACCCACCCGAGTCAAAATGCTCTCTTAATTCTAGAAACAGGAACTAATCGTTCCTGTTGTCTTTTCCAACGTAAACGTTTAATATCTTTATTTCCAAACTATAGTGTCATTATCGATAGCAATATGATTTTAATTACAAAGAATACCAACATCTTTAACCTATCTTAGGAACCTAGTCAAGCTTGTAGGTAGTTGGATCAATTTTCAATTTTATAAAAATAATGTTCAAACAAAATACAGGACAACAAATCCAATTATTCTGGAGAAGCCATAATCCCCTTGACCAACCCTCACCTACAGAACCGAGCTTGAATTCATTTAAATACCTCCTTCAACTTTTGAATTCTGTTTATCCTTTCTTAATTCAATTTAATATACCTAGACTACCTACATAGAGTGTTTGAAATTGAATCTTTAGCAAATTAATACCGACAAAATGCTAATGGCAATTATTTTGATTCGATGTCAGATTTCCTCTTTGTTATAAGAGGTATTGAGAGTATTTTAAATGGAATTCTATAATAAGCTTTATCTAAATCCAATGCAAATTAGTTACCTAAACTCTATAAATAAATAATAATTGCAAGGAGTATCTACCTTATATTATGAAAATTACATAGAATTCAAAGCCTTTTAAGAAGGTTAACTTATTTTATTGATATTGCAATTATTATTTTTTTTTTGTTTTGTTTTCATCAGATCCAAACAACAGGATGGCTCCACCAGACATACCCAATCATGCAACCAATGGCTATATAGTAAGCAACGACCGATTGCAACTCATTCGAAGCCAATTTTTCTATTGGTACTTCGACCAAGATAAATATGGTGGACGTGGGGATTATCAATCGGATATTCATGCTTCGATGCCACAATTGCATAAGAATTTAAATTTCCAACTGCCTTTTTATGGATTTCGATTTAATTACACGAGGGTAAGTTAATATTTAAGATTTGGAGTAATTAGTTTGTTTAATAAATTGAATTTTTTTGTTTTGTTAAAATTTAGGTTTCAATGAATGGTTATTTGGAATTTTCTGATCCTCCAGAATACTACACATATCCTTTAGTTTTTCCTATAAAAGATTGGCCAAAAAAGAATGATCCATCATTTATGGCACCATGGTTTTCAAAGTGTCGAGTTGGACGTATTTATTCAACTGATATTGATCAACGTGCACCTGGTGTTTACTTTAGGTGAGTTATGGAACATATTTATATTTTATTTTTAATACCAACAAAACTATAAACTTGCATTAAAGCCCCAGAGTTTATTAAACATGGGCGAAGCAACAATATTCTGTAATTATATTTCCGTGTTTAAACAATATATGTTCGGGCTACCTAATTCAGGACCTAGCCACAAGAGTTCAATATTGAAGTCACTAAAGTAGACAATAGAATTTACTAGAAAATGAAAATTTTTACTACACTGAGCATAGATAAGCTTAGAACATTCGTAGTAGAGCTGGGTCAATCGCGATTGATTCGTTCACCAAAGAGATTGATTGATTGCAATCATCAGTTCATTAGAGATACAATCATTTTTCAATCTCGTTCAAAATTAAGAAAAACATAAAGAGTGAACGAACAGAAACGAAATGTTTCGGAAACACAAACCAAAATGGTTGAATGAACGATTGAAAAGAATGAATCATTGAGCTGAACGAAATATGAACGATTGAATCTTTTAAAATGGACGATTGACACACCTCTAATTCATAGACAAAATAAAAGGAGGGACTTAACACTTAAGACTTAAATAGCTATGGCAAGTTAAAAATTTTTATCCAAAATAGACAGAGATATACCCATCAAACTTAACCATTTCTGAAAAATTCTCGCAGTTTTGGCCCGAAAGCCTCTTTTTCGGTACTACATAGGTTAGGTTAGGTTAGGTTTATGGGCTGACAGGGATTCTAGTTCCCGTCACACTTAGATCAATGTTGATCCATTGTGGTACTCTGATGGAGTGGACCATCCCTTTTAAAATATAACCTTTGAAATCCTATGGAGCATCGACCTATTTGGAGGCGTTTATGAAGTTCATTCATTCAAGATTTCTGCTAGATCGTTGAAGAAATAGCTACCCAAAATTTGTTTTCTTATAATGCAGATTGCCCAACAGTGACCTGATAGTCTTTTAATGATACCCTTAGAGATTAAATCCTGTGATAATCCCTTTCAAAAGATTCAGGGATATCTCTTTCAGGCCACAGATTCCTTGTAGTGTCCAAGTTACGAGTGAGTTCCATCTGTTATTAATTAGTTCCACTATCCTCTTACCAATTGTCTCTTTAATGGCACAGGGTGGAATTTTAGCACTGGAGTCTGTTAGGATAAGATCTAACGATGAACCAGTCCTTGCCGGTTCATCTGCTTTCCATTGCCTAGAATTTCACGATATCCAGGGACCCAGCAGAGTCTGGTGATGTGCTGCGTGGCAAGAACCCTTAGCTCTTCGCGACAGCATGCAACTAGCTTGAAACTTGAATTTTATTGCAGAGATAGCTTTGATCGCTGCCTGGCTGTCAATGTACCACCCCGTGGTATTGCCTTCATTGCGATCTGTTCGGCAGCCATAAGCACTGCCAGAACCTCCGCTCCGCTTGGAAGATACTTCTGTAATCAGGGAGCCTATAAGAGTTGGCTAAATTGAGAGATTCTGAGAAGAAGCCCCCACCGACTCCCATATCCATCTTCGATCCGTCAGTATTAATTTCAACCACATCGGTTTATCTGATTGTTGTAAACCAGCAACCCATTCCTCTCTTGTGGGGATGGAGATAGAAAACGGGTTTCAAAATTTGTACGGGGTGTTGTATAGTCTGTGCAAAAATACCCTTCCGTAAATTTGTTAATAATTTGCGCATGACCTATGGAGTTCCTTTTCCAGCTATCGGTCTGGCTTACTGGCTGAACAGAATGGAGACGGAGCTGCTAATGGAATACCTGTCAAAATTTTGAATGCACACAAATTCAATGATGCGAACAGAACACGACGTAGCTGCAGATGCAGCTGGACAAGATGGCCAACTTTTAACTTTGGCTTGCAGCTTTTTTGACGTTCCAAAATTGAGAGCAAGACGAAATGTTTACACATGTGGGTTAAACGTTAAAGTGATTTTTAAATTCTTTTCAATCACTAATAAAGACGTAAAGCAATTTTAACTTATTTTTCATCATTATTCATTTTTTTTATTTTTGTTTTCATTTTTAGCTTCGATACTTAAATGTCAGAAAGCTGTACAGTTGCATTGTGGGCAAGTAAAAAAAATCACGTACGATACTTTATGACAGCTATTCCAGTTGCAGCTGCAGCTCCAGTTGTAGCACTCTATTCTGTTCAGCCAGTTAGTCTTAGAGCACCGTAGGCTGCAGTTTCTTGTACGAATAAATCTAGGGGTCTTAGATTGAGTATGGTTTCCATTCCCGCAGTGGGTGTGGACCTCATTGCCCCTGTGATTCTTATGCACGCTAGTCTTTGAACTTTATTAAGCGTTTTATAATTAGATTCTTTATCCATCACGCTCCACCACCACCAAACCAGTCTACCATATGTAAGGATCGGTCTTGTAATGGCCGGTGTTCATCCTCATTATGATTTTAGGGTTTGAACCCCAGGTATTATACTAAAGATCCCGTTGCAGGAGTAAAAAGCGATCATGACCTTCTTGGCTCTTTTTTAAATTTTATTTGACATGATCTGATAAACTAAGTCGGGTTCCTTCTATTGACGGTTGGACAAATTCTAGTATGTTTCTTTTGATAGTAAAAAGTACCAGCTCGTTTTTTTGTGGGTTGACTGAAAGTCCACATTTCCTTGTCCAGGTATATATTTTTGGCAAGCGTAGTTAATCTGTTCGCCGGGAGTGAAAATAAATCTTCCTGTCGCTGGAAGTGCCAGGCCATCCGCGTAGGCAACCACCACTATGGCTCAGTTTAATCAGGATTTCATTCTTAACTCCCATGCACAAAAGTGGTGAGAGAACTCCACCTTATGGGATCCCCCTAGATGTGGATAATTTGATCTGTGCGTCCCCTAGTTCTGAGTTTATCCATCTGTGTTTTAACATACAAATAATACAGGTTATGAGAGAATTATCCACTTCAAGGTCTACAGTATTGAAAGCACCTTCAATGTCCAGAAAAGCTGCCAGAGTATACTCTTTGTTCTTGAGTGTTTTTCTACTATGCCTTCAAAGTTGTGAAGGGCTGTTTCAACACTTTTTCCTTTCGTGTAAGCATTTTGGGCAGGTGACAATACATTCGGTTTTAGAAAACTTCGTTGTATTGTGTACCTACCTATATCTATTAACCGTTCAAAGGTTTTTAAAACAAACGATGTAAGACTAATGGGTCTATAGTCCTTAGCTTCCGTGTGCTTGGTTTCCAAGCTTTCGGTGTGAAGAGGAAGACTACTTTTACTTAACGCCATGCCAAAGGCATGTATCCCCACTTTACTGGCTGAACAGAATGGAGAAGGAGATGCAACTGGAGCTGCAGCTGGAATCGCTGTCAAAATGTTAAATACACACCTTCTAAGTTGTTAACGTCAAAATTACAACAGAAAAATGAGTTTTGATAAAGAGCTCCAATGATTCTCCACATGATTCTGTCCATTGATCATTGGGATTCTTAAGAGAACCTTGGGAAACTGGTTTTCTTGCTGAAATTTTCCTAAGTCTCACTGATTCATTAGTTCCTTCAATTTGGTTGCAGAAAGTTAACCACTAGCTCCGTTTCGCCTGTTGTGTTCCTGCTTTGAATTTCATTTGACTGATTTGTGTGTACTTCCCAGTCTAATTCAATTCTAGTTCGTATGCCTGTATTGATATTGTCTCTTTTCTAATAATACCAAGTTTGTGTGTTTTTTATTGCCTTTCTTTACCTTTGAATGAATGAATGGATGAAATATTGGGGTTGTTGCACTGCGACCTTAAGATCTATTGTGCGTTGTGCCCCCACCTAAACACTGGAAGAAATTGCTCATCTTACAGTTCTTCCTCCAACTTTATTTCTCTCAGAAATTTGAATATTTTGAAGTTTTTTAGAGAGGAAATGTCACTCTCTTCCAGCGGGAAGTGACCCAGGTGTTTTATCCTTTGATGCATAATTGCATCACATTTTCCCAATATATGGTCTGGTGCTTCCTCCTGTGCATAGGAAAATCTCCATGTTGGACTGTTTACTAGACGTATCCTTGCCTGTTTAAGGGGGCATCCTTTTTCGAAAGACTTATTTAGAATATCTGTGAATTCTGTGGTGGCTCTATCTAGGAATTCAGATCCATTCAGTGAATTATTATTTTCCAAGGATTTGATCCTAGTCTCTGATTCCTTATTGAATGTTTCCCAGTTAGTATTGCGAAGATTTCTAAACAATTTCTCGGAGGCTAATTGGGATAACATAGCTACACAAGGCAAATTTCACATTCGTACAAAAAAATCGAACTCAAAATGTTGATCAAATGCGACATAACGATTATAGGAAATATTTCAAAAGCGGGTAATTCAGGATTTAGATTATTTTTATATGCTTAAGGAGCTTCAGACTGAACGGTACTTGGTGCTAAGTGCAAAAATTGATAAATTTGTCATTCAGTAGCAGGATACGGAAATACTCTCACATGTTGAGTACCTACTCATTTTTTCTCTCTGCTCATATTTTGCTAGTGAACATGAGCAGTTTCTAACGATGACGAAGGCGTCGACTCGCTGTCTCGGCATCACCTCGCTGAAGTCTCGCCATGGTCTTCCAAACGTCGCTGTCTTATCGTGGCTGTGTCCATTTACATGGGGATATATGTCGTGGTTTTCTCGCCTTAGTCTCGCTATGGTCTCGCTTTGATCTCGCCATGATAGTTGCATATGGTTTTTGGCATTAAGCAAGTTTGGCTGTCTTTTCGTTTTCGTCTCACCAGGGTTTTTTCGAAATAAAATTTTTCAAAAATGTTTAAACGTAAAATACTTCCTACTGTACGAGTTTTCCAATTGGTAACTAGAAATAGAAATCTTCTTATTCTCGCACGAAAAATAAGAAATTTTCATTTATTAAATTGGCCAACAACATTTTTTTATTGAAAACGATTAAATTCGTAACAAGCGTGCTTGTCACTAAATCAGTGAGAGCTAATCACTTAAAAACTCTATTGGGTAAGGGACTCCCAAGAAATATTATTTTTCGTTGTGCTGCTCGGTGATGAGCGTTTTTAAGCATTTTCAATAGAAATGTTTTGCGAACTTTGGCGAGACCATAGTGAGACCAAAGTGAAACCAAGGCAGGACGACGGCAAAATATACTCCTCACAAAAAACTACGTTGTAATGTTACGGCGAGACCAAAGCGTGACCTGGCGTAAAAGCTATGACACAAACCCCCGTGAAAATGAACACGACGAGACCACATCGAGACAAACCCAATGAAAATGACACAACACTGAAAATCACGCTTGGCCATAACGACGAGACTTCAGCGAGATGACCGCAAGACAGCGAGTCATCGACACCATTATGTCGTGGATTTGTTTTGCATTGAAATTTTTAAACTCTGCTTATGAGCAATGGTGAGTGAGCATACATAATTGATTACCTTTTTTTTCACGGAAAGTGAAATAACAAATAAATTTTAAAGAAATATTTTTCAAAGTGTTTTCATTTTAAATTCTAAAATAAAAATTACTCAAGAGCACTAAATTGCTCTCTTTCTCTCTCGACTCATGCTCATGAAGCGAGCATAATCGTTAATGAGCATTACTAACACTCGCGAAGATGAGCAAAAATAAAAATGCTCACAATAAATTACTCATGAGCAAGAGCCTATAATACATATGCTCACTAAGCTTGGATCACCCATGAACAGCTCATGATTGTACAACCCTGGAGTACCAAATGATAATCCTTTGACCAAAAACTTCGATAGGTAACGGCTGACAATTAATCTCGTCACCGCCGCACCCTATGGCTACCCTATAGGGACTGGGACTGTCACCCCCATGAGATAAGAATTGATTGAAAGTTTGAATGGCTATACCCGTGTCAGTTTTAAATTAAAATGGCTTAATTAGTATGTCATATTAAAGACTGGAGCTCGTAGTACCTCGTAAGGTCTGGGTTCGATTCCCAGCCGTGCCACCTAAAAACAGAAATGTTTTATCAGAGGTACTGCCTAACAAAAAAATTATGTGACAACTCCAAAAGACCAAACATGCGGATTCCTTGTAGGTACATAATATTCGAAAATTGTTTGAGGTCTTAGGGTCCAATCTAATTTTTGCTGCACCAAGAATATGGCAGGCACCTATCTATCTCAATCGAAAGTCACAAAAACAGACAAATTTAAACACCGAACAAATGTTTCTCGAATGTCCAGTCTTTAGCTTAAAATGATACATCTCTCTGCTTCACAAAAAACAATTTTCATTTCATCGTCTCTCTTTGCAAATGCCATGTTGCATTCCAAATTAATTTCAATCAATGTTATTCTCAGAAAACACATTGCACTCGGACCTTGTCAACTCAAGTACTCTGTTGACTTGAAATTCAAATTCACTCTCAGTATTTGCTTCTTATATTCCTTGACATATCCTCTGGTCCTTATGTTTGTGACTGGATATGGATTCTGGTTTCTGGATTATCTTGTTGAATTTTTGTTTTCATTATTTTTATTAAAAACGTATTTCCTCTCGTTGAAACAAGACGACAAAATAATAAAAATAATCACATTGGTCTCACTTTTGTGGATACGTATTCGTAGAGAGTCAGATTTCTTAAATTCTAAATTCATGTTCAGGATACATATGTATGCTTACAGGAGTATTGTCAGTTCTGTAACTTTTAGTATAGAGCTATACAAAAGTCAAATACAGTTTAAGTTGCTAATATGATGACCATGTTACACAGTTTGGTGTATGTATGTATTTCTATATCCTGCTGTGCCCTATATACAAATACACACCACACGCCATAAATTTTCGTCCTGCTGAATTTGGTGGTCAATTATGGCTAACTAAAAGGGAGAGACCACAAAGTTAGCTCCATTTTACATTTTAGATGCAAGCGTGCAGTGTGATGATGGTGATTTGTTTGTGGTTTTGGGGATATATATTCAGTGTAAGCAACGAATCGAAACACAAACTTTATCGTCCTGACATTGCACTATAGCACCAGAGCCATATAGCACCATCACCATGAACATTACTGCTTTGGTAATGTGCAAAAACTGTTTAAAGAGTTACACATTAGAACTGATTGTAAAATACCACGGGTGGTTAATTTGGTTTATTTGAGAACTGACAGTAAACGAAATACTTTGTAAATAATAAGGTCAACCTCAATATTGGTTGTGCACTAAATTTCGTTGATACTTACATAGAGATTCTTTTTTTATAAATGAAATAAAATAATTAAAATTTTTGGTATTATAAGGACTTTTAGAAACAAGACGATCAAAATTCAGATAAGTTTTGGCTTAAGAATGATGTTTTGAATGTATATGAGTACTAAACTAATTACTCAGAAAAAGAATACAAATGCAATCGATTCCATACCATCACATTGGATGAAAACGCTAAAAGTACCATTTTATGGATGCCTAGATCTCTGGATTTGATCACACCAGATACCGGAATTACTACGCAAGTTGTTGTATAGAAAAAACTTCGGCGGAAGAAGAAGCTCAGTCGGTTCATTTAAATGATTTGGGAATGGCACCGACCACCGAAATCGTAAGAAGGTGGTGCCACAGTCCGGGTTAAACCCAGGGCCTCATACAACAAGCTTCTTTCAGCCGACTCGGTTTCTAGCTACCTGTCTCCAGTTCGCACGCCAAATTAGTTGTGGTCCTCTTCCACTTGCGTACACCACCTGTTACGTTGTCCTCCTCTACTTCACCGACCCGGTTGGATTCAAAGACTTTCCGGATCGGAGCGTTGATGTCCATTCGTTCTAGGTTACCCAGCCATCTCAGTCGTTGGTTTTTCACTTTTGTGGCTAGGTCGATATCTCTGTACAGCCCGTTAAGTTCTTTGTTGTATCTTCTCCATAATCCAACCAAAAATCACTCGGAGAATTTTCCCGTCAAAATAGCCAAAAGCGTTATCATCAACCGTTAATAGTGTCCATGCTTCTGCACCATACATCGGGACCGGGAAGATAAGCGTAATATACAGGGACCCCTTAGTTGCTCGAGAGAGGGCTTTGCTTATCAATTGCCTTCTAAGCCCAAAGAAACAGCGATTGGCAAGAGTTATTCTTCATTTGATCTCAGCACAGCACTGATATCGTTCGCTGAGTTGACAAAGTTTTTGACTACCTCAAAACTATATCTGTCTATAGTGATGTTTTGTCCGAAATGTGTGTCATGCGGTGTTGGGTATCTTTTCTTGTTAGCTGAAAACATTTATTTGGCCTTGCCTTCAATCACCGTTTAACCCATCTTCTTGGCTTCCTCCTCAAAAATCACGAAATCACCACTGACATCACGCTTAGTTCTTCTGATTATGTCAATGTCGTCAGCGTAAGCGAGGAATTGGATGGATTTTTGAAAGACTGTGCCTCTAGTGTTAACGTGAGAGTTGTGCACTATTCTTTCAAGAACGATGTTGAAGAAGTCTTATGACAGCTCGTCGCCTTGCCAAAAACATTTTTTGACATAAAAGGTGTCGGTGAGGTCTTTGTCGAGCTTGATGGAGCAGCGTGCATTTTTCATCGTTATCCTGCACAAACGGACAATTTTGGAAAGGAAGCCAAAACTAGACTCTATATAGCTCGTCTCTATAGACGCTTTCATATCGTCCCCCTGGATGCCGGAAACATGAAAGTGCAAAAATGAAAATATTGCAACACAGTTTTTGAAAGTTTTACTAGAAGAAAATCAACTAAAAGTTTCACTAATATTTTGAAATGTTATATTTTCTTTGATATACGCACATTAACAATATTGTAATGTGATGGAATACTGATAAATTTTGAAAACTAGCTAACCACTTCGAAAAACTTTAATTTGCACATTCATGCTTCTGGCATTAGGGAGACGATACGTGGCCTTCAAATTCTTGGGTCATTTTCCAAGATCTGCCATAGTGAGAATATTTGGTTGACCTACATCCTACAAAGTTGTTGACGAATGGTTTCAGGGGTTAACAAAGTACGGTAGGAAAGATCTTGTATCTGATGGAGAGACTGATGTTTCTGTAGTTGCGGTGCAGTCTAGAGAATATTTTTTTCTTGAGGATCGGCCAAACAATGCTGAGGTTCCATTCATCGGACGTGCTGTCCTCTGACCATATTTTTCAAATGAATTTGTGCAGATGCACATATCTACATCTAACCAATTCATAGCAAGCCGCTTTGAACAGCTCAGCCACAAGGTCGTTAGACTTAAGTGTAGAAATAGCTTTCTTCACTTCATCAAGATCGGGTGGCAGTGAAATTCAATTCGTCATCCTCAGCACCAAAATCAGTCTTTCGACATGTCCATACAGAGTATGCCATTGTATGAAATGTTCCAGAGCTCAGGTCCTATAATATTGAGCTGCTCCGGGGTTGATCTTCTTCTTTTTCAGGCCATCTCTAACTATCGGTCTTTTTGGTAGTCCCTGATGATTCGTAGTAGTTTAACTAGGATTTTGAACTTGTTTTCAAGTTTGTGAAGCATGTCACTACATCTGGAGAATTGAAAGCAGGATTTTGAACTTGTTTTCAAGTTTGTGAAGCATGTCACTACATCTGGAGAATTGAAAGCATTTTTCACATCTAGAACTGCTCGAAGAACTACCTTCTTTGAGTAGCGATGTTCGTGTTGTTCTATTACTTCCTCGATCACTCCAATTGTAGAGCGCCCTCTCCTGAAACATTGAACATATCTTTCAGACAGATCTCCGACTCTTTGGTCTGTAGTTTTATCATTTTCTTTAAAAGTTTTCAGTCGTATCTAGCATGCATAAGGGTCTATACGCTGAAGGGGTATTTGAGTCACCCTTACCTTTGATGATTAGCACTAATCAATGCATCTTCCAGCTCTTGGATAAAGCTCCTTCTTCCAGGTCATGCTTAGACATTTTTAGCTGTATAGTTAGTTGCTCGGACAGTCAGTTTTAGGCTATTTCCTGTTATTTCATTGGAGCCAGGACCCTCCTTTTTCTGAAGTGAACTCACAGTTTCTTCAAGTTCTTCCACGTTAGGGTGGCATTTCAAGCTCATGGGCTAAAGCAGTGTCGGTTGGTCAATCGGTTTGAGGTGGAAAAAGTGTGTATATGATCTGTTCTATCATTTCTGCATAGATAGCTGGGTTTGCTACCTGGCCTGTGCTCTGAATATTCGCATGACCAGTTTATATCCTTACCCCCAAGAGTCACTGTCAACATAATAATTGCGTAGTTGTTCCCATTTTTGTTTCTTGCTGATTTTAACTGCTCTTTTCAGCTCTGTTCTTGCGTTTCTAAACTTCGTGAGATCTGTTTCGTTGTTCCGGTAGTGGTTTCTGCAGCCCTATTATTTGTAGGACTGCTGACTTCCCTTCTGCGATCGCTGAAACGTTCCTATAGCTCTTCGTTGAGTCTATTGAGTCACCATTTCGGGGCTTGTATTTGGTTTTGGTTTGGGTTTGTTTGATTTCCTGTAAGTTTGAAGATGAATTATCTATTCTTGGTCACTGCCCAGTATAGGCTTCAGTGACAGTCCAATGTATGACTCTGGGAAGAAGACAATCAGATGCAAATGCAACGGTGCCAATGTTTGTTAGGTGTCTTTAAGGTGTGTGTGTTACACTGAGGTTGCTTCTTGCAGCCATCTCGAGTATTTGCTTTCTTCGAAAGTCTGTAGTTGGAATACCCATTCCTGTCCTCTGGTGTAGAAATCTCCGGTGACTATCAGTTTCATCTAGAAACTTCGTTTTTTCTTCCATTTTTTCTCGGAACTCTTCGATTCATCACTTTGAGCTAAAAAGGATGCTTGCAACTGTCAGTCTTCCTCATTTCACCCAAATAAAACCTCTTTCTGCTCCATTTCTCTCGATTAGAAATTTTTTTGTGTCAGGGATTCAAATAACAGAAGTTTATTCAGTATCCGATTTGGTCCATCCTTATCGCAGTACAACTGAAGTTTTCATTGTCTGTACCAATTCCTTATTCTTGAAATACATTTATCCAACAATTTCAACAGGACAAGTCTGTTAAAATTGTTGGTCCATTCAGGTTCATGTCAATGGAGTCGCAATTAATTTTAAATGCCAGAAATTATTTGATTTCTTCTGCATTGGTTTTGAATTATTACGAAGTAAATCACAGCTCATGGTCACCCATTTCCAATACCTACATACAGCCATAACATATCTACTTGTTTTGATCGCTAACAGATAATAAATCTGTAGATTCAATTTACAGCAATTTTTTTGTTATATAAAACTGGCAAAAAGTTACAGTATTCAATGTTCATATATATTATTCAATTTACGATTCATAGAACTAATCAACTTCTATTCCAAATATTGGGAATGTCCAGAGTGATTGATACAATATTTTGCACTTTTTTTTTTTAATCAAGTCTATTCAATAAATAGAAAGTGTGCTTCTATCACAAAAAGAAAAAAGACAAGAGAAAACAAACAATTTGAAAACAAATAAACTCCTGAACAATTTCCTTTTATCAACATCATGGACGTACGGACGCGGGCCATTCGTAAGCCCATCATCTGACATTGAACGCGATATGAATAAAATTCGCTGTCAGGACTGCAAATTGAATTCAGGACAAAATGTACATATATACAACATCGATATCAATATGTTTGAGTTTGAGTACATACAGACACACCCACACTATTCGCGAGTTTTATTGTATACACATCTAGATTGAAAATATTTTCAACCAAACAAAAGCTACTAGCTATACAGTGAGTAGAGAAGAAGAACAAAACAAAAAAATTGTTTCTGCTCCTGGAATAAAATGAAATTTATACAATCCTATCGTCGCGTCTCGTCGCGTCGTCGGTGGTAGCTCGTACCTCTATACCTCTCCCTATTATGTTCGAACGTATCGATTTGTACTTCTGACTATAATACAATTGCGAGGATGAAGTAGATCAAGTGATAAAAAGGCTATAAAACAGCTTGAACCGGAGCGTGTTACCTGTGCAGAGAAAAAGGCTTTTTTTGATTGAGTATAGTCCTTATGGCTTAACAATCTTTGAATAGCCTTTATAAGCTAGTATTCTTTTCGTTACTTATATTGAAGTAAAACAACAAAAATCCAATTAGGATATAGTATGATCTCAAACATTATGTATGTAATTCCATACATGTTGTTTTCCATAGGACAAAAGGTATCATACGGAAAGAGAACTCATATGGAGTGATTTGACTTAGGCTATTTGCTTGATGAGAGAATTCAGTTTCCGCAGTGTCTTCATACCGTTATTCTCAAAATACAAATAAGTTGAAATATGCTTAAAAGTCCTTCAACGGACATATATGTTATAGATAAGAAGTACTGAGTATTTATAAACTCTAGTTGATACCTTAAAAATGATCGTTAAACATTGTCAAATGATTTGTTATTAGAATTTCAAATTAAATTATATAAAAGGGAGAATCTGCTTCTGGAGTTCATTAATATTTGAACTGTGAAAGAAGCTAGCCATAAGTTGGCACAGAATCAATCTATTATATATATCACCAACCTTATTTTAACATGAAAATGGATGCCAATTTAATAGGAGTACGGAACGGAGTATCAGTATGCTGCGAATTCAAAAAGGTTATGACTTGTTTTGAGCTGGTTCGAGTTACCTCTCCATTCTTTCCAACCAATATCATGGACATTCTAATATTAATTCCGACTAAAATTAAATTTTTTCAAATACCTGTTTACAGAACATTCCTCCACCAACTCATCAGTAGTTCGTTTTCTAATAAGCGTTTTATAACACAGGCTTACAAGGTTTTCGACACGACTAACTAAGAGTTGATCTAGGGGTATTTTTCTGTGTTGAACTCAAATCTGTTATCCGTTTTTCCCTATCGGCTCTGGTTTTCGAGATATTACCGTTAGAAAGTACAAAAAAATCCTTTTTTCAACTATACAAATTGATTTTTATTTTTTTTTAATTGTACAGATTTCTGAAAGTACTAATCGTAATCTTCAAAATTCAGCTTTAATCGTCCCAATATCTTTTTTTACTTTTTGAGAAATCTTTAGTTGCATTTTTCAATATATTATGATGAGCAAGGAGAGCGACTTCACCAAGATGTAGAAAGAATAGAAAAAGGTTTTTGGGATGATGGCATGTTAAGTGACTATTGTTGGTCTCTTGTAAGTGAAACGGACCAGAATTTATGTCCGTGCATTTCAGATTTGAAATCCACACCAAAAACTCCTTTTAGAACATATTTTACCTGCTCCTGTCGAAAACGACGTAAGCCAAAGAGAAAGCATTTTTAAAATTATATATAGTCAGAAGGGGACTAATAACTAATTTAATATCTCTCAAAAAGTAAAAGAGATATTGCTACTATTAAAGCTGAATTTTGAAGATTAAGATTAATACTATCAGAAATCTGTACAATTAAAAAAATAAAAATCAATTCGCATAGTTACATACAAAAATGGCGAAAAAAGGTTTTTTTAAACATTCTAACTGTAATAACTCGAAAACCAGAGCTGATAGCGAAAAACGGATAACGGATTTGAGTTCAACGTGAAAAATTACCCTTAGAACGACTCTTACTTTCACGTGTCGAAAAGTTAACCGATATTTGTAAACCTGTGTAATTAGCGCGCACTAAAGGGGTTTTGGCAAACCTTAAAACGATTCAAAGAACAGTGCAAGCGTTGGAGAAACAGTAAATATTCAAGAGGTGATATTGACGCACATTGGTTTTTTAGTTGTCAATATCATTATGGGAAGGAAATAATGCCATCTTAATTCTTAATTGAATATAATTGCATGAAAAAAAAAGTTTAAAATCGTTGGATCGGTTTTTTGAAGAAATAATTTTTTATATATAAAATTCTTAAAACATTTTTAAGGAAAAATTTTGGTATGCAAATGTTAAGTTTTTATTTGTGTGTATATAAAAATGATATTTAAAAAAAAATTGTCAACACATTTTTGAGATAACGAATTTTCAAAAAAACAATTTGAAACTTTTTAAAATATTCAAAATTTCTTTTTTGAAAATTTTGATATGAAAAATTTTTTAAACTTATTTGAAATTTGTATATACAGTACGTTCTTGATTAACGCAACTCTCGATTTTCGCAACATCTGAATTTATATCATTGTTGACGCAGTAATTGCAACTCTTGAAAATAAAATGACTCGATAAGTGCAACTTTTGTTTTTACATATACATATTCATAAATCTTTAATTACTCAGGTTCTTGGCCAAGTTCGTTCTTGTCTGTTGCGTTGCATTTTGTCTTGAAAAGAGGGTGCAATACGATAGTTTGTTTCTAATGCTGAACGTGGACCCGGAAAGAGGATTAAATTAAAAGTAGCTAATACCCTAAGATGAAAGAGGCTTTGTACAAGTTGTTCCTAAATCAAGGAAAGCTAAATGTGCTAATTTCCAGCGAGGTCCTAAAAACAAAGGCGTGCTCATTTAATGAAAAAATCAAAAAGAGGCAATGGTTGGGTGACAAATCTTAAGAAAAGACACGGACTTCGCCTGTTTGTTGAGAATTTGTGGAGAAAAACTTTCGAACAAACCGCAATTTGTAGATCCATTCTTGATAAAATTTAAGGAAAAAGTCAGATAGCTCGATTTGACTCCCAATAAAATCTATAACGCCGATTGTAGGTTTCAAGGAATCCTGAGCTCCTGGCTGAAAGACAAGAAAAGAAAGATTCGCGTTTCTCAAAGTGAAGCAATTCGTCATCGGTAAATCTGTAAACCTTAGATCTTTTTTAAAATTTTGACCGCATGCCCGTTGTATACAAGGCGAATAAAACGCTTCGCTGACGTTAGCATTCTTTGAAAAATGGCTCAGTCGACATTTGTGCTCGAGGTAACAAAATTAAACCGGCCACATGTAGGTCTTTTTGCATACGTTTTTTGAGTCTTTTAGGTGCGACTCTTTTTAAATTAGAAAAGACTTCCAACAAAAGCGCTCTTACTTTTCGATAACGCTCCTTGTCATCCAAAAGATGGCGAGTTAATAAGTGATGACGCGTGAAAACTTATTTTTTTTGGTTTCTTATTACTTAAGTGCTGGTCTTATGATTTTCGCTTTGCATCTCGAATTGAGCCTTAAAAAAATATTTACTTCGATTATTGCAACAACTTCGGTCATTGCAACCACTCTTGAGAATGCACTGTATACTGTATATATATATTGAGAAAATTCAAAATAAAATAAAATGCACGACTGAATCGCACGTATTACATACTTGCCCTTATGTTCGAGTTGTGTGGAACTTAAGAAATTTAAAAAATATTCAAGTAATTACAAAAAAGGTATAAAAAAGAATTTTAATTGTATGAACAGCCTGAGTAATAACTTTAGAGTTAAAAAAAAATATGCCATTTGATTACTTAAAACAATATGAATATGAATATAAGCAAAACAAAAAAAAATATGGCAGTGACCGTTAATAAATGTTTTTAGTAATTTTTTTCTTACCAGAAAGTACACCATATCTACAATAATAAACTGATTTTTTTTTATCTAAATCGTTGGATCCATTTTTGAGATAAATTAGCTTTTCCTTAACGGTTGTATGTCAAGTACCGTTATTTTTAGAGCTACAAAAAAAATTCAATTTCCCCTCTGGAGAGTTACAAGAAAACCTAAAGTTCAAAATTTGAAAAAATGACAGACAGACAGAATTGTGACACACACTATTTTCGTGTTCTCTATCATCGTTCTTTTTTGTTTGATTGTAATCTCAATTCTTTTTTTGCACAAATCCAAAACTTGCCCTAAAGTACCTATATCGCAAGTAAGGAAACATTCTATAAGAGGTTCTACTAATAGTTGCCAAGTGTTAAATTTTATTATTTTCTGTTGTATATCACACTACGGAAAAAAATTATTCAAAATCTTAGGAGCCGTTTTTGAGAAAAAAATATTGTCCTTAAGAGTTTTTCAACTTTTGTATGAAATTAAAATTTTTTCTTAAAATATTTTGGAGAGTATTAAAAAACTCTTAAGTATCGAGTTTCAAAAAAATCAATCATGCCGATTTCAAAATATTTGACTTTCAACAAGAATTTTGAAATATTTTTTAGATATTCAAAAAATATTTTGTCAAAAATTTTGGTACACAATACTACTTATGTATGTATATATCAGTCTTACCTTTTTGAAGAAAACCAAAAATGGTTCTTTGAGGGTACCATTAATAACCATTTTTTGAAAAAAATGATTTTCCACCCAAAGAAAGCCTTTACTAAAAGTAATTTATTGATTTT
The DNA here is from genome assembly GCA_963921185.1 of Dasysyrphus tricinctus. Taxonomy (NCBI): domain Eukaryota; kingdom Metazoa; phylum Arthropoda; class Insecta; order Diptera; family Syrphidae; genus Dasysyrphus; species Dasysyrphus tricinctus. The sequence goes on along the minus strand of OY992530.1, from coordinate 58,572,986 downwards.
TTTTAAAGAAAAGTGGAGCTATTTTAGAGAAAAATACGATTATGTAAAGTTGCTAAAAAAAAATTGTATGGCAGGTACCTACCGTTATTTTTGGTTTAAAGAAAAAAAAAATGAAAAAAACGTGTATGCATAATCACCAAAAACCGCTATGTAACAAGTTTGAAGAAAATCGATCCAGCCGTTCAGGCTGTAGACGAACAGACAGACAGAGAGACAGAATTGTGCCACCCACTTTTTATTATTTTGTTTTAGCTTTAAGTTATAATATTTGTTATCACTTTAAATTTTAAGAAATATTTTAACGTTAGCATTTAACGCATTCAAATAAAATAAATAAATCACAATTTTATTTTTGCACGAATCCAAAACTCGCCTTATAGTAGGTACCTATGTATATCGCAAGTAAAAATCCCATACAAAGTTGACACAGCGAAATCATTAACTAAAAATCTAGTTCTACCTTTCGTTCTGCAGAACGCTGGTCGACGAGGGAAATTGATAATTGTAGCAGAATGTTAAGGAATATTTGTCCACTTCTTTTTCGTGAGCATTTCGTTGTCTTGTTGGAGACCAACTAATAAATTCGTTTCGCATCAGCAGCGTACAGGCTTTATGAAATAAACAACGGTAGCAAACATAAAAATGTTAAAATCCCGTTAATCAAAATCGGCTACAATAACTTTAATAGCCAAGTTTCCCATATGGTTCACCTCGTGATGCGGGTAAGTGCAAAAACAGTGCTTTATATCAGTCTAAATATAAAGCCTGTCTCCTTTCCTTTCCATTCCTAACACTACTGACATCATTCACAATGGTAAATAACCCTCTGCCAAGTCCGAGTGAAAACCTGTAACCTTAATAGAAACCTGGATCCCACATGTTGTTTTTGTAATACATATTAAAAGATAACCTCGGCCCAGTCCTGGATATAATAAAACCCAGCTAATATTAATTCAAAAGCCCCGATGGCAAAAAATCCCGAATTATATGAAAAAAAACTTTCAAAGAAATTAAACATTTTTGTATGGCTTGACTTTGGTGTTCATTTTGGTATCATGTTCATGACATTATTTCAAATGCAAACAATTTGGAATACAAATCTGAAATGCTAAAAATTTCTACCATAAATCGCGCACGTGATTTGTAATACCAAAAACATTACTAAGCCATTCCGAATTTTGGCATTTGGAATTCTGTCATTCGGGATTCCGGCATTCGAGATTTTGTCATTTGAAATTTTAACATTCTGGATTTTCCAACACCTTTGAATTTTCTTATTATCAGCTGAACAGATTATAATTATGGCCGTTTTCGAAAACGTCAAATCAAAGTCAATTTGATCGTCGAATGATCGTCATATTTAGACACAGATTGCAAACGTCGTATGCAATCGTACTGTCTTACACAAAATCGATTTTATGAACGTTATTGAATTTACTCGCAAACGCATTTTATATTTACGATCACGGTCTCTGGTTTCTCAATTTTTTGTATCGTCAACTCGATTTGTTTACTGCGCAGCTGCACCGCAGATGATGTTTTTGAACATGTGACTTTAGCAGTTTGCGTTAAAGAACATTCTGCAAATGCAATTTTGACGCAGATGACGTTTTCGAAAACGGCCAATATTTTAATACAAACATTCCCAATAAGTTGAAATACATAATAGGCGTGTTTTGTTGACTTCCTTAATGTGAACATTAAGAAATACTTCACATCAAGGCAACTTTTCCAATGCAAATTCCAACAACAACAAGTTAACTTCACATTTCAACTCCAGTAACTCTATGGCTGAATGTGGAACGTATCTTAATGTTCACATTATGGAGGTCAACAAAACACACCTAATATTGCATATCAAGATTTTCAAAAATTTAATTTTTTTGTTAAAAAAATATTTTTTTTAAATTACTACCTACATATGTATGTAAGGTGGTCCTTATTTTGGGTTTTTTTGAAAATCCAACTTGGATAGGCATCAAATGGCTCTAAATGGAGAAACAAAAATTTCATAATTTTTTCAGATTTTTATTCCACCCCCGTGGTCCCCCTTTTTTCACTTCAAGGTACAAATAATGGAGTTAGGGTGATTCTTATAACACGCAAAAAAAAAGTCAGAACTTATAGATTAGATTCAGAAGAAGAAAAAATCGTATTGGAGGTGGGGTCTATTTCCCCCCGTTCAGGCGGGAGGGGTAATTTTCTAAAAATTTGACCAAAAATAGAAAAAAAATTATTCAAAAACAACGGGACCACTGACAATGGCATGCTTTAGCTTTTTTTAAAGCCATGAATCCAGTCTTTAATATATTTTTTAAATCAAGTTTTTATTGTTAATAGTTTCTGAAAAAAATAATTTTCAAACGTAAAAAACTATTATTTTTGTTTTTATTCTTAAGGTTTGAAAATTATTTTTTCAAAAACTATTTACAATAAAAACTTGATTTAAAAAATATATTTGAGACTGGATTCATTGCTTTTAAAAAAAGCTATAGCATGCCATTGTCAGTGGTCCCGTTGTTTTTGAATAATTTTTTTTCTATTTTTGGTCAAATTTTTAGAAAATTACCCCTCCTGCCTGAACGGGGGGGGAATAGAGCCCCCCTCCGATACGATTTTTTTTCGTCTGAATCTAATCTATAAGTTCCGACTTTTTTTTTGCGTGTTATAAGAATCACCCTAACTCCATTATTTGTACCTTGAAGTGAAAAAAGGGAGACCAGGGGGTGAAATAAAAATCTGAAAAAATTAGGGAAATTGTTTTTCAATGTTTTGAATCGAATGAGGGCTATCCAAGGCAATGTCCAATTTAAGGACCACCCTAATGTATACCCATAAAAGCTTCTTCTTTTGTGTGATTTTTTCTTGCTCAAACCAAAATAGTTTTTCAATCAGACAGGAGGACAGACTTTTTTCGATTATTTTTGTAAAAAGCATTGCTCATCAATTAAGTTTTTGAAGCTTGCATGGCTAGTTGAGTTGAATACCGTTATATATGAGGCTGTGAGTACAAAAGTGTTGGAACCCACTTTTTTATAATATTTTCCATTTTTAATTGTTAAATACTATTTTAACTATGATTCAAGGAGTATAAGACACATTTTTGGAAAGTTTAGCTATTTTAGAAATTAAAATTTTCGCTTTGGTGACTTTTGATGCATAAATGTAAAAAGACGAGACAAAAATATATAAAATGCTATAAAATCGGTTATGCCACTTTTGCACTCAGGACCTCATAAGAACCCAAATGAATTCACGAACTTACTCAGAAGCTAATATGTGATATACCACCTAAAAAACCAAAGCTCAGCTGGAGTTAAAATAAGTATATAACATCAAAACATCCAAATTGATTCTCTTCCTCCATTTAGATATCATAAATTTTCAGACTTACTTCTTAAAAATAAAACCAACAAATCTCTATCTAACCCAGACTATTTTGATGACTATTCATTATCGAGTTATAGTTTTTTTTCCACGAATTAAAATTTATAAAAAAAATTCGTTATTTGTCCTTGAACCTGTCCGTGTCCATCAGACATAGAGAAATATGAAGAAGTATTGCTCCTGTGAACCGAGAGATTTTTTCTCGTTTCTGAGTTGGGTCTCACAGCTTCTCTTACATCACTTTCCATAACCACTTCGGTTATGAAGTGTAATGCAGACCTGTAAACTTTCAAGTACAAGTACCAGTCAAGTACCAAGTACCTTGTACTTGTACTTGTACTTGAAAAAACCAAGTACAATGTACTTGGTACTTGAAAAACACCAAGTACAAGTACTTATTCAAGTACTTTGTTTCAAGTACATGTACTTGGTACTGTAATACTGCCAAGTACATTTTCAAGTACTTTTCAAGTACAAGTCCATTTCAAGTACCTACTTTTCAAGTACAAGTCCTTTTCAAGTACTCTTCAAGTACAAGTCCAATTCAAGTACTTTTCAAGTACCAGTCCATTTCAAGTACTTTTCAAGTACAAAACATCCCCCTATTTCATAGAAATAAAGAGCACGTCCACTTCCATTACGACCTTGAAATTTGACGGGGCGGTAGGGCTTTTAATGAATGCAAAGGAAAAATATTAAAATTTAAGATTTTGGATTGAGGAGGCGTGGCATACACCCACATTATCAGAATTGTTATTAATTATTGAATGGAGCACTTGCGATAATTTAAGGACGATGAAATTCGGTATAACGGTAGTTATTTTACTGTTCAAAAAAATTAAAATTTAAAACTTGATGTTTTCCGTTCATGGGCGTGGCAGCCACCCACTTTCTAAGAATCTATGGATCATATCGAGATTTAATCAGAGAATGATAAAATATATTTGAATAAACATGAGGGCTTTTGTGCATTGAAAAATTGAACATTTATATTAAAAGGATGTGGTATCCACCCATCAGCGTACGGAAATGCTCACTCATGAGCTGCTCATGTGTGAGCAAAACAAAATGATCAATTATGATAGGATCTTGTTCCTGAGTAATTAGCTGTAAGCATTTTTATTTTTGCTTGAATTTTGAAAAGTTTCGAAACCCATTTAACTTCGTTGTTCCTTGAACGATTGCAATTAAATTGCCGTAGGTGAAAGCTGAAACAGATCTAAAAAACAAAACAAAATATTTCAACAGGGTGTTCCAAAAATGTGTTAACTTTGTTGAGTGATTGCAATGAAATTGACACAGGTGAAAGCTGAAATTGAATGAAAAAAAAACAAATATTTTCAACAGGGTGTTCCAAAAATGTGTTAACTTTGTTGTTCCTTTAGTGATTGCAATGAAATTGACACAGGTGATAGCTGAAACCGAATGAAAAAAAAAACAAATATTTTCAACAGGGTGTTCCAAAAATGTGTTAACTTTGTTGTTCGGTTTTATCGCCCATGAACGTTGTTCATTGTTGCAAGTACGCGGAACTAGAGGTGTGTCGTCAAACGTTCATTTTAAAAGATTCAATCGTTCATATGCCGTTCAGTTCAATGATTAGTTCTTTTCAATCGTTAACTTTTTCAATCATTTTGGTGTGTTTAATAGTTTTGTATGCTTATAAAATGGGAAAGTTTCGTTCCTTTCCAATCGTTCATTTCTTCAATCATTTGGGTTACGAGTAAAATGGGAAAAAAATTTCGTAATTTTCAAACGTTTTTTAAACATTCCCGTGATTTAATGTTTTGAACGACTATTAGAAATTATACCCTTCTATTTGCACACCGTCTTTGATATACTTTGGGGAACTTAAAAAGATACAAGTATGAACGTACTTTAAGAAACTGACCCAAACTCAAGTTTGTTTGCATTCGTTGTGTTCTATTTCAACATGATTTTGATTATTTCCGAAGCATCTCCTTTCTGTTCATTCACTCTACTCTTTTCATTTTTCATAATTTTGAACGAGATTGAAAAATGATTGTAACTCTAACTGAAATTTTGATTGCAATCAATCAATCTTTTTGGTATACGAGTCAAAAAGAACGAATCAATTGATTGACACAGCTCTACGCGGAACAACGAAATTGTAAACGATAACAACGAACAAAAAAAAATGAAGAAATTGAAAGTTTTTTTGAATTTGCGATGAATTTTTTAGTTGTTTTTTGTTGTATTTAAAGAAATGATAGGTAGGTATGCCACTTTTGAACATTAATTTAAACCTATACATTTAAAAGATATTGCTTTGTTTTCAATGTTTTTGTTTAATCCAAAAATATTTTTTTCAAATTGTTTTTTTGTTCGATACACCACAACTTCCCCCTCTCTCCATCATAAAAACACCCTTCCATGTGAAATATTTTTATAGACTCTTCTGATTTTTCATTCTCATAATACATTAAACATTTTCACCAAGTTTCATGATGGTACTAATTTTTTTGTTTTATTTATCCTATTCACGTATACTAAATTGAAATTTGCCAAATACCAAGTTCAAAATAAAAGACCCAAATATTGTATCAGTTAACGTTTGGTTTGGTTATGTGCTAGTGCGAGTGCGTGTCATTCTTCCTTGAGATCGAGATTTGAAGAATCGATCGGAATAGAATGGAATGGATTGGAATGGAATGGAATGGAATGGGTGAATGGAAGGTAATATCTGAAAAAAGATCAAACAAATAAAAAATGACTTTTTACTAGCGATATATAAACATTGATAGGTAAAGGTAATAGAAGTACAAGTTCTTAATTCAGAAAAATTCTAATAAAAGCAACTAAACTAAATAAACAATTTGAAAACAAAGCCATATTTTTAAAAATGTATAGGTTTAATTTAATATTCAAAAGTGGCATACCTACCTATAATTTTTTTTGTAATACAAACATTTTATTACTTCAAATTAATTTAAATAAATCAAAGATAAAACATTTTTTAGAACGAGCTTTTATTAAAATGGTCCAAAAAGAAGAAAATAAACTTCGAAATCATTCGAGTGCATGAATTTATTATATTAAACAATTTATATGATTTCCCATTTAATTCTTGATTTACTTGTATAATAATTGGTTAAACGTGTCGCGACAAGCTTTTATATCATGTAAATTGTTTAATGTATGTACTAAATTGATGGGTTTGATTGAATTTAAAGTTTATTTTCTTCTTTTTAGAGCATGTTTCCAACAATGTTTTTACTATTGATTTTCGTATTCTTCTCAGAAAATCTTTTCATTTGATACCCATATCATAGCAGTTCGTAAAAATAAATATTCCGAAAACTTAGGGCGTCCACCATATTGGATTTAGAGTGAATTCATTTTATTTTACGTCTTCTTCTCAGAAAACCCTTTCATTTGATTCCCATATCATTAGAATGTACACGATATATCTAGTCCGCCATCTTGGGCCTTCCACCATTTTGGATTAATCGTGACGTTACAAAGCAAACCATGCACTGTCATCGGGTTGGGATCGAAATCCTACTTTCTACTACTATGCGACAGCTCATTAATATTTTTTATTTTTTGGGCTCACTATAGAATTTGGGGTGGGTGCGAGGTTGGGTGTACGTAAAGTTTCTTTTGCATTTAAAAATAAAATGCACGACTGGGTCGCACGTACTTGCTCTTATGTTCAAGACACTGCGAGTTTAAGAAAATTATATATACAAACATGGAAATTATGAGAGAAAAATGTAGAGAAGCATGAAATATGACATTTAAATTAGCTAAAACAACTCTTTTGACAGTTTAAGGTGAAAAAAAAGTATGCCTCTTAATTCATGATGAAATATTATTGTATGAGAAAAAAAATTTAAAATCGTTGGAGCGGTTTTTTTTTTAATTAATTTTTTATATATAAAATTCTCAAAACATTTTTAAGAACAAATTTTGGTATGCAGATTTAAACTATATATTTATGTGTGTACAAAAAAAAAATTTGAAAAAAAAATTGTCATGCCGTTTTTGAGATATCGAATTTTCAAAAAAAAGATAAAATTTTGATATGCAATATTATTTAATCTTATCTGAAATTTGTATATAAAAAAATTAATTTAAATCCGTTAAGCTGATAATGAGAAAACTCAAAATAAAAAAATACGTTCTATGACAGGTACTACTAATAGTTGCTATGTGTAAAATTTTATAATTTTTGATGGTAGATCGTACTAATTTTAGTATATGAAAAAAGTTTAATCAAAATCGTAGGAGTCGTTTTCAAGCAAAAAAATATTTTCCTTTGCGGTTTTTTCACTTTCGTATGGAAGGTACCGTTATTTTTTCATAAACGTAAAATTTTTTCTAAAAATATTTTAGAAAGTACTAAAAAAAGTCTTAAATATCAAGTTTCAAAAAAATCTATGATGCCGTTTTCGACATATTTGACTTTCCAAAAAAAATTTTGAAATATTTTTTAAAAATCCAAAAAATATTTTTTCAAAAATGTTGGTACACAAAACTATTAACATGTATAAAAAAAATAATTGAAATCGGTCATACCATTTTGAAGAAAATCAAAAATTTAAAAAAAATGGGTCCTTGGGAGGTACCATTAATAACCATTTTTGAAAAATGGTTTTCCACCCAAAGAAAGCCTTTACTAAAATAAATTTATTGAATTTTTTTTAAGAAAAATTGTCCAGCCGTTTTTGAGAAAAATACGATAATGTAAATTTGCCAAAAAAAAATTTATGACAGGTACCGTTATTTTTGGTTCAAAAAAAAAATGAAAAAAACGTGTCGGCAGAATCACCAAAAACCACTAAGTACCAAGTTTGAAGAAAATCGATCGAGCCGTTTGGGCTGTAGACGAACAGACAGACAGACAGACAGACAGACAGACAGAATTGTGCCACCCACTTTTTTGGTGTTCTCTATCATCGTAATATCATGCTTGATTGTTATCTCAAAATTGTTTTTTTGCACGAATCTAAAACTTGCCTTATAGTACCTATAATCGCAAGTAAAAATAATATCATTCATACATAATTCGAAGAAAAATTAAAAAAAGAAAAAAAAAAATTGATTAAATTTAGCCGAAAAAACTGAAAATATTTTTTTTGAAAGTTTTGGAAAAAAACTTTTTTACCAATTTTATTTTGATTTTTGGGAACGGGCACATTCCAAGATCACGAATATGCATTTTATAAGTCGCTAGTACACTTAGTTTATCCGCAAATCAAGTTTAAAGGTGTCAACTTTGATGCCTCTAGGACGCTTAGTTTAGCCGCAAATCGCGTTTAAAGATATAAGTCGAATTTTCGTATAATGCGATGCATCAATTGAGCGCCAATGTCAAGTTTTCTTGAGCGACAGTACAGTACAGTACAGTATCATTCATATTTCGAAGAAAAATTAAAAAACGAAAAAAAAACTGAGAAAAGTTTAATTTTTGATTGAAATTTTCTAAACCAAAATAGTTTCATTTATATTTCGAAGAAAAATTAAAAACCGAAAAAAAAATTGAGAAAAGTTTAATTTTTCATTGAAATTTTCTTCAAAAAATGTTGTTTTTATATTTTTCAAAAAAAAAAATGTACAAAAAATTTATATTTCTATAAAATTTTTTTCAAAAAAAAAAAATCCCACCTGTGTCCAGACCCACCTCCGTCCAGATCCAGACTCAACCTCTGTCTTCTTTTAGACTACCGTTTCCCATTACCCACACCGAAAAAAAAATTACCACCTGTGTCCAGAATTAAGACCCACTTATGTCCAGCCAGAACAATCAACGAATTGTACTTGAAAAGTACTTAAAATGGACTTGTACTTGAAAAGTACTTGAAGTGGACTTGTACTTGAAAAGTACTTGAAATGGACTTGTACTTGAAAAGTACTTGAAAATGTACTTGGCAGTATTACAGTACCAAGTACATGTACTTGGAATAAAGTACTTGGAAAAGTACTTGTACTTGGTGCTTTTCAAGTACCAAGTACATTGTACTTGTTTTTTTCAAGTACAAGTACAAGTACAAGGTACTGGGTACTTACAAAGTACTTAAGTACAAATGTACTTAAATACTTTACAACTCTGGTGTAATGAACTTACATACATAGGTCAAGGATGACATCCATTGCTTGCTACAATAACTGCGGGTTAAGTTCTCATTCTTTCAGTAATTCATATTTATCTACTTATACACATGCGAGCCTTTATATTTCTGCAGTGCTTTCCTACTTATTTCTTGTTAAGTTGAGTTTGTTTGTGCCAGGCTACCAAAACAAAGATAAATTATGAAAGTAAGCACTTGTAAAAAAATGCAAGTCAGGGTGTGTTTCCAGAGGATTAAAGGAACAATAAAAGGATACAAACTTTTAAATGTTACACCCTGAGCCAATCTTAAATATTATATTAAAAAACAATGCAAAATCAGTCCCAATAGGGAAAAGCTGCTCCCATTTCTTACATCTGTAAAATAAAGTCCTAAATAAATTTTTTCCACAAATTTTGTATTTTATTTTTATTTTCAAATCTGCACCTTCATACTTGCGATAAGGACACGACAATATTATATGAGTGTTAAATTTTAAAATTCTCATAAATATGTATATCTTGTGTTTCTTAATATTTTAATTTTGGTAACTTTTAAAAATATAAAACACAAAATCTGAAAAAAAAAATCCAAGGAAAATTACTTTAACATGAAAAACAAAAACAAAAATATGAAAAGATAAACATTACGATCAAAGTGAAGGACTGAAGGTACCTATACTAGTAACCATCATGATGGAATTATTTAGCTTTTACGCATAGAATATGAGAAATAAACATCATACAGATTACGTGGATTATGTTTTGATATTCATGTAAGCACACACTCCAACATCCGATTTGCTATATAGCTCATAAGAATAAATTTTTTCTAAAAAAAAATCCATAAGCAATGCATGCAAACTAAACTATACGAGACGGCGAGCTTGTGCCATGGCAGCTTTTGAATAAATTTGAAGAATAAAACTTGAGTTTTGGTATTTTAATGCGGAATATTGACAGTTTTATTATATTTAAGTCTCAAATACGGGGTTTTTAACCATGATTTTATTTTGAACAGAATTTCATCACAAAAAGAGCTGAAATTCATTAAGAATGCAAAAGTTTACCTTTCAATAATAAATTACTGCCCCCAAAAAAAGAATCTGATATCCAAATGAAATTCATAAGGAAATAATATTCACCAAAATATGATTATGTATAAGTTATAAGAGCCCAATGTATGGAGAAAACCAAATTTCATTGCAAAGAGATGTTGCCATGAAATCCCACAAAGTGTAATATGAGATATTTCTTCTTAAGAACGTGGAGTAATTTAAGCACTTTGAAAATACAATTAAACAATTTATAAACTCACAATAAAGGCTTTCATTAGGCGGTAGCACGTTTCACGTGTAAATAACTCATTAACTTTAAGAGCTCAGTGACATTTGGTTAACATGATTAAGCCAATTCTGGAGTAAAATAAACCACATCCAGTGACATCCTTTAAGTGGCAAAACCATTTTAGATTTAAGACAGCCACAATTCACGTTGGCTGTCGTTGAAAATTCAAAATAAAGTGCTTTTACTTTGATTTAACAAAAATATAAAAGTATTTTTAGATGAAGGTACTAAAGTTTACCTACAATATTTTTTACTTTTTTATAATTTTTTTGATTAAAATTTCTTTTTATATTTATTTGTAGAATGGAACGTGATTTAATGACTCGAACTGATAGATTCGGAGCTGAAGTAAGAGAACGTTTGATGTGGGATATTCGTCAAGGGGTTGTTGGAGCAGAGACTTTTATACCAAAACATGCTATAATTGTTACGTGGAAAAATATGTCTTTTGCTGGTGGAATTGATAATTCCTTATTTACGGTAAGTAGTTATTGTTAAACGACATAATTATATTCATCCTGATTATGAAATCCGCAAAACTTAACTCCCGGAAAGAGGGAATTTTTTCATATTTGTTGTTTTTAAGACAGTTGCGTTCGAAACTTGTATTTTTCTTTTAACCAACAAAGCTTTTTATATGAAAAACCAGGTACAGTGGCCTTACAACTCTTTACCATTCCTGAGTGTGCATAAATAGTTGGCAGAAATGAAGTGAACTTATACAATTTTATGCCGAATTAGAACACTAAAGATGAGAAGCACTTTTTCGTTACAAGAGATATTGTGCTAGATTTGTCACTTTTTCCCAAATGTAGTTGGTACCAATAAAGCAATATTTTGTTTTTAAGAAGAACAGGCTTGAACTGGGATTCGAAACTCGATCCGCATACACTACACGCACAAGGCCAATCTTTTTGGAGCCATACAGATCGCCATTAAAAAAAATAGGTTGTAGTACCCGGTAGAACTTTCCATTGATTTTGAAGTTTATTCCATCGGCGTGGGTGTCATCTTGAAAGTAGAATGGACTCATATGTCTTGTCCACGAGCTCGTAGAACTCGTCCTTGGTGTCGTCACCTTTCTCCTCTGTCGGGGCATGCGCGCATATAAGGCTGATGTCGGTGAACTTAGCCTTGATGCGAATTGTCGTGAGGCGTTCGTTCACATAGTTGAAACTCAAGACTTCTTGCCTAAGGCAGTCAACGTAGTAGATATCGCAGTCTTTCAGTTTTATTTTTCCCGGCCCATCCCATCGCACATCTTCGACCACGGCGATGTCTGCTTTGTAGCAGGCTAGGGCCTCCGCTAAATCGGCTGCACGTGGTCCATAGAGAGACAGAACATTACACGTGCAGATCCGAAGTTCGTTGTCCTTATTTCGTTTGCTAGGTTTGTCAATAGTAAATCCGTCCGTATCCAAGGCTTGTTGTTGCTTCGCAACTAAATAGCTTTACGTGCCCGGGAAATCACCCCAACGACACAACTCCCAACCTGGAGGACCAGACCCTTACATTATAACTCCAAGGGCGGGGAGCGGATGGATTGACTGCTCCTCATAGGTCGTAGCAGCCCGTATAAGGTGTTCACTAAGTAGTTAAGCTTAACTGGGAACTGTAGACGCCACCGTTGATTCCATCTTGAGAATTTTTCCGCTGCCGCCTGGATAAAGGAGAAGTGCCTTAGTGGGAACACTCCTCCCCCCTCTCTCGTTTGCTGTCGCCTAAAACCGTCCACAGGGATTTGAACCCCATCTTCAGTTAAAGGTACTAGGCACCTGATGTTCACCACTTGGAGGTGGGAGTAGGAGTTGATAGACAGAGGTTTGCTTTGAAACAAAGCTTGTGGACGCTGGTGTCCTTTGTAGTGCACCGTGTCTACCCTTTGAACATCGTAGAATGGACCAATACTGCCCAAAAGTCACATGCTCAGAATGTATTGGGTATTGGCTTCGCTATGACCACGTGCTGATTTTTCAAGCCCCAAATAAGGTAATTTTTCTTGTTTCCGTATAGCCCTGGCAAAATGTCCTTTGCTACGGAAAAAATACAATCGTAAGTTTTTATATGGAGCTATTTTAGCATAAGGAACACATTGTCAAAACGTATGCGTATAAAAAGTCATGCAAAGCCAAATATATATAAACTTGGCTCTCGAACTTATCTTTTATTCGGTAAAAGTAATTGAGGAAAATATTTGATTCAAAACATGAAGATCATGCAATTTTCAATAGAAAAAAGTAAGGCGCTTTTTCTTCTCCGACTGACCACGAAAAGATATTTCGCTTTTTTAAAAAAACGATAAAATGCAAAAGCAGAATTATGATTTCAAAGATATTATCAATTTGAAATATTCGTCAAAAACCAAAAGTTAATTGTTTTTCCTTTTACTCAAAAAATAATTTATACTCACAAAATTGTCAACAAAAATTGTAACATCCTTTAAATGCGAGCGATCAGTAAAAAGTTATTGTGACTTTAAAAATAATCAAATCTCAAAAATACTGGAGGGTTTAATATGATGGCTTCACCAAATTAGTTTAATTTTTTTACTAAAGAAAGAACCATTTCGGTTGGAAAGTGTCCTTTTAAGAGCATTAGTTGACGAATTGGAAAAAAGTTTATTCCGCAAGAACGTCAGAACAAAGACCAAATTTTGGGGCTTTTTTTTTTATTCTTCTTCTAAAATTAGGAATTATTTCCTTGAAATTGATGAAATTCAAAGCATGGTTCGGAGAACGATAAAATAAGATTCGTTCTCTTGTGAAAAAGGAGAGTTTTAATTTTGATTAGATCGCGAATTTTTTAATTTTCATTCCTTAAAAAAAAATGGTTTTCAGAATAGAATATAAAATGCTTGGATCTGTAAAATATGGTTCGTTTCTGAATTTAGTACGCGGGAACTACTAGGCATTCATTTTATTTCAAGAAAAAAGGAATATATTGAAAAAGAATCAAAATCGTTCAAGCTATTTTGTTTTTGGTAAAAAAAAAAAAATGAACTGCCAATTTTAGTAGGTAACATTAAACATTTATACCTAGTTTCAAAAAAATGCATGAACCGGTTATTGGAATATTGAATTTTCGGTCTATCCATTCAAAAATAGTTTTAAATTTTTTACTTGCGATAAACATAGGTACTAGCAAGCTTCGGATTAGTGCAAAAAAAATTTCGAGATAATAATCCAACACTATATTACGATGATAGAGAAGTCCAAAAAAGTGGGTGGCACAATTCTGTTCGTCCACAGCCTAAACAACTCGATCGATTTTCTTCAAACTTGGTACATAGTGGTTTTGGTGATACTGCCTACACATTTTTTTCATTATTTTTAGAACCAAAAATAACGGTTATAATCATTTTTTCCCAAAAACGACTCCACAACTTTTCTTAAAAAAAACTCAATAAATTACTTTTAGTAAGCTACCTTTCGGTGAGAAAGCATTTTTCAAAATATGATTATTAATGGTACCTCCCAAGGAACCATTTTCTTAATTTTCGATTTTCTTCAAAACGGTAAGCTTCCAAAAAATATAATATAAATATTTTTTGAATTTTTAAAAAATGTTTCAAATTTTTCGATAACGACATGATAGATTGTTTTGAAACTCGATACTTAAAAGTTTTTTCTTATACCTTCTTTATCTACATATTTTAAGAAAATGTTTTACTTTTATGCAAAAATAACGGTACCTTCCACACAAAAGTTAAAAAACCGTTAAGGATAATTTTTTTTTTCTCAAAAACGGCTCCTATCATTTTCATTTAACTTTTTTGTATGTTAAAAATAGTGTAATCTACTACAGAAAATTATAAAATTTTACACTTAGCAACTATGAGTAGTAGGTACCTGGTCATAGAAGTTTTTTTTTTTATTTTGAATTTTCTCATTTTAAGCCAAAAGGATTTGATTAATTTTCTTATATATACATATTTCAAATAATTTTTAATAATCTTGCATATCAAAATTTTCAAAAAAAGAATTTTTGAAATTTTAAAAAAGGTTTCAAATAATTTTTTTAAAAATTCGATATCCCAAAAACGGGTTGACAATTTTTTTTGAAAATTTATTTTTCTAGGCACATACATAACATAAATACTTAAGATTTGCATACCAACATTTTTACTTACAATTTTTTTAAGAGTTTGATGTAGGTATAATAAATTATTTTTTTAAAAATCGTTCCAACAATTAAATTTTTATTCCAAACAATCATATTCAACCAAGAATTAAAATGATGTTGTTTTTTTTTCCTTCAAGCTATCTAAGGAGTTGTTTTAGCTAATTGAAAGGCGTTAGGAAATAGCGACTAAGTAAAAAGCGCCTAAATTGATTTGGAAATATCACCCAACAAATTTGTATCACCCAAAAGCAAAGCAAGAATTGGAAATATTGCCCAAAACTACTTTGAATCCAAATAATAAAATGCAAATATTGCCCAAATATTTTGTATGTAAATTGTTTTTGTAGAATTTAGGCGATATTTCATCAATTTTGGGTGATATTTCCAAACTTTGTTACAATGAATATGCAATGTTTTTTAGTATCCAGATTCTTTAAATGCAAAAGAAACTTTGCATACACCCAATCTCGCACCCACTCAAAATCCTATATTGAGCCCAAGCAGGGGGGTTGTTATTTAATTTCACAAACCTAATATATCCTCTTCCTTGTTTGGTTTGTAAAATTTAAAAATTCGCGAATAAACAGTGAGTTATGCAACCCCCTGCTTGCGCTCACTATAGCATTGGGTCGGGTGTATGCAAAGTTTCTTTTGCATTTAAAGTATTTTGATTTTTCTGGTGTTTTTTGAATGACGACGGACCTTTTGCTTCTATAGTTATCCTATAAAATTATTATACAATCTCTATGTTAGTTTCTATTACTTGGTTTTTATATTGCTTGTATTGGTATGCTTAGGTGCAGCTACAAACCATTTCTGCTATACTAGTGAAAACACAAACCACTTCTGGTATACTAAAGAGCATAGCCACAAAAGAAAGTGAAAGTTTTTTTTCTTCGTAAATATATTTTTTCATGGCCGAGCGGTTAGCGTGGTGGACTTTCATTGTGAGAGGACCATGGTTCAAATATCAAATCCCACAGAAACCTTGTAATTTTTATAACTTAAATAAAATCTAATAATTTCTAAGATTGCATTTCAGATAAAAACTTTCAAATAAAATATCAGCAACTGAATTTAATCCATAAAGGTTCAATAGGAGCTTAAAAAGTGCGCCTTTTAAACTCTATGGACTATTATATAATTCTTATATGATGCAAGAAATGGTTATAAGAAGCTTCTTTGGATGATTATAGGGTCAACATTGTGAGTTGAGATTTCCTTATATTGCAGTTCATTTTGGCAATTTTTCCTATTTTGGGCTTTATTTCCCATTTGGCTATTTAATATATAAATTTGGACATTGTTTCATTTAATGAAAGATAGCGAAGTAAGGAAATATCACCCAAGATTAGAAAAACTTTACAACAACAATTTAATCTGTTTTATGCTTTTAAACATTTCTCTCTCATAATTTCCATGCCTTTATACACAATTTTCTTAAACCCTTAGCATCCTGAGCATAAGAGCAGTACGTGCTACCCAGTCGCACATTTTATTTTATTCACAAGGCCCATTCAATAGACAAACAAGGGAGTACATACGAGGTGCGACCCACATTTTTTTATTTTAAATTGTTACTCACTGGGCCTTGTGTATACAAAAAAAAAAAACGTTAAAGCTATTTTTGGAAGAAGCTAAAGGTAGCTATTTCTAGTAGCTTAAACTGGATTGTTCTAGCTTAAGCTTTTTTTTTTTGTGAATAAGAAAAAGATTACGCTAAACTGCTTTAGCTAGAAAATTTAAGCTTGAGTTTAATATTTTTAGCTTTCCTCTTTTTATTCACGTGTTTCGGCTTAGAATCTGAAGCTAAAACTGTTATTTTTGGGAGCAAAAAGCAAGATTTACCAAAACTGTTTCCGTGCTCTATATGGCAAGCTTATTGTTTTCATGTAAAAAGACCTAGATCCAAGTCAGGAGGTATCCAGCAATCTTGATATTTTTGTAGCTTTTACGATAATATTCTTGCTAAAGCTTATTTTAATCACACAAGTTGGAGCTGAAGCTGAAAAAACAAGCTATGATTTTAGCTTTGACTATTTTAAAAGAACTATTACTAGAAGACTTCTTTTAGTTTCTATTTCTAGCTTAAGCTTGTTTTTAATGACACAAAACCTAGCTTGAACTTAAAAATCCAAGTAAAAGCTTAAGCTTTTTGTTTATTCACAAAACTCATTATGAATAATATAAAAAGTATGCCTACTATGACTTCTTAGTCTAGTATGATTTCTATGCCTAATGTTACTCAAAATTCGTTCACTATTTCAAGTGTGACTGTAACCCAAACATTGAACAAAATTCCTATCAGATACCTAAGCTTATTTAAGGGCATATTTCCAATGTGTGCTGAAACTAAGAACAAACGGAAATTTCCTTATATCCGATTTTAAATTCAACGATGTATAGGGTATAAGACAATTACTAATTAAGTAATTCGAATAAAATGTGACAATATATCCATCTATAATGGCCGTGTAAATACTCAGGGAGTTTTCTGTGCACTTGTTGCAGCTCACATTTATTTCAATAAAGATGATGTTCTTTTCAAAACTACTTCCATAAAAACGAACATTTCTTTTCTTTGCGAAAACTTTTCGCAGCAGTTTGAGTTTTGTTTTCTGGTTGGATAATTTGCATAAAGGATAATCAAATAGCTTTGTATATTATTAAAAGACACTTTTTTCAGTTATATCTCATGTTCTGTGAGATGTGCATTGTGCATATATTTCAACAGAAAGAGCTAGCATCAGGTAGGATAGGAAGTCAAAGTTTGCTTAATGACTTTTCTTTTAATACAAAAAGATTTTCCTTAGATCTTTTTCTCTGAAGTTATATGTTTTGTAAAAGTCACAAAAAAAACTTTTTATTATTACAGTTTTGTATAATATACTCGTACTTACTTCTATCTGCTTTAGATGTTTTACTGTATATATGATGTATACTCTTCAATCCTCGTTATTGAAGTTTAAATGTGCTTTTGAAACTTTAAGAGGAAATATCACGCTTACTGACCTGAGATTTTAATCTTTCCACATAGAAAGTAACACAAAGGAAATAAACAATTAGGATATAACTTCACGAGCTTTGTTATAACCTACCTTGTGGAAAAATTAAAATTTCTCATAGAAGGTACTTAAAAAAAAAATAAGTCCACTCATAATGAAAGAAGACCAACAAAGTCCAAAACGTTCCTCATGTTTTACTATCCTTGCAAGAGCATAAAGCATACTTAAACGAAAAAAAAACAACATTCTTTTTAATCTTTTTTTTATCTCTTTCTTTTTGCAGACAAATACCTTCCAGATGGTCCTGGCAACTGATGAAGTCTTCACCTATGCCATTTTCAATTACGGAACGATTAATTGGTCAGCACACACAGAAGCGGGTGGAGATACCACTCACGGCGAGGGTGGTGTACCAGCATTTGTAAGTACAATTTATCGATAAAAATCTATCCGATTACTATATGTGCTCCTGGCATGTGAGTATATGTTATCGAGGGTGATGGGGTGGGAGACTATGAGAATCAAGGCCAAAGGGCTCCGTCCGTTTAAAATTTATCCTGCGCTAAATGAGTTCCAATTACCGTCCGTCTTTTTGTCTCCATGTGTATCCTCGTATACTGTAACTTTTACGACTGGTGGGGGGAGAACAATTGAAACTCTCTTTTTTTGGCAAGCACAAAAAAATTAAACCCAGCGAGGATGAAGATGAATTCATGCTACAAATCCTTGGGAGGATATAGAAAATATATACATTGTGGGTGTATGTATACCTTGGTTGTGCATTGTTCGATAGTAAAAAAGTTTCCTTTTGAATTTTTTGTTCGGAAAATTAATGATCGCACATCAGTACACCAACCAAAACAAAAAAAAGGACATTCTTTGTTGTGGTTGCTCTTCTTTCGTTCTGGCAATCTCATTGGCAGCTCATTGAGGATTTGTCGAAGGAGCCGAAAAAACATATTACCATGAGGCGAGGGACGAAAAAATATGCTCGTGCAAACAAAGGACGATGGGCGATGATGCAATCAAGCGCTTAATGCAACCACCGTTGAATCATAAATTATGATTTAACAACCATTTTATATTATGGTCAAACAAAAACAAGAGCTTCACACCGGAGCCGGATATAGATTTGAATTTATATTTTGTGCATTGGCATTAGCCCGTGTGCGGTGAGTCATTGTTTTCGGGGTTTCATTCTAGGGTTTAGTGTTGCCAAAAGCTCAATAAATATCAATTTTTTTGTATGGGAGCTGGGACTGACAAATTTAACTAAGTAATTCATAATCAAATCACTTCCTTATGCCAATTAATGACTCTGATTATAGTTTGAGATTATAAGATTATGATTTATTCCTGGGAAAAGTTCCTTCATACTGTGGAAACTCTTCTCTCTTCATCTGTCACTTTTGCAGGCATTGTTTAAAATTTCAGCGAAGATACTGAGGAGAATTCATGAGATTTTAATTTAAATATCAATAAATTTATCCATGGTTACAAGAATGCTGGACCGTGAATACATTTATTATAATAATAAGACCAAGGCTGCATTATTCAATTAACCATGGACCTGGTCGGTAAGGTCTGATGAGGCAATTATTCATATCTATGTAGCTTTAAAGAAAAGGAGATATTCCCTTGAAGGTATAGGTACTGGAGATGGTACAAGAAAAGAATCTTTTTTTCTATAGGTATCCCTACATTATGTTCAAGAAAATATTAATTTTTATTAAATGGAAAAAGACCAATATAAAGTGGGTTTTTTGCCCTTTAAATTATTTCTAAATAATAAAATAGCTTGCAAGGTAAAATTATGTTTTATATAATCATAAGGCATTAAGATCAAGGCAGAATGTAAAAAATTTATAAAAGAACGAAGGGAATAAAAGGAAAGTTAATGAGAAAAACATAAGGAGAAAATCGGATTTATGTTGGTTTTAATATATGAGTAGAAATTATGCTTTTTATTCAATGTTCTTAGGACAGAAAAATTACCTTAACGTGTAATGAGCTCTTTTTCAAGGTCAAGGAGGAAGATGTAATGATTCCACAGAATTTAAAGAAATACCGTTTTCGGGAGAGAAGGGTGAAAGATTTAAGGTTAGGTTGGTGTGGCTATACAAGTAATGAACATGAGGCTACATGTCAAATGGGCTGTTTTTCTGTTTTTCCCTGCGTTGTTGTGACAATTTTATGTGCCATATACAATCCAACATGACCAGACCATGACACACCAGTACACTACACATGGAGGATGGCATAATAATCGTGGTAACTATGCCCAATCGAAACCTAAAGGCTAAGAACTTTTTAGCAGAAGAAACCAGAAACTGTGAAGTCAATTGTTTGTACCGAAAAATAACCAATTTTAAATTCTAAAACAGGAAGCTTTTTTATTTGTTGATTCAAAACTGATAAATTACTTGAAAGTACCTACTTGAAAGAACTGTTCAAGTACATCAAAACATTGGTCAAGTACTTGAAAACCTTGAAAGTACTGTTTAAGTACTTGAAAGTACTGGTCAAGTACTTGAAACCTGGAAAGTACTGGTCAAATACTTTAAAGTACTGGTCAAGCTATTGAAAATATTGGTCAAGCAGTTGACAGTGCTGGTCAATTAGGTACTTGAAAGTGCTGTTGAGGGAGGGAAGGGTGGGGCTAGTTGGGTCATTTTTACTTCAAGTCTCATTACTTTTCACCTTTTCATAGAACAATGAAAGAATATATGTTACTTCGGCTTGTTAGATAAATTTGAAAAAAATTAAAATGTTGAAGCAGAGGAATAAGATTACTTCAAAAACGAGTACATCAAGTCTAGGTGGTCCAACTTGCCCCATTAGGGGGGAAAGTTGGACCAAAACCTTAAAAGTGGAAAAAAAGCCCTATTAATGACATAAACGGTTTTAGTTTGAACTTTATTTGATCCCAAACTATACCTCTCTTCCAAGATTTCAAGTAAAATCATATAGGTTACGTAAATAAAACCTGGACACTCTTTTACGAATGCGATCCTTAGGACTTCAATTAAAAGATTGCATTCTTTACATTCTTTTTTAAGAATGCGACTTCAAAAAATGCAGTCGCCATTCTTATGATGTGAAAATGATTTCTTTGAATTTTTTGCTGAAGTCTTTTTAATTCTTTTGCATTCTTGGAATGTTTGCATTGTTTTGAAGTCCTTTGAAGTCTTTTGAGTTCTTTTGAATTCTTTTGAATTCTTTGAATTCATTGCATTTTTTGTGTTTTGCCCTCCATAATACTAACGTGTGCTCTTAGATTTAGTATTATGGAGGGCAAAACAAAAAAAAAATGCAATGAATTCAAAAGAACTCAAAAGACTTCAAAAGAATTCAAGACTTAAAAAGAATGCAAAAGATTCAAAGGATGCAAAATAATTGAAAAGACTTCAAAAGAATGCAAATAATGCATGAAGTCTCAAAACATTGCAATCAGTTGATGATGATAAAAGACTGGAAACAAAAAAGTTTGAAATCTTTTTAACGAACAAAGAATGGCAATACTGGATTATTTGAAGTCGCATTTTTAAATAGAATATAAAGAATGCAATCTTTTTGTTGAATTCAATCAGAAATTTATATAGACTGCATTCGCAAAGATTGTACTCTTTTACAACTCTGTCTGCCAGAGAGTGTCATAACTCCACCTGTTCTTGAGAGCGCTAATGATTTTATGGGTTAAATCTTCTTTCGCACTCGTGCAGTAGCAAGAGTTCTAAAAGATCTTGATGTTCACAAACCCGCTGGCTCGGATAGTATCCCTACCATTGTTGTGAAGAGGTGTTCTTCAACACCAGCAAAGCCACTGCGTTAGCTTTTCCATCTGTCCTACTCTACTGGTCTTCCTTCGTCTCAGCTAGATCCGTTACTGAGAAAAGGATATGTACTGCTAACTTCACAGTGAAGCTAACAGTGAAATATGAATTGATTCGATTTTTTTTTTCAAATAAGGGCTTCAAAATGTGGACCTTAATTATTCTTGAAATGGAAATTAAACTGCAAATTTGAAGCCTAACTGCAAATCTCTAGCTATCACCGTTGCTGAGATTAGGATTTTTTTTTTTTGATTAGAAAGATTTATTTCTTTGCATCATAAATCTATTTAACAACATAAATATGAATTCCACAAAATCTATAAGGCTTGGATTAGCCGTCTGCCATTAACTGTTTATGATTTCTTAATAATAAATACAAGCATGTTTTTTTTCCAATAAATAATACAAATAAATTAAATCTAAATAACAACATTTTATAATAATTTGTTTTGTTCCATTTAAAAGTTACCGTTAACGGTTCTTTCCCGATAACTTTATGCTGTTTTGTAAAATTTAAATAAAGCTGGGGCATTCATCTCGTTCAGGAAGCTTATGAGTTATGACTTGTTCATCTGAAATGATAACGCTGCCAAGAAAATAATTTCTTGTTTTCCGGAGGATTGGGCATCGACCGATGAAATGGAAAGCATCTCTCCTTGGAGTTGCATATGTAATATGTTGTACAAAATTGGTAGGTCCTCCCCATTAAGATGAAGAAGTTATTAAGAATTCTTAACATCATCGAAATTTTTTCGACACTATATTCATCTCGGAAGTAATTTACTCGCTTCAGGTTGAAGATTAATCTGCTGTAAAGTGATCTATAGATTGATTCTCTTGATTCCCTTGAAAATTGGTTCCTGATGTGAACATCTGCAGTCGAAATCAGCTCGTAGAGGGTTTTAGCTTTAGTCAATTGGAAGCACTTCCTCCTGGTTGAGCTCAAAGTTACAATAGTCAGCGAGCTCAAGCCATTCTCCATACCAGCGACTTTTGCTCTGTTCTGATCTTAGCAATAACTTTTTTGGTAATCGTCTGTCTGGCATTTTTAATACTTTGCAGACGTCATCTGCTTGTAGTTTTAGAGTTTTAACAAATAGTGGGGGTAGACCGGTCTCGAGGTTAATCCCGTAGTTAGGTGTATTTGGAGGAAGTCTAAATGGACGTTTAATGTAGAAGCGAAGCAGTTTTTCCACTATGTCGTATTGGTTGGTACCCCATACTTTCGCGGCATATAGCAGGATTGCTTCAAGAACTTTAAATTTTACGCTATCATCGATATATTTGTTGATGACAAAACACTTTTTCCACATTGAGTTAATTGCTGCTTTAGCATTTATCAGTTTTTCTTTCAAATGTGTCTCCATTTTAAGATTGCTTGCAAAGATCACACCTAAGTATATTTATATTGGTTTACCACTTCTTCTTGTTGGCCATTGAAGAACCATTTCTCATTGGCTCATAGCGCTGCCTCTTCAAATACCATGATTTTGGATTTATCCAAGTTGACTACCAAGTTTCATATAGTCGATTCTACATTAACTGGAGTGACTCGGGTGAGTACGCTAAAATGACTATGTCGTCCGTTAATCACAGTATAAGCAATTTCAATACCTCCTTGAAGAAAATCAGTTATGTCATCTATAAATAGCGCAAATAGCTGTGGGCTTAAGGTCCCTGTCTCAAACCTGTTTCTGTTTGAAACCACGTGTCTTCAAGAAGGGCTTCAATGATTCTCCCAAATTTTTGCGTCATTCCCTTGGCGAATAGTTTGCACATCATCACATCGTATCAAACGCGGCTTTGAAATCGATAAAAAGATTCTGCAATACTCCTTAAAACGAAGATATGACCGATTGCTGAGTAACCAGATCTAAAGCCAGCTTGCGATTCTTTAAGGAGGTTGTTTTAATTCACCCCATTTGTAAGACATCTCTGAAGAATGGTCGTCAAAATTGTATATGAAGCATTCAAAAAGGAAATGCCTATATAGTTATTGGGATCAGCTTTGCTTCCTTTTTTGTGAATGGGAAATTTAAACGCCTTTTTTAAACTCTCGATGGACAGTTCGATGCTCAAATATATATCTGCTCAGTTCTGTTACTTTTTGAAATAGCTCCATAGAACTATATTTTGTAGTACCTCATGGCTTGATGGTTAGTGCGTAGGACTGCCATGCCGAAGGGCTCGATTCCCAGCCGTGCCACCTAAAAAGAGAAATGTTTTATTCGAGGTACTGCCTCTTGCGAGGAACTGACAAATCCTCCAAGAGTATACTTGTCATGAAAAAGTGCTTTTCATTTAGCAGTTCGGACTGGGCAAAAAACTGTAGGTTCCCTCTATTCCTGCCAACAAACACGCACACAGGAATGGTTGTGAGTTGTTAGTCACTAGGCCCTGGTTCTCCATGAGCTGTTGCGCCACCCAATTTATTTATTTATTTATAGAACTATATTTAAGAAATTCGGATGGTAGTCGGTCAAGTTCAGGTGCTTATTCATCTTCCAAGTCCATTATCACTGCTCTTGTTTCTTCAACTGTGATTTGAGTATCCAAAATGTCGTTGCTGAAATTTGGAGTTGCAAATTGTTTCTCCGCCATTGTTTTTGGATAAATTGAGCCAAGCAAAAGATCGTTTTCTAGCTATCATGCATTCTTCATCGAACCAGGGCTGTCTAAACTGTTTTCTCCTATCGTGTTGATTATTATAATGTGGGTATGTCACCTTAATTATTTGTTCCAATAATGAAAAAAGGACTTTTATGTTAACTTCATTGTGAAGTTAGCGGTACAGTCGGTTACATCCACTTTTTGGTGAACTGCAAAATCTGGAATAGAAATGCATACAAAATGCCAAAAAAAAACTGCAAGTTCCTCCCATGGGTCTAGCTCAAAATTGTTATGCAGACTTCACAGACGTGCAGCACAGCCTATTTGATGAGAATATTTTCTGCAATCGCCCCGAACACATTTGGGCGATATTTCCTAATGTTGCAGTTGTTTTTAGCAATTTTTGCCATTTTGGGCCTTATTTTCCATTTGGCAATACATATTTTAAATTATTAATTTGGGCATTGTTTCATTTTATGAAAGAAATCGAAATAAGGAAATATCACCCAGAATGAGAGAAAACAATACAACAACAAATTGTCCAGTGGTTTTTAATAAAGTACTTATTTCAGCTGTTTAAGCTTTAAGTAAGGCAACAATCGAGTTAATTTTCTATTACAATGAACGACACTCAAAAAATGATTTAAATGCTAGTCAAAATGTGTGACATATGTTTATGTAGGTAGATGAAAATCAAACAAATTAAATGGAATTAATTTGTTTGGTGTTCATCTAAACTCGGTTTGAATGTTTTCTTTAACTACAAAAAAAAGAAAAAATTGTCGACCGCTCTTGTCTAAAGCATGGACACTTTTGGATTGTTCTAAAAACTATGAATGCATAATAGTCTAGACTCTAGAATAATGAATTAGAAAATATAGAAAAATCAATTCACCAAGTGAAATCCTTCTTATAAATTCATTTTCGTTAAATTTAAAAAGAAGCATATTTTAACTTCATCAATTTAAACACGTTCTCTCAACTTTAACTTTATTGTACATTCGTTCAAAAATTTTAATAAACTTCCAGTCAAGTCAAATTTATTCTACAGGATTTAGCAACCAAGTAATAATAAACATTCTAATCTACCAACAGTAGGTTGGTATAAGCTCTAGCTCTATCAAAACATAAACAAAAAATATACACGCACCGCACCAGAGTTATTATATGCTTTTCTGTCCTTCAGGGCTCTTTAAATTATTATTATTGTTATTATATCCTTTCTGTGGCATCACGGAAAAAAAAAAGATGGAATTTTATGGCTTTTTTGCACACGTTGCGGCACCATTAAACTTTTAAATTTTATTTCCTCCCTTTATACATATATATAGGAGTTCATCTATATGACTTTTACAGTACCAACAATATAATACCTTCGAACCAACCCAACGAACGAGGGAAATAAATCCATTGATGGTTTTGTGATGATAAAACCAAAAATTTTTAAATACTCTAGGAAATCTGTTTCACACAAAAAAGAAAGACTGAAAGCTTTTATTTTACCAAGGAAATATTTCACCAACAGAAAATGTACTTTACCACAGTTATTTTTACCAACTTTTTATAAAAATCCAATCATTTCTTTTTCCGAAAATAAGTTCTCAATATTTTAGGCGAAAAAATTGCCATAAAATAAGAACATGTTTCTGTCGATAACATTCACAACATCACATTTTCATGACAGTTTCAAATGTCAACATGAAGACATTATATATTTATGTACCCTGGTAAAATTCATCTTCATCCTGCATAAAATCCCCTTCTTCGTACTCTCTCTCTCTCCCGTATACCTATATTTCCCTCTTCACAGACCATTAAATTTTTGGGTAATTTTGACCCTGACATTGCCCATATAAATTCCTATCTCCTGATGGCAAACATTCATTGTGGATCATTTATTAATGACGGCATCCCTCTTTGCTTCTTTCGTAGGTCGGATTCAATGCTGGAAATGGCACACAGTCATATGAATATAAACCCTACAGTCAATCGATGGTGATTCGCGACCTCACTGGACGTGGATGGGGCAATGGGTTCCCGGGTCGACATTTATTCAGAATAGACGAACGAATATTGATTGGATCATGCAACAAGGACATTGGTAAGATTTTTGTCGCCCTTTTGACTGGAATTAAGATTGAAACGAAAATGAGATTTTTGTTTTTAAATGAAAATGTCTTTTTATAGATGCCTCACATCTGCCGTTGACATTTGCACCCGAATCTGGTAATATGCTGGGTGGAACAGTTGTTAATATCACAGGACCCTGCTTTGATCCGAATATACGAGTTCTATGTCACTTTGATACCGAAGATGTTGTTGGGCATTTCATAGATACGAATCGTGTTATTTGTGTACAGCCATTCCTCAAAGCTCAAGGATATATTCGATTTGAGATTTCAGTCGGTAATGAGAGATTCAAATGGAGGGGGAAATATTTTGTTGGTAAGGACATACTTTGTGTATATCTATACTGTGTATAGGTGAAAGATTTGTATAAACCTTAAAGTATTATCATTAAATTATTAATTTATTTTATATTTAAAAAGGTGGTAGGTACCTACGTAATCCTTGAATTTATTTTTGCAGTTTATTGTGTTTGCCTGCAGGTGCAGGATAACAAAATAAATGGATTTATATTTAAAGTGATTTATTTTTAAAGGGATTATTTTTGTAAAATGATTTTTATTTTATTTTCAATAGAAACACCAGCCACAGCAATTGAGAAAATTTTCTTTGAAACCGATGCTGTTCAGAAGAAAAACCCTAAGGAAATTAATATTTCTTGGGATAAATATAATTTGACATCTAATTGGAAGGCAAACATTCAAATCTCTTTGTGGGGATACCGGGAAACAACAATCTAGTAAGTTTATATTATGTATAGTTTGTCCAAAAATAAAATTACTCTTGATTGAAATCTCCAGAAAAAAATATTTTCAACTACTTTAAAATGTAGTGCCAGAAATTCGATTAGCAATTATTATTCATGTAATTGAAAAGTACCAATTACTTACAATACAATTTCGTTAATTTAATTGACACACAATTAATCAACAAAAAGCCAGTAATTATTTTTAAGTACCCATGTACCAAATCATTACACAAAAATTTAATAAACTTATTGCTGTTGTCAATTACATTTCTTCAAAGGATTTTTAAGTAATACAACCTACTGAATAACAATCCAAAAAATAAATTGGACACCTTTAATGTTAACACAGTGCTTTCTTTTAAGTCAAAATTATTCCATAAAAATTCATGTATTCTTCGCAGTATGTACTCCATTTATGCGGATTTCCATTTATGTACCAAATACCACTTTAAAAATTAAAGCAAATAATGTTCACATGTTTCCTTGCCTTATGAATCAAAAGCGTTTTGATTGATGGGGCGTGTTTTTAGCCTTATTTTTAATTTACACGATACAAGTGTCACATTTTTGGTCAGAATTTCTTACAAAAAACTGGCCGTTCTAAATGACATACATTTATACGAAGTCATATAATGGCACCCTGAATGTACTGGCAATGTGCCAATATAGAATGTGTAGATATGACATTTAAGAAAATATTAAAAATGTCATATGCAGTACCTCGTGGCATGGTGGTAATAGTCGGAAAGCTACCAGCCACTTTGCCTAACCTCCTAGACACAAGGCTACAACTTTGTGCGTTAGATAGATTAGTCAAAAATTAAAGACGAGGGAATATTTTCGCAATTCTAGGGTTGCCACCTATTTTTCTTTTTAAATTTAAAATAACTGCAAAATTCTACATACATATGTACTTTTACAATGCTGGTTTTTGATTTTATAACAAATTATGTCTCTTTGTACATGAAAAGAAAATGCCAGACGAGTTTGGTGCGCGAAAATAGCTTGCCAGACGAGATTTTAACGTTGGTATTAAAAATTGTAACTGATTAGTCAGGAAAATGTATTAAATATAACACGTTTACTGCGGATCATCCTCATATATATTGAAAAAAGTTAGCACATTATGGTATGGTTCTTTTACTGTAGACCCAGCATTGCCATATATTTTTACAATATTTTTTTTAAATTGACGAAACTAAAACTATCTATGCAAATTTAGTTTTCGCACATATATAAGCTTACGCCATCTTGTTTATAAAAACAAAAATATATGACGGTGGACGGCCAAAAGTTCCATCCAGACGAGCATATGGCCAATTTCTTCACAGAGTCGCTAACGTTAGTATCGGTATTAGTCCTAAAGTTAGTACTCAAATCAGTATTTCATACTTCTTCAAACACACAAGTATGAATAAATGAGAGATACTGATTTGAGTATCAGCTACTAGTACCGGTATTAACATTCGTACTCTGTGAAGAAATTGGCTGTTAAAGTTTTTAAAATTGGTATTATAAGAAATATCCTTTTTTTTATTTTTTTTTTCAAATTTCATTAAAACTGTTAAAATTGCTAACTTACCTTTTAAGGTATTTAACTTACCTTAAAAAAGCAAATTTTTACATGTATATGAAAGCTGATATCTTCCTCTGTATATGAAAAAAAAATACTAGACCAGTCGGACGGTCGAAAGATCCTGCCAGACGGGCCTAAAGTTTTAAAAGTTGGTATTATAAGAAATATCCTTTTTTTGATTTTTTCTCAAATTTCAAAACTTTCGACCGTTCGACAGCGGTCAAACTGACTGTCAAACTGACAGCTGTCAGTCACAGATGTCAAACTGACAGCAGTAAAATTGATACACGTCAAACTGATAGTCGTCAAAGTGACCGAAGATGTCAAACTGACAGCAACGAACCCTAGCAAAGGTTGTAGTTTTCAGAATTATTATTACGTTTGTTCGTTGAGCCCTGAAATCACCATGGGGTCTCACCAAAGCGTTTTTTGAAAACCCTGAACTCGCCCTGGCCAGCAAATTGTGTGTTTTTTGAGACCTAGGGTCGCCCTGAACTCGCCCTAAAGTAAAGAATAAACTGCCAAAGTGACATGAGCTCTGAAGCATTTTTTGTTGTGGATTCACATGCTGCAGATAATTCTATTGTTTTTGAAATGGAAATTAAGGGAATACACAAGCTTTCATTAACAAGCAACAAACAGAAATAGAAAACGAAAACTGTTGTTTGTTTTTATCCATTTTTAAAAGAAATTTCGTTTCTTTCTTATCGCAACAACTCAATAGAAAACCTTTTGGTGTGTTTTGAGAACCAAAAAACCCAGGTTTTTTGACAATTCTTGGGGTTGTCAAGAAAACTTGGGTTAACCTTGGGTTAACTTCAACGAACAAACCAAATTATTACAACCTATGGTATAAGTGAGCTCTTCTTACTTAGACTTCTTTATTTTAACTTAATTCATTCGCTCGACTTAAACAGAAGAATTATTATTTTTAATTTTCTTCAAAATTTTAACTATGGCGCCAGTTATAGCGATCAGAAAAAACCATCCGAAAAAAAATTATTGAAGTTTTTATTACTTTTAAATTCGATTTGATAGCCAAATGATATATCAATCGACGCGTAACTCAGCTTAGAATTTTTTTCGCGAAAAAATTGCTAAAATAATAGTTTTTTAAGTTTTCATTTGTTTTTCGGACGAAATGTAATTTTTCGTATCAGCTGATTGCTTTTTGACAGAAAAAGGAACAAATCATTCCACTGATTTACGTTCTAATTTTTTCCTGTTCCACTGAAAGAAAGCCATCCGAAAAAGTTTTTCTGACATTTCAATCAGAAAAAATCTTGGCGGCTGTTTGTTTGATTTGCGAAGAATCTAGTTTTTCTGACACATTTTTTCTGATTAAAAAAAACTCGTCTGGCATCTTTTTCAAATTTGCAAAATTGTGTCCGTGCCAAAACAATATTTACACGGTGCAAGTATGTACAATATTTTGTGATGAAAACGCTAGCAATATAAAGACCATTTACTCGATGAAGTCACAAGTGGTACGAAGATTGCAATAAATTATGTAAACATATTACTCGTGGCATTCCAGTAATAGTAAACATAAAATGCACGACTGGATCGCACGTACTTGCTCTTATGTTCAAGTTGTGTGGGACTTAAGAACTTTAAGAAATATTCAAGAAATTCAGAAGAAGAAATCAAGAAAAAGTAAGCATTTAAATCGTTCTTTTAATTTTATAACCAGTCTGATAAATAACTTAGAGTTAAAAAAAAAAGTATGCCATTTGATTACTTGAAAAAATATGAATGTATGTAAAGAAAATTTAAAATCGTTGGAGCCGTTTTCTTAAAAATTAATTTTTTATATATAAAATTTTTGTAACATTTTTCAAAAAAAAAAAAATTTGGTATTCCAATTTTGAGTATACATTTAAAACTGAAATTTCAAAACAATTCATCAACCCGTTTTTGAAATATTGAATTTTCAATACAAAAATATTGAATCTTTTTTTAAAAATACAAAATTATTTTTTTAAAAAATTTTGCTATGCAATATTATTTACATTTTAACAAAGCTTTTTTGCAAAAAAAAATTATTGAAATCGGATGAGTGGTTAATGAGAAAACCAAAAACCGTTATATGGCAGGTACCGTTAATAAATGTTTTTGGTGATTTTTTTTCTTACTTAAAGGTACATCATATTTACAATAATACACTGATTTTTTTCATCAAAATCGTTGGAGCCGTTTTTGAGATAAATAAGCTTTTCCTTAACGGTTGTATGGCAAGTACCGTTATTTTTTGAGCTAAAAAAAAAAAATTTCAATTTCCCTTGTGGAGAGTTACAAAAAAATCTTAAGTTCAAAATTTGAAGAAAATCGCTTAAGTGGTTTAGGCTGTAGGTTGAGGTAAGGACAGACAGACAGGCAGAGAGACAGACAGAATTGTGCCACCCACTTTTTTCGTGTTCTCTATCATTGTAAAGTCATGTTTGATTAATTATCTCGAAATTTTTTTTTGTACGAATCCAAAACTTTCCCTACCTATATCGCAAGTAAATAAAATGCACGACTGGGTCGTACGTACTTGCTCTTATGTTTAAGATACTGCGGGCTTAGGAAAATTGTATACATATAATGTAGAGGAGCATGAAATACGGGAGCGGGTTAAAGTTCTGGTTTCAAAATTCTGCTTTTCAAAATTCTGTTTTTTGCACGAAAATTCTATTTTTCAAAATTCTGCTTTTTTTCAGTTCTGTCTTTCGAAATTCTGCTTTTCAAAATTATGTTTTTCAAAATTCTCTATTCTAAAATTTTAAGCAATAAAATTCAGCTAATTCTGGTTTTTCTCAAAGACGGAAAAGAAAAAGTGATTTTTCTACTTTACTGTTAGACAATTAAGTGCAACGTTCTTACTTACTTAATTTATTTTTGTTATTTGATTGCTCTACACATTTTTCTATTACGAACTATCCACGCACAACTTATATTTCACTTTATTTTGTACTTAAATGGGTTAATGAAGTTGTAAGTGCAAAAGTTGAGTAAACAATAGTTTTAAGTTTGATTCAGGTGAAACACAAAATTATATTGGTTGTTGGTTAACAGTTTCATGCAAAATAAATCATTGCTGTCATGGAATTTCATGCAAAACGATTGGTCGGCATTTGTTTTGCGTGTGAAAAATAGTGTGGTGAATAAAGTTATTTTTTGATGGTTGGTTAGGTTAGGTTGAAGTGGCTGCCAGTCGTGGGGACCGACACACTTAGACCATGAGTTGGTCCATTGTGATACCACAAGAATCCAGGAAACCCTTTTCCCTACTCGGTGAACCATTTGGAGCTTCTTATGAAGCGTAATAGACTGCCAATGTCTAAGTTTATCAGATCACTAGGATCATTGAAGTAGAACTCACCAAGGTGAAGTCTTCGTCTATGAGACAGAGCAGGGCACGTGCATAGAAGGTGAGGGATCGATTCTATCTCCTCCTCATCCATACAGCTTCTGCAAAAATCGTTAGCGAATACGCCAAGACGCGTTGCGTGCTTGCCTATGAGGCAGTGTCCGGTTATAACACCAATCATGGAGCTGATGTGCAATCTGCTTAGAGATATCAAACGCTTAGATCGTTTTAAATCCATTAGTGGCCAGATTTGTTTTGTTGCCAAATAAGTGGTGATATCATACCACCTAAGATTTGTTCTCTCTAAGGCATCTTGCTTCAGCAAAAGTTTACATGTAGCGATGGGTATACCTATTTCTGCCTTACTAGGTAGAAGGGGTAAAGTTGTACCATTTTTAGCGAGTTCATCGGCCTTACAATTACCTGGGATGTCCCTATGCCCCGGCACCCAACACAGGTGAATATTAAACTGTTGTGCCATCTCCAGCAGAGACGAACGGCAATTTAGGGCTGTTATAGAGTTAGTAGAGACCGATTCCAGGGATTTAATAGCTGCTTGACTATCCGAGAAGATGCGGATATCTGTAGTTGATATCACGTTTTCCTTCAGCCAAGATAAGGCTTCTTTAATCGCCATAAGTTCCGCCTGGAACACGCTACAATGATTAGGAAGACGGAATGAGAGACTTAATTTAAGTCTTTCTGAGTACACACCGCCACCCACCCCTTCATCAGTTTTCGATCCGTCCGTGTAGATATGAACCGATTCATCTTCCAAGAAAGCCATATCCTCCCAGAGGGTTCTAGAAGGAATGGTGACTTGAAAGTTTAAACCGAATTGTGGTTTTGGGATGGTGTAGTCAATGTGACTAGGTAGTGACCTGAATGAATTCAGAATGATGGAATGGCCAATATTATTGTTGTACCATTGTGAGGAAGCTTGTAGGCGTATGGCTGTATTTGCAGCCACCTGTTTGCTAAATATATATCGAGGGGAGTCAGATATAGCAGAACGTCTAGAGCAGCAGAGGGTGTCGTGCGAAGCGCACCACTTATGCATAAACAAGCCGAACGTTGTACTTTGCTTAGTCTGTCGCAGTTTACCGCTTTATCTAGAGCCGTCCACCATACTGCAACACCATATGTGAGAATCGGTCTAATCACCGATGTGTATAGCCAATGAGTAATACGAGGTTGAAGGCCCCATTTGTTCCCAACGGCTTTTTTGCATGAGAAGAGTGCCACTGTGGCCTTCTTGACTCTTTCTTGTATATTAGGTTTCCAACTTAACTTTTTGTCTAAAATAAGACCCAAATATTTTGCCTGATCAGTAAATGTTAATGGAACACCTTTAATAGAGGGAGGATCTACATGAGGGATTTTATATTTCCTTGAGAATAGAACAAGTTCTGTTTTATGAGGGTTGACGCCCAGACCACACCGGTCTGCCCAATTGGTTAGTCTATTTAAAGCGTTTTGTAAGAGTTCTTTTAAGGTGGTAGGATGCTTTCCTGATACGGCAATAGCAACATCGTCCGCATAGGCAATCACTCTGTAACCCTCCTCTTCCAGGCATATTAGCAGCTCATTTACCACCAAGTTCCAAAGAAGGGGAGAAAGGACGCCGCCTTGAGGCGTACCTCTACTAACAGACCTTCTAGCAGAATAGCTACCTAGTTTTGAGTTGATAACCCTGCTCGTCAGCATTTGGTTAATCAATTCTCCAAGCGAACCATCTACCTTCAGAGATGTCAGCGCAGATGTGATTGCAGATGCGTCGACATTGTTAAAAGCGCCTTCTATATCTAAGAAAGCAACCATGGTGAACTCTTTATGATGGAGGGAATATTCAATGGTTCTTACTAAATTATGTAAGGCCGTTTCTACAGATTTCCCTTTGCAGTAAGCATGTTGACTCGTAGACAAAAGTCGCGTGTCAATGCATGATCGTATGTGGATATCAATCAATCGTTCAAATGTTTTTAGAAGGAATGATGATAGACTAATAGGTCTGAGATCCTTTGGGTTCACTTGGGAGCACTTTCCAGCTTTGGGTATGAACACAACCCTAACCTCTCTCCAAGACAAGGGGATGTATACGAGTGCTAAGCAGCTAGTATAGATAGACTCCAGAATTGGCAGAATTAAATCTTTATTCATCTGGAGTTCGGCTGGTATTATGCCATCTGGTCCCGCAGACTTGTAAGGCTGAAAGCTGTTGAGCGCCCATTGCAGTTTTTCCCTTGTAATCAGACCTTGTGGATAGCTTGGATTCATATCACCCCTATTACGGTCGAAGCTATTGATGTTTTGGGAGCTACCAGGGAAGTGAGTATCCAATAGCAAGTTAAGCGATTCTTCGCAGGAATTTGTCCATGAGCCATCAGCATTTTTTAAGCAGCTTGGCATTACTGGATTAGTAGAGAGAATTTTTCTTAGTCTAGATGCCTCTGAAGTTTCTTCTATTTTTCCACAGAAATGTCTCCAAGAGGATCTCTTTGACTTTCTCAATGCTTTCTTATACAGTTTGAGGGTTATTTTATAAGATTCCCAATTGGTTACACTTCGACAAAAAAAAATATATTCACTTTACAGCAGTTTTTGCATGCGAATGATTTTTGCATCCAAAAATAATTGTTTTCCATTTTTAGGCCTATAGTTTATTAATTAAGTGTAAGTTAATGACTCAATAAGGACGAGGCAAACATTTTTCGTTAAGAATATAATAAAATTTTTGCACAGAATAGGTGCACGAATTTTATTTTTTTTATATGATGTTTTTTAGAACTTTGGGCTAAATTCGTAGAGTTTCGTAGTTTTGGGAGGTACGCGAACAGACATATTGTTTAAAAGGTTTTGATTTTTTTTGCGCATGGAACTGTAAACAATGCTCATACCTGGAATTAGTGTCTTAGACAAAAGGGCAGTCTTAAAAGCAAAGGAATTTTCTCCATTTTATGATGATACAAGTACAAGAAAATTGCTTTACTACATTCTGCCAATAATAAAAAGAAGAACCTACTTTTTATTTTATTTATTTATTTTATTTTTTATATTATTGGCAGAATTTTGTAAAACAGAATTTTGAAAATCAGAATTTTGAAAAGCAGAATTTTGAAAAGCAGAATTTTGGAAGCAGAATTTTGAAAAGCAGAATTATGAAAGCAGAATTTTGCACAAAGAATTTTGACCCAGCCAGAATTTCGACCCCAACCCATGAAATACGACATATAAATTGGCTAAAACAACTTTTTTGACAATTTGAGGTGGAAAAAAGAAGGCCATCTTAATTCTTGATTGAATATGATTGTATGGGAAACAAAAAAATTTTAGATCGTTGGAGCGGTTTTAAAAAAAAAAATTTGTTTATATATAAAATTCTTAAAACATTTTTAAGAACAAATTTTGGTATGCAAATCTAGAGTATATATTTATGTGTATATAAAAACAAAATCTGAAAAAAAATTGTCAAACCATTTTTAAGATATCGAATTTTCAAAAAAAAAAAATTGAATTTTTTTTTTTAATCTAAAAAATATTTTTTCAAAAATTTTGGTACACAAATCTATTTATATTTTATGGAAGCTTCTTTATAAAAAAAATAATTGAAATCGGTCGTACCGTTTTTAAGGAAATCAAGAATTTAAAAAATGATTCCTTGTGAGGTACCATTAATAACCATTTTTTAAAAATGGTTTTCCACCCAAAGAAAGCATCTACTAAAATAAATTTTCTGAATTTTTTTAAAGAAAAGTTGTCGAGCCGTTTTTGAGAAAAATACGATTATGTAAAATTGCTAAAAAAATTGTATGGCAGGTACCGTTATTTTTGGTTCTAAAAATAAATAAAAACAAATTGATCGAGCCGTTTAGGCTGTAGACGAATAGACATACAGACAGACAGAATTGTGCCACCCACTTTTTTCGTGTTCTCTATCATCGTAATATCATATTTAATTGTTATCTAAAAATTTTTTTCACGAATCCAAAACTTGCCTTATAGCAACTATATCGCAAGTAAAAAATCGCTTTCAGATTACATGTTATTGAAAAAAGAATTCACTTTCTAGTTTAACATGTGTAATTGAAAATTGTAATAAATATTTGCAAGTTAAAATTCCGTAAAATGTAATTGACAAAATTAGTAACATTTTTGTGTAATGAATACTGAAAAAATTAATCAATACTGCTTTTTTAATGATTAAGTTTGTTTACAATTACATTAACCTTAATGAATTGCAATTACATGATTGACACTTTGAAATAACATGTAATTAGTAATTGAATTTCTTTACCTAGGTATACATTTTTAAAGTTATTGAACAAATGCTTTTGGAGATTGCAATGACAAGTAATATAATTGAACTTCAATATTTCTTCCCAACTCTGATTACATATTTGTACAAATAAAGTAAAAATTGATTATTATTGTTGTTATTTATTCAAAAATATTTACTTAATTATTAAATTTTTAACTTATTACAGCCCTCAACTGGAATATATTGACATGATTGAGGCCGGCATCACAAACACAGGTGTATACACAATATCTCCGGCAAACTTCAAAACTCGATGGAATTCAAACAATGACATGCAGTTTGGTTTCCTGCAAATTAATTTAACTGACCCAAAGCAATATTCAGGCCTAGCAATTAGTCCGTAAGTAATGAATATAAATTAACTACTTCAAAGCCCCTTGAGTCGCAAGTACCATCATCCTCAATGGGATAGATATACAATTATACATAAAATAGATATACATAGAGACGACGATGATATGAGTGAATAATTCCCTTTTACCTATATTATAAACAATTTATCCTACTGCAGTACTCTAATTAAATACCACAAATACCAAGGGAAAATTTCTGATGCAAGAGCACCACAAATCATTTTAAGTTTAAAATAATTGCTATGGATGCGCCCTCAAACCATATCCATCCCTACCTATCTGCATCTATAAAAGAGCTGGAAAGAATTTAAAAAAAAAGAATCGTTTGTTCAAATATTTATGAGAATTTTTAACCAAAGAACTTTTGTTCTGTCTGTCTGTTTCCGTTTCTGGTGGAATCATTTGGAAAAAAAAGAAAAAAAAAAGAAATTGCAAACTTTGAGTTATTTAATTATTTAAGAACTAGGTTTCTGCTATTGAAGTGCATTTCATATGCAAATCTTTTCACTTCAATAAGATTTTTATGGAAGGGGTTTGTCAAGAGTCATGGGAATGGTAATGGGTTTTAAATGTGTGCTTAAATACCTTTACTATTGCGCTGCAAACCTACCTATAACGTTACCTTACATTTAAATAGATTTTTATCTTGTTACTCGAAAAACTATAGAAATTTCTTATCTGCGTAAAAGTCCTTACAAAGCTCCTCTTTGTAGATTTCCTTTTTTTTTTTGATCTGTTACATAATTATTCAAACTAAGCTCAGGATTTTTTGACAGAAAACTACAGCACGGTGAACTATATGCAGCAAAATTTAAATTCACAACCTTTAAGCTGCCAAGTGCCAGGTATTAGAAACAATTAATGGACTTAGGACCATTTATAGCTATTTTAAATCAATAATAATTCAACAAGTCCAATTAAATAGTGCTAAGTCTTCTACTTGACTGACTTATTCTAGTATAAGGTAGGTATATAGATTTAATATTGGGTATAAAAACCTTCTTTACGATTACTTTCTTGTTACGAGTTAAAGGTCAATTTGTATTTGTTGTATCCTATACTCAAGAGTATTTGTATTGAAAATCTGCCTTAATGAGAATTAAATATGTATTTAGGAGGTCAAGTTCTTAATTTTATTTATTTTATTTAAGATGTAAACCTTCTCCATAAATGGAGATTCTAGCTTCGGTCCGGTGACGTTCTTATTTTTTATATTATAATGAACAAATGAACTGATACAAAGAAAAATGTCTTATCTCATTACTTAAGGAAAAAGGTTATCACAAACGGCTTTAATATTGTAAAAGGGTTTTTAAGGATTTTTATAAAATTAATGTTCAATTTAGTTGGTAAAGCAAAAACATTGAATCCTTTCAAATACAAGATACCTTTCTCCGTATACTTCCTTTGAAACAATTATTACTGAACTCTAAAAATATTCGTATTGGAAAAACGGCTTCATTAAAATTTAAACAGTTGTAAATATTCAATAAACTTGAATCGAGTTAAATTTTTCAAAGAAAAACAAAAAAAAGTTCAGTGAAGTTAAACGAAATATAAACAAAAACGCTTAAAAGGAATATAGCCTCCAGCAAGTTTATAAAATCTTTCAAGCGTCCACTGGCATTTAGTCAAGTGCTATAACCGTGCTTGAGTGAATTTAAAAAGGAAAACATGCGGTAGTAGGTACCAGTAAAAAACATTTCCGCCTTAAAAGAAAGAAGTTATATATCTATACACAACACAAATAGATAAAAAAAAAACTTTTTAACCCTTTTATACGCTTTTAACCCTTTTTTCTACTTAATTGAGGGAATCTCTTATTTAAATCTGACCTACACTTATTTAGTCTAAAACATAGTCTTTTCTTGAGAGGATTTAAAACTAAGCTTACATTTTTTAAATGATATCTGAGATAATATAGATTTAAGATAAATTTTTTTTTTGACCTTGTATTCGTAAAGGTCTTCTTGTTTCTTTATTTCTTTGAAACCTCAAAAGTTATGCTTTGATGGTGTTTACACTCTACTTCAGATAATTGAAGCCAAAAGAACTTAATTTATAATTGTTAATTTATAAGTTCTTCAAAATTTGTATAAGAAATTAATTACTAAGTTTTTATTAGAGTCGAAATGAGATGTTTTCATCTGTAATTTTGTAATTTCGATTTCGATTTCATTTTTGGATTTCAACTGGCTGTTAATCTAAACCTAAAGTTACTTACCACTTTCGAAAATGACACCATATACAAAAAAAAAAAAACATTACATTCCCAAAAGATTTTGCCAAGCTTCTAGGTGGGTAAGTGCAAGCCATTAACTTACTTACTTACTTAAGGTGGCGCTACAGTCCGGGGTGGATCAGGACCTCAACCAACAAGCTTCTTCCAGCCAGCTAGGTTTCTAGCTAGCTGTCTCCAGTTTCGCTTGCCAAGTTGTTTGAGGTCCTCTTGCACTTGCGTGTGCGAACTTTTACGCCGTCCACCTCTACTGCGCTGTCCCACGGCCACGGGGTTCGATTCAAAGACTTTTCGGGCCGGGGCATTGATACCCATTTGCTCTAGGTGACCCAGCTACCTCAATCGTTGGATTTCGACTTTTGTGGCTATGTTGGTGTCGCGGTACAGCTCGTACAGTTCGTTGTTGTATCTTCTTCTCCATTGCCCTTCTATACAGACGGGACTTAAAATCACCCGGAGAATTTTCCTCTCAAAACAGCTTAACGTGTTTTCATCCACTGTTAACAGTGTTCATGCCTCCGAACCATAAATCAGAACCGGGATGATAAGCGTCTTATACAGGAACAGCTAAGTTTCTCGAGATAGGTCTTTGCTTCTCAATTGCCTTCTTAGCCCGAAGAAACAGCGATTGGCAAGAGTAATTCTTCGTTTGATCTCAGCACTGGTATCGTTCGCTGAGTTTATGCGGATCCTACGCAGACAAAATCTCTGACCACCTCAAAATTATAGCTGTCTATAGTGACGTTCTGTCCGAGCATCGATGTTGGGTGTCCTTTCTTGTCGACAGCATATATTTCGTTTTGCTTTCATTCACCGTTAACCCCATCTTCTTGGCTTCCTTCTCAATACTATCACGAAAGCACCACTGACATCTCGCTTTGTTCGTCCGATTATGTTAATGTTGTCAGCGTAAGCGAGTAATTGGACGGAATTTTGAAAGATTGTGCCTCTAGTGCTGACGTGAGAGTTTCGCACTATTCTTTCAAGAACGATATTGAAGAAGTCGCATGACAGCGCATCGTCTTGCCTAAAACCTTGTTCGACATCAAAGGTGTCGGTGAGGTCTTTGCCGACCTTGATGGAGCAGCGTGCATTCTCCATCGTCATCTTGCACAAACGGACGAGTTTGGTAGGAATGCCAGAACTCGACATTGCTCTATATAGCTCTTCTCTATAGATGCTGTCGTACGCGGCCTTGAAATCGATGAAAAGGTGGTGGGTATCGATTTGAAACTCCTGGGTTTTCTCCAAGATCTGCCGTATTGCGAATATTTGGTCGATGGTGGACTTCCCTGGCCTAAAGCCACACTGATATAGAACTATCAGGTTGTTGACGAATGACTTCAGGCATTCGCAAAGTACGGCAGAGAAGATCTTGTAGCGATATAAAGAAGACCTAGGCCTCTGTAAATGGTGCAGTCTAAAGGATCGCCTTTCTTGAGGATCGGGCAAACAATGTTGAGGTTCCATTCATTGGGCATACTTTCCTTCGACCATATTTTTACAGATGAGCTGGTGTTTATTACTAACCAGTTCATCGCCAGCCGCTTTGCATAGCTCAACCGCAAGGCTTCAGCAGCTTTATTGGACTTAAGTTCAGATATAGCTATCTTTACTTCATCTAGATCGGCTAGAAAGAATTGTTGGCCTTCAGGTTGAATGGTGCAGTCTGCATGGTAGCGGAATTCGGTTTGTCATCGCCGTTATACAATTTGCAGAAACGATTTTTCCATATCCTCAGCACCGACTGCCTGGGGTTTCACTGTGCTGGTCGTGCGAAGCACAGCACGTCAGAGGTGGCATCTCTGATGGCTTCTTGGTAATTCATTCTTTAGCTCTCGATACTTGCAGTTGGTGGCATAAGACAATTTAAAAGGGTGCGGGAGACTCGATCGGAAAAGGACCTGGCGATTTTTTGTGACTGAAGCCGTCCGATGTTAAACTTCCTTACAGTATTTCCCTGCTTTGGCTTTGGTCTGGATATCCATAGCATTACCTTGGCTACAACGAGGTAGTGGTCCGAGTCAACGTTGGCTCCTCGGAACGTTCGAACATCCTTGATACTGGAGGAGTACCTTGCGTCGATCGCAATGTAGTCAATCTGGTTGGCGGTTGATTGACCAGGAATTCGCCATGCCCCTTGTGTATATTAAGATGCGGGAACTGCGTACTAGCTACCAAAACGTTTCGCCCCACAGCAAAGTCGATTAGCCTGAGTCCGTTATCGGAGGTGGTATTGTGCAGGCTATATCCTCCGATTATGCCATCAAAGACGTCTTCTGTTCCTAGCTTGGCATTAAAATCACAATTCACATAGTTGAAACTCAAGACTTCTTGCCTAAGCCTGCTTCTAACGATGAATCCACATCCAAAGAGACGCTGCCCTTGTGGTCGGCCACAGTCACCGTAGTAAATATCGCAGTCTTTCAGTTTTCTTTCGCCTGGTCCATCCCATCGCACTTCTTGGATGGTGGTGATGTCTATTTTGCAGCAGTCTGGGGCCTCCGCTAAATATTCGGCTGTGGTCTATAGAGAGACAGAACATTTCACGTGCAGATCCGTTCGTTGTCCTTATTTTGTTTGTCAGGTTCGTCAACAGTAAATCCGTCCGTATCCGAGGTTTGTTGTTGCTTCGCAACGTAATAGCTTTACGTGGCCAGGAAGTCACCCCGATGCATGGTACGACCCCCAACCTGGTGGACGAGACCATTCTAGTATAACTCCAAGGGCAGGGAGTAGGATTATTAACCGCTCCGTATAGGCCTGAGCACTAAATATGTCGTAGTTGCTCGTATAAGTTGTTCACTAAGTAGTTCAACCTAACTGGAACTGTAGACACCACAGTTGATTCCATCTAGAGAATTTTTCCGCTGCCGCCTGGATAAAGAAGAAGTACCTCATTTGGAACAGCACCCCCCTCCCTCGTTTGCTGCCCCCTAAAACCGTCCACAGAGATTGAAACCCCATCTTCAGTTTAAGGTACTAAGCACCCGATGTTCACCACGGGGAGATGAGAGTAGGATTGATAGACTCACTTTAATTCTGATTCCGAGTCCAACGTTCTAATTTGCTAGATTTCATACCCGACCCGAAAGGCCATAAGATAGTGATAACAAGCTAAAATTGCAAAATAAGTATTTTGGATGCAAAAACCATTTTCATGCTAATAATGCCTCAGGTTAAAAAAAATTTTTGTTAGGAAGTGTAAACTGACCATACAAAAAAATACTTTGAATTCATCACACAATTTTCTCGAACGCAAAACAAGTGTTGGTCAATTGTTTTGCATGCCATTCTCATGGAATGCAATTATTTTTTTTGCATGAAATTGTCTAATACAATTTGCTTACATCCGAGAAAATGTTGTGGTGAGAACAAAATATTTTGTGTATGGTTAGCTTACACTTACCAAAAAA
This sequence comes from Dasysyrphus tricinctus, assembly GCA_963921185.1. Taxonomy (NCBI): domain Eukaryota; kingdom Metazoa; phylum Arthropoda; class Insecta; order Diptera; family Syrphidae; genus Dasysyrphus; species Dasysyrphus tricinctus. The sequence continues at coordinate 58,530,480 of OY992530.1, read as the reverse complement.
AAAATATATTCACGTCACTGCAGCATTATTTTACATACAAATGGTTTTTGCATGCAAAAATAATTGTTTTGTATCCGCCAATGCGCGAACAAATGCATGGGTATCTGCAATCAATAAGGTTTTGGCTAAAAATTTTGTATAAATTACACCGCAGTCAAAACTTCTTAAAGGAATTTAATCTACAAAAAAATTTATGCATAAAAAACAATACCCTTAATTCCTTTTAGATGTTTGCCTCTTTCAAACAGTTAAAGAATGCCACATATGCCCCGTTTAATAAAAAGTACTACCCGTTTAGAATCAAAAGCGTTTGTCGAGAGACAAATCAAATGAACTCCGGAATTTTCAATCGAACCCTTTTAAACATTACTTTAAACGAAATTCCCTTATGTCTTTATCTATTTCCTTCTTTTCCTTTTTCCATTTCTTACTGGCTCATATACTGTGATAATGTATGTGGTACACCGACAAGTATCAAAGTTATACATCCATATCTATATCCATATGCAATTGAATTGTTCCTGCTATTAAAACTATGAATATTTTTATTACTCTGCTTTAGGGTTCTCTGGTCAAGACCAATTCCACTAGCTTGGTATTTTGCACCGCAATGGGAACAAAAACACGGTCTCCTTTGGCCAAGGGCTTTATGTGATAATTGGCTCCGAACAGACAGATATTTAAGGTAAGTCTCCATTGCCGTTTGTTGTCTTGGTCAAGCCAAATGCAATTTCTTTTTTAAACCGGATCAATATTGAATTTTCAATTATTTCCAGGAATTTTGCAGCCGGCCTACCTTTGTGCCCATGCACATTGGAACACGCTATCTATGACAAAGGACGTTATATGCCCGACCAGGATTGTGACAAAGATTCTAATCCAACATGTGCCAAGCACAAGGGTGCAATCCATTGTGTTGTCAGTGGTACTCCTACGTAAGCAAATTTATATTTTATTTTAAGAAGAATTTCACCATGCACAATTATTTCACAATCGAAAATTTATAAAAAAAAAATAAAATCAAGAAGAAATGAAGTTTTGATCCGGATTAAAACAAAATCATCAATAACAAATGTTTTCGAATGCATTTCTAGAATTATTGTTACATTCAGAATAAATAATTCGGTTAAAATGTCTCCTGGGTAAATTATAATTCGGATGAATAGATTAAACATTTTTTTTCGTTTAAAAGTCAAACAGTATTTAAGATGGATATGGCCAGTCAATTTTATAATGATGGGTGTAATCCGGATTAAATGCTTTCTATCATTTCTTCTTCTTTTGTTTCACTATTTTGACAAATCTTCCGGATTAAAAGAATGGCGTTAAAATTTATTTGATAATGCGAAGTAATCAAGATAACTCATTCAAAGGAATACGCCAAAAGTGATCGGATGACAAGATTCTTAAAAATTGCAAAAATAGTAAAATTTTTAATCCGGATGAATATGAAAAACTTTTCTTTCGGTCGGATATGGTATTTAATTTGTTTCTTTTATTTATTTTTTCAAATTGTCCGGATTAAAAGAATGCCTATAAATTTTTATCTGATTAAAAAAAAATCAACAAATTTTATCATGTTGGTGAAATTCATCTTTTATCAAAAAAGGGCCAGATGAAGAGATTATATTTTAAAATGTGATTTTCTTCCACCTCTTTATATATAGGGACCAAGGAGCAGAACAACAATGCTGCTACGACCGACATGGCTACCTTATGTTGTCATACGATCAAATGTGGGGTTCTCGGCCTCGGCGCAATCATAACATGGGCAAGATGCCATGGAACGAGGCCAGCAAGGTGCCAACTTTGTCTTCATGGTTCCATGATATGCGTCCATTCTACTCGTGCTGCCTGTGGCAGGAGGAGCAGGCGGTCGGCTGTGAAACTTATCGATTCGAAAGACGTCCTTCGCAAGATTGCGTTGCATATCAGGCGCCAGGAGTCGCCGGAGTATTTGGCGACCCGCATTTAATTACATTCGATGGCACGCAATATACCTTCAATGGCATGGGGGAATTCGTTCTGGCTAAAGGCTCCAACCACGATGAGAAATTCGAAGTCCAAGGACGATTCGAGCAATTGCCAAAGAACCAGTATGGTGCGGTAATGGCGACGCAACTAACGTCCGTCGCTATGAGGGGCAACACTTCGACGACAATCGAGGTCCGTATTCGGCCCCGAGACGCACAATGGCGATATCGTTTGGACGTGTTTGCCGATGGCCGCCGGATCTACTTTGACCGTCCCAGCTTAAAATTCCAGCATTTTCACGGAGTCACAGTGTACACTCCGACATATCTGCTGAATCAGTCTGAAGTGGTTGTGATGTTTTCCTCGGGTGTGGGCGTGGAGGTGATAGAGAATCAAGGATTCATGACCGGAAGGGTCTATTTGCCGTGGTCGTTTGTGGTATGTCCGTCATTTTGTGTATTTTATTCCGTTTGAAAAGATTTGCATTGCTCTTCTCTGTCTCTCTCTTTAGAATAAGACCGCAGGACTTTTTGGCAATTGGAGTTTCGATCCACAGGATGATTTCACCCTGCCCGATGGTAGGGTGCTCAATTTGAATATTAACAATCTGGAAACTATTCAAAGAGAATTCGGATTAAAATGGATAATCTACGACAGAGACACACCGGGTGTTGGGGCAGCTCTGTTCACGAGAGAATTCGGACGAACGGCAAGCTATTTCACTAATACGTCATTTGTTCCGAACTATATCAGGGAACCGATTGACTTTCTACCCTCAAATCGGTCCCATGATGTGGAAAGAGCAAGTGAGTTGTGTGGTGAGAGCTATCAGTGTCGCTATGACTACGGAATGACTTTGAATAGGGATTTGGCGCATTTCACGAAGAACTACTACGACAGCATAATTAACATTCAGACACTCAATGCACAGTAAGGATGCTCGAAGAATATAGTTGAATTAATCGAAATTGGAAATAATGGGGTTTTGTTGTTGTTGTTTTTGTTATTTTTGTTTAATAGTCGAGTGCTGTCTTGTGGCGTCCTGGAAACACCACGTTTCGGAAGGAAGTTAAGTTTTGATTTCACCCCTGGAGCTAAAGTGGCATTTGAGTGTAATGAGGGTTTCGTTTTGATGGGCGATCAGAGACGTGATTGTAACTCAATGGGCTTGTGGAATTTGCCAGAATATGGTTATACCGAATGTTTACGTGAGTTGATTTTTATTTACATATATCTAATACTATTTTTGGGGAAATCATCATTGTCATCATCTTCTTCATACCCTTTTTCAATATTTCGAAAAGTCGAGAATAATACATGGTTCTATGGGAGACACCATTACTATCCATTTTTCGGAACAAAAACTAATTATGGAAGTCGGTTTTTTTTAGTAATTAGCTGAATGTTTTTATATTTATCTTTAGATTTTCTTGTGAACAAAAAAATTGGATTTTGTTTAGCAAAAAAAATTGGATATGGGAGGTATGTAGGTGTAGATGCTGTTATTTTTGTTCTTAAAAATAAATTAGAAAAGTATGTCAAGGGAGTATCATCATAATATTAAGTTTTATCATAATATCAAACGCGATTATACCATATACCTTCAGGATATCATAAAAGTAACGAGACGACGACCAAAGTAGTTCTTGAGGCTATTCAATGTCATGCTTAAGATCACAACTAAATGCACCAGACCAAAATTAATAACTGTGGTCGTTAAAAACTGAGTTTCAAAAGAGGTATTCAGGTATTCACACAGCTTGTCAAAATTTAATTATCATTATCAAAACGTATCTAATCAAGGTTGCCATTGAATTACTTAATGAAAGTTAGGTACCATACGAAATGACCTTGACCTTAAAAAAAAAACATAAACCTTAGCAAATACTTAGTCATCCCGTAACTTTTTTGATCTAGCGACTAACAACTCTCTTGCATTGCTGTGGTGCCATATTGTTAGTTAGCAAATATGGAGAATATTCAATATATCGCAAGTTAAAAAGAGTTGTTCAATAGAAATGAAAACCTCGAGTCCAGAACTCAAAGTTTTAGAAAATTTGAAATTTAAAATATCAGAAAGTTAAGAAAAATTTTTGTTGTCTTACACCCTTCATAAAGAACCTCAAGTGGTTTAACGAGTAAGAAGGAAAATTCCTAGATTTATGGGGTGTAGTACAAAATCCCGCAAATCAAAATTTCGAATAACGAAATCTCCCATTTTTGTAACCTATTTCTCGATAAATTATCTCGATGAGATAGTTACATAACGAGTTATGGATTATGGGACAGCTTCAGATATCTCTTTAATAATATTTTGAATTATTGCATTTTGTTTGGCTTTGGACCCTTTGGCTCATATGTGAGAAATTTGAAAAAAGCCATCTTATTTGTCAGTAATTGGTCAGAAAAGGTCAACTGGTCCTTGAAATTGGTCAGATTTAGATAACTTGTAATCAAGGCTAAAGTTTTCTTCAAGGTCACGTGAGATTTTTGGCACCTCATTTGTGGGAAATTTGCAAAAAAATATATACCATCTCAAGGTTCTTCAGACCTTTATAAAAGGTCAGCTAGTTTCAGTTATTGGACAGCTATAGATTTTTTCTTGCATTATAGGTACATAAGGACTATAAGGCAAGTTTTTAATTCGTGTAGAAACAAAATTTCGAGATAATAATCAAAATAGAGAATACGAAAATCGTGGGTGCCACAATTCTGTCTGTATGTAGCACTACAGCCTTAACCGCTGAAGTGATGTACTTTAAATTTTGAACTTAAGTTTTTTTTTTTGTAATTTCAGGGGACATTTAAAACTTTTTTTATCTCCAAAAACAATGGTACTTGACATACAACCTTTACAGAAACGATTATTTTCTCAAAAAATGCTTCAACAATTTTGATAACAAAATCAATGTATTAGGCCTAGTGTACTTTTTGTTAAAAAAAAACTTTTCCAAAAACTGATATAGCTAATGGTACCCGCCAAGTACCTTAGGGTTTTTTGATTTTCTATTTACTCTTCAACGGCTCAACCTATTTCAGTCAAATTTTTTATACAAAAGCTCTACTGAAATATCAATAATATTACATATAGAAATTTCGAAGAAAATATATTTCGGGTTTTAATAAAAATGTTAAATTTTTGTTTGAAAGTTCAATATTTTGAAAACGAGTTGATGAAATTTTTGAAAATAAATTTGTAAATGTATATAATAAATACTCAAAATTGGTATCCCAATTTTTTTTTTTAAATACAATTACTAAAATTTAATAATATAAAAAAATAACTTTTAAGAATCCAACGATTTAAAGTTTATTCTTTTGCATATATTTCTATTTTTTTAAGTAATAAAATGGCTTACTTTTTGAGCGCTAAGCTATTTTACTTGTTGTTTATACAGTAATTTAAAGAACGATTTAAATGCTTTTTTATATTTTCAATTTTGTTTATGTATTTTATATAGTGACTTGCGTATTTTAAAAGTTCTTAAGTTCCAAGAAACTTGAACATAAGGGCAAGTACGTGTGATCCAGTCGTGTATTTTATTTTCTTATATTTTAGATCCAAAATAACGGTGCCTGCCATACAATTTTTCTTACCAATTTTACATAATGGTTATTTTTTTAACATGACTCCACAACTTTTCTTAAATAAAATCAATAAATTACTTTAAGTAAAGGCTACCTTTGGATGAGAAACCATTTTCAAAAAATGGTTATTAATATTACCTACCAAAGAACCATTTTTTATTTTCGATGTTCTTCAAAATGGTATGACTGATTTCAATAATTTTCCTATACAGAAGCTAACAAAAATACAAAAAACATTGTATTGTGTACCAAAAGTTTTAATTTTTTTTTTTTTATTTTTAGAAAACTTCAATTTTTTATATTTGAAAATCAAATATTTAAATAAATTATTAAAATATTTAAGAGTTTTTTAAGACTTTCTAAAATATTTAAAGAAAAAAATTTACTTTATTAAAAATAATGGTAGGTACCTTGCAAACAAAAGTTAAAAAACCGTTAAGGACAACATTTTTTTCTCAAAAGCAGCTCCTACAGTTTTCATTAAACTTTTTACGAACCCTTAAAACAGTGCGATCTGCTACTGAAAATTATAAAATTTTACGCTTAGCAACCATTAGTATCTAGTATACCTACCTCTTTTAAAATGTTTTTTTTTTATTTTGAGTTTTTTCATTATTTGCCAGACGGATTTTAATAAATTTCTTATATACAAATATCAAATGAGTTTAAATAATATTGCATATCAAATTTTTCAAAAGAGAATTTTTTGAATTTTAAAAAAATATTTTTGAAAATTCTATATCTGCAAAAAAGGTTTACAATTTTTTTGTAAATTTTATTTTCATATGCACATAGATAGGTTAATACTTAGCATACAAAGCTTTTTCCTTTAAATGTTTTAAGAATTTGATATATAAAAAATTAGTTTTTTTTTTAAAAACCGCTCCAACGATTTTGATTTTTTTTCCATACCATCATATTCAATCAAGAATAAAAATGACATTCTTTTTTTTTTCACCTCAATTTATCAAAAGAATTGTTTAGGTTAATTTAAATATCGTATTGTATGCTTTTAAACATATTTCTCTAATAATTTCCATGTCTTTGTATATACAATTTTTTTAAACCCTTAGGCTCTTGCGACCCAGTTGTGAATTTTGTATTTTAATGTTAATTTTACCATTAACCACTATTTTAAATAGTCTTTTATCGAGAAAAATTCTAAAAATTTTAAAATTTTTGCTTTTAGTCCAGTAAATTTAGATTTATTTTTAACAAAACATTGGAGAAGCAATTTTTTTCTTGATTTCATTAAAGTACCATACAGAAAGCTTAAGTCAAAGTTTTCGACCATCAACCCCTTGCAGGGTTGCCGCTATATTGATTTTAAGAGTGAATTCAGTTTTAATGAATAATATCCGTAATTTAAAGTTTACCGAAAAAATACAAATACATTCCTGACAAGAAGAATAAATTCTACAAATGCGGTATTTTTTCATGTTTTGTGTATTTAAAGAGCTTTAAACCAATTATAAGCAAAAAATGGAGCTCACATCTGTTTTATTCAAATTTTGTTCAGTGATACGTTCAAATTTTCTCCTAAAAATTCTTTAAAAATCGTTAAGTAACAGTTTTTATCTTAATAGTTTTTTAGTCCAAACAGTTGTTTACTTACTGTAAAACCTAAAAGGCAGCATCACACTTAAAATATTGCAAGCAGAATGGTACCTTCCTCAATTTCTTGTTTTGAATAAATAGCAAGGCTCGGTTGTTAGTTGCAAAAACAGAATTTACTCTTTCACTCAAGATGGTGGAAGCTTTCAGAACCAGTATAATCACGTATCTGATAAGCAAAATAACATTTATATATTTGAAAACCCAAATTAATATATGGTCTCACTTTACTCTTATAAGCTGCTATCAAAAAAATTAAATGTGACTTTTCTGCGCTCAATATAATGTGATGAATCGATTAATCAAAAATAGAGATTGATAGTCCACATAATTTGTAATGATTTCCGACTTTTAAACCCATCCGTTAAAAATATAAAAACTCAAATAGGTCCTTGAAAAAATTGGGGAGCGCTACGATATCCCGCAAACCAAAATCTCGAATAACGAAATCTCGCATTTTTTTAAAAATCTCGAATAACGAAATCTCGCAAGTTAAAAATCTTGTTTTTCATAATCTCGCAATAACAAAATCTCGATTTTTACAATCTCGCATTTACATCTCGAACCTAAAAATCTCGCAAATTTCAACCAAAATCTCGCAATTTAAAATCTCGCAAATCAAAATCTCGCAACTTCAAATTTCACAGCAACGAATCATCGAATCGAATCGAGCATACCTACCCAATAGCACTTTGCATAATTTTTCTTTCCAACTAATAACTATACCCGTCAACAAAAAATTTGTACATTCTTTATTACTGTTAATAACCATTTTGGTTGTCTTTTACGCGTTTATAATGGAACTAAAAGTATCTTCTAGTTCAAGAGGTCAAATAAGATTAATGCAATTTACACATGACACTTTACAACTGGATATACCATCTCCATGTTCTCTCTTTTTCTTGTTCTTTTGACAACAATAATATTGAAAAATCAACAGTTCAAATTAATAATAACAGTGCGGTCCAAAAGTACTCAGAGACTGGATTATATATTTTGCAGTAGCTAGGATATGTCGCAAAATTGAATTGCATTGCAACAAATACATTTTTTTAATCAAAATCTCGTGCGAGATTTCAATTTGCGAGATTTTGATTAAAAAAATATATTCGCAAAATCTCGTGCGAGATATCAATTTGCGAGATTTTGATTAAAAAAATATATTTTTTGCAATGCAATTCAATTTTGCGAGATTTTGATATGCGAGATTTTAGTTTGCGGGATTTCGTTATTGCGAGATTATGAAAAGCGGGATTTTGTTATTGCGGGATTATGAAAAGCGAGATGTGTAATTGCGAGATTTCGTTATGCGAGATTTCGAATCCGAGATTTTGATATGCGAGATTTCGTAGCCAACCAAAAAATTGATCTCAAAAAATTGTGATTTTTAAACAAAAATTGGTACACTTACAAATTCCAAAATTCCTCAAACATGGATAAAATATTTTTGTCCTACCTTTCCAAAAATATAAAATTTTGTAACTACAAGTATTATCCTGATCTATTGCAAACTATTTCTTAGCCATCTACTTCCCCGTTTTTGATTTTTAAAAGTTCATATCTCCTCCTTTATTTTTTCGATTTTTATTACACCTACGGCTTTCTTTTAATTGCATAATTTATCGAATACAGAAAAAACATCTTTCTATACCTACCCCCGTTTAGAACATAACCAAAACCGAGTTCACTCCTTAAACCAAGATGGCAGAAACCCTGCAAAGCGGTGATGGTCGAAAACTTGGGTTTAAGTTTCCTATAAAGTACTCTAACGGTGAAAAAAAATGTCTTCCCCAACGTTTTGTTAAATTCCCATATGATTAAATTAAATGATTAAATTTACTGGACTATTTATAATTTTTTTTTTAAATATATATTTCCTTGCGATTCAAAAAAGTTGATATGCAACGAGCGCAAAATTGTTTTAAAAAATCCGGTGGACATTGGTGTTTTTATTTTCATTTGAATGACGATTATCTACGCAATATTTGATACCAACACAAATTGTACCTTTAATTGGTTTGTAAGACTTTGGCAGTTTGGTATGGAAAAAAAGTGTCGGTGAATCAATCGGAAAACATGTTTTTTTTTTACTAATGGCGAAGGGTTAAGCAAAATGATCGCCCCAAAATCTTATATTCTTGTTTAGAACTTGTTCAAATGTTGAAAACTGAGCTTGAATTTCTAATAGCGTCATTACATTATTATTTGCTAAGATAGTGGTGGTCTCAGATAAAAGTTTCTTCTTTCATTAAAAATCAGATATAACAATGCAAATAAATAGTAAAAAAAAAAATATCCAATAAAATTAAACCTTAAAAAAATATGTCTCCATTGTATCATTTTTTATGGTTGTGCAACAACAGTATCTTCCCTAAAAAAAATATTTGCAAACATATCTCAAAGCGAGAGACATGAAGCCTGTAGAGTGCTTTTTGATTCAACTCATAATATGACCATCACTCATCACAGAAATACAGTTCATCGAAAAACACTAAGGCCTGGTTCACACGAGATTGTACCGCACGTTTTTTATCGCATTCGGTTTTTACCGAACAAATATCGGTTGTTCACACGATATTTATATTTATTCGTTTAAAACTCGAATAGCTGCAGTATAATGAAAATGAATGGAAAAGTTTGAATTTGTGAAGTATTTTATTTTTATCTTTTTAAGAGAAAAAGCTAGAAAGCTGAAATTTGGACGGATGATAGAAATTATTGATTTAAAAATATGAATTAAAAAAATAAAAGTCCTAGAATACCGTTAGACGGAGATAACGGCAATATTTGAGCGCTTTCACATATGAACTCATATCTCTTTAGTGCATTGATGAATTTTCTTGCTGTTTTTAAATATTACATATAAATAAAATTACGGTTATTTTGATACCTCATTTATTATCCTACGTGGTATATAAGCGACACAATCTTGATTTTAAATTGATCGAAAAATCAAAACAATTGTATTGAAATTACCTGCTTGGACCATTGTCCAGGACCATCCACCAGCGAGAGTATCCCGTTATCTACATGGAATTTTTTTTATTAAAATTTGATATTGATGGCTTTAAAAAATTATAGCTCCCGTTTTACTGAATGGATCTTCAAGGCTAAGGCTTTTAAAGAAAGCTGATATAACGGGCTATATTGTGTACAAAAATCATTGAGGAGGGGCAAAAATTTGTATACTAAAGGGGTGAATAAAGCCCAATTCAATTCCATTTATTTTATTCTAAATTCAAATGTTGATGAAAATTTTTAAAATTTTAAAAAACTAAAAACGCACGTTTATTGCCTCATTCCTCTTCTTTATTTTAAGACCTTAACCTACAAGATCCAATCAGTATCACCGGAGTTATAATTTTTTTTATATCAACCATATCGGTCGATTATTTTTTTTTTGTGTACATGGGCTTTTCTCTCCACTGAAGCTCATTCGATGCCAACGAACAAATACCCAACATGGATTTAAACCGTGTGAACGAGAATATATAAAACTATACGCCACTGGAAGACGATACGTCACAGTTCATTCGTTTTTTTTTTGATAAGTCCGTTGGGTATTCGATAAACGTACTTAGCTGAGTACGTTTTCTTGCCGTACAAACGTCGTGTGAAAGGCTCTATGTAAAATATATTCGCCACTGCTCATTCGCACGGATTTATACCGCAAAAAATCGTGCGGTATAATCTCGTGTGAACCAGGCCTAACAAGAATATTGAACTAATCTTATTTCCTTAATTTTTTTTCTTTTTTAAATCGACGCACGATAGGTTGTTTCTTTTGGGAATTTTCCTTAAGTTAAAAAAAAAAACAGAACTAAAACAAAAATAATTCATAAGTAAAATCTCATACATCTTCACGTTATAATCAAACTACAAGCACAAGTTTGTGTGATCCGGCGATCCATGTTTTTTATTTAATTTCGTAAGCTAACTTGGATTGGGTACAAAATCTTACAAATTAATATCTTGCATAACAAAATCTCGCAATTAAAAATCTCGCTTTTAACAATCTCGCAATTTTACAAAGTTTCGCAAACTAAAAACGCGTAAGTTAAAATCTCGCAAAATGTTTTGCATTGCAACATACAAATTTTAAATCTCGCGCAATATTTTAATTTGCAAGATTTTGATTAAAAAACTTTATTTGCAATTAAACTATGCGAGATTCCCCAACTTTTCCAAAACAAATCGAGTGGCTTACCTACTTTAAGACCATATTGTTATTCATAATTGTTTTTGTTTATATTTCAATTGTTGTAATCCGTTCCAAAAAAATATTTTTTATTTCCAAAAGTTTCTTTTTTTGGTTCAAAGAATTTACAGTTTTCAATGCGAAACTGAGAGGGGTATGTAACTGCGAGATTTGAATTTGCGAAGTTTTGATTCGCAAGATTTTGACGTCTGAATTTCGAGATTTCGGTTGATATTTGCGATATTTTTTGGTGCGAAATGTAAAACCAAGTTTGTTGAAGGCTAGTTGCAAGATTATGAAAAGTCCCCAAGTTCATTTTTCAAAATTAAAATATCTTATTTCTGAGAACTTAAACAAAAACTCAATCCGCAACCATGTTTAAATTTATTTTTGTGTATTGAATTCAGTTTCAATTTGCATCCATATTACAAAATTTTGGTTCAAAACTAGATTTTTTTTTCAAATTTCAATATAAAATGCTTTTATGTTAACAATTTAAATTTTAATTGAAAGTATCCCGTTTTACTTCTGAGTGCTTAAAATTATGTAAATAAAAATGTATGTGCGTCAAAGAAAATCTCATATTTTAAATAAAATGCTGCTTATTCTTTTCTATGAATGACTCCCAAAAACCTTATGCGTAACCTTTTAAAAATTTCGATTTCCAAGAAAAGAATTGCTTTAAGGACTCATTCGCGTCATCAGATACTGTTTTTGTTGATAAGTCACGTTTTCTTTGCCTAATATTTTCATGGAATTATACTTAGTGCTGTCGCACTTATGCTCACATTTGAGAAAGTAAAATTACATCAGCATGCTTTTATAATCCCATCAGTTCATTGTTGAAAAAAAAGTACGTCCATATGGATAAAATATAAGCCTCTTTCGTTTGCATTATATTTCACAACACATCACAATACAATAAAAAAACGTACATCACGTTTTCAAACAAAAAAAGAACCCTTTTTTGAGTTGAGGCATATGTGAAAATAATTTCGTTCGATTTAAATCACTTATTCAATTCACTGATTTAAATCACTCAATCAATACCCCTGCAGATCAGGTCCTTTATGTTTTGTAAAATGAATAATTTTATTTTCTCAAATACAATTATGTAAATTTATGTAAAGCTATACCGACTATATTAATTTTTTTGAAGATAAAATCCCACATTGGGCGCCAATTAAAAAAATTTTATAGAGAATTTCAATGATTTAAGTTTATTTTTACTATAACTTGTTTTCACTTTGATTTTTTATGACTATTTTCGAATGAAATATTATCTTTCTATCCTTACTTATATACACACAGGTGAAGTCTACTACTCACGTCGCATCGCTTTCATTGCAATTGGCATTATTCTACTCGTCATTCTCCCAATGATGCTCTGCATAGTTTGCTGTGTCTATCGCTATCGCCAGAAACAACTCAAGGACGATCCGTCATGGAAAATGAGTTTGCCCCGTTCCAGAGCCGGCTCACGCACCAATTTACGTAACATCCAAAGCGACGACAGTGACACCGAGCCATCGGACACTTTGAAAAAAAGTAGGTCGTATGAAAAAGTTTATCGAACGCATGAACCCCTAGCCGGTAAACCAAACATTGATTTTCCAGCTAAGAAATGGGATCTGGACGACGAGGACGTGACCTCATCGGAAGGAAGTGAGTTTAAAGATACCAAAATTGCTAAGGATATTCAATACGTTAATAAATTAGGTGAGAGACCAAAACAGGCTGGCCGTCGGTCCTTGCGGTCAACAGGTGGTGCTGATGATGCGATCGAAGAAGAAGACCAAGCTGTTCCAGCGTACCAAAGGCAGGAAATGGATCCTCGTCCTGCAGTTGATAGTGGAGAGTATAGCCCAACGTTCAGTGGACTCGATCGAAATAGCACTGCAAGTGGCATTGGCAATCGATTCGGTGGAGTTCCCGTCCTACCATCAACGGGTCCATCGAAATTTTTTAACCGAGTCGCAACATCACCACCAAATGGCCCCAATCGCTTGACCCAAGATATTGGTTTGCCAATAGCTGTATCGCCAACTCCAAGTGCCCAGAATACCAAATCCACCGAGGTCTAATCTAAAGCGGTTTGGCTTTAAGCCAAAAAGTTCAAACGTTTTTAATTTAATTTTTTTAATACAAATCATGTAGACTAAGGTAGAAATTTAACAGTGTCTAATGTCCAAGCGAAACTCATTCCATTAATAGTTGCACGGTAGAAGCAATGTAAAATAGTTGAACATTTTTTTGTTTTGTTTTGCACAATCATAATTTAACAATATTTTATGTCCGACAACCACATACCAACCATACCCATGACTAAAAGTCTGCCACCATTTTGTTTGTTTCTCTTTTTTAAACAAATTCGTAGTCTCAGGTAAAACTAACATAACATTTTTGTAAAATAAACAATCGGAATATTGTTGCACAAATTTTGTTTTTTTTTTTAAGAATAAATTAGTAAACTAAGAAAGTGTTTTATTTTATTATAATTTCTAATATAATTATTGACAGATGGAATAATGCCCATTATTGCTTTGATTAAGTGACGGGCGTTGAGAAGTATTGACCAGCTGAAGAAAAAGAATTTTTTTGTATTTGTATTCAAATTGAATGGTAAGTAATTTTCTTATTTTAAGAAATTAATAAATTAAAATACTGAATTTATTTATTTATTTGAATAGGCGATAGTTAAGTGCAAATAGTTTGCTAAATGCTAGAATTAGAATTTGAAAGAAGTATATTTGAAGAAAGATGACATCATGTACGTCAAAGCCTTTATAAACATTTACAACTACAATTACAATTACAATTACAATAACAATAACAATAACAATTACAATTACAATTACAATTACAATTACAATTACAATTACAATTACAATTACAATTACTATTACAATTACAATTACAATTACAATTACAATTACTATTACAATTACAATTACAATTACAATTACAATTACAATTACAATTACCATTACAATTACAATTACAATTACAATTACAATTACAATTACAATTACAATTACAATTACAATTACAATTACAATTACAATTACAATTACAATTACAACTACAATTACAATTACAATTACAATTACAATTACAATTACAATTACAATTACAATTACAATTACAATTACAATTACAATTACAATTACAATTACAATTACAATTACAATTACAATTACAATTACAATTACAATTACAATTACAATTACAATTACAATTACAATTACAATTACAATTACAATTACAATTACAATTACAATTACAATTACAATTACAATTACAATTACAATTACAATAACAATTACAATTACAATTACAATTACAATTACAATTACAATTACAATTACAATTACAATTACAATTACAATTACAATTACAATTACAATTACAATTACAATTACAATTACAATTACAATTACAATTACAATTACAATTACAATTACAATTACAATTACAATTACAATTACAATTACAATTACAATTACAATTACAATTACAATTACAATTACAATTACAATTACAATTACAATTACAATTACAATTACAATTACAATTACAACTACAATTACAATTACAATTACAATTACAATTACAATTACAATTACAATTACAATTACAATTACAATTACAATTACAATTACAATTACAATTACAATTACAATTACAATTACAATTACAGTTATAATTACAATTACAATTACAATTACAATTGAAGCGTTTAGAAGATGAAGGTGCTAACTGACATTCTTTGAAAAAATCGTTTTTTCGTACAGATGAAGGTCCTATACTCAAACTTAAATTTCTATCTCATCTGCACTTCTCTATCGCCTCTCGATTCAAATTTAGCCAAGGATGAAGGTGTTATATGCCATGCTTTCTCAAAAAACTTTGTGGAAGAATGTGTTAAACGCGCTTAAGACCTTCATTTATATGCAAAAAGAATTTTACCTCAACGTTTTATTTTACTTAATTTTGTGGATGAATGCGCTATGTGAGAAATGAATCACAAAACAATTCGTGGAAAAAGGTATTAAGTACACAAAACTGTAAATATCTCGCAAGTCCTTTGTTTTCAACAAAGAAGAATATAAGTATAACAGACACTTGAGCTATGTTACTTTAAAATTGGCCGTATATAATTTTTGAGGTTCTTACCAAAAAAGTTATAGATCAAAAACTTTAAATGCTGATTACTCAAAACTTTGAAAATGTCACTTAGCACCTTCATCTTCTAAACGCTTCAATTACAATTACAATTACAATTACAATTACAACTACAATTACAGTTACAATTACAATTAGTGATCATCATCGTTAATAGAACGTTTTTATTGCAAGAGGACCAATGCCAGTTATTGAAAAAGATAAAACAGATTTTTGGAATATTGAATTTATAAAATTTGTCTATTTTTTCAAAATATGTGTTGATATGAAATATTATAAAAACTTTAAAGCATACCCATTTTGATATGTGTATAAGTTAAGCCGTTAGTGAGAAAGTTGAAAACGAGGTAAGTAGGTTCCAATAATTATCAGTTTTTGCTAAACTACGCAATGCCTACAGTATTTCATAGTTAGTAATTTTAATCAAAATCTTAAGAGCGTGTTTTGTGATAAATTTTTAAGCTTTTCCTTAAAAACAGTTGTTCTTGGAGAAAAACAAGATTAATTAATAAAAATTAAATTCAATATTTTGGTGACTAACGGTGCAAGGACATTCTAACTTCTGAATTAAGCAACCGTGAGATTTCCTTAAATATTACTATTCAATTGATATAAACCAACTTAAGATGCAAAAGCAAACATTTTGGTATAATATTTGCCATTATTGGAAAATTTTTTTAAAGATAAAAAAAAATTTGTATACGTCTAAGTGTACCACTATCTTTATCAAATGAATACCTGCAACTGCCAAGGATAAAAAGATAACTCTTGTGTCTTATTGATAATTATAGCGGAAGCTAAAGACGAATTAGGAATCAAAGTCTTTTGAATTCAAAAGACATGTCACACGGAATAAAGGGAATGCGTGGAACGAAAACATCTTCATTCCTAAAGATTCATTTAATTTTCGTATATAGTTTATGCTCATGTCAGGAAAGATCTTGTTTACGACATCATGGACTGGAAATACCGACATAATCTCCAAAAACAAAATCCACAAAAATCCCCACACTTTTAAAAATCCACAAATTTTAAATCCCCAGTACCAAAATTCCCGACCCAAAATTCACAAATCCAAAATCCACAAATTTAAAATCCACAAATCCAAAATCTAGAAATCCAAAACCCACAAAACCAATTTCCCAATAGAGCTCTTTAACAAATTGCATTATATCACTCTCTCTTTATTTACAAACGTCAAAATCCGCACTGTGGCGAATAATCATATCGAAATTAGCTGTGGAATTGTATTTTTTCGCTTTGCACTTTGGAATTTGATACTTCCGCCACAATGAAAGCTGTCACTCTTGAAATTGACAGATTCGTAAAACTCGCTTTGCTGACTTATGGCATATGTTGGAATACGATCCATAATTTTGGTTGGTTGGTGACAGTCTTAGAGCAACTCACCCCGTACACAAAATTCTATTGAGCCTTGGGCCCTACCAGCACCATATCAAGGCCATCACTGAAAAAAATTACTCCGGGCTTTATTCTTTAATTGGAGACCTATCCAAAGAAATGATTGTTGTTACTACTACCACAGAAAAAATAGCCTGAGGTACTTTAAATAAACAAAACAAAATGGCTAATAAATATTCTTAATTATACAAAAAAGACAATCAGCCTTATTATGAGTTTCACGTAAACAAAATTCCCCTTTTTGGTGAGTACTCATTTCGGGCGAATTGTATCGTAATTCAGAACTTAAATTTTCACTTATCTTTTGAAAGTAAACGAAACGACAGAGGGTACTGGTGTCGTTTGCGAAAGTTTCTTGTCTATTTACGGCCAAAAGAAGTTCGGGCGAAACTCACTAAAACTTTGAAAATTCCGGGGGAACAAATATTTTTCGCGTGAAATATTTTCCGGGTGGAAACTCACAAAAAGGCTAATTATCAAAGCGATCCTACATCGGGAAATGTGAGTTCCAAAAATTCATGTCCTACAATTTTTTCACTATGTATTTACACACTACATAAACTACAAAAAAAAAATATTTTCATTATTCATTTTACTGTTCATTTTTCATTTCGTTAAACACAGATTACCCATAGCTCATTTTCAGCTATGGGTATCAGATTTTGGATTTGTGGATTTTAATTTTGTGGATTTTGGTCTTATGAATTTTGGTTATGTGAATATTAGTTCGTGGATTTTGATTTGTGGATTTTGGTTTTAAGGATTTTATTTTTGTGGATTTTAGTTTGTGGATCTTGGATTGTGGATTTTGGTTTGGGGCTTTTGAATTTGGGGCTAGGGTACCCAACCCCTTTGTATTTCATGGCTGGATTTTGTTCACTTGGGGGTGGCGGCCACTCCGTGCCGCCGCGCGCCATCCATCCATCCATTAAATAACGCCTGTTTTCACGATTCCCACGATTGGGGACTTGTTTCATTACATACTTTTGGGGATTTATTTCATTGTGAAATTACACCCCAACTTGAAGATGAATGAAGTCCCCAAAAATCGATGAAATAAATCCCAATTTTGGGGACTTCTTTCATTTGAAAGAACTTCTCAACTTCATACAAGTTTTGGGGAGTTATTTCATTTTTTTTGGGGAGTTATTTCATTGGGTAGTTATTTCACGGAGCCGCAAAATACAACTACTATAAAAAATAAAAATAGAAATTTTTAGAAGAAGAAGCTTTAAACCTTTCCACCCACGTAAGTAACAAGAATTGGAGAATAATATCTTCTACGAAAAATGCTTCAAAAACTTATAAATAAATTTCATTTTAATATTAACTATTTGTTTGTACAAATTTTTTAAGAATGCAAATATCGAAAGAAATAAAAATGCCTTGAAGAAATACAATGTAAGTTACCACTTACATATCTACATCTAAGCTATTTATTGGCTATGGCTTAAGTATTTCGGAATTCCACTCCAAAAAATCCTCTCCCCAATAGCAACAAAGAAGAATGACAGTTTTATGCTTCTTAAATGTATAGATATTGCTATTTCCATTATTTGCTCTTTCAATTTAAAATTCGAAACCTTTGAAAATCAAAACCACTTAGGTATAGGAATGGTAAATGGTGTGTAACTTATAAGATGAGTCCCTTTTTTCACATAATTTGATCCCTTAAGGTTACATCACAAAAATTTGCCTTTATACTTAAGAAGTTTACCTATTAGCTCTTAAAAACCAAAAACAAAAAAGGTTAAAAAGCATATTCCTGGAGATCCAAAACAAGTCCAATAATTCGTGACCATGACCACTCACAAAAATAATGTAGGGTAGGTAAAGGTATAGGAAAATCCTATCAAGAAAGAATATTTTACTTTTTCTTTTGTTATTTTTCTTTTGTTATCGTTTCATCGAAAAGGAAAAAAAGTAGGTACCGGTTGCCTTTTGAACTTTAAGATAATTTGTACAAAGAAAAAAAATGTTAAACCATTTGGAACAACTCATGATGTGTGTTACAGGGTGGTGTTTTATGTCTTGAATCTGTAAGTAAAAAATCAAGCAAGAATGTTTTTTTAAGATAAACTTTTCAATCGGATCAAAAAAAAAAACAAAAGAGAAACAAGAAACATGTGTTTACTTGACGGAGGATGAAGTGTGACGATTCTCTACTCTTATGGCTTCAAAGCTTTAAATCAAATAACGAGGCAAGAAAAGTCGGCTTTTGTTAGTGTTGCTGTATATTTTAACTCAAATATGACCTCTGCACAAATAAAAGATCCAATTCAATAACAAAGGGTTGACATGTGTTTTTAAGAGGACACCAGAAACCATAAGTCTTATCAACTCGCAACATGGTAAACATCGGGTGCCTATAAGACGTCAACTAGAGATGGAGTTCTATTCCCTATGGCTAGTTGTCAGGAGCAGCAAATAAGACACTTCTCCTTTGATCCAGGAGGCAGCGGAAGAATTCTTCAATTTGAAATCAACAGCGGTTCCTTTACAGTTTTAGTCAGGTTGTACTACTAAGAAAATACCATGAATGCACTATTACGATATTATGGAGCTCAAGTCGGAGAAAAACGATTTTTGTATCTTTGGATTTCTTAGGTGGCTCACCAGTTTAGCTTCCATTTTCTTTTTTTTGGTTCAGCAATCTTGGTTATTGTTTTAAGGTGGCACCGGCTGGGGATCAAACCCAGAAAATTCGTTTAGAAATTCGTAAAAAAAAATGTTGGCTGATCAATTAATACTGAAACTTGCTGGCCATTGTTGACAGTTACTGACGCATACTTTGTTTTTGCAACAGTGGTCCTTTTGTTGATTTTCGGTGACAAAAATCATTTCCCACACCAATTCTCAATTGAAATTTATGAAATTTGGTACACGAGATTCTGAATTCAATGGTACTGCCTATTTTTTCTACTTTAAACAGGGGCTTCAGAATTTAGGTCTGAACTTGGTCCCAAATTTAAAAATTTTAAAAAAGTACTGTCAAAGTCAGGAACTGAGTCAATTTTATATTTGAAACATTTTAAAATTTGTGGCTGAATGTATAATTTGATATTAAAATGACTCCAATACTGATTTGTACAAAATTTAAAGAAGATAGTCCAAAATGTTGAGCAATTTTCCCAAGGGATTAGAACTAATTTAGAGCTTGTTTTTATATTTTTTGCATTGGAAATTATTTTTAGGCATAATCTGCTCGAATCTTAAAAAATTTTGGCAAATTTGAAGGTTGGGAGTTGCCAATCAAATTTTAGGTCAACTACGCAAAAACTTGAAAAGTTTGAAAGTTATCTTAATAAAAGAAATAGTTTTAATAATTTTTATATTTTTCTGATTGCATTATTTAAATACATAAATTTGACTCAGTTCCTGAATCAACAGTACCCACTTCTTTTTAATTTTGAAATTTGGGACCATGTTCTGACCTAAATATTGAAGCCCCTGTTTGAAGTAGAAAAGAATTGTCAGCATCCCTAAATCATTGGGTGTACCAATTTTCATTAATTTCTATTACTTATTGGCGTAGAAAATGATTTTTGTCGCCGAAATTCAACAAACGGACCACTGTGCTAGGGTTGGATTCCCCGCCACGTAAAGTTATTTAGTAAAGAAGCAATAAAAATCCTCAGATACGGACGATTGACAACAAACAAAAAAATGTGCAGTTGAAAATTTGGCAGAAGCTTTAGACTGCTACAAAGTAGACATCACCGCTGTCCAGGAAGTGCCAAGAAAGAGAAAAGAAAAATCAAAGACGGCGATATCTACTGCGGCGATGGCTACCGAAAATAACGGCAGCATCTAACTATCATCTAGGCTTTATTTACCAACATAAGCCTCATATGCGTGCATGGCCCCACAGAGGAGAAAGATGATGACACCAGTGAAAAGTTCTACGAGCTCCTGGACAAGACATATGAGCAATGCCCTAGTTATGACATTAAAATTGTCATGGTAGATTTGAATGTCAAACTAGGAAGTAAAACGTCTTTACTGGCACAAACGGAAGATAACGCCACCTCCGATAAAGGACTCAGGTTTAATCAACGTAGCTGCGGGGCGAAATGTAGTGGTAGCTGGTACAAAGTTCCCACATCTTGATATCCAGAAGGGTACTTATCGATATCCAGGGCAATTAACCACAAACCAGATTGATCACATTGCGGATGACGCAAGGTTCTCCTCTAGTATCAAGGATGTCCGAACGTTCCGAGGAGCCAACGTTGCCTCGAACCACTAACTCGGTGTAGCCAAGGTAATACTTCGGATATACAGACCAAAGCCAAAACAGGGAAACACTGTGATGAAGTTTGACCTTGGACGGCCACTTACAAGAAATCACCAGGTACTTTTCGATCGAGTCTCTACGCGAACACCAGAGTGAAACCCTTGGTTTGACGAAGAATGTGAGGAAATAGGGTAGAAGGGGGACCCTCTGCCATAGGGGGACCTTTGCCAATCGAACTTTTATGTCGAACGAACAAAATGTAAAATATCGAAAAATCGATTTTTATTGCATATCCCTATATATCGGGTTTTTCAATAACAGCGCTACAAATTAAAAAAAAAAAACAAAAACGGTTTTGGATATCAATGAAATTCTTTATTCCTGTGATAGTACGTTCGATGCCATTATGTATGGAACTCGATTTCTTTTGCATGGCCACCACGGGCACGCTTGCAGAAGTCCAGACGCTGAACCCAATTTATTTTCGACGGTTTTCAAGCATACATCGGCCGATACTGCTGCAATTTCACGTTCGATATTCGTACGAAGTTCATCAATCGCCGCTGGCTTGTTGGCATAGACCATAGACTTGACGTAGCCCCATAGGAAATTGTTTAACGGCGTCAAATCGCAATACCGAGGCGGCCAAGCGACTGGACCATTTCGTGAGATAACACGTTCTCCAAACTTGGTTTCCAATAAATTGATTGTGACATTCGCTGTGTGGCTTGTGGCGCCGCCGCCCGCCCGTCCTGTTGGAACCACATGTCCTCCAATTCCATATCATCCAATTGGGGCCAAAAATATTCGGTTATCATTGAACGGTAGCGATCCCCATTCACAGTAACGTGCCGGTTTCGATCATCACGGAAGAAGTACGGCCCAATGACGCCGCTGGCCAATAAACCACACCAAACCGTAATTTTTTCGGGATGCAATGATGACTCATACAGTACGTGTGGATTGCTGCCTGACCAATACCGCATATTTTGTTTATTGACGAAGCCATTCAGCCAGAAATGAGCCTCATCGCTGAAGATGATTTTTCGATGAAAATCCGAATCATTTTCAAGTTGTTGCTCAGCCCAATTCACGAACATACGATGCTTCTGGTGGTCAAGCGGCTTCAGTTCTTGCGTCAATTTAATCTTGTAAGGATGTAGGCCAAGATCTTTTCGCAAAATTCGCCACAACGACGTCACAGAGATGCCCAACGCTTGAGAACGACGTGTGAGAGACACATTTGTATATCTTTCCATCATGAAATGGCAAACCTTACTGAAGAGAAATGTCAAAAGAACGGCAAGAAATATGGCGTCGTTTGCTGTCCCTTTCGCTCTACTTTTGTAGCGTCCATGTTAAAAAACCCTTATGTCAATAATGTTGTTTGTAAACACAGTACACATATCTAAGGTATTATCTTGCGCATGTTGTCCGCAATGAGAACTGTCAAAGAAATTCAAGATGGCAGCCTTACGTGACCTCGTCCACTGTATTACAACAACAACGAAGAAAACAAACACAAAAGGATAATTTAAATAACACTTAAAAACCAGGAAGGAATGTTGTTTGCATGACAAAATAATGTTAATAAACACTAAAAAGCTTGAAATAATTGTATTTGCTAATAAATAAGTAACAAATGAACACATAACACACAACAAATTTTGATGTTTAACGAGTGGGGGTCACGGGATTCGCCATTTTCCACTGATTTTGATGGATGCGCAGAACTGAACAAAAATGAAAACGCTAATGATATTACCTTCAATATGTGTACTGTGGTTTGTAAAGTACCTAGTGACAACGCTTGTATTTTACAAACTTCTGACAAAGTTTGGCAGTTCTCCGCCAGACATCAACCAAATTGGAGGTCTGTGTTGTTTTTCAAGTGCCACATTCTAAATTACAAGGTAAGTAATCTTCGTTAATTTCTATTTGTTTTCTCATTCAATATCTTTTCGCTTCAAATATCTTTTGTTAGTATATTTTTTTGTGGTAAATAGTTTTGCTTTACATTAATTGCTTACAAGGAAAAAAGTTATACGAACATTTTCAAAAAAACAGCTAGTGGGGGAGACGTGGCTCTGCCATTGGCAAAGGCACCCCATGAAAATGCAATTAAAAGTCTGAATTGTAAGCATTTAAGTTACTTTTAATATAATTGAATCAATAAATATGTTTTGTTGCGTTATTTAAATGTTTAATCTTTTTTGTATTTACTCGCTTTGATATTTAGGTACCTGGCAAACGTACCCCATCCCCATGGCTAAGCATCCCTACCAGGGAGGCTTTGCCATATCACAATTTTTTTTTTTTATTAAAAATTAAAAATATAAATAATTAAAGTATCAAGATGAAATGTACTTTAAAATGAAGATCATAAAGAAGGGAACATATTATAGATAGCAAGAAAATTGAAAACAAGCTAAAAGTTTCGTGTAAGGTAAAATTCCCGAAATCCTGGCAAAGGCTCCCCCGTCTACCCTACATGCTGGCAAACAACCGGCATACAAAGTGGCGCTGCATCAAAGGACCAGAGCTGCTGGAGTGCTCTATGAGCAGAAGAGGATATATGAATATCGGCTCCTCAGGAGAGAAAAGAAGGAGCATGGGAAGCACGTGATAGAGGGATGTCATTGCAGGAATGAAATTCGGAGGTTCTACCAAAAGGTAAAATGAACCTCCCAGGGTTACAACTTACAACACGCTAGAACCGATGATTGCAAGGACGATCAGGGGAACATCATAGTAGGATCGCAGTCGGTGCTGTGGATGTGGAAAAATCTTTTCTGCAAATTGTATGACGGCAACGACGAGCCAAACTCCGCTGCCAAACATTGCACCATTCAATCTGGAAGACGTGGGAAAACAGTTCCGTCCGCCCGATCTCGAAGAAGTGCATATAATAAAATAATAACCTTTTCAACCAAGTATGACACATTCGTGTTGAGTATGTAGGCCAGCACCCAATGCAGAATTGCACTATTTTTCTAATTGCCCTTTTTACTGATGCCAAATATCTCTTGAACCCCATAGTCTAGCTTAACGACTTCATAACAAAATGAAGTACGTGCAATAACCTTTTCAACGATGTACGAGACATTACTATTGACTTGGTAGACCAGCTCCAAATGCGGAATTGCATTATTGTTCTATAATGCGTTTTTGCCAAATATCTCTCGAACCCCATTGTCTACAGCTTAACGGTCACATAAAAAAATAAAGTACACGCTATAACCTTTCCAACGAGGCATAACACATTGATGTTGAAGACAATATCAAAATGCGGAATTGAATTATCGTTTTTTTTTACCGCGATTATCTCGCAACCCCCACGACTTAGAGCTTAACCGCTATATAATGAAATGATTTCCTAACAATAACCATTTCAAAAATGTATGACACAATTGTGTTGAGGATATGGGCCAATTTGCCCATTCTCCTTTCAATGATAGCTATATAACAGCCATCCTAGAAAGACTGTTCTATCTCTGGAATGGATAGAACATAGAATTGTTTTTGAATGTGAGAAATCAAACATTTCTAGTATTTTTGTCTGTAGATTGAAAAGATTAAAACATTTAAAGGAACAAACCATATTCTTATAACGCCAGAAAAATTCTCAAAAATGCAAATAAAGCTATTTTGAATCTAATTTAAATTTTCCGAAACACCTTGTCGTCACTTGTGTAAGGCATTGTTCTTATTATTATTTCAAAATACAAAAAACCATTGTTCCTTACCTTTCTATACATAACCAATTACTTACCGTATCCCTTTTGAAACCCTAAAGATGCTATTGAAGTTCATTTATCACAAGTCACAAATTTTTCCTTTTGTTTATTTGTTTCTTTCTCCATCTTCATAGTCATCAACTTCAACATCATCATTATTTTTACCTTCAAAAACATTTTAGCCTTTTAATGTATTGAGCTTTTGCCTAATGAGATTTTCTAATCGCTCTTCCGGAACAGGTAATGAAGAGCACACAGCTCGGGTTGCAAGTGTATCGGTGGCGATGATTATGCTGGTGATTATTCCGTCCGTTTTGTTTCTCGTTTGTGCTGCACACTATTGGATAAAGGCGAAAATTGCCGAAGAGGAAGCTGCTGCTGCTTCTCTCCTTTATAACGGTGGTGGCGGAAAAAAGAACTTTTTCCATTGATAGGTACTTAAAATGCTTCACTGGAACAATAAGGATGGATGGTACTAATGCTGTCAGTAGGTATATATACATAGCTTTATAGATATTAGAAAATTTGTGAGGAAAAGATTGTGATAATATTCAGCCGAGTAAACAATGACAATTAAATAAATAAATATTTAAATTTCGAAAAGAACAAAATTCAATGGCTTATCAAATGTTAATTTTAAAAGTTCACAATATCCATTTCAGAGTCAAATAATGTTGACCGAAGCAATAAAACAAGCGAACCAAAGAAGTTTTACTGCGAGAATGAACATAGCAAGAAGCAAATATCTGATTTTATGTTTGTCTATAAAATTAGATTGACAGCGATTAGACGATAGAATGACTGTTGGAAACAAATTGATTGAAGATGGAAAAAAATATTTATTGATGCAATTGATTTAAATGTCCTTTTCCGTTATCCGATGGACGAAAGATGGAGATAGGTTACCTTCTGTTGATAGAAGACAAAAAAAACTGGAATGGAACGCAAAGATAAATTTTTATTTGAGTGTGCCAAACACACAAACTGTAAAATAAAATGCACGACTGGCTCGTAATTCTACGTTGTACCTTTTCGTCCTGTGTCAAGAAGAGATTGAATATTTTGACTTCTAGGAAATAGTTTTTATGATAATTTTGCAGGAATTTGACTATACGTGTTACCTTAATTTATGAGTAATGTTACAATCTCTTATTCTTATTCTCGATCACACAATTTTTAATTTTAATTTTTAACATTTTTTTACCTTAATAAACACTTTCAACACACATTCATAGATCGTGATCAATAATTTCCCGACAAAAAAGGCGGAAGAAACCACCCGGTTTTGAATTGTTCCATATTATATGTTAGACTATCTATAAATGGTATATTGTTTGCTTATACCTATTAGGTTGGCTTTTTTCCTAATTTCTTCCCGATCTTATCGTCGAATGATATTGCCTTTTTGAGGTAGTTCCTAGGGTCTGTCCTCCGAGAATTGCATACCAATTGACATTAAGGCTTCCTCGAATCTTTGCACTTCTTATTCGATCAAGCTTTAATACTCCGATGCTACCATACAAAGCATTTTTATATCAGCTGCCATTTTTATACTTGGTGTATATTATCCAATATTTTGGGCTACATAAGAGTGCTGGAAGCAAATTTGCATTGTAGTCTAATATAGGGGGCATTTTCGAGATTCTGGATCTTTGTCACCTCATATGGCCTGGCAAAAATCTCGCATCAAACCCTCCAAGTGGGTGCCGGGCGGTAATGATCACCACAGTTGATCTTGTGCTTTGACAAGATTGGGGATCAGCTAAGGTCAGGTCGAACTGTTGAGGTGTTCCTTTACTCCTCAATAGTTCAACCCTCAGCAATTCGATCTGACCATAGATGCGAGTCCCTAATTTTTCAGTGGTGGTGTGAGCGATTTTCATAATCCGTGCCGAAGAAATGGAAGGCTGGGGGGCAAACCAGTCACTAACGAGCTCATTCGGGCGCCTTGGCAGGGTCCGTCTTAGACTGCCTTACCCCGGTATATCGGCTCTGCCGGGGCTGACCATCTTTTCCGACCTACTCGTGGGACCTTCATTTATTTTTTTAACAACAATGGACGATTTAGACATGACGAACTTACCATCCGCTGACACTGAGGATGAACTTTTGGCCTCCAGTCAGGAGACCATCGTAGGGAAACCTGCAAACCCAGGGAGCACTGGTAGTACCAGCCATAGTACACCTGTGCCCCGACCGACCATCAATTCCGAACCAGAGCCTTCGTGCAGCAATGCCAGCCAAAGCAGCGCTGTACGGCGTAGTAAAAAGAAATCGGCGGGTACTCTTCTCAAGTTCCAGTTCCGGAAGGCTACCTTCATTCTTGACAAGATTGCCAGGAATGAGGAAGCTGGGACTGTTCTTGAGAGAGACCTAGCTGATAAAATCAAGTACCAGAAGATTGTTGAAGAATACAACAGTTTTCTGGCTACGCAAGAAAAGTCAACCCAGGAAAAAGCTGTCAAACGAAATAGGTCTCGAGACGAGACCAACCAACCTCCGAAAAGGAGTAAGTTTGATGGCCAGAAAAAGAAAGTGCCACCTCCCAGAGCAGCGCAACCCAACTAACAATTTTGCCCCCATAATCATCCAAAGAAACTTCCCATAATCATCTCTTGCAATCATATAAGCTTTATATAATAGTCCATAGAATTGAAAGGGCGCACTTTTTAAGCTCCTATTGGACCTTTTTGGACTAAATTCAGTTGCCCCGGAAAACACTTACTGGACTCAATTTAGAGGTCTTATAGAAGAAGGTGGAAAAATAAAAAAAAAATATTTCACAATTGATTTATATTTATTTATTTTTATATTTTTATTTTATTTTTCTGATATTTTATTTGAAAGTTTTTATCTGAAATACAATCTTAGAATTTATTAGATATTATTTAAGTTATAAAAATTACAAGGTTTCTGTGAGATTCGAACCATGGTCCTCTCGCACTGAAAGTCCACCACGCTAACCGCTCGGCCATGGAAGAATATAATTACGATGAAAAAAAACGTAGTCACTTTCTCCACACTGCTGGTTTGTGTCTATACTCTTTAGTATACCAGAAGTGTTTTGTGCTTTTACTAGTACAGCAGAAATGGTTTGTGGCTGAACTTAGCAAGTAACAGAAGCTAACATAGATATTGTATAATAATTTTACAGGATGACTATAGAACAAAAGCTCCGTCGTCATTTCATAAAAGCAATATTGAGAGATTATAGAAACATTGGTATATCGCTTCTATCAACCTGATAAAATTTGCACCAGAAAATATTCAAGGAAGCAGTAATACTCCAATAAGGTATTTACTTCACGTCAGAGGGTAATAGGCGCGCTATAGAAACAAATAACACTATAATGTCTGAAATGCGAAGCAATTTTGTTAGTTGGGAACCGCGTACTTTAAGTGAGGTCGTCAGAGATGACCTCCAAGTATCGGTTGTGGATGAGCTCTCCACCAACAGCAGAGGTCTGCTGGAAGTGTGGAACTCCATCGAGGCCAAGCTCTCGGAGATGGTGTTTTCCTACACCGTGACGGCAAGCGAGGGACCCTACCCTAGTTTTGACTCTGGTGAGATGCTCAGGGGACACAGGGTTATCAAATGCGCGGACTTGTTCTCTAGGGATTTCCTTAGTAGCTGCATTGCTAAGATTAGCAATCACTGGGATGGCTTGAGGCTCAAGCTCATCCCAGCTAAGGATATCCCTAGACAACCAAAGGCGCGTATCTGGTTGCCCCTCATGAGCATTAAGCCAAGCGGACAGGAGCTGATCCGCGGTCTTCAGAGGCTAAATCCGTTGATTCCGATGCGTGACTGGGCAGTCATCAAGACTGAGGAACCGCAGAAGAACAGCGCTTCTTATCTTCTGAAGATTAGCGAAGAAAGTGTAGGAGAACTTGAGAAGGCTGACTTCAAACTCCGCTTTGGCATCAGGTTTGCCAAAGTCAAAATTCTGCCCAGTCAGGGTACAGACCCCGACAAAGTTGATGACAATGTCGAGTTCGACGATGTCATCGATGGAGTCGAGGTCCCCAGCGAGCCGCCGGGCCCTGATTGTGCAGAATTCCATCAAAATTAAAAACGCGATGCTGAGGGTCATTCAGATTAATCTGAAGCACTCGAAATGTGCATCAGATAATCTGAGGGTTTTCCTGAGTGAGGAGAACATTGACGTCGGCATCATACAAGAACCGTGGGTTAACGGCCGTAGAGTGAGAGGTCTCCAAGACAGCCAGTATGATCTGTTCTACAAAACCACAAACCAAGACCAAGGTAAGCCTCGAACTTGTATTTTAGCTCAAAAACACTTAAAAGCTTTTTTGTGTCCTAACCTTAGCACTTCCGATCTGACAGTCGTCAGATTGGACGATAAAAATGCAGACGGCTTACTGGTGGCCTCAGCGTACTCGGCGCACGACAGGCTGTCACCGCCGGAAGAGTGGCGCACGCTTTCGTCCGAGGTCAACACAAAAGGGACAAACCTCCTGATTGGATGTGATGCTAACGCACGACATACTCTCTGGGGTAGTTCGGAGATTAATGAACGAGGTGAGTCTCTTTTTAATTTTATTATTGAAAACAACTTAATTGTATGTAACAGAGGTACTACTCCTACTTTTGTCTTTCCGAGCTCGGATAGCTACGAAGGGTGGGAGGACATACTTGATATTACCGTCATTAATAATAGCTTTAAGCTATCAGTGGAGAATTGGAGAGTATCCCCTCTTAATTCCTTTTCGGATCACAGATGGATCCTCTTCAATATTAATTTCGAGTCTGAAACCCCTGCTCCCTATAGAAACCCGAAAAGAATTGACTGGAAGAAGTTCAGCCAAATCGTAAATTCCAAACTGCGCAATATACCGAATCTGAGTCCAGAATCAGTTATAGATCTAGAATCAATGGTGAAAACCATTGAAGTGTCTATGAACACTGCTTTTAAGGTCTCTTGCCCAGTTAAATATAGCCGTAAAACCCTTCCTCCATGGTGGAATGAAGACCTGTCTAGTCTGAGAAAAATGACTAGGAAGATCTTCAATATCTGCCACAGACACAAGTTTTACCAACCTTATAAAGACTGTTTGAAAGTCTACAAGCGTGCTCTCGCATCAGCGAAGAAACTTGGTTGGAGAGATTACTGCCATTCTATTGAAAGCTTAAAAGATTCCGCAAGGCTTAGCAAAGTTCTTTCTAAGGAGCATTGTAATCCTTCGTTCTTGAAAAAGCCTGATGGATCTTGGACAGTTTCTCCGACGGAGTCCTTAGAACTGCTGATGACGACACACTTTCCGGGCTGCGAGAATAGCAACCCCGAAACGCATAGAACATATAATTTACCTTTAGCTCGTGTAGAGCATATCAATACCGTTATAACTAAAGAAAGAATAGCCTGGGCTATTAATACTTTCTCCCCGTATAAATCTCCAGGCCGAGATGGAATTCTGCCAATCATGCTTCAAAAGCTACAAGATTTGGTAGTCCCACGGCTAGAGATGATTTTTAAAGGATGCCTCCTTCTCAACCATGTGCCAGAGTCTTGGAGACATGTAAAAGTGGTTTTTATTCCAAAAGTAGGCAAGCGAGGACACGAATCCGCGAAGGATTTTCGTCCAATTAGCCTAACCTCTTTTGTACTTAAAACTCTAGAGCGTATTCTAGACACACATATTAGAGACATACTTGTGGAATGTCCTCTAGTAAACTCTCAACATGCATATCTCAAAGGTAAGTCGACCGAGACGGCCCTTCATGAGGTAGTGCGTACAATTGAGAAAACCATCAACTTCAAAGAATATACCCTCGCTACATTCTTAGATGTAGAAGGGGCTTTCAACAATGTGCTAACCGAATCTATTCTTGAGGCACTCGTTGACTTTGGTGTAGAGGACTACATCAGAGAATGGATAATATCCATGCTCAAAGATAGAAAGATTCATGGCACGTTAGGTAATGCAAACTCGACAAAACACGTCAGGAGAGGAACACCCCAGGGCGGTGTTCTGTCACCACTTCTATGGCTTTTAGTCATGAACAAAATCCTCTTTAAACTGGAGAGATGTGGTGTGAAGGCGGTTGCGTATGCGGACGACTTGGTATTATTAGTGTCAGGGAAGTTTACTCCTGTGATAAGCGAAATCACAGAGATGGCTTTGAGAAAAGTTAGCAACTGGGCTACGAGTTGTGGTCTAGGAGTCAACCAGAGCAAAACTGAACTGATGCTTTTTACTACCAAAACTAAGATACAACCCTTCACTCCACCCCGACTTAACGGCCAAACACTCTCACTATCAACCAGTGCAAAATATCTAGGTGTCATCCTAGACCCTAAGTTAAACTGGAAATTAAACATCGAAGAACGGGTCAGGAAGGCCTGCATAGCTTTCTACGCCTGTAGCAAAACCTTCGGTAAAAACTGGGGCCTTCAATCAAAGATGATCTTATGGACGTATACTGCAGTGGTACGGCCGATTCTAACATATGGTTCGATTGTCTGGTGGCCCGCACTAAATAAGACATATAACATCGACAAACTAAAAAAGGTTCAAAGAACAGCTAGTGTTGGTACCACAGGGGCTCTTCGATCTTGCCCAACGGATGCCTTAAGCGTTTTTCTGCACCTTCTACCACTTGATCTACACATAAAATATCTAGTATCTTGCAGCGCCCTAAGACTTAAAGAATCAAACTCTTGGGTTGCTAAACCTTATGGTCACAGCAATATCACAAATTTGATTCCCGCTGATATACTTTCGACTCCCACTGACTACCGCGCTCCTACAATGAGCCTCAGTAAAGATTTTAAAGTCTTATTCCCATCCAGAGGGGACTGGGATGATGACGCCGTGACGAGAGACTTCGACACAACTATCTATACTGATGGCTCAAAGATGGAGTGCGGTGTTGGCTCAGGAGTCTTCTCTGAGTCTCTCAACATCTCCAAGTCATTTCGGCTACCGAATTTCGCTAGTGTATTTCAAGCTGAAATACTGGCAATCAGGGAGGCTTGCAAGATGCTAAAAGCAGATCCAAACCAAAATCGTAATACAGCCATCCTTACAGACAGTCAGGCGGCTGTTAAAGCCATTGATTCGGCTACATCATCCTCTAAATTGGTCCAACAATGCCGAGATGAGCTCGCAAGTCTAAACATTAACCTCAAGGTCACTCTTATCTGGGTTCCTGGTCACAGTGGCATTGAGGGTAATGAACGGGCAGATGAACTAGCCAGGCAAGGATCAGCCCTTCACATCTCACTTGCGGAAAGAGTCTACATTCCCCTTGGAGTTGTGAAGGGCAATATATTGTCAATTTTCCTTAGGGAATCTAACCGTAGGTGGAGCAGTTTGACCAACTGCAAAATATCCAGAACGATCTGGCCCGCCTTAAATAAATCCCGAACAATTGATCTCATATGTAGACCCAGGCGGGACATAGCCAGGGTCGTAGCAACCTGCACTGGACACTGGCCAATTGGAGAACATGCGGCGAGGCTGGGTATTCCTTACAATACTCACTGTCGCAGTTGTGGAGACCAGCAAGAAAAGGAAACAGTCCTACATTTTCTCTGTAAATGTCCAGCTCTAGCCAGAATGAGAGCACAATCGTTTGGAATGGCTTTTTTTGACGACTTAAACGAACTTTCCGAAATGAAGATCAAGGACTTGATCTCTTTTCTTAACGCCACGAAATGGTTCTGAGACAGAAATCTGTTGCGTTCTGCATCATGTCCCCCCCCAGATCCAAAGTCCGCGAGTAATCGGAACCCGGGTTTCTGAGGAGCTTCATGATGCTCAATGGCAATGATGACCACATGATCTGATCGACCGCTTCGTTGCTACTCTACAACCTGCCGAGCTCGGCATAATGTGGCAAGCTCGGGCGAGATGCGATCCGATCGAGTGAGTGTCCTATGACCCCAACTCACAAGATACATTAACCATACTCCACAGCCGTCCTATTTCAAAGCAAGGAACGCTTTTATCTACTTTCATACACAGGTCAAACGAGGTATGGTATCAAAACGGCGCAATCCAGCGCTAATTGGGCAACAGCGAGTGTTACGCTCTTGCCACCATTTCTACCTACCTACCTACCTCATATGAGAAATTTGGAAAAAAATGACGCCATCCAATTGGTCAGTAACTGGAAATAAAAGGTTAACTAGTCCTAGAAATGCTGACCAATTACTGAGACCTTTTATCACGATCTAGAGAAAGACATTTTTTGCGAATTTCCCACAAATGAGGTGCAAAAAATCTCTCATGACCTTGTGTGATTTTGCGAAACCTTAAATCTTGATTACAAGGAATATATAGGGCTGAGCTATTTCTAGGACTAGTTGACGTTTTCTAAATAATTACTGACCAATTAGATGGCACTTTATGTTTCCCAAATTTCCCATATATAAGGTGCCAAAGGTCCAGAGCCAATATTGTTGAACACAGAAGATAATGGGGTTTTCCCGTCATTACACTCGGAGAAAAAAGTCAGGTAAAAATTAACACGGTCCTTGTTAAATTAAGAATTTGCACTATTCCATCTAAAATTACAGAAATTTCAGAAACTTTTCTGATTTTATAACTTATGTTTAACGTAAAATCGACCAGGTGGCCTTCTTTACCATATTCAAGTTGCTTTAAGAAAATGTCCTCTAACTTCAACATTAACTTCTTATAAATAAGAAATTTCAATTCATAAAATTCAAAGTGTTAGTTTTAACCGATCTCGAATTTTTTTTTAAACTACCTTATTTATTTCTATTTCTGCCACAAAACAGGTTGACTTGACATTTTATATCGTAATCGTAATTATTACGATTTTTAACCTGGCCTCCTGTTAAAGCAGCACTCTGCTAATTAAAATCAACATGACACCAGTTTTAAAACTTAGGTTTTTGACCTTTATTCAATGCAAACAATATCAAAGGGCACGGTAGTGCCCAGCCAAGTTCGCGGCACTACACCCTTTTACAAGAACAAACTCAGGTGATTTTCACCCCCCCCTCTAACTTCACTATCAATAAAGTCAAAACCTTCGAATTCGCAGTAATTGCTGAGCTAATCAAACGATAGATCAGCAAAATTATGAAGCACTTCCCGACATCGTAGAAACTTGAAAATTCGTACAACGGTAGGCCTTGTGGTGCATACAAAGGAAAAAATCGAAAATCTGCAATTTTCTACTCAGGGGGTGTGCATCCTCCCTCTTTCTTAAAAATTCTTATATAAATTATAAGGAGTACTTCCAATTACTGTAAATGCAAATTGGTAAATCGGTAGGGCTTGAAGTTTCAGGAGACGTGGCGTTTACCCACTTTCTCAAAAATTCATAAAACTATGTGGAGCACTTCTGATTGCTGTAGAGCAGTGAGAATTGGAAAAGCGGTAAGGCTTGAAGTACTTAAAAAGAAAAAAAATGAAAATAATTTTCCTTTCAGGGGGCGTGTAATCCACCCACTTTCTCAAACATTCATATTAACTGATTGCTGTAGAACGATGAAAATTGGTAGATCGGTAGGGCTTGAAGTACTTTGAAAGAAAAAAATCGAAAATTTGGAATTTTACTCAGAATTGCACTATTTACATAATGGAGTATTTTCGGTTGTCGTAAAATTATGAACTTTATAGAGCAGTGGGCTTGGTATTCACTTAGCGAAATGAATCCTTGCAAAAAGGAGTGAAATTACAACGAAAACATAAATGTTAAAAAAACGAGCCAAGTTCTTATATGGACAAGAAACCTGTACATAAAAAGTCAGCCAGTAAAAGGAATGAGATCTAAAATATAGGACAAGTTTTAAGTTTAAAAAGATCAAATAAAATTGATCAGATACCGTTATTTTTAGTTCTAAAAAAAAAAAATGAAAAAAAAATGTGTGGGGGATGACCAAAAACTATCTTTATGTATACCAAGTTTGAGACCAAATTTTTTCGTCTTTCCTTTCATCGTACTAACAAGTTTAATCAAAATCTAGGGTTTGATTTTTTACGAATGCATAACTTGCCATACGTACCTAGTGCTAGTACCTACATATCGCGAGTAAGAAAATACCTAAAAAGTAAAATATTTGCGTCAAAGGAAGGATGTTCACCTTTGTTTTAAGTTTCTATTTCAATTTTATTTTTGTTTAACAAGAATGGTTTAATTTAAATTAAGGAAAAAGTTACATTTAGTTTGAATTAAATTGTTAATTGCTTCTGTTCAGGGTATTTTAGGAGAATTTAAAATTTAAGATATCTTGGATAAGTATTGTTTTTTTACCATTTTCATCCATTTTTTGTATATCATATGCATGAAGTAAAAATTTCTGTGACGAAATGTTGGAGGTGTGAAAAAGTTGACTTTTTCCTTAATTAAGGTAGGTATACATAGCTTATTATCTTAAGGGTTTGGCAAAACACTTTTAAAACTGATAACTAAACTGGCAAAACTGGTAAGATCTGTCATACTGGAAAAAAGGGATCGGTCTGTTTCCTCGAATGGTTGTCAAGACCAATGTTGTAGTAGACACACATAATGTAAATATTACATTTTTTATTTCAATATATAGGAGGGTGTCCCCTAAAGCTTGTTGGATATTTTGGGGGACGATTTCTGGGAAAAAATGATGTGCTATAACTTAGTAAAAAAAATATTTTGAGAAATTATATTTCAAATCAGTTGACTCCCTCTTACCCGAACTCCCTCTTCTAAATAAACAAATAAATAAATAAATAAATAAATAAATAAATAAATAAGTAAATAAGTAAATAAATAAACAAATAAATAGGTCTGGACTTTAAACAGTAAAATTACAAACAAGAACTTATATGCTGTTATCACAGAACTTTTTTGATAGCTACACTGTAGCTTGATTTTTTGTTGTCTTTATCTTCTTTCGTTCGTGTTCATTGCTTTTGTCAGTCTTTCTTTAGCTTTCTAGTTTGTATCTCGTGTTTTTCCTCTTCTCTTTGTCTTAGCTGTGTGGTTGGTCTCATGCAGAGCTGTAAAGTAATTAAGTAAGTACCAGTACAATTCCTTGGTACTTGTACTTAAAAATTTCAAGTACCAGTCCGGTAGTACTGGTATTTTAATTCCACAAAAGTACTTGAAATTTTTGTATTGATTACTTTTGTACTTTTGTGAGTTGCACTTAAATACTTTACAATCCCTTTTTAATTCCATAAGTACTTATAATTCCTTTTTGATAAGGAACTAGAAATAATATATATATGCCTTGAACTAAAATCGCCGTGGTCGTCCAAACGTGGTTTTTATCGACGTGGTCAATGTATTGGTCTCAATCTGGCGGGATAATCAATACTTTAAGTAAAATACAATTGGAAGAATATTGTTGGTGATTTCGAATTAAGTATTTTTTTGGAGTTGAATATATTTTTCATAGAAAAGAATTTTACGCGGTATTATGTTTGGTGGGAGATTTCGTTGCTCTCTCGGTTAAAATTGGTTTTCAATTCTGGCGGGAGATCTTATTTTTCCCGGATTAAATTTGGTTTAATATTTTTTGGGGGGGTCTGGATTCTGGACAGAGGTGGGAATTTTCTTTCTTCAAAATAAAAAAAATGTGTAGAAATATAAACTTTTTCGACTTTTTTTTTAAACATTTAAAAAAAAAAAACAATCTTTATCCGGAACTTTTTTTACTTTTTTGAAGAAAAAATGAAGTTCATAGAAATTGTGGTTTTCTTCGAAATAAGAATGATTTTTTTCTTTTGTTTGAAAATTTCAATCAAAAATTAAACTTTTCCCAACTTTTTTGTTTTTCTTTTTAATTTTTCTTCGAAATATGAATGAATTTATACGAAAAATCGACTTTTATCTTTAAACGCAATTTGCGGCTAAACAAAGCGTCCTAGAGGCATCAAAGTTGACACCTTTAAACTTGATTTGCGGCTAAACTAAGCGTCCTAACGACTTATAAAATGCATATTCGTGATCTAGGAAGTACCAGTTCTAAAAAATAAAAAAAAGTTGGTAAGAAAGTATATACAAAAAAGTTTTTTTTTCTTAACTTTATCTCAAACAAATATTTGGCGCAAAAACAATTTTTTTTTATTTGTAAAAAAAAAATTACAAAAAAAAGTTGTTTTCTTATGAATTTTCAAAAAAAAAAAATTAAGTTGTTTTTTCAATACATTTTTCGAAAGGAAAAAATGTATCCTTTGTCCCAGTTCTAGACCCACCTCCAGAACCTTTGTCCCAGTCCGTCACAGATCCATCCCTGTCATACCTACCATCGTCGTCGACGAGGCAACATCGTCGTCCGTCCAGATCCAGACCAGTCATCCGTCCAGATCCAGACGATAGCCGTCCGTCCAGATCCAGATCCAAACCATAGTCACCCGTCCAAATTCCAGACCATAATTGTAAGAAAACTGGAAGTGCGAAACTACAACAAGATGAAATCAATAACCTTGACACTGTAAACCACGATTGGACTTCTGAACCACGTTTTTAGCTTATTTTAACCTCTTTGAAAAAAAACATTGGCGAGACTATAGCGAGACCAAAGTGGGGTTACGGCAAAACACCATACCGAAAAACCACGAAACAGATCCCCATGTAAACGGTCACTGTGAGATTAGAGCAAGACGAATGTAATTGCCACGACACTGAAAACCACTTTTTGTCGACCACGGCGATTTTGGTTTAAAACATATATTATTTCCAGATTTTTTTACGAAAAGTAATTAAAAGTAATTAAAGGCAATTATAAGTACTTTTGGAATTAAAAGGAATTGAAAAGTATTTAAGTACAAGTCATAAGTACAAAAGTAATCAATACAAAAAATTCAAGTACTTTTGTGGAATTAGAGTACCAGTACAAGTACCGGTAATGGTACTTGAAATTTTTAAGTACAAGTACCAAGGAATTGTACTGGTAATTAAAAAATTTCAAGTACAAGGTAATTGTACCTACTTGTACTTGTGCTTATGCTTTAAGTACACAGGTCTGGTCTCATGTATGTGCCTGTTGTTGTTTTTTTCTTTCTAATGTCAGCTTGCTGTTCAGCCATCCTTACTCCGAATGCCTTTTTCGTCGTTCTGTACACCAATCACAGTTGTCTTCTTCTTTCCCTTTACAAGCGATTTGATAGACAACGTTGCGTTGTTGTTGATTTTCTATGGGTGTTTTGTGTTCGAAAAGAGCTTTCTCAGTGTGCAATTCGATTTGTATGCAAAAGCCATTTTCATTTTGTCTTGTTTGATAACTTCGTGTAGATTTTTGCTGTTTTTTAGTTTTGGTATTAAAGGAAATTATCATTATGTAACAGAATTTGATTTACAGTAAAATATAGACCCAGTCCCTGGAAAAAGTTGGAAAATAGCCAACGAAACGGTGGGAAAGAATGAAGTAATTTTTTATTTGCATTTGGAAACCAAGGATCTGTAAGCATGTCTTATACACCTATATTCGTTAAAATACCCGATCACAAATTACAAAAAATTATAAATTGATGTGTTCTTCACAGCTTTTGTACGGATTCTCATTTACGTAGTAAGCCCCGCACTTTAAAATAAATGACAATTAATTTTCCAACAAAATTGAATTTGAAAGCTTTAGATAAAAAAAAAACAATGGAATATTTGCTATCAAAAAAAAATTATTGTACCCTCAATACCTTCGAGGTTATGTCGTTTTAAATTTTTGTTTTTACTTTTGCGATTTTTTCTGGCAGAATTAAGCACAAAGCAGATTTGACGATTTTGATAAATCTGCGTACATGCAATGCCTTATGTAATTGGGCTTAAGACTTAAAAAATGAAAACATTATGGTATTGACATAATGTTTCTTGTAAAATATCCATATCCAAGAAAGAATACTTCCCATCCAATAGTGAGCTCTGCAATAGTTAAATAAAAATGTTAAAAAGCAATATAGTTTTGTTTGGGGAATCATTTTATTTGTTCAATAATCCATGATCGGTCTCATATTCTATTACAATTATTTGTATTTGTTTTTAACTATTTTAATGTGTTTTATTTATTGTTTGTTCTTATTTCAACCAAGAAATTCAATAGTGCGTGCATTTTAAAAACTCATTATTTAAGATGGTCATTTTTCTCACACATTTGTTTATGGTAGGTGTAAATTAATTTTTAAAACAATTTTTTTATTTTTGTTAAAACAATATTTACTTAATTATGAATATACTTTTCTTTAGCTAATTTTCAATTTTTTTTTTTTAATTAAGGTTAATCTATCTGCACTTTATTAAGTCCACTCAAAGCATCTAAATGATAATTTTCAGCATAGAATTTATAACTTATTTTAAATTTTACTTAAAAGTAATATTTTCTTAGATAAGTATAGTATTTCATAATAATTATAGTTTTTAATCTAGTAAAGCTATTATTTGTTATGTTTAAGAGCATTGTGTAACAGATATATTATTTATACAAAAAAAAACATTAGGTTTTTATGAATTTAATAGTATATATGAAGGTAACGAATTAGAGTTGATTTGATTGAAGTTGGGTAATTTTTCGTACCTTTGTATTTACATTTTTTTTTGTATTTCTCAAGACAGTATATATTTTTTATTCTAGAAGTTTTTTTTTAGAAGAACATAGTTTAAGAGATTTTTGTTTTTTTTGTTAATCATTTAATCAATTTTCACAATTTGTATTTTGCTAGATTTGTAATTTTTTTCTTATAGTGTAGATTAGAATTTCAGCTTTTTGTTTTGTATTTATTTTTTTTTTTAAGTTTTGTACAAGAATAATGTTTTAATGAAAAAGGCTTAATAATTATTGGACTATTTTTATTTGTTTAGGAGAAAACTTTATAAAAATTTATTTATAGGATTTTCGTTGCGAAAAAAATTGGTGCGTTTTGCTATGGTTTTATTTTTTTTTATTGGATTTGAAGAGCTATATTAATATTTTATATTTACTAAAACAATGTTAATAGGTAATTTTACTTGAAAATTAAAAATAGAAAGAAATTAATAAAAAGTTGTTTGACTTATTTAGTTTATTTTTAAAATTACAATTAAATGATTATTTTAGTGGGAAGAAACTTTATCCAAGGCAGTCGCTTAATGCAGTTAGTTGTTAGATGTGTATTAGTGTAGCTATTGTTTTGTAATCTGAAAAAAAAATTTTAGAATTTTTTAAAACTTTCCTTCAATAATAAAAGGCAAAAATAAGTCATCAGTCGCCCAAATGATGCCTATGCGCGATTAGATCTAAAACTCAAAATTTTGGAAGTTTGTGTTTTATTTCCATCATCATCAAAATTAAAAATCACTCATGAACAAAATGATAAAAAAGTTTTCATAGAAGAAGCAAATATTTTTTTAAAGTTTAAATCCATTTGGGGACATGCCAGGGAAATTCTCAAAACTCCTTAGAAAATTTTTAAGTAACGTTTCTAAGGCTGACTTGCAGGAGAATTCTTTGAAGACAGTGGCAGAATATTAGGCAAAGAATGAGTTAATTAATTTTTTTAATTAAGAAGGAAACAAAAATATTTAAGTGAGGTCCTAGACTAACCCCTATAAGCAAATGTTCGTAAATAGTTCTCTTAAATTAATCCCCCGGGAAGAAGCTTTATTCTGTTAATTTCTTCCTTTATGGCTTTTCAAGTCTTATTTACATTAAATTCTTCACATTTTCAAGCTACACAAAAAAAAAACTCTCATTTATTTTACTGCCTTCAGCGAGAAACTTACACCTGAAGCTTTCAATTGTGTTTCATTTCGTTTATACGCTTTAAGACAGAGAAGTATGTGACGGTGACCCCCATCACATCATCCCACGTAAATCGCACCTGACATTCTTAATCTCATTTAACCTTTGTCATTTAAATATAAGGTCGTTCTTGCCATTGATGGTGTCACCAGCCGCCATCCACCACCGCAATCCTCTTTGCGCTCTTTTTATACTGAAGAACTGGAATTATCCTTTCAATATCCGTTGTTGAATATTATTTTACTTAATTGAATTTTACATCAAAATGCATGAAGTTAAATACAAAACGCGTAACGGGGATATGGTGCGGAAAGCGTTTTATCGTGTATAATGTAATTATAGATTTATCTCAGATAGGATGGAAGTGATAAAGGAATGAGATCAAGGGTCACGCTTGGCTCTGGAGTCGTGTTGATATGGGAGTTGGATGGAAAATGCAAATTCTTATAATTATTTTACTTGTACCTGATGATGGGTGTGATTAAGAACATATATATTAATACTCTGCAGGCCATTTGATTGAGCTTTTTTTCTTACACTTGGATGGCTTGAATTTCAATAAATCAGTATATATTTAAATATAAATATGTAAGAATAAGCTCGATTGGGGGGATTTCGATTTTTAAACTTTTAACATCGTATTACTAGAAAACTGGAACTAATTAATTTATGATCTGATCTGACTTCAGGACATCAA
Source organism: Dasysyrphus tricinctus (assembly GCA_963921185.1). Lineage (NCBI taxonomy): Eukaryota > Metazoa > Arthropoda > Insecta > Diptera > Syrphidae > Dasysyrphus > Dasysyrphus tricinctus. Next base: position 58,489,136 of record OY992530.1, on the reverse strand, counting down.
AAAATTTGTTTTAACTTATTCTATACCTGCTGGATTGGAATTCAAAACTTAACTTTTTGTTGTTATCCTTTTTTTGTTTCTATAAAGAATCACAAGGAAAGCTCACACCCGAACACTATAGAATCACATATTAATTACGTTCCACTACTCAACATTAAATGTAATAATTTTTGCTGTTATTGACAAAATTGGATTGCAGTCTTAAGAACTACTGTACCTGGTAGATAATTTGAAAAATATTTTAAGAAAAATACGAATTTAATTAAGTGACGCATAAGTGTATAAAAAATCATGTAGGTATTCTCTTAATAGCCTTGAGTCTTAAATATCATTTTCATATTGTTATACGAATAACAGTATATAAATTTAAAAGTCCTATCAACTGAAAAAAAAAATACTGCCTGGAAGCGACATAATGAAGAAGGCGAGAATCTCGGCACTTACTTGAAAGGAATTCAAATTGAAGTTCATGCAAAGTTCTTCCTTTATTTCAATAAAAATAAAAAGCATATCAACAACAAAAAATTGTTTTTAAAATTTATCTGATATATTTTAATAATACTAAATTGTGGTCCACAAAATGTTTGGTTTATGATAAGAAGTTATCTCAGAAAAAGGTTTTTAAAGAGTGTTACTGAGCAAAAAACGTGCCTCATCGTTGTTTATTACAAAAGTTGGAAATAAAAAAAAAACTTTTATTTTTTTAAGTTAAAAGTTCTATAACATTTGTAGGTATAAGAACGTACAATTTTTACTTGCGATTATAGGTATTATAAGGCAAGTTTTGGATTCGTGCAAAAAAAAATTTTTAGATAACAATCAAACATGATATTACGATGATAGAGAACACCAAAAAAGTGGGTGGCACAATTCTGTCTGTCTATCTGTCTGTCTGTTCGTCTACAGCCTAAACGGCTCAATCGATTTTCTTCAAACTTGGTACATAGTGCTTTTTGGTGATTCTGCCGACACGTTTTTTTCATTTTTTTTTAGAACCAAAAATAACGGTACCTGCCATACATTTTTTTTGGCAAATTTACATAATCGTATTTTTCTCAAAAACGGCTCGACAACTTTTCCTAAAAAAATTCAATAAATTTATTTTAGTAAAGGCTTTCTTTGGGTGGAAAACCATTTTTCAAAAATGGTTATTAATGGTACCTCCCAAGGAACCATTTTTTTAATTTTTGATTTTCTTCAAAATGGTATGACCGATTTCAATTATTTTTTTATACAGAAGCTTCCATCATCATCGTGTCCTGTAACCCCGGCTGGGGCATAGGGCGTCAACAAAACGTCTCCATCCTTCACGGTCTGCTGCAAGGTACTTAAGCTGTGGCCACGTCTTTCTCTGGGATTCTGCTTCCGCTAAGACAGTTGATTTCCATGTTGTTCTTGGTCTTCCAACCCGCCGTGCACCCTGAGGATTCCATTCAAAGGACTGCTTTGCAATTTCATCGTTTGGTTTCCTCAGTGTGTGACCAATCCAACGCCATTTACGCTTTCTTTTGTCGACGTCCAGCCGCTCTTGACTTGTCCTGCGCCACAATTCCTCATTTGATATTATTTGTGGCCAGCGAATCTTTAGGATGTGGCGAAGACAGCGATTCACAAAAGCCTGCAATTTCTTCGAAATGGTAGACGTGACTTTCCAGGTTTCACAAGCATATAACAGCACGGATTTGACATTGGATTCGAAGAATCTCAACTTAGTGCGTAAGGAGATTTGACTGGATTTCCAAATTGGGGACAGAGTACCGAAGGCAGCACGAGCTTTATTTATTCTACTTTTAACGTCCAGATCCGTACCACCGTTTGCAGAAACAATACTGCCAAGGTAGTTAAATTGTTCCACTACTTCAACTGGCGTCTCCTGTAAAATAATACGCTGCTGTGTGGAGCGGCCTGTGAGCATTATTTTTGTCTTTTTGCTGTTAATTCTTAGACCACTCGACTCTCCCTTCACTTGCAGTGTTTGGCACATCCCGTTCAGCCCACTGATGTTATTTGCCAGTAGACATATGTCATCGGCATAGTCTAAATGACTGAGCCTTTCGAACGGTCTCCATTGAATGCCCTGTCGCTCGGCTGTACCAACACTGGCCGTCAATACGTCGTCCATCGCCAGCAGGAAGAGAATTGGTGATAGAACATCCCCTTGTCTCACACCCTGTTGCACTACGAAGGAGTCGGATAGCTGCCCATTGTGCAAAACAAAACACCTCGCGTTGTTGTAGGACTCTTTAATAATGGCAACAATTTTTGGTGGAATTCCTCTACCAAGCAACGATCTCCATATACATTCTCGGTTAACTCGATCAAAGGCCTTTTCAAAATCCACGAACATGAGGTAAAGCGGTGATTGATATTCCATCGACTGCTCGAGGACGATGCGCAGGGTGTTGATATGGTCGACACACGATCGACCACTGCGGAAGCCAGCTTGATGCCTCTTGAGTGTAGACTCGATTCTATCCTTTATTCGCTCGAGTATGATTGTTGCCATTAGTTTTGGGAAAACGGACAAAACGGTGATACCACGCCAATTGTTGCAATTCTTTAAGTCACCTTTCTTTGGCAACTTAACAATCACACCATCCTTCCAGTCCCTGGGATAGCTTTCGTTTTCCCAAATGTTTTGTATCAGCGGATGTAAAATACTAGCCGCTGCTACGGGATCGGCTTTCAGGAATTCAGCTGGTATTCCGTCCAGTCCAGCTGCCTTGTTGTTTTTGAGGAGATTTATTGATGTACGAATTTCCGATTCTGACGGGGGTTCGATGTCAATACCCCTATAGGACCTGCGCATCTCGTTTAGTTGGGTTCAGCACTCTGCTCAACTGAAACCTCATTTAGCAGGGCACAAAAATGGTCCTTCCATCTACGAAGCTGATCCTCAATTGATACCAAAAGTGTGCCATCCACATCCATTACAGGATGATTGGTGTTGCTTTTTTTCCCGATAACATCTTTGGCTATTTGGTACAATTCCCGGATATCTCCTCTTCTGGCAGCACTTTCCGCATTATCTGCGAGTCCATCCAACTTCACCCTCTTGTCACGTCTCACACAGCGGTAGACCATCTTATGTGCAATGCGGTACTCTCTTCGCAAGTCAGCCTTTCGTTGAACATCAGCTTCGGCATTTATTTGGATTTTCAACGATTTGCGAAGTTCGATCTTATCCCAGGTGTCTTGGGATATCCAAGAGTCTCTACGTCTCGTTCGCTTGGGTACAGTTTCGGATCCAGCCTCCATAAAAACACTTTTAATTTCACCCCACATCTCATCAATTGTTGAATTCTGGATTCCATTTAATGACGAGGCTCTGTCGTTAAGGGTGGTGACATAGTTTCGACATATGTTGGGGTCATTTAAAGCATTAGTAATGAATTTTGTGTTCCTTGCTGCATCCTGCGCTGGTTTTTGTACGGCAGCGGTTCGTAGTTTGAGACTCATCAGAACCAAATGGTGGTCGCTTCCCACATCGGCATTTCTTATACTCCGGACATCACACATAGACTTCCTCCATCGCTGCTGAATCATGATATGATCAATTTGGTTTTCGGTTTGACCATCCGGATGCATCCAGGTAATTTTGTTGCACGTCTTATGCTTAAATACAGTCCCACCTATCACAAGACGATTCGCGTTACAAAAGTCGACAAGCAAGTCACCATTTTCATTCCGTGACCCCACGCCATTTCTTCCCATCACGCGTTCCAGTCCGTAATTGTCTGAACCGACTTGGGCATTAAGGTCTCCCATAACGACTATGATGTCGGCTCTCGGAACACTACTGTAAACCGAGTTAAGATGAGTGTAGAACGCGGTTTTGTCTTCCTCGGTCGCTTCATTTGTGGGGGCGTAGCACTGAATAATTGTGACGTTACGAATTTTTGAACGAAACCTTGCTGTCATTAATCTCGCAGAAATGGGCGCCCATGAGATCAAACTACGCCTCGCTTCTTCGTTCAACATAATTCCGACACCATGCAGTCTTTGGCCACCCTCTCTTTCATCTTCGCCGGAATACAGCATTCTCGTCTGTCCAGTGTCTGATCTGTATTCAGCTCTTCCTCTCCACTTAGTTTCGCTTATGCCCAGGATATTGATCTTTAGGCGAAGCATTTCACGCTCAACCTGCTCGTATCTACCATCGCTGTACAAGGATCGAACGTTCCATGCTCCGATTTTCGTACGTATGCGGTAGCCAAAAGTAACATTTGCGCTTCTTGAAAGACTTCTTCTATTTGTCAACGATTCATTTATTATTATGGCGTCTTGATTGACGCTCGTACATGAAGGATGCCGCACCCCCAAATCCGATGTGCGGTTTACTGCAGCCGAAGCTACAGAAGGATTTTCTATAAAAAGATTACCTCTTGGGGACTCATTTCCATTTGTTGTCATAATTCATGTATTTGCATATATCCTTCCACCATGGTGTTTTCCGAGATATGATTAATAACATACATAAGCTCAGATTTGACAGGCACACCCGCCTTTTGTATGGTCAAACACATAACTGCTCGAGGCCGCCCACTATGGGAAAACAGACGCCTTTTGTAGCCGCCCAATATGGGTTACAGACGCTACCTGCTGCTGCCGTTGGCCTTTTACCAAAAAAAGCTCCTCCGCCACCAGACTATCAGAAGCTTCCAAAAAATATAAATAGTTTTGTGTACCAACATTTTTGAAAAAATATTTTTTGGATTTTTAAAAAATATTTCAAAGTTTTTGTTGGAAAATCAAATATTTCGAAAACGGCATCATAGATTTTTTTGAAACTCGATATTTAAGACTTTTTTAGTACTCTATAAAATATTTTTAGAAAAAATTTTACATTTATGAAAAAATAACGGTACCTTCCATACAAAAGTGAAAAAACCGCAAAGGAAAATATTTTTTTGCTTGAAAACGACTCCTACGATTTTGATTAAACTTTTTTCATATACTAAAATTAGTACGATCTACCATCAAAAATTATAAAATTATACACATAGCAACTATTAGTAGTACCTGTCATAGAACGTATTTTTTTATTTTGAGTTTTCTCGTTATCAGCTCAACGGATTTAAATGAATTTTTTTACATACAAATTTCATATTAGATTAAATAAGATTGCATATCAAAATTTAAAAAAAAAAAGTTTTTGGATTTTTAAAAAAAGTTTCAAACTTTTTTTTTGAAATTCGATGTCTCAAAAACGGGTTGACAATCTTTTTTCAAATTTTGTTTTTATATACACATAAATATATAGTTTAAATCTGCATACCAAAATTTGTTCTTAAAAATGTTTTAAGAATTTTATATATAAAAAATTAATTTAAAAAAAAACCGCATACAATCATATTCCATCCATACAATCATACAATCATATTCCATCATGAATTAAGATGGCATACTTTTGTTTCACCTCAAACTGTCAAAAGAATTGTTTTAGTAAATTTAAATGTCGTATTTTTCATGCTTCTCTACATTTTTCTCTCATAATTTCCATGTTTGTATATACAATTTTCTTAAACTCGCAGTGTCTTGAACATAAGAGCAAGTACGTGCGACCCAGTCGTGCATTTTATTTTCATTGTGTTCAAATCACTAGGGGCGGCAGAATCATGACAGTTGCTCATTATAGAAGTTGGTAATAAACACAAAAGTAAATTTTTTTTTAAATTAACAATAATTCTTTCAAATTTTGAAACAAAATGATGGCTTTCGTAATGACCATTCTCTTTTGTAGCTTTATATATGGAGGGCTCAGAGCTGTACCGAACCAAGTCATGTTTTGTTTTTTATTTTGTAGATTTTTGTGGATACTTTTCAACTCAAGTTTTTCAATTTTAAATAAGAGAATTATAATAATAGTTTAATTTAGAGAATAAACTTAGGCTTTTTCTTTTTACGAGTAAAATATTCAATAATTTATGGCAGTTTATTTAATAAATCTCTTAATGTCATTGAATTTTCTTTTTCTGACTTGATTCGGTACAGCTGTGAGCCCTCCATATATGTGTTTGTTAATTCTCTCAATTTAGAGTTCAGAGGGGTTGACCTTTCTCAGAAATTTTTTCACGTTAGATTTGAAAATAAAATGCTGTAGATTGAATATTTTCGCAGAGGATTTGTTTTTGTTTTTTTCAAAAATTATTTAAACAAAGCTGATAAATGAATAAATATAAATAAAACATAAGATTACTTTTTTTTTAACATAAACCCAGCAAACAAACAAAGCTCTAAATTATACATATGGCTGCATTCAACGCAAAGAATTTAAAAAAAAAAGAAGAAGATTAATTTTTTTTCGTAAAATGAAGTGTAGTATGTAGATTTTGCAGCAGATTTATTTTCAGAAAAATGCATAAGATCAACAATCTACTGCAATTTCAGTGAAGTTACAACTCTGTAGTCAGACACTCAGTAGTGACTTAGTCGTGGCTTTGACCCTTTCATGGTTCATGATCATTAGAACTGAGAAATATGAACAGTACCTATGCAATTTCTCGGTTTTGCTGTCAAGTACTGAATCTCACCGAGCGCTCAATATCAAGTTAACGTAGGCGGAGTGTCTGTTCAATCGTTCTGAAATTATGGAAACAAAATTTTAACTTTGCTTTAAATATTTAAATGTTAAGGCACAAAACTTTATGAAATGAATGAAAAATAATACTAAGATCTATTTATGTTTCCTGTTTATCAACATTCAACCTCTATTTTTTATTTTTTTTATCAATTTCGTATTTGCACATCAAAGAAAAATTGCAATTTGGCTGTCAAATGAACAGTTTTAGCTGAGAAAGAACATTGAGAAATGAATCCAAAAAAATTTCCTCTCAGTAATCTCTGAAGAAAATCTCAGTGCTCAGGTGAGATTTTTTGTCCCACTTTAAAAATCTCTGAGCTCTCAGAGATTTTATTTGGTGAGACACGCCAAATGAACAATTATGAACTTCCCTATTTTTGGACGAAAGCAAACATTAAAAAAATTTCAAGTCTCATGGGCCTATACATGGATATTATATACAGTCAGTTTAAAGTTAAATCTCATAAGGTCAGAAACAAACAAAATTCATTCAGCACTTCAGCAGATATTGCGGGAAAGTGGCGTGTATCAATATTTCGCAGAATATAATTCCTTGCATTTATAAACAAATATTTTAATAAAAATTTTGTCTGCAACCTTAAGACCGATGATATGATAGTACCTATCACAATTTTTTTTTATAAGTATTGTTAGACCAAAGGGGCGGCAAAATATTGTTTTGCCCCGGGCGGCAAATATCCTAGCTACGCCACTGTGCCTCATATCATAATCTCAGTTTCAAATAAAAAAAAACATTCCGTGGAAAAATTTATGTATTCATCAAATGAAAGCAGTGAAATTATTGGTAGCTCCTCCGAAAAAAACTAAGGGCTTTATAAAGAAAAAAACTTGTACTTATTTCAAAATGGAAATATGAAAAAAAAAAAAATAAAAAACTATAGAAATACCATAAACTTCAAAGAAAATAACTAATATTAAAATCAAGCTAAGAATAAGTGTGACATAAATAAAACCGCAACAAAGAAATTAAATTAAATTAAAACCATGGGAAATTAATTATAGAAAAAAGCATTAAGATCGTATTTTAATTGTATAACGGCTTAGAGCTAAAAAAAAATGAATGCCATTTGATTACTTGAGGAAAAATGAATAGCTGAAGAAAAGGATTCCTTATATGTAAAATCTTCTTAACTTTAAAAAAAAAATCGTATGCGTTGTGAGTATTTACAATTTTTCTTTAAAACTGAAATTTGAAAATAATTCATCAACCAGTTTTTGAAATATTAAATTTTCAAAAAAAAAAAAATTGAATAAATATTTTTTTTTAAATCCAAAATTGACTTTCTTTTTATTGTGAGATGCCTTTTTTAACATTTAAAAAAAACTTTTGTATTTAAATTTTTTATGGAATTCAGAAAAACAGCGTTATATGGCAGGTACCGTTAACAACAGTAAATAAGATGATTATCGGAAAGTACCTGCTACCACCTTTTTACAGTAATTTACTGATTTGTTATTAAAAATAGTTGGAACCGTTTTTTTTTTAGATAAAAACTAATTTCAATTTCCCCTCTGGAGAGTTACAAAAAAACCTTAAGTTCAAAATTTGAAGAAAATAGCTTTAGTGGTTTAGGCTGTAGGTTGAGGTACGGACAGACAGACAGACAGACAGAATTTTGCCACGCACTTTTTTCGTGTTCTCTATATCATCGTAATGTAATGTTTTATTGTTATCTCGAATTTTTTTTCTACACGAATCCAAAACTTGCCCTGCTATAGTACCTATATCGCAAGTAAAAAAGTGAGACATTTTCTTTTTGTTCAATTTTAACCAACTTTCTTTCTTTATTACAAAAAAACTTTTTCTCCAAGTGTATTATAGTCCTATCAAAAGCGTTTAATATAAAAATTAAGACATTCAAATTTTATATACGATGTGCAGTTCTTGAGGTATTGTTTAAAACACAAAATGGTTGCTGAAAAACACTAATTTAAGCAGCTCCAATTGCAATCATACAATTCTATCAGCAGTTATATTTTTGCATCATGAAAAATCTTTATATCGACTCCAAGGGCGATGATAACCAATATCTCAGCGAATAATGAAAACACATTCAAAATTCAAGTATCTACAATTTTGAAAATTTAAATTAAGTATTCCATAAGATTTTTGTGGGACTTTGAAGGTATTTTTTTGTATTCCTTCACTGTTAGCTAAAACAAGGACTAAATAACGAATTACCTTAGGTTAGGTTAGGTTGAAGAGTTGAAGTGACTGCCAGTCTAGGATGGTGGACCATTTGGAGCTTCTTATGAACGTAACAGGCTTGCCATGTTTATGTGTATCCTTTATTAGATCAATAGGATCATTGAAGTAAAAATCACCAAGGTGAAGTCTTTGTCTCTGAGATAGGGCAGGGCACGTGCAAGGAAGATGAGGAATCAATTCTATCTCTTTCTCGTCCATACAGTTTTTGGAAAAATCATTAGAGAATACGCCATAAAGCCGAATCAAACACTTGATAGCTTTAAATCCATTATTGGCCAGATTAGTTTTGTTACCAAACAAGAGTGGTGATATTGTTCCAGCTATAAGGTTAATTCTCTCTAAAGTATCGTTCTTCTGCATAAAGTACATATAGCGAAGGGTATACCTTTATTTCTGCCTTGCTAGGTAGAAGAGGTAGAGTTCTTCCACTTTGAGCGAGTTCATCGGCTTTACAATTACCTGGGATGTGTCTATTCCCCGGCAGCCGGCACGGCAGCACCCAACTCAGATGAATGTTAAACTGATGCTGCGCCATCGCCAGCAGAGATGAATGGCAATTAAGTGCTAATATGGAGATAGTATAGATACCGATTCCGGAGATTTCATAGCTGCTTGGCTATCCAAAAAGATGCAGATATCTGCGGTTGATACCACGGTTTCCTAACTTCTAAAATTCTGTTTTTAAAAATTCTGATTGTACAAAATTCTGCATCACCAAAATTCAGTTTTTCAAAATTCTTACTTATTTACTTACTTATCCGGCTCCCGATCCATGAAGGGTCTCTGCCTGAGATATTGTGGTCTTCAATTGGTTGCGGTCTCTCGCACGCTCCCTCCAGTCATCGAGACCAAGCGCTCTTGCGTCTGTGACCGCCTGGTCCCTATAGCGGAGGTTCGGTCTTCCTGGTCGTCTCGAACCTGGGGGCTGGGATTCGAAGATTTTCTTGGCTGGAGCATTGTTGTTCATTCGCTCGATGTGCCCGAGCCAGTGTAGTCGACGTGTTTTGGCTCTTTGGACTACATCCTCATCTTGGTACAGCTCGTACAATTCACGATTGAATCTTCTCCTCCAATTGCTCTTCGCATATAGGACCAAATATCCGCCGAAGAATTTTTCTCTCGAAAGTGCCCAGTATCAAGTCCCCTTTTTTACCTATCGTCCAGCACTCGGCGCCGTAGAGTAGTACTGGTAAAATGAGCCTTTTGTATAGAGTGCACTTTGTCTTTCGAAAAAGGAGTTTTGAACCCATTTGTTTGGCAAAACCGAAGTAGCAGCGGTTTGCTGGCTAGGGTAATTCTTCGTCGGATTTCCACTAAGGTGTCGTTCGTGGAATTGATGTTTGTTCCGAGGTAGGTGAACTCCTTGACTACCTTGAAATTACTGCTACCAACAGTGACGTTTTGTCCTAGGCGATGGACAAATGAGGCTTTGTTTGTTGATAGCATATACTTTGTTTTGTCCTCATTCACTTCAAGACCAACGCGTTTTGCCTGTTCATCAATAGCTGTGAATGCTTCAAGTACAGCTCTCTTGGAACGGCCGATGATGTCGATGTCGTCCGCATATAGCCAAGCAGTTGTGAAGACCTGTTAAAGATAGTGCCTTCCATGTTAACACCACTCTTGCGCACTATCTGCTCCAGGACTAGGTTGAAGAAATCACATGATAGCGCATGTCCTTGCCTGAACCCTGTACGCACGTCTGGAATAACTCGGTGAGCTGTTACCCATTTGCAGGTTGCACCGCGTATTTTGTAACGTCATGCGCCATAGCTGCATCAGTTTTTTCGGGATCCCGAGTTCCGACATCGCCAATAGAAGCTTTTGGCGACTTATGCTATCATATGCGGCTTTAAAGTCGATGAACAGGTGGTGGGTCTCGACTTGAAATTCGTTGGTCTTTTCCAGGATTTGCCTCAATGTGAAGATTTGGTCTATCGTTGATCTGCCTGGCCTTAAGCCACACTGGTACGTGCCGATCATAGTGTTGCAGAAAGGTTTTAGACGCTCACATAGTACGTTGGATAGGAATTGTATTGATTGTAGGCAACATTAAGCAGGGATAAGCCTCTGTAGTTCTTGCAGGACATAGGATTGCCTTTTTTTGTAGATATGCCCATATGCAGTGACGTCCTTAGGCATGGGCCCGGTGGGCCAGAGCCCAGGGCCCCACGATTTAGGGGGCCCCCTGGACAGCCCCAATATACCAACCGATGTCTATTTTTTAAAGTAGGTATGCGAAGTTGAGATTGGATTTATATGGCTCTAATAAAATAAGTGATAGAGCATTATTTTTTCATCCTTATCAAGAAAGACCAATTAATAATCTTAAAATTATTTAAATTTTTTCACAAACAAAGAACATTTTAAGATATTTTGGTACTTTTGGTACCAAAATGAAATTCAAGAAAAGTTCAATTTTTAAATAAAATAAATAATAAACACAATTGAATAAAAACTATATCTAACGCTTTTTCAGGTTTTGGGACAAAAATTGCAATAAAGTCTTGAGAGTATTAATTGGAATTTCATAATAAGGAAGAAAAAATTATACTCAATAACTTGTTTTTTTTTTTAATAAATTAATATCAAAGCGAATAGAACTCAAAAATTAAAAATACGACGTTTGGTATAAAAATTCCGCAAAATCGTTATCCGCACAAGAACAAATTTAAGATCAGGTTAAAAATTTTCGTTTTTATAGATCTGTTGTAGTTTGGTAAAGGTAGAGCTAGTTAAGAATAAAAATATGCAAAACAAGGCGAAAATGAGAAAATTATAATTTTAATTTGTACATACACCCGGAATCAGTCTTCCTTCGCCAATTTTGTTGTTTAAACTTCGTTTTCGAAACATTTTTAAACATCATAGGCATTATAATATTTTTTTCACGGCACTGGCACAACTGAGAGTAGCATGTGCATGTATATTGTGCAGTGTGAATACCTTTTTTCTTTGGAACTATCCCGTTTTAAGTTTCAAAAAAGATATTCCCTGAACGTATTTTTCAAAAATAAATGAAAAGAAAATTTTCTTTGAACACAAAATCTCGTGACAACTGTCTGTATACGTTTCTAAAGAGCACCAGGGTATTAATTTATATTTATCAATTTTATTTGCAAAAACAGGAACGTAATTTTTCCATTAGTCGTTATTCAGAAATATTTCGACAGTTGACGAACAAAAGCACCTTCGCATATTTCTGCTTTGAAATCCGCTTAAGGATGAAAAAACCATTTCTTTCATCGAAAAAAGAAGTCTTAAGTGTCTCGTGAAAAATGCAGATAACATTCATTTAATCGAATTCTCATTATAAAAAATTCAAAATTTGCGTTAAACTGGCAAACTGATGTTTATGAATAGATTTTCTAACCTTTTGATACTCCCGTTATAGATAGTTAAATGATAATAGTTAATACATAGTTAAATTTAATAAAAAAATGTGGTAAGACTTGTAATATGAAATAGTTTTCAATAAAAAATTTCAAGAGGCCCTAATATACTTAAGGGCCCAGGGCCCCCAATGGTCTAAAGACGCCCCTGCCCATATGGAGCTATTTGACCAGTCGTCGGGCATACTTTCCTCCTCCCACACTTGGTTAATGAGCTGGTGCAAGCACCCCACCAGGACATCTCCTCCATACTTGAAGAGTTCCGCAGGTAGGCCATCCGAGCCGGCGGATTTGTTGTTCTTAAGCTTGTGGATGGCTTTCTTAACCTCTTCAGTGCTGGGCGCTGGGGCTGGATCTTCATTGACTGGTCACATGCTTTTTTGTTCCCCTATCGCCTCCTCTACATGATGCCCATTAAGCAGTTGCTGGAAATGCTGCTTGAAAACGTCTACAATTCCCTGTGCTTCGGTGACTAGGTTCCCTTCGATGTTTCGAAGAGCTTGTGTGCCAGTCCTATAACCAGATGCCAGTTGCTTGGCTGTTTTGTAGAACCGGCGTGTGTTGGTGGCGGTGCTGAACTCTTCGAGATACTTGAGCTGAGAGGCTGCGGATGTTCTTTTCTTTCTTTGCAGGGTTTTTTCTCTTTCCTCCTCTTTTAACGGTACTCCTCTCTTGCTGCTCTTGTTTTCCGTTGCAGCATTTTGCATTCGTGCATTTTCCGTCTCCTGCTTCAATACCGCGCATTCATCGTCATACCACGGGTTCTTTTTTCTGGGTGGTTGATAGCATATAGTGGTCTAGCCTGTCTCCTTAATGATGTCACAATACTGGTTCCACTGGTCGTTGTGTTGTTGACGCTTGTGGCTAGGTGTACGGCAGAGAGTTTCCCGGTCAATTGCTCACTGTAGTCTCTTTCTCAGATGTGCTTGCTAAGGCATGCAATGTTGAATTTCTTCCTTTGGGCGGTCTTCGTTTTCTTTTCGTTGGACAGTCGGGCTCTGAACTTTGTCACAACAAGAAAGTGGTCAGAGTCCACGTTTGCACCTCGGAAAGTTCGCACGTCCAAGATGTTCGATGCGTACCTTGCGCCATTTAGCACGTGGTCGATTTGGTTGGCAGTTCGACCATCTGGAGATCGCCAGGTTGCTGTGTGTATCCTTCGTTATAGCTGCAGCAAAGTCGATTAGTCGGAAGCGTTTTAAAAATTCTGCATTTAAAAATTCTGTTCTTCAAAATTCTGTTTTTCAGAATTCTGTTTTTCATAACACAATTTACATGCGACTAACCCCCATCTTCACAATCTCATTTAAACTTCTTGAGCTGAGTTCAATTGTTGTGCTGAACTATAGAGTTTTAACTCGCATTAGGAAATTGGAGGTAGGTCGTGAACTTCTTTTAATTAAAGAAATGGGTTCAATTTATATAAGAGCCCATAACTGTGAGTTTTTACCATCTTCAGCATATTTGTTTGCTTCTTCAAAAAAAACCAGACCCATTCCACTGTCTTGTCTTGTGCTATTTCCGAGTACACATTGCAAAAACTTCTACTCAGTACTTGTTCTGGTAATCTTGCTTCATCCAGTCATCTAAAACACATTTATAGCAAAGTTAAAGTGAATTACTAAATTGTGCAAAATCTGGGATAAAGTCCCAATTTTAATAGACCTTATAAAATTTAGGGTAAATGTTAGGCAAACGGAATATGTTCTTTGAAATTGTCGACTTTGCTTGCATAGGTATATTCCTTAAATTAAATCTTAACTTTGCATACCTTTCTAAATATGAATACTTCGCTGTTAAAATCTTATAAAATGTTCCTTAATCCTTAATTTAATATCAACAACAACACTATTCAATCAATTATTTATTTCCCATGCGAGATTCTTGGGCGATTTACCTAAGAATAAAACACTTACGTTCAATTTTTTAATAAACTTTATAAATACTTTTTCCATTTTGACACATCTACTTCTCTTTTTCATATCCCCTGATATTAACTGTTTAGATAGTTTTATGCGAGGGAAACCTTTTATATGTTTCTTATTCCATTTTATACCATTTTAACCACTTAATGCAATGTCAAAATCCTACTGAAAGGCAAGCAAATAATTTTCCGATTAATTTCATAACCCTCCCAAAGGGAGAGATGATATTCTTAAAAGGACAACCGCATTTATTCATCCCGGTTTAGAAACTGAATTTGTAATATAACTTTGGTTGCAAAACTTTTCAAACATTTTTTTCAAGCCTTCGAAATATGTAGATAAGATACCTTCCTTACCTTGGAAAAGGAACACAAACACACAAAATACATGTCAAATGAAAGTGAAAATCCTTTAAGGATTTAAACTTTTCACTAAAAACAAGAACGATGAAGAAATTCAATTTTATACAAAACACTTTTGTGTAGGTATAACCAAGCATAACGTCGGTCGTTCTGTCAAATCCCGTGGGGACACAAAAGTATTGCCTTAACTTTCGTGTCCAAACTATTCTTCTGCGTGCGTTTGAGTGTATTCTGTGTGCGAGCGAATAGGTAGGTATATTCCAACACCTTTAATATAATATTAAAAGTTATTGTCTTTGCTTGGACTTTATCCTCAAAATCCTTATAACTTTTCAAATAGAAATAAAAAGAAAAACCCCATGTGTCAACAATAGACAACTCTTGGGAATGAAATCCAATTCAAGGATGGCTCTATTGTTGTCCATGGTTTTGTTGTTTTTGTTGTTATTGAAGTATAAGGTGTACACATTGATGTAAGGACATTTTGTGGTGTTAACAATGAGTGACTCGCGTGAGTGTGGAAATGTTTGAATTGTAAGACTTTTTGCCTTTTTGCTTGTAAACTTAGATAAATAAATATGTACATTGGTAAAGCAATAACTTTACATTTTCTTGAGATGAAAAATGATACAATAATTCTATCATTTTTTGAAACTTCAAGAAGACACAATAGGTGGACAAAATTAATCTGGTATAAGTTCCAGCTATAGTGTTTTTTTTATTTGTTGAATTACAAAACTTTTAAAGGATTAAATTTCTAGTTTTGTGAATTATACATGAACATATGAAAAAGCTATATGGTCATAATACGCGCAGGTTGGGCCTAAAGATCAGTATCCTGGGCATAAGCGAAACTAAGTGGAGAGGAAGAGCTGAATACAGATCAGACACTGGACAGACGAGAATGCTGTATTCCGGGGAAGATGAAAGAGAGGGTGACCAAAGACTGCATGGTGTCGGAATTATGTTGAACGAAGAAGCGAGGCGTTGTTTGATCTCCTATGCGCCCATTTCTGCGAGATTAATGACAGCAAGGTTTCGTTCAAAAATTCGTAACGTCACAATTATTCAGTGCTACGCCCCTAAATAAATAATAATAATAATAATAAATAAAACCGCGTTCACACTCATCTTAACTCGGTTAACAGTAGTGTTCTGAGAGCCGACATCATAGTCGTTATGGGAGACCTTAATGCCCAAGTCGGTTCAGACAATTACGGTCTGGAACGCGTGATGGGAAGAAATGGCTTGGGGTCACGGAATGAAAATGGTGACTTGCTTGTCGACTTTTGTAACGCGAATCCTCTTGTGATAGGTGGGACTGTATTTAAGCAACAGGATGGTCAAACCGACAACCAAATTGATCATATCATGATTCAGCAGCGATAGAGGAAGTCTATGTGTGATGTCCGGAGTATAAGAAATGCCGATGTGGGAAGCGACCACCATTTGGTTCTGATGAGTCTCAAACTACGAACCGCTGCCGTACAAAAACCAGCGCAGGATGCAGCAAGGAGCTCAAAATTCATTACTAATGCTTTAAATGACCCCAACATATGTTTTTATGGAGGCTGGATCCCCGAAACTGTACCCAAGCGAACGAGACGTAGAGAAGCTCGGATATCCCAAGACACCTGGGAAAAGATCGAACCTCGCAAAACGTTCAAAATCCAAATAAATGCCGAAGCAGATGTTCAACGAAAGGCTAATTTGCGAAGCGACTACCGCATTGCCCATAAGATGGTCTATCGCTGTGTGAGACGTGACAAGAAGGTGAAGTAAGATGGACTCGCAGATAATGCGGAAATCACTGCCAGAAGAGGAGATATCCGGGAATTGTACCAAATAGCCAAATATATTATCGGAAAAAAAAGCAACAACAATCATCCTGTAATGGATGTGGATGGCACAATTTTGGTATCAATAGAGAATAGCTGTTGCACCACCCGAGTTAAAAAAAAGAGTTTTATTTTTAGTGTAGTTCGAACGACGACTTTATTTCTTCGAGGTATCTTAACGACTGTTAGTCTAGATATATCATTAAATTTTGTTCAATCAGATTTATTTCCCTTTGATTATTATTATGCTGATTGAGCAAAATTTAATGTATTATTTTACAATATGAAAATATACTTATATGCTTATTTTGCAATATTATTTTACAATATGAAAATATACTTATATGCTTATTTTGCATTTTACGAATTGATTTATTATTCATATTCGTATTACAAATAAAAGGTTGTTGTACTAATGGTGACGGAGGTCACCATACAAATATGTAACTTCTCCCCCCTTATTCTTAAGATTCTCCTGAATCGTTGGAATTTCCATAATTTTAACATTTGGTTGGGGCTTAGTAACATTATTTATTTTAATTTTCAATTTACGATTTGATTTGTTAATGAAAAATATTACAATAAGAATAATTATAATTATTAAGAACATTGTAATATTACTGATTTGACTTATAGTTCTGTGATATGTTAATTCATTAATTTTTTGTAAATTTTCAATTTGTTGCATTTTTGAAATTTCTTCAAACTTTAATTTGTCTGTTACATTTAAATTTGTTTCTTCTTCATAATGAAATTTTTGAATAAATTCTAGTTGATAATTAAAAATAGTTACATTTAATATATTTATTGAACAATTATTAATATTTAACATGAAATTTCCAGTTAAAATTAATTTTCTATCATCGCAGTGATTATAAACATTTTCTTTTTCTAAATTTTTGCAGATCAAAGTATCGTCGTCAATTTTTATTACTTTAATTTCTTTATTGTAACGAAAAGTACATGAATCTTTTATTATACATGAATTACTTATATTTAAATCTTTCAAGTAAATGTTTCTTGGATTATACTCATATTGTACACAGCGGCGTAGCTACCTAGGGGCAAACTGGGGCGGCGCCCCAGGGCCCCGAAGGTTTGGGGGCCCCAGAGACTGACAGAAACAATTTTTCGAAGCGAAAATAAAATTTCATCTTGACTTTAAGAAAGTTTTTGCTCAGTTTGTTTTGGATATTAAGGGTCAGTTTCAACACTTATGGATAAAGTCTCGGATAGCCTATCACGAACTGCTAAAAGTTTCCGTCCTAATATTTTGAATTTCACCTAAAATAAATCCGTCGCGGTTCATACTGAATTTAAATCTTTAAAATAAGTCACATTTTAGATTAAAACGACAAGGATTTTCAGTTTTGACAACAAAAATTTAATTTTCATTATGTTTTTGATTTTTGACTTGTGAATAAACTTCAGAAGTATATGTTGCTATTTGGTGAGAAGTTCAACTAGAAAAAATGGAAGTATATCGCGATATCGTTTTAACAGATCTTATAACGTGATCGATGCAAAACAAAAAAATCCATACAAACTGACAAATGGGATCATAAACGAACAATGCCTTTTTTGACTTTGCTTCTGGTACACGGTAATACGGCCGAGATTGATTATTCTTGCAGATTATTGGGAAATGGTTTCATTCTTTTTTCGGACAGAAAACATTTCATTTATGGCCTTTTCGATTGGCAATTCGGAAGAACTCTCCGATCCGGAACACCAATAAAACAAACAGGCACATGCAGTTTGATTCTGAAGTTTTCGTATCCCTGTATTTGTGGAACTTCACATGCGGATACCGAAATAGTTCTTCACATTTGGAAACTTGGCGGACACAAATATAAACGACTATGATAATTTTCAATAAAGAAAATGAAAAAATAATCTTCTAAACGGAAAATAATTGTTCTTAGAAACAGTATAGGGTGTGAAATTTACTTATTTTTAGCTAAAAATTTACTTTTTGCAATATTTGACAACACTTTGACAACTATGTGTTTGAATGTGTGAGTAGTTCTGGTTTCGATTCTGAAATGAAATCCAGAATCGTTTTCTGTTCTTTTCAGGAGAAGAACTGTCATTCTGAATGCCAATAGAACACTTTCAGAAGGGTTTACACGCATTCCGAACGCTTCTGGATTGCCAATCGAAAAGGCCATTATATTCACCCCGATTACAAAATCCAATGAGTGAGCGGAGGGAGTCAGACTCAATTCTGACATTTCGCTCATAGTAAAAATGTCAGAATTGAAGCTGATTCCGTCCGCAGCTCATTCATCGGATTCCGTTATAGGCGTGATTATTATTAATAACATATGTATATAAGTATATGTGTAGCAAAATGGCTTTTGAGTTCTATTCGTGTTTGTTATTTTTGTCGTTTCTTTTTGTGATTTACATGCAGGTATAATAATAGTCGGTGTTTCTTGTATACGTGAAGTTCTTATTTCTTCTAACACTAAATGCTTGCGTAATGTGGACTGTTTTTTTTACGAAAAAGTCATTCCATATGAAAACGTCTATCGAAAAAACCAGCACATCTCCGATTTTGCTCCAACTTTGAGAGATGCGACCAAACGTCGATTTTATTCGATTCCAATTGATAAAGAGCAAAAGTGTGTGTTTTTGTCACTGCAATCAAAAGAAATACAAAAATCGATGTTTTGCAAAAAGACGTACAAAAATGGAAAACGTCATAGGAGAGGGGATACCTTACCTGTTTTTTTTGTATCTTTAAGACTTTTAAGAACAACAAAATCAAGTAATTTTTCATAATAAAATAACGGTTTTAAAAGTCCAATTGACCTATAGTTTTGCTTCCTTAAGTCACCTATGCACGCACAATACATTAAAATAACAAAACCAAATTTCCAGGATTTAAAGTTCAAGGTTAGTACTATATCCTGAAACCTTCACGTCAAACACATCTGAGATGTGCTGGCTTTTTCAAAAGACGTTTTCATATGGAATGACTCGAAAATAAAATGTTTGAGGCTAAAATTTCTTATAGATCTTTTATTTTTTCAAAGGAAAAACAAAATGTTTGTACTGCAAAACTGAACTTATCAATGAAGGCCACAAAAATGTATTGGTTCATTAACGATTTTTTGAAACATTCCAAAAACATTTCTGTTCTTAGCCACCAATTTTTTGCTATTATAAATAAACTGCATTCTAAGCTTTAAAAATTATATGCCTTACGGACATTATTGTGCTGACAGTTTTTGTAAAAAAATTCCTATTACATTACATACCTATCTTCTAAACTTTCTCTTTTTTTTTTTGCTATAATCAAGAACGAAACCGATTTTTGTAAAGGGGCCCTATTTTATTTTCTGCCCCAGGGCCCTCACCTACCTAGCTACGCTACTGATTGTACATTATTTATTTCTATAAATTGTAAATTTTCCATATCTATTTCTTTTTTTTTATCATTTGGCATTGGTATAATCATTTTTAACTGAGTCAAAATATAGTCTTTTGGTAGTTTCAAAGCTATTATAAGTCTGTCTTGGTCGAGTTTCATAAGTCCTATTCTAGCGTTTTCAAGTTTATAAAAGTCTATCCCTAATGTCCTTATTTCTTCTCCTGTCAATATGCTTGGATGGAGATTACCTTGTTTAGCAGATGCTATGTTATCTAGAATGCTATCAATTTTGCTTTCTAATATTTGAAGTTTTAGTAGTTGGTCTGTAATAATTTGTTTTCTAATAATGTCTTTTTGGTTCGAAGCAATACTTTGGTAAGTATAGGATAAAACTTCTCTATCTGTTTCTATTGTTTTTTTAAATTTATTAATAGAGTCCATAAATTTTTCGTTAATTTGTATTTGATGGTTCAGGTTTTTTATGGCTGCATGATTATTAGTATCAATTGTGTTCATATGTCCGATAATATCTTGTCGGTCGTTGTCATCCATTGTCCCAAACAACCATTTCTGTCCTGTTCATATAATATTTATAAGTCCTCTTTTTTGTCTTCTTAGTGGAACTATTGCTTGAAGTTTAGATTTTATATTAAAAATTTCATTACTTATTTCGGTATTGTTTTCTAATTGTAAAGCTTGTAGATTAACTTCTATCATTCCGATTGTTGAAAATAAATCCCTAGTATCTATTATGTGTAATATGGTCTGGCTATTATTAATTATTTCTACTGATCCTAAATTTAATGTAGTATATCCCTTATTGGTTTGTATCGGTGTTATTATGAGTGTTGCTTCCGCTATTTGCATTATTATC
Organism: Dasysyrphus tricinctus; assembly: GCA_963921185.1. Classification (NCBI taxonomy): domain Eukaryota; kingdom Metazoa; phylum Arthropoda; class Insecta; order Diptera; family Syrphidae; genus Dasysyrphus; species Dasysyrphus tricinctus. Next base: position 58,468,553 of record OY992530.1, on the reverse strand, counting down.
AGCCAGGAGATCACCTGATACAGCCAAAAGATTACCTGCGAATTGATTTGGTCTTTTAATATTTGTTGGGTCAACATTTTTTAAATTATGTTTTCTATAATATGTTTCATTTTTATGTCTTAAATGTTTATAGTTCCTTATGTAGCCTTCATTGCGTTTTTCATCATAATTTTCCCTAGAAATATTTCTCTTTTTTCTAATTTTTTCCTTTTTAGCTTCTATTTTTGTTCTTAAATTTAACTGATTTGTCTTTTCTGCTGAGTTTGGACTCATACCTAATGTTGAATGATACCTACTATTGTATATCTGAATAGCTTTATGAATTTTCCTATTGGTGGAAATGTTTGTATTTTTAATTGTTAGTAAAATTTCAAGTAATGTAGAGTGGAATCTCTCTATATCTGAGTTTCCAGTATGCGAATTTGGTTTTGTCATATGCATTTCAATTCCTTCCTTCCTAAAGTATTCTTTAATATTTTCTGAATTAAATTCATTGTCACAGATAATTTTTCTTGGTTTTCCGAATTTACTTAATTGTTCGTCTATGCATTCTAATTTACTTGTCCAATTTTTACTACTTAAATTGTATCCATAAGCTTTTCTCGTAAATTTGTCAATAAATGTCAGGTATGTTAGTTTATTGAAATGATAAACATCCATATGCAAAATTTAGTTTCCTTTAATTGGAGTTTCTGTTAGTCTGAACTTTGATCTTATTGGCTTTCTGTCATATTTACCTTCTTGACAAGTCTGACAATTCCCTATTACTCTAGAAATTTCTTTTATAAGTTTTGGAAAATATATTTTGTTTTTTAATTTATGATATGTCTCAACTATACCTGAGTGATTACTCTCTTCTATGTGATATAAGGATATTTGTTTATGGGCCTCTTCAACCTTTTCTAAATCTCTTGCTCTCTGAGTGAGCTTGTAGAATTTTACTTCTTTGTCGTGTCCATACATTTCAATTAAAACTTTTTGTACTTTATTGTATTCAGCATCATCTACTTCTGAATAAACTCCTACTGTTCCTGATTTAATAGTTCTTTTAAATAAATCTTTCCAGTATTTGTCATTTTTCGTCATATCAACCTGAATTATTGTTTTAGTGTGCTGTTTTTTTATTATTTCATTTTGCACGGAATAAGTCAATATTAGCTGAGTTTGGTAAATGTTAACAATTCCCTCTTTGATTTGTATATGGTCTAAAAGTTGTTCATTCGATGAATGTACAGTTTCTGATGTTTCGTTTATTTCCTCTTGGATTCTACTTAAGAAATCTGCTATTTTATTTTCCTTCCCTTTTATATACTCAATGTCAAACTCAAATTCTTGCAACTTAAGAAGTCCTCTTTGGACTCTTTGACTAAACTCCTTTCCATTATATTTTTTATTTAAATATTTTACAGGCATATGGTCAGTGATTATTTTAAATTTCTGACCCCAAAGATATGGTCTAAAATATGTGGTAGCCCATACTATTGCTAAAAATTCCTTATCTGTTGTAGAATAATCTTTTTCATGGTCGTTTAATGTTCGGGAGGCATAACATACTGGCTGCCCTTCTTGAGTTAGAACAGCTCCTAACGCAAAATTACTTGCATCAGTATATAGGGAAAATTGTTTGTTAAAATCTGGAAATTTGAGTATTGGATGTCTGATAAGATTTTCTTTTAATCGTTCAAATGCTTGAATGTATTCCGGGTCCTTACTATTTATTTTCATATCTTTTTTTAGATATTTAACCATCGGGTACGCTATTTTGGAGTAATCAGCAATAAATTTCCTATAATATCCAGTGCTACCTAAAAATCCTTGTAACTGCTTAATTGTTTGGGGCAGTGAATATTTCTGGATTACTTCTATTTTATTTGGGTTAGGTTTCATTCCCTCTGCAGTAAGGATATGACCTAAGTATTCTGTATTTTTCTTAAGAAAAGAGCATTTACTTAGTTGTATCTTAAGATTGTAGTCAGCTAATTTTTGAAAAATTTTGTCTAACGATGTTATGTGCTCTTCTAATGAGGTCGAAAAAATAAGTATATCATCAAGATAAACTATGCAAATTTTGCCTATGTACTCTCTGAGAACTTCATTCATTAGACGCTGAAATGTCGCTGGGGCGTTTTTCAGCCCAAAGGGCATTCTGGTATATTCATATAGACCGTTTGGTGTAACAAATGCAGTCTTATGTATATCATCAGGATGCACCTTTATTTGATGATATCCCTTGGCTAAATCAAGGGTTGAGAAGTACTGAGACCTTCCTAGCTTATCAAGAATACTTTCGATATTTGGTAATGGATATTTATCGTCTACAGTTATATCATTGAGAGCTCGATAATCGACACATACTCTATACTTAACTTTTCCTTCGCTATCGGGCTTTTTGCCGACCACTACGATTGGTGAAGCGTATCGACTGTTTGATTTTCGTATTATGCCCTGCCTTTCCATATCATTAACTTGGTTTCTTACCTCTTCTTCGTGTTTTTGAGGCAGACGGTACAGTCTAGCATTTATTTGTTGGTCTGTGGATAGTTTTATTTCATGAAATATACTTTCGCAATTAGTAAGCTGATCTCCATCTCTATATAAGAGATTTTTATATTTTTGAAGCAAATCTTGTATTTCTTGTTTCTCGAATACTTTCAAATCTTGTAAATTAACTTCAGTACTACCCTCTAACTCATAACATTCTATGAATGGTTCTACTTCAATGACCATTGGGAGTATAGTTTTGTTTTGTAGAAGTACTTCCTTTTTTATAAAGTTAATGCTTTCGACCATGTTTCCTAGTACATCCATTCCTAACAAGAGACTATATTTTTGTTCTCCTAATGGCTTTCCATATGCTCTAACGAAGACATTTTCTGGGTAGCCAAATTCTGTAGGTACTGGGACCTGATAAATTTTTAATGTTTCTATACTTTGGCTGTTTACGGTAGACAAGTTTAAAGTCAGCTCTTCGAGTACGTTATAGGAACTACAGTCTATCTTACTTGTATTTACTAAACTCATTGTAGACCCTGTATCTAGTAAGCATATGTGTTTCTGGTTTCTCAACGCAAATACTACCTGTGTTTTCCTACCAGAGAGGCTACATTCAGAAAAACCGGAGCTTCTATTGAATGTATTTCTTCTTGAACCACTTCGGAAGATCCTTGATCTATATTATTAATATCCATTGGTTCCACATTCTGTCTATTATGGGTCTGTCTGGAATTGTTATTGTTATAGTTATAGTTATTCCGTGTTCGGTTGCTATTTTGTATGGTATTATTGAGTTGGTTTTGGCTTGTCTGGCCAGAATTATTGTGTGTATGTCGTCTCTCTGTGTCGTTTGTTCTTGTAAAATTATAATCAGTACTTTGTTGTTGCTGATTTGTCTGTCTAGAGTTGTTATTAGTATTGTTTCGTAACTGTTGGTTGTTCTGTCGGTATGTCCTTTCTGCGGGCCTAAAATCATGGTTTCTTCTAGTATTATTTCCGTTAGTAAGGACGTTACCTACATCGAACCCTACATAAGAATACAATATACTCTTGACTTTAAGTAGATCATATTCATCCCTAATTTCTCTTGCTAAGTTGCCTGCAGCTAGTTCTCTTATTTTGTTAATTACTAGTGAATATAACATTGTTTTCAGACTATCTTTATTATTCTCATACATAATAATAGTATGAATATCTGTTAGTAAATATTCAATTTTGTTAATTAAATCTAATACCGAACTCACTCTAAGATTGTTGATCCGGCGGGTAACTTGGCCGGAATGACAGCTTCAGTATATTCTTCGCCTCTTCCCATGTGCTCATGTTGTTGGTAAGTAGCAGTTCCTTTGCCTTACCTATCACCTTACACTGTGAAATAGCAGTCCACATTGCAGCTCTTCTGTCTTCTGGAGTCAAGCTCATGTGATTATCGACAACGTTTATAAATTGAGTCAGCTCTTGCCTGTTGCCGGAAAATTCTTTAATATATGAAATTTCTTTCATAATCACTATGGCTCGACTATCAGCTTGCTGTTGAGAATTCGCCTCTAATCTCAACAAAACTCGTGCCATTGTGTTTAAAAGATTTGTTTGGTCGGTTGCCATTTCGTTTGTATCCTCTATTTGCAAGTTCCTTCTGGAGTCGTGAAGAATTTGTCGCGAAATTTTTAAAAATGTATTTTAATAAAACTCGCACAAAAAAGCACTATTGATTTTTAGTTCGCACTGCACTTGTTTGTTCTTCTTCTTTTTTTTTTTTTTTTTTTTTATTTTGTGTTTCTTTGTTGTGACTGATTTGTAGTCTACAACAGTAACTTAATATATTTTTTTTTTTTTATAATTCCCGACAAATAGTTGTTGGTACTTTATTCGGGTGGAGGAGGGGTTGTGGACGGTAAACAAAACAATTTAAAAAAAATGTTTGTAACTGATTTGTAGTTACAATTTTTTTTTTTTTCCGCGTTTACTCGATTCCGTTCCGACTGCGCCAGTTAAAAAAAAGAGTTTTATTTTTAGTGTAGTTCGAACGACGACTTTATTTCTTCGAGGTATCTTAACGACTGTTAGTCTAGATATATCATTAAATTTTGTTCAATCAGATTTATTTCCCTTTGATTATTATTATGCTGATTGAGCAAAATTTAATGTATTATTTTACAATATGAAAATATACTTATATGCTTATTTTGCAATATTATTTTACAATATGAAAATATACTTATATGCTTATTTTGCATTTTACGAATTGATTTATTATTCATATTCGTATTACAAATAAAAGGTTGTTGTACTAATGGTGACGGAGGTCACCATACAAATATGTAACTCCCGCGTGGAGAACCAGGGCCTTGTGGGAGCGCTACGATATCCCGCAAACCAAAATCTCGAATAACGAAATCTCGCATTTTTTTAAAAATCTCGAATAACGAAATCTCGCAAATTAAAAATCTTGTTTTTCATAATCTCGCAATTACAAAATCTCACTTTTCACAATCTCGCATTTACAGTTTGAACCTAAAAATCTCGCAAATTTCAACCAAAATCTCGCAATTTAAAATCTCGCAAATCAAAATCTCGCAACTTCAAATTTCACAGCAACGAATCACACACGACTTTTAGAATTTTTTTTTTTTGAGAATATACCTACCCAAGAGCACTTTGGATAATTTTCCTTCCAACTAATAACTGTACCTGTCAATAAAAAAATGTGTACATCCTTTATTACTGTTAATAACCTCTATAGTCATTTACGCGTTCATAATGGAACTAAAAGTATTTTCTTGTTCAAGGTCAAATACGAGTAATGCGATTTGCACATGACACTTTACAACTGGATGTACCATCTCTATGTTCTCTCTCCTTCTTGTTCTTTTGAAAGCAATAATATTGAAAATCAAAAGTTCAAATTAATAAATAACAGTGTGGTCTTAAAGTACCCACACACTGGATTATATATTTTGCAGTAGGTAGGATATCTCGCAAAATTGAATTGAATTGCAACAAAAAAATTTTTGTAATCAAAATCTCGCAAATTTAAATCTCGCGCGAGATTTTAATTTGCGAGATTTTGATTAAAAAAATTTATTTGTTGCAAGTCAATTCAATTTTGCGAGATTTTGATATGCGAGATTTTAGTTTGCGGGATTTCGTTATTGCGAGATTATGAAAAGCGGGAATTTGTAATTGCGGGATTATGAAAAGCGAGATTTTGTAATTGCGAGATTTCGTTATGCGAGATTTCGAATGCGAGATTTTGATTTTCGAGATTTCGTAGCCAACCCGGGCCTTGTAACTTACAACTCTAAACCATTCCTATGTGCGTGTTGTTGGCAGAAATGGAGGGGACCTACAGGTTTTTTCCGAGTCAGAACGGCTAAGTGAGAAGCACTTTTTTATGACAGGTATATTCTTGAAGGATTTGTCAGTTCCTCGCAAGAGGCAGTACGTTGGATAAAACATATCTGTTTTTAGGTGGCACGGCTGGGAATCGAGCCCACACCTTCGACATGACAGTCCTACGGACTAACCTTCATGCCACGATTAATTGGAAATAATAATTGGAAAGGTCTCACTTACTGCAAGGCGTAAGGCTATTTCTCTTGCAGCGAAAATGTAGATAATAACCCATAATTACTGTTGCACTGCACTACAATTCTTTCTCGGTTGAATCACCCAGAGCAAGTTCCTCATATGAGCAAGTTCCAAAACAACATTAAAACTAGATATGAAAATGAGTTACAAGATTAAATAAATAGTCTTATCCATCCCCCAAAATATCAATGCACTGTTTATATTCCCAAGGTAGTTTATGTCCTTGACCCATATATATAACTTTTTTTCTATTTGAAACGATTCCCTTTTATAGGGTGGCACCTTATCCGAATGGTCACTTTTTTGAGCCGAAAATCTCCTCTATAATAATAAAATATGCATATAATTCTTCTTGAGTTCCATTAAATGCTTAATCTTATCAATCTCCATCCTATATAGTCTGTATACTCATCACTTAAAGCTCTTGAAGCCCATTAAACGTAAAATCTCCATTAATTCGTCTTCCATAACAAAAGAGGCAATTCTGACGATTCATCTAACAGAACAGACATTGCTCGTTCGTTATTCGCACATCCAACAAAAACAGAAAAACACTACATCTACAGTCTCCACCATCTTTTGTGTGGGCCATGAAATTAACAAAAAAAAAAAAAAAAAAAACAAGGAAAAAGGAAAAGAACAAATTCTCCCCCTAATAAGCTGGCACACAACTAAATAAAAGCAAAGATTCTTCTTAAAATGCCAAGAGCCTCGTTGCCACAAAATATGCGACTTTAATTCTGCAACAGTATTGCGAATTGTATTTAAATGTCTGGAGGATAAAAATAAAAAAAGAAGAAGAACAAAAAACATCAAGAAAAAAATAATAATAATAAAATTCAGCAGGAAGAATAATTATTCAGCTTTCGCTTTATCCTGATGGCATGGCATCTAGAATGCGGATGGTGTCCTGTTGGGAAATTTAATGAACAAACATTTTCCGCTTCTTATTAAGGCGAAATAGCCTCACGTTTGTTACTTAATTGATGTGTGCGTAGAATATAGCTTGTATACATGCATATCACATTCACAATCATCCGGAAGTTGGTTTCAAGTACATAAAACTAAAATTGCCAGTTAAAAACAGAGAAGAATTTTCTATTTCCTGTCTTTTGTCAGTGTGTCAGTCATATCCCGGCACCATCAGTACAAAGGTTTATAGGGGTTAAATTTTAGAATAGAATGGAAAGGAATCTGTGTGGTGTATATGCAGTGAATTTTCGCCTGTGGCGCGGAGTAGGGTTCATGCAAATTAATTTATGCAAATTGAAATAATTGAATTGTATTATGTGAGCTATAAACAAAGGGGAATGGGGCATTAGGCGAACTCCATCAGATGACACTGCCTGACGTCATTTATTATGATTAATACAATTTTGTTGTTTAAGCTACGAGCGGCGAAGATAATTGGGAATAAGGATTAGTTTGGATAAGGGTTATGCCGTGATGGTGATGGTAACAAAGCCAACAAGTTGACCTTTGATGGTGCTCAGGGTAACTGACGTTTCAATGACATATTTTGGACATTAATCAGATTTTCAATTAAATTATTTAATTTTGTTTTTGAAACTTATGAACTAAATTACTAGAGAGACATGCTCTATAAAGGCAGTTTTAAGTTTGACGCAAACCACAAAATTGAGTTAGTGGCATATTTGGAGCCGTTTTTGGGTGAAAGCCCAAGGCCATACATATTTTCAACTGGCAAACGGCTAAGAATAACGAACGCGAATTTCAAGCAAGTTATTTATTAACCTTCCTAATTGTAAGCTTTAAAGTCGCAAGTTCATTTTTCTAAATAATCACCAAAATTACTGACACTAATGCGCATAATAAAATAACGTTATTTTTTTAATATCAAATCGCTCTTAAAATTTTTATAAATTATTGGATGACCCGGTGAACTACTCTCCACCAAAAATTAATTTAAAAAATGTGGGTGTAAACCTTCATAGGTGAAGCCCAACGAACGGCGTTGTATCGCCTTAAAAAATGCAGTTGTTTGGCGAATTTCTAACCCAATTTTGAATATAAGGTAAACTAGACTGTGGTCACCTTACCTTGTAATAGAATATTTTTTCCAACAGGCTTATATAAAACCTCTGAGTATTAGGAATACCTGGTATAGTGAAAGCTCTAATAAGCGGACAGTCATCTTCCCCTATTTTTGTCCGGTTATCAGAGCTATCCGGTTAAGAGAAATGTCACCAAAATGCAGCCTGCTCTTCTTGGCATCACAAAATGAAATGGTTGCGAAAATAAAAGCAGTAGAATATTTATAATGCCGAAACGCTGTGGAGAAGTTGGGATCATACACGCGTTTAACAAAGATTTTTCATGGATTTGCTTATGTTTAAAAAATTTGGAACTGGGCTGAACACATCCTATTCTGTTTCAATTCAGATACAAAAATAACCCCTAAATTAAATGAAAGGTCGATTTATAGGGACGTTATGAGCAAAAGTAAGTATCCGAGTCCGTTTAAAGGAGTGTCCGTTCCCCCAACAACTATCTTCGAATATAAAAAAATATTCTGTAATTACAATTGATTCACATAATACCATTATGGCGCTCTTAAATACTGTAGAGTGCTAGGATGCCACTTCGGCCCTAGGCTCAATGAAAGAAAGATAAATCCTTATGCACACCTCCAAGTGGTAGAGAGTGGGTAACGCTAACGTGCAGGGGGGCCGAATGTTTTCCGGTATAAGCAGACAACCCTGGGATGCTGGTTAGGGCACAAACTTGTCCTTGGCCCCCTGATGAAGGAAGAACTGCAGGTGGTGGTCAACGGCATGAAAGTCTGGTGGCGGAGGAGCCTATCTTGAAAGGCCAACGACAGCAGCAAGGAGCGTCTGTAATCGCATTGGGCGGCTACAAAAGACGTTTTCCCATAGTGGGCGGCCTCGAGCAATTATGTGTTTCGCCATACAAAAAGCGGGTGTGCCTGTCAAATCTGAGCTTATGTATGTTATTAATCGTATCTCAGAAAACACAATGGTGGAAGGATATATGCAAATACATGAACTATGACAACAAATGGAAATGAGTTCCCAAGAGGTAATCTTTTTATGGAAAATCCTTCTGCAGCTTCGGTTGCAGTAAGCCGCACATCGGATTTAGGGGTGCGGCATCTTTCATGTACGAGCGTCAATCAAGATGCCATAATAATAAATGAATCGTTGACAAATAGAAGACATCTTTCAAGAAGCGCAAATGTTACTCTTGGCTACCGCATACGTGCGAAAATTGGAGCATGGAATGTTCGATACTTGTACAGCGAAGGTAGATACGAGCAGGTTGAGTGTGAAATGCTTCACCTAAAGATCAGTATCCTGGGCATAAGCGAAACTAAGTGGCGAGGAAGAGCCGAATACAGATCTGACAACAAGCGAGAATGCTGTATTCCGGAATGAAAGAGAGGGTTAGCCAAAAGGCAGCATGGTGTCGGAATTATGTTGAACGAAGAAACGAGGCGTAGACTTATTTCCTTGATACCCATGCCTATACAAGAACAATGACAGCAAGGTTCCGTTCAAAAATTCGTAACGTCACAATAATTCATTGCTGCGCCCCCACAAATGAAGTGACCGAGGAAGACAAAACCGCTTTCTACACTTATTTTAACTCAGTTTACAGAGGTGTTCCGGGAGCCGACACCATAATTGTTATGGGAGATCTCAATGCCCAAGGATTAAACAATAACGGTCTGGAGCGCATGATGGAAAAAAATGGCCACAGAGTTGAAATGGAGATTTGCTGGTTGATTTTTGTAACGCTTATCATCTTGTACTGGGTGGAACTATGTGTTTAAACATAAGACTTGCAAAGAAATCACCAGGTTACATCCGGATGGTCAAACTGAAAACCAAACTCACCAAATCATGATTCAGCAGCGATGGAGGAAGTCAATGTGCGATGAGAGATAAAATCAGAGATAAAATCGAGCTTCGCAAACCGTTGAAAATGCAAATAAATTCCGAAGCAGATGCTTAACGAAAGGCTGAATTGCGAAGCGAGTATTGCTTAGCACATATCGCTGTGTGAGTCGTGACAGGAGGGTGAGCTTAGACGGTCTCGCACATAATGCGGAAAACGCTGCAAGTAGAGGAGAAGTGAGGGAATTCTACCAAATATCCAAAAACTTCTTTAGATAACCATCCTGTAGTGGATGTGGATAGCACTTTTTTGGTATCAATTGAAGATTAGTTACGTAAGTGGAACTATCACTTTTGTGCGTTGCTTAATGAGGATTCCGTTGAGCAGAGTGCTGAAGTGCCCCAGCTAAACAAGATGCTTAGATCTTATAGGGGTATTGACATCGAACCCCCTAAAGCAGCGGTTCCCAAACTTTTTACGATGTGGAACCCTAAACAATGCCCAAATATATTTTGGAACCCTATCCTGACAATAGCAAAAAACGAAAAACAACACATTTCAAAATCAATTTTTTATTTAGTGTGAAGAATGAATCTCTTTCATTGTTTGATTTATAATTGTTTTTAAACGAACTTCTATGTCCGAAAGTTGAATTAGTATATCTAAGGCAGCGTCTAGCCTGTGTTTAGTTTTTGTGTAAGTATACGCTGAAAAGCCTAATTCACAGCCGTACGTTGTAACAAAAGGTAGCAAATTTAGTATAGCTTTATTTGCAGGCTCAGGGAATTCATTCTTAATGCCAATCCAAAATTCGTTTAATGATACAGAATCAAATACAAATTTTGACGAAGAGGAGCTCTGCAGATCTATCAGGGATTCGTATTCCTGTATACTCAGGGTAATAGGCTTGATGGTTTTCATTAGAAATGGATCTTGTATCCACTCGATGTCCGTATTTGTATCTGGAAAGTAATCCAGCATGAATCTTTCGAGACTTACCAAATGTAGAGCAATAACATTGCTAATATCTGTTCTGAGTTCAAGCATGATTTCTTGCAAGAATTCATGTAAAAATAGAAAACACTCAAAATTGTTCTTTTGTTCACATGAGATAGTACAGTCATATTGTATTTTTACCATGCAAATTGTGGGGTAGTTTTGATTTATTCGCTCCTTTATGTTTTCGGGGGTGCTGAATCTGAATCTGAGGTTTGCCAACAAAATTTCGTGACGCAACATGGAAAAAATGCAAAAAATGATGCAAAAATGCATTTTCTGGGAGTTTTTCACTAATGGATCGAAAACTACCAACTATTCGAAAATTACATCAAGCTACCATTGAAAGCATTTTTTTCTGCGACAACCCATTTGGACTCAAGCGCTAGTCGAAGATTGATGTATTTTTACTGTTTGCGAAGTGGAGTGGATTACTCGACAGCTCTAAGAAATTATTTTGTGTGACAAAATTTGAATTTTTGTCTGTAATATGGACCAATATATACTTTTATGGTGGTCTTTGATGCGCTGAGTTCGAATCTGGCCTTGGAATGGCTCTATCACGTCACGAAATTCAAATCCATCCATCCATCAAATCCATTTTGTTGGTAAACCTCAGATTCGGATTCTGCACCCCCGAAAACATATAGGAAGGAAAAAATCAAAACCACCTCACAATTTGCTTGCAAAGAGCCTTTTTGAGCACAAATTAACTGGACTAAGAGCCAGAAATTAATTTTTCTTTTCAAAGCTGCCAGTTTGTCTCTCGAAAAAAATACTGTAATTGATTTTTCCTGCAGAGCTGTAGCAGCTTCGTTGATCTTCTCGAAATTGTCTGCAAGATAAGCTAATTTCGTAATCCATTGCTCATCATGCAATACATCAAAGAGTTTTGCATTTGAAGACTTATTTTTTTCCAGTTTGAGCCACGGCCGTAGCCAGGATCAAACATATGGCTCAAGGTAGTTTTGGGTGAGCTGACATTTTTTAACAAAATTATATGAGACAAAATTTTTCTTAAAACAATATTAAATGACCCTGATTTGAAATTTGCATTAAATAAAAAAATAAAACAAAAAGTATATGAAAAAGATGAATAATTTGGGCTCCTTGGGGTTTTTTTCGGCAAATTTAACCAAAATATCATCTAATTCTTATAAATTCAATCGTGACTTTTGGAATCCAAGAAAATAAAGACAGCAAAGCCTCTGATTGGTTACTTATGACCATCTTATAGTTGTATTCGTGAAAGTGCTGAAATAATGACTCGTTTAATGTAGCAATCATCATCATAAAAGGTTTCAAAAACTAGGGATAATCTGTCGAAAAAATACTTTGAACAGAAATGAACATTTGAAGTTTTCTTCTATACCTGTTAATTTTTTGATTACCAAACCTGTGGCTTTCAGGCTGACACATATTCAAAAGCATTATGTCATTTGCCGCATTCAACATTTGGAGATATAATTCCTCTGAACATAAAGGTAGAGCTATAATAGGCGGAAGCTGTCGGAAGCTTATGTCAAAACCGACCAAAAGTAGCTTTCCGAACGTCAGTTTCATAAACCACCCATAATGCACTTAAGTGGTTGTAAGTAAAAGAAAATGTAAATATGTAATTGTTTGTTCAGTGCCAATTTTCTTATACTTATTCACAGCACAGAGTGATAGGCTATTAATTATTTAGTTTGCGAAACCACAAAAATTCGAAATTCACATTCATCAAACAGAGGAATAAAGTTGAAAACTATGCACCATGGCAATTTTTTTTTAGTTTGCTTCCTTAATTTTGATTTTTACATTGTTTTGTGACTCAAGTTAGAAAAATGCAAAATCTTAAAATTTTTTGGGTGAGCTCAAAATTTTTTGGGGTGAGCTGAGCTCACCCTAGCGTAGGCCTGGCTACAGCCGTGGTTTGAGCACATAACTCATCACGAAGTTGAAATAACCTGGATAAAGCTTTCCCTCTGAAAAGCTATCGGATTTAAGTATGAAAAAGGAGCGATTCGTACTGACTGCCCATATCTTTACACACTAATTTAAACAATCTCGATTGGAGAGGACGACTCTTTACAAAATTTACCATTTTCACAGCTTCACCGAGAACTTTTTTAAAATCAGTTCATAACAAGTGCATAACGATGGAAAATACAATGACTGCTGGTACTTCTAGGAGCAAAGTTTTTAATATTTGAAACAACCCCTTTAACCTTTCCCACCATTGCTGCGGCTCCACCCTTGCATATATCAATACATTTTCCCCAATTAGTGATGTGTTTACTCATGAAGCAGTTTATGACCTTGAAGTTCACACTTCCATTAAAAATTATAAACTTGTGGAACCCTGAAAACTCTCCCGCGGAACCCCAGGGTTCCGCGGAACACACTTTGGGAACCGCTGCCCTAAAGTACTGGAAATCCAGTCTTCGATAACTCTTCTTAAAAACAAAAAAAAAGCAGCTGGACTTGACTTGATGGAATATCAGCAGAATTCCTGAAAGTTGACTCCGTCAAAATGGCTAGTATTCTACACCCGTTGATATCTACAAGCTGTTTGGGAAAACGAAATCTATTCCAGCGCCTGGAAGGATGGTGTGATTGTTAAGTTGCCAAAGAAAAGTGATCTTAAGCGTTGCCACAATTGACGAGGTATTACAGTTTTGCCAGTTTTTCCAAAACTAATGGCAACCATCATTCTCGAGCAGATGAAGGTTAGAATCGAATCTACATAAGCTGGTTTCCGCAGTGAGCGGTCGATTTTCGTATCGTATCGTTCCTGAGCAGTCAGCGGAGCTTCAATCAGCGCTTTACTTCTGTTTGTAGATTTTGAGAAGGCATTTGACGGAGTCAACCGTGAATGTTTTATAAGAGAGTCCTGTAATAACAACAGATGTTTGTTTTACACAATGGGCTTGGGCAGCTATCCTACTCTTTTAAGTGTGACAGGGTTTGAGACAGTGGGATGATCTATAGCCACTTCTCTTTCTACTGGCGAGAGACGATGTTTTGACGGCCAGGGTTGGAACAGTGGAGAGACAGGGCATTAAATTGAGACAGTTTGAAAGGCTTTGTAACTTAGAATATGCCAATGTTATATATCTCTTGGCAAGTAATACCAACATACTGAGTGGGAAGTGTCACTGAAGGTGAAAGGAGAGTCGAGTGGACTTAAAATAAATAGTAAAAAGACAAAAATAATGCTCACGGGCCACTCCACACATGACACATCAGCGTATTTTTCTACAGGACACGCCAATTGAAGAGGTTGAACAACATAACTTATCTTGGAAGTATTGTTTCAGCAAATGGTGGTACTAATCTGGACGATCAAAGTAAAATAAATAAAGCTCGCAACGCCTTCGATTCTTTGTCAAAAATTTGGAAATCCAGTCAAATCTCCTACGCATTTAGTTGAGATTCATCGAATCCTATGTCAAATCCGTAGTCACACACTGAGGAAACCGAACGATGAAATTCCAAAGCAGTACTTTGAATGGAATCCTCAGGGTGCACGTTGGGTTGGAAGATCAAGAACAACATGGAAATCAACAGTTCTAGCAGATTACCAGAGAAAGACGTGGCCACAGTTAAAATATCTAGCTGCAGACCGTGAAGGATGGAAACGATTGGTTGAGGCCGTATGCCCCAATCGGGCTTACAGGACTTTCAGAACTTAGTCTTTTAAAAACTCAGACTTTTCAGAACCTTTTCATTCATAACTTAGCCATTCTGAACTTTTGTTTTCCAAACTTAGACAGGTTCCCGACTTTATGATGATGATTGTTGAATGTCCTTGCTGACTGTTAAGGTTTTTTCCAGGTGTACCTTAAGATTTTTTGTACTTGACTTCAATTCTTTTTGGACACCATCCAATAAAAGTGTGTTGCTTGGTGAAGAGCAAGGTTTTCTTTTCCTTGTAAAAAAGAGAATCTGAGTTTTCGAAGCATTAATCTTTATTTTCAACTGCTGAAATAGGTATGGACTGAAAACAGAACCAATTAGTTTTTATATTTAAAGCATATTGAATCTATTGAATATATGAAAGTATCATCGGCGGAGATAGCAGTTTCACAATTCCGAAGTTTTGGAAAATCATAAAAACGGAATTGGTCCAAGAACGGAACCTTGAGGAAAACCACCATTTATCTCATCAAAATACAAGTTATTAACAGATACCTTAAAGATTCATTTTGTAAGAAAGGAATTTATTATTTTTGCAATAGAGTAAGTTAATGGTTCAACCCTTCAGCCCAAACGGAATCAAACTCTTTTTCAGTGTCTAAAATGACCATTCCTCCGTTGTTTCCTTCTGAAAGCTTTTCTTTTATGTCTCTAGTTATTCTGTGAACTTTATTAACAGTGCTATGGTGTCTTCAAAATCAAACTTTTCTGGTTGAAAGATGACATTTTCCTCAACACGTGCAACTAGTTTGTTTATAATTAATTTTTCTAAGCACTTATTCAAAGTACTTAATAAAGTTTTTGGTCGGTAATTACAAGGTATGCTGGCATTTTTCTCAGGTTTGGAATGTCTAGGAATTATTTTTCCCATTTTTCAGATTTGGAAAATATCCTAGTTTGAAATATTCACTGAACAACGTTCTAAGAAAGGAAGGGAACATTTTGATCTAGATTATGGCCACATTTTTACTTTAGGGCTGGCTATATACAGGCTAAAACTAAAATCCGGCCCTCCGAAACCAACCAATAAATTTGACACATTAGTGATAATTTGTATCCCCAAGTGATTGAAAGAATACCATAATATTACCTATCCAAAATCAAGGCCTGAATAAATATTTTGAAAAAAATAAAAAAAAAAAACTCACCAACACAAGAGAGATATATAAATTTTTTTTGTTTTGAAAAGTGTGAGCCCTTCATCTTCACTCAATTACCATGACATGTTCCCTAAACAATCAGAAGATTACTTTGCTAAAAGGATTGTAATGGGTTAAGATCTACAAAAGTACGTATATATATTTTGCATTTTCAATATAAAAAGGGCTTTTTACTCTCCCACGAGGCATTATCTCCATTATATTTATTAAATTTTAGCATAAGTTTAAGAAGTTTAAGGCCAACGCAAGCTTTGAATTTATAAATAAAAAGATAAAATACGAAAATACACCTAAGTTCTGAGTTCACTGGCTAAATATTTATAAATTCGTCCTTCGAACTTCAGAGATTCTCTTAGTAAGAGTGTTGAGTATGCTTCCTTTATAGTCGAGAGAATATCCTCCTCACTGCCTTCAAGGAAGTTCAATATTCATTGCTACGCAAATAATTTCCCATGACAATAATTCGAAGGCAAAGACGATGGAAAATATTCGTAGGTATACCTACGCAAATACAGTTGTACTTAAATATTTAGCTAAATAAATTGAAAGAAAGAAAAAAATATTTGCTCCTTAGCGCAATATCATCATCATCAACGACATAGGCAAACGGCAAACTGAGAAGAAAATCTCATTTCCAGTTAATCCATTTTAATTACCTTTGAAAAAAAAGAAGGAAAAACGAATTTAATCATCATAATTACTCAATACACGCTAAGTAGCAGTGAGCCATCGTCATAGCCATCGCCATCACCATCGTCTCTAGTGTCCTTCAGCAGGAAGATCCTTTCTTCTATGTGGGGTCCTGGTTGCTTGCTATAGATTGAGTGGATGTTGACACATTATCAGGACTCGACGTTGTCCTGTCACCGACAATAGTAGTACTATCTGTGACTGCTGCTGGAGAATCTGCATTTGGGTCATTTCCATTCGTGTTCCTCGAAAGGAACCAGCACTTCATGGGCGTGGGCTTCCCCTTCATCACGACCGGGCCACGGTATTCCAAATGGAATGAATCATCCTGGTTGATCTCTTGACACAATAATCTGTAAAATGGAAAATATACGATGACGAGTTAAAACTGCTGCCTTGTAAATTTGTGCAGAGTTGCTTTGCCTGTATTTAGAGATAGAGTGTTGGTGTATATCTAGGTATGGTGGTGTGTGGAAATGTGGAAATGTGCAAATGGGATTAAGGAGATTTTGAAGTGGGAAATGAATGTTGCCTGGTGATAAACTTGAGCTGGGTTATTATGGTCTATGTATAACCGAGCTGTGCGCTATAAACTATAGCAAAAGAGATGTTGCTATTCTGCTGCTCCTGCTCCTCATTCAAGGAAGTCCTTGCGCTTTCCTTTGGTTCTTTGTTTTTGGTTTCTCTTTTCGTTGATAGTTTTCTACTTTAAGTTTTATTTTTAATTCGTTTTTTTTTTTTGCAGGATCTCATGCGTATGAGTGACATTTTCATGTTCAACTGTAAAAAATACTTTACTCGTATAAAAATGTACACTGATAGAGAAAAATATATATTTGAAACGATTGCAGATGTTAAAGCAAAGGATTTTCTTTTCCATTTGTGCTAAGCGGATTCCGTGTTAGGTTTTAATTTGTATTCATTTTTCCTTTTAGCGTTATTATGCTAATGCTATACTTAACGGATAAGATAAGTGGCTGGGAAGTATTTCAGGTGGTAAAAACTTTTGTTAAGAGTGAGAGGGAACAATTTAAATAGTTTCGTTTATGAGAACAATGTTTTTGTTTTTAAAAAATCAACACAGACAGATGTTAAGCTCATCACAGCAGCGCACTAAGGAAAAAAGTTTCAAAAATATTTTCAGAACACTTTTCAAAAACAAAAGTTTTTATAGATTTAAGCTCGAAACGCAATTCAAAATTGTTTTATTTTCAACTTATCGCTTGCATCTTGATGCTCTTGTCTGTTCATGGGGGAACTGTTGGTTTCATATACAAAAATTCGAGGTTCCAGTCAAATTTAACATTTCGATGAAGAAGTACAAAACTATAGTTTTCGTAGAACCGTTTGAGCGTCTGTATGCTTGAGTGCCTGAACTTCGCTGTAAGTCCGTCCACTTCACATATCAAGCTGTAGTCTACAAAAGATTGACATTAATTTCACGTTAACATCAACCTATAATGTGCGATGCTTTTTCTTCTAGACTAAGGTTAGCTTACGCAGTGTTAGGAATCTTCCTAAATAAGAAACGAAACTTGGGTATGAACATTCTGAGCTCCCAGTATTGAGATGAAACAAAAATTTATTTATTTGATAAAAACTTTACTTAGGCCCATTTGCTGACACGAAACTTAAATATTTAAGTAGAGCATAAGCGCTTGTGTGACAGTTTACACAGAGGAAAAAGTAGAACATGAGCTTTTAAATAGAACATAAGTAGGTTCTTAAGTTTCGTATCAGCAAACGGGTCTTTATCAGCTTATTATAGAGGATAGAGTTTTTGTTGACTTGCGGCCATTTTTATGTCTATATTTGTTTTTTATTTTAAGTCAGCTTTAAAGAAAATTGACCCAATCATCTGAACGGCGAGAGGACAATTTTTCTGGTATGGGCCCAACCTACATAAACGTTCTACCTATTTGTCACACCTTTTGCGAAACTCCCTTTTTACACACGGATATTGAATATAAGTACGTAGAGGTAATTCATTAATGGGTGGTTGGATGTTGTAGGAACTGGGGGCCTCGAGCTGTATCTTTTCCTACACATCAAGTGTTTACAATAATTTCACGTTGGTAGCCGCCGGATACTGGTATGCCTTGACTTGCTAAAATTGTAAGTGCGAATGTTAATCAAGGAAAGAATTGCAACATTAAACCCATGGCCTTACAGATTGGAGGTTAGTGCGTTGGGCTAACGACCTGATCACAGTAAAAAAAAAACCAATTGTTATGAGAGAGACGCAAGAAGCCTCGGATAACGACCCCCCTCAAATGGCAACCAGACCCGGAACGAAAAAAGACTATGATCTACGAGTATGCACCTGGAATGTAAGGACACTCTATACGCCAGTTGCTACTCAAAAACTTAAAGGCAGATACTACCGCGATCCAGGAGATACGATGGATAGGATCAGGTATAACGAAAAGAATAAGATTGCGACATTTATTACAGCTGTCATCAAAGACTGCACATGCTTGGATGCGGGTTCATCGGGGGAAATTGAATCAGATCAAATGCCATCGATATAAAGCCGATTAGCGATCGCCTGGCTGTGATCCGCATCAAAGCTACCTTCCAAAACATCAGCCTAATATGTGCACATGCTCCTTCCGATGAAGCTGAGGAGTCTAACAAGGAGGAGTTTTACAACCTCCTGGACGGAGCCTACGGAGCCTGTCCGAAGTACGATGTCAAAGTCGTGCTCGGAGA
This sequence comes from Dasysyrphus tricinctus, assembly GCA_963921185.1. Classification (NCBI taxonomy): domain Eukaryota; kingdom Metazoa; phylum Arthropoda; class Insecta; order Diptera; family Syrphidae; genus Dasysyrphus; species Dasysyrphus tricinctus. Next base: position 58,449,351 of record OY992530.1, on the reverse strand, counting down.
CTTCAATGCTAAAGTCATAAAGGAAAACATCTTTGGCGGATTAGATGGAAAGCACAGCCTCTACGAAACAACAACAGACAACGGCTTCCGACTAATCGACTTTGCTGCAGCTCGTAATACGGTGATAAGTAGCACTAGGTTCCCCAGGCGAAGGATACACACATCAACCTGGCGATCTTCAGATGGTCGAACCGCCAACCAAATCGACCATGTGCTAATTGGCACAAGGTACTCGAACATCTTGGCCGTGCGAACTTTCCGAGGTGCAAACGTGGACTCTGACTACTTTCTTGTTTTGACAAAGCTCAGAGCCCGACTGTCCAATGAAAAGAAAACGAAGAACGCCCAAAGAAAGAAATTCAACATCGCATGCCTTAGCACATCTGAAAAATCCATCACAGGCTACAGTGAGCAATTGACCGGGAAACTCTCTGCTGTACACCCAGCCACAAGCCTCAACAACCAGTAGAACCAGTATCGCGTCAGTATCATTAAGGATACAGCCGAGACCACCATAGGTTATCAACCACCTAGAAAAAAGAACCCGTGGTATGACGATGAATACGCGGTATTGAAACAGGGGACGGAAAATGCACAAATGCAAATGCTGCAACGAAAAACAAGAGCAGCAAGAGAGGAGTACCGTGAAAAGAGAAAAAAAGAGAAAAAAACCCTGTGCAGAAAGAATAGAGCATCCGCAGCCTCTCAGCTCATGTACCTCGAAGAGTCTAGCACTGCAACTAACACCCGTCCGTTCTACAAAACAGCCAAGCAACTGGAATCTGGTTATAGGACTGGCATGCAAGCTCTTCGAAACAGCGAAGGGAACCTACATAGTCACCGAAGCACAGGGAATTGTAGACGTGTTCAAGCAGCATTTCCAACAATTGCTTAGCGGGCATTATGTAGAGGAGACGATAGGGGAACAAAGAAGCATAACACCAGTCAATGAAGATCCAGTCCCAGCGCCAATACTGTAGAATACACAAGCTTAAGAACAACAAATCCGCCGGCTCGGATGGCCTACCTGTGGAACTCTTCAAGTAGATTTAGATTTAGATTTATTTCATCGATATAGGTGCCGAAAGAGATTTCTCTCAAGTTTGGCTGTACATATTTGTGTGTTAACATTGAATTCTTTAGTATAATTTTGTTTGTAACTTAAGTGTAACTTAAATGAGTAAATTGACCAGGCAAAATTAAGATATATGTTAATAGGTTGAGATGGAAACGTTGACTATAAAATATAACATTTTAAAGAGCACAAAAAATAAAAGAGATATTGACAAATTTAATAAAAGCATGTTTTTACAGAGCAAATGACGTTAAATTCAAAAGAAGAACAAAATTTACAACTACTCATTGATAACTATTCAGTTTACTTTTCGTTAACTTTTCTTTAAACTTAGATGGCCGAAGCATTTTAATGTTTTCTTCAAGGTTGTTGTATAGCTGGATAGATTTGTATAAGATTGCGTTGGTTCCAAATTTGGAAGTTTTTGGTTTCGGTTGATGAATTTTGTTTCGGTTCCGGGTGTTGAAGTTGTGTTGCTGTCCTCTTGTGCTGAGTTCTGTTGTCGAATATGACTCGTTGCATCTAATTTTGTGAAGACTGCACACTAGATGAAGTTCTATGAAGGCACTGACGAGAAGAAGCTTGAGTTCCTTATGCATTTCAGTAGTTCGAGTGTACCAGTTATAGCCAAATAGATTTTTTAAAGCCTTGTTCTGTATAATCTGGATTTCTTTAATTCCTCTTGCTCCACAGCAACTCCATACATTTATACCATATGTTATGTGACTTTGGAAAAAACTGAAGTAGAGCTGTCTTTTGATGTTTTCCGGTATGCAATAAGCGATTCTCCTGAATACTCCAGCAATTGACGAGAGCTTTTTGGCTGTTTTGTCCACTTGTACATCAAAACTTAACGATGAGTCAATCCATAGTCCCAAGTATTTAAACTCGTTTATTTTTTGTATGATTTCGTGTTTGCACTCCAAAATGATGTTAACTTCTTTTTTGTCTATCACCATATATTTCGTTTTTTTAAGATTTATGCAAAGTTTTTGTTTTTCCATCCAATTTTGAAGTTTATCAAGGTCGTTTTTCATCATTTCTTGAATACTATTCGGATTTTTACCACCATATACTAGGCATATATCATCCGCAAACATAAATACTTCTCCTTTCAGTTTTAATTCCTTTATATCATTTACGTATATACAGTATAATGTGGGACCGATAACACTTCCCTGCGGTACTCCAGATTTCACTTCACAACTCGAACTTTTAAGGCCATCTACTTCGGTTATTTGACTTCTACGACTGAGATAAGATTTAAACCAGTTAAACGATGTTCCTCTTATCCCGATGGATAAAAGTTTTCTGAGAAGAGTCGTGTGATGAACCGTATCAAATGCTTTTGAAAGGTCGATAAAAACCAAACCGACAATGTTTCCCAAATCTTTTTCTTGCTGAATTAAAGATACCCAATCAGATAATGCCGAGTGTGTGCTTGACTTTTTTCGAAATCCATATTGCCTTTTATACCCTAGCTTGTTCTTTGTAATGTGGTCTGTTAATTGCTCATTTACAACTTTCTCAAGAATTTTTGACATCACGGGTAAGATTGATATGGGACGATAGTTGTTTATATCCTTGGTATCTCCGGCCTTAAATATTGGAGTAACTTTAGCAATTTTCATTTCATCCGGAACATTTCCTTCTTGTAGAGATTTGTTTATTATTTTCGCTATTGGATCATATAAGTGCATTGATAAGGTTTTGACAATGTGTGTTGAGAAACCGTCAATGTCATAGGCTTTTGATGTTTTAAGGTTGTTTATAATTCTTTGTACTTGTAATTCAGATACCATTTGAAATTTAAAACTCGGAACTTCTCTATTTAGTTTGACTAGTGCAACGTTGGTGTTATTGAATTGGCTGGCAAGTTTTGTTCCTTGATTTGCTAGATGGTTATTGATATCCTCAATTTTGTTTTTCTTCTCGATTTCCGTACAGTTTTTAAGAAGAGTACAGTTGTTTTGTTGTTTTAGCCCATTGTATATAACTTGATTTACACACTGCCAAGTTTTGGCGTTGTTGTTCATACTTTTCGAAAAAATTCTGCCATAGTATTCTTGTTTTTTCTTTCGTTTTTCATAGGTTAAAAGATTTCTGTAGTATTTATATTGTCTTAAAAGTTGTTCGTTATTTTGATCTTTACAGAGTTTTCCATACCAAAAGTTTGTATTATTGGTGTGCTTTTGATTTTTGATTTTCGCGTTGTTTTACTAACCATATCAATAAGTTTATTTTTAATTTGTTTGTAATCATCGGCACAAGATTTATGTGAAGCTGATGCTGGAGGTTCTTTTTCTATCATCAGTTTTAGTTTATAGTGATTTATTTTATTTGTGAAAACTGTTGGATTCAAATCTGTGTGGTGCTTCACATGCGTTTGGTCGTTTTTAATTTCCGTAACTATTAGCTTGTGATCAAAGCAATCAAGGGGTGCAAAGTGGGAATTGATTTCGATGGCTGGATTGTTAATGAATAAATGATCAATATTGCTGTTTAATCTTGTATTTATTGTCTCGTTACAGATGTAACAGTATCCAAGCGAACTCATTGTGTTCAAATAAGTATTTTTGAAGCTGTCTTTATCTTGAGATATATTTATATTGAAATCTCCAACAATAAAAGTATTGTTTGCGAAATTTGACTCTAAACATTTTTCGAATTTTTTGAGAAATTCGGTTTTGGCTGGCAATGTCCTTACCGGAGATCTATAGACACATATCGCACCTCCGGTACAATAACGACGTAATTGCACTTTTCTTAAATGTTGAGGAAACACGTTTAAAGTTTGCGTGCTTATTCAAAATACAATAACGCAATAAAATAGGCCTACAGAATCGACTTCATGAGTCCTAAAAATAGCTGATTATTCAGTGAGTTAGATTTCATATTATTACCTTTTATATCTTTCACCAGCTTCTTTTTTGAGCTTTTGGGGGGTTTGAGGAACCTCAATTGTGTCATTTTTGATCCAGGAATTAATTTTTTTTGACAGTTGAGTCGTTCTTACTCTAAATTAATGGGCATTTTAGAATTGAAACACGCTTCTTTAATGTATTCAAAAATGTATGTTTATTCAAAAGGCTGTTGTAAAATGTCTCATAATATTGAGGAACAATGTTTGTTTTTATTAAGTAAAGGAGGTCTTCCTTCTTTCTGTTTGGAATTGGAATTTTGCATGTGTAGGCTGGCGTTAGCTTAATATTTTCAAATGGTTTGATGTTTATAGCTCATCCACGGCCCGAATAGGAGCAAGGATCATCTCTCCTTCGAAGGAAGTCTTGTATTTGTAGGTTTCCTATCCTTTTTCAACTGTAACCATTTTCAACTCCGAAATTTTAATTTGGTCGTTGTTCGAGTTTTTTGTTAGGTTAAAGGACATTTCATCGGTCAACAATTTTATGTCTACAAAGTCCTTGTAGCTCATTTCAATTACTTGGTACGGAGGCCCCTTTTTCCGAGCACTTCGATGATATATACGTGATATATACAAACAAACTGTAAATTAAAGAGCACTTAAAACAAACAAACAAAAAACTCAGAAGCAACGACGCAAAGTGCTGTTATGTCATTGTTGCTCTAAAATACACACTCATTTACTGACCTTTCGTACGTTACGGCCCGGCGTTCTAATGACTTTGCACAACTACTATTTACAAAGTATCGCGCGCAACTGACAATTATGTCTTTGTTGCATTGAAAAGTTTTTTTGTTTCAGCTTGTGTGGCGCGCAAAGTACAATTACGTCTTTCTTGCTCCGAAAAGTTTTATAGATTCAGCTTTTGTGTCAAACAAAAAAGTGGCCTCTTTTGGACACTAGCAAAGATACAAGTACGTCGATTTTACCACGTATAAAACTTGAAATTTGGGACATTATGGCATTTTTAACTCAATTTCACAAAAAACTGCAATTACGTCGTTATTGTACCGGAGGTGCGATATAATATTTAGGGAACTATTATTATAGAGAATAATTTTCGACGAACAAATACTATTAAAATCGTCACTCTCATTGAAAACTTCGGAGTGCTCGTGTTTTTTGTTGATAAATATTGCACAACCCCCTCCTATTTTAGATGGTCTGCAGGAACATACTTTCTCAAAGTTGGGTATATTAAAAAAATTTTGATCATAAACAGAGAGCCAAGTTTCACTTACACATATTACATCTATATCACAGTTGAGTTGAACTAGCAGCATCTCCATCTCTTCAATTTTGTTTTTTAGTGATCTTGCGTTCACGTAAAGTATTTTTGTTGTGTTTTTGTTCAGCTTTATCATATTAATGTCATTGTAATCCGTGTTGCATGCCTTTAAGAGTACACCATTATTATTATTGGACATTATCAAGAGAATTTATATTTTGTATTTCCTTGACTTTGCTGGTAGGTGTAATCCGAATCAACACCTTACCGTCTTTCACCCACGCAAATGCAATTTTGCCCTCTCTCTTAAAGTCTCGTGCTCTCTTAAATAAAAAAGTGTTATGTTTTGTCAAACGTTCTTCCAAGTATATAGGTTCTTGGCTATTGCTATTGAAAATAGAGTGGTTAGTAATAAATTGTTTGTTTTTGATTGCGGTTTTGTATGCGCTGATAATATTGTCTCGGGTTATTTTGTTGTTGAACTCCACGATGATTTTATCTGGCCTAAGAATATTATTTCGGGACCCCGCCGCCGCCGTTGAACCAGTGTTTGGTAAGCAAAAAGCTTCCTTTATTTCGGTGATGTTTATTTCCGGGTTCAAGTGCAACGATATTTTGGCAGCAATATCTTTGGGACTTGTTTGTTTTTGATTTGAAATTGAAATACATAGTTGGTGGTTTAGCTGATTTTGTTTATTCTGCTCATTTTTGTTTTTCAACTCAGTTAGCTGTTCTTTTATGCATTCAATTTCGTTCTGCAAGTTAACGTTTTCTTCTATAAGTGTATTTGTGATTACTTTATATTCGTGAACGGCTTTTTGCATGACTTGGAGTTCATTTTCAAAGTTTTTTTGATTTTTTAAAATTAAATCAATTTTAATAGATAAATCTTCATTTGTGACATTTAATTTCGGTTTAGGTGTGATAATTCTAATTGGGCTATTGTTACCTGTATCTGTATGGAGGAGATTGTCCTGGTGGGGTGAATGCACCAGCTCATCAACCAAGTGTGGGAGGAGGAAAGTATGCCCAACGACTGGTCAAATAGCTCCATACGCCCAATCTACAAAAAAGGCGATCCTATGTCCTGCAAGAACTACAGAGGCATATCCCTGCTTAATGTTGCCTACAAGATCCTATCCAACGTACTATGTGAGCGTCTAAAACCTTTCTGCAACACTATGATCGGCACGTACCAGTGTGGCTTCAGGCCAGGCAGATCAACGATAGACCAAATCTTCACATTGAGGCAAATCCTGGAAAAGACCAACGAATTTCAAGTCGAGACCCACCACCTATTCATCGACTTTAAAGCCGCATATGATAGCATAAGTCGCCAAGAGCTTCTATTGGCGATGTCGGAACTCGGGATCCCGAAAAAACTGATCCAGCTATGCCACATGACGTTACAAAATACGCGGTGCAACGTGCAAATGGGTAACAGCTCATCCGAGTTATTGCAGACGCGAACAGGGTTCAGACAAGGAGATGGGCTATCATGTGATTTCTTCAACCTAGTCCTGGAGCAGATAGTGCGCAAAAGTGGTGTCAACATGGAAGGCAAATTCTTCAACAGGTCTTCTCAACTGCTTGGCTATGTGGACGACATCGACATCATCGGCTGCTCAAAGAGAGCTGTACTTGAAGCGTTCACAGCGATTGATGAGCAGGCGAAATACTTTGGTCTTGAAGTGAACGAGGACAAAACAAAGTATATGCTTTCAACAAACAAAGCCTCATCTGTCCATCGTCTAGAACAAAACGTCACTGTTGGTAACAGTAATTTCGAGGTAGTCAAGGAGTTCACCTACCTCGGAAAAAACATCAATTCCACGAACGACACCTTAGTGGAAATCCGATGAAGAATTACCCTAGCGAACCGCTGCTACTTCGGTTTGGCCAAACAAATAGGTTCAAAACTACTTGCTCGAAAGACAAAGTTCACGCTATACGAAATGCTAATTTTACCAGTTCTACTCTACGGCGGCGCCGCCGATTGCTGGACGATAAGTAAAAAAAGGAAATTGTTATTGGGCACTTTCGAGAGAAAAATTCTCCGGCGGATATTTGGTCCTATATGCGAAGAGGGCGATTGGAGGAGAAGATTCAATCGTGAACTGTACGAGCTGTACCAAGATGTGGATGTAGTCCAAAAAGCCAAAACACGTCGACTACACAGGCTCGGCCGTATCGAGCGAATGGACAACAACACTCCAGCCAAGAAAATCTTCGAGTCCCAGCCCCCAGGTTCGAGACGACCAGGAAAACTGAACCTACGCTACAGGGACCAGGTGGTCACAGACGCAAGAGCACTTGGTCTCAACGACTTGAAGGAGCTCGCGAGGGACTACAACCGATGGAAGACCGCAATATCTCAGGCAGAGACCCTTCATGGATCGGAGCCGGATAAGTAAGTAAGTGAAATGTGTCATGTTTAAAATGGGATATGTTTAGTTTATGCCACCCAATGTTACACCACTGATACAACCGATGGACCAGGGGGCCAATTTCAGCAGAACTTTATCAGCTCGTCTTACAACTAGCTGTGTTCACTTGGCCCGCAAAAGTCTCCATTTTTTTTTCTTCCTAAAAGATGACCATTTAAATGACTACTTTTGACCACCCTCTAACTTTTTTTGACCACCCACAGTTTTCGATAAAATCGATTATTAAAAATAGCGGGCCTCAAGAACACTGCGCCTCAAAAATCGATTTTTTTAAATTTGATTAATGTTTTCGATAGGTAATTTTTTGAACCTCATTGACCACCCGTTAACTTTTCTTGACCAACCTTAAACATTTTTTTTTTTTTTTTTCATTTTTGAAACATTTTTTTTTTCGATTTTTTTTTCTGTATATTTCCTCTTCATTTTTTGAAACTTTCGAATTATGAAAGGATGTATATAAAGTTAGCAGGACACTTTTGGAATTTCATGTTAAAAACTATCCTATCATTAGTTGCTAATTAATTGCGAATTAGTTACGCAAAAAAAAATTAATTGCTTTTTTGGTTTAGGAAAAAATGGGTGTCCTGCTAACTTCATATGAACTTAGCAGGACAACTTTCTCAAAAATAGAGATAATCGAGGTGAAAAAAGTTTATTATTGAGAACTAATTAATTGCGAATTAGTTACGCAAACAAAAATTTTATTGCATTTTTGGTTTGCGAAAAAATGGGTGTCCTGCTAACTTCATATGAACTTAGCAGGACAACTTTCTCAAAAACAAAGATAATCGAGCTGAAAAAATTTGATTATTGAGAGCTAATTAATTGCGAATTAGTTACGCAAACAAAAATTTTATTGCATTTTTTGTTTGCGAAAAAATGGGTGTCCTGCTAACTTCATATGAACTTAGCAGGACAACTTTCTCAAAAATAAAGATAATCGAGCTGAAAAAATTTGATTATTGAGAGCTAATTAATTGCGAATTAGTTACGCAAAAAAAAATTTAATTGCATTTTTGGTTTGCGAAAAAATGGGTGTCCTGCTAACTTCATATGAACTTAGCAGGACAACTTTCTCAAAAATAAAGATAATCGAGCTGAAAAAATTTGATTATTGAGGGCTAATTAATTGCGAATTAGTTACGCAAAAAAAAATTTTATTGCATTTTTGGTTTGCGAAAAAATGGGTGTCCTGCTAACTTCATATGAACTTAGCAGGACACCCATTTTTTCGCAAACCAAAAATGCAATAAAATTTTTTTTTTGCGTAACTAATTCGCAATTAATTAGCTCTCAATAATCAAATTTTTTCAGCTCGATTATCTTTATTTTTGAGAAAGTTGTCCTGCTAAGTTCATATGAAGTTAGCAGGACACCTATTTTTTCGCAAACCAAAAATGCAATACAAATTTTTTTTGCGTAACTAATTCGCAATTAATTAGTTCTCAATGATAAACTTTTTTTTGGCTCGATTATCTTTATTTTTGAGAAAGTTGTCCTGCTAAGTTCATATGAAGTTAGCAGGACACCCATTTTTTCGCAAACCAAAAATGCTATAAATTTTTTTTTTGCGTAACTAATTCGCAATTAATTAGTTCTCAATAATAAACTTTTTTTAGCTCGATTATCTTTATTTTTGAGAAAATTGTCCTGCTAAGTTCATATGAAGTTGGCAGGACACCCACTTTTTCGCAAACGAAAAATGCAATTAAATTTTTTTTTGCGTAACTAATTCGCAATTAATTAGTTCTCAATAATCAAATTTTTTCAGCTCGATTATCTTTATTTTTGAAAAAAATGTCCTGCTAAGTTCATATGAAGTTGGCAGGACACCCATTTTCTCGCAAACCAAAAATGCAATTAAATTTTTTTTTGCGTAACTAATTCGCAATTAATTAGTTCTTAATTGTCAATTTTTTTCAGCTCGATTATCTTTATTTTTGAGAAAGTTGTCCTGCTAAGTTCATATGAAGTTAGCAGGACACCCATTTTTTCGCAAACCAAAAATGCAATAAAATTGTTTTTTGCGTAACTAATTCGCAATTAATTAGTTCTCAAAAACCAACTTTCTTCAAATCATTAATCTTCATTTTTGGGAAAGTTGTCCTGCTAAGTTCACATGAAGTTCGCAATACGCCTATTTTTCACAAACGAACAAAAAATTATTTCTTTTTTGCGTAACTAATTCGCAATTAATTAGCTCTCAATAATCAAATTTTTTCAGCTCAATTATCTTTATTTTTGAGAAAGTTGTCCTGCTAAGTTCATATGAAGTTAGCAGGACACCCATTTTTTCGCAAACCAAAAATGCTATAATTTTTTTTTTTGCGTAACTAATTCGCAATTAATTAGTTCTCAAAATCATTTTTTTTTTAATCGTTTATACACATTTTTGAGAAAGTTGTCCTGCTAAGTTCATATGAAGTTGGCAGGACACCCATTTTCTCGCAAACCAAAAAAGCAATTAATTTTTTTTTTGCGTAACTAATTCGCAATTAATTAGCAACTAATGATAGGATAGTTTTTAACATGAATTTCCAAAAGTGTCCTGCTAACTTTATATACATTATGAAAGGTGGCCATTGTAAAAACTCAATTATATAAAATGACCATCCTTCAAAATTACTCTAACTTATCAAAAAGTTTTTTTTCGAATTTTCAAAATTACTCTAACTTATCAAAACGTATTTTTTTTTCGAATTTTGATAAGTTAGAGTAATTTTGAAGGATGGTCATTTTAGATAATTGAGTTTTTCACAAAATTTCAAAAAATGAAAAGGGAATATACAGAACAAAAATCGAAAAAAATTAAAAAAAAAATATGTTCAAAAATTACCTATCGAAAACATTAATCAAATTTGAAAAAATCAATTTTTGAGGCGCAGCGTTCTTGTGGCCCACTATTTTTCAAAATAGATTTTCTCGAAAACTGTGAGTGCCCAAAAAAAGTTAAAGGGTGGTCAATAGTGGTCATTTAAATGGTCATCTTTTACAAAAAAAAAATGGAGACTTTTGCGGGCCTAGTGAACACAGCTCTTGCAACTTCATCCTACAACTCAGCTGCATTTATAAAAGATTTATGCATACATTTTTTTTTATTTTAAGTGCGTGTTTCTTTTTTTCGTTCTAGTCATGTTTTGACCGTGTTCAGCGTGCTCTCTATGAGGTCAGAATAAAATGACTTAGCAGACAGAAGGTGCGTTTTTTTCCTTGCCCGAATGGGCTTAGACGAAAACAACGGCCTTGGGGCTAGGCTACATGTTAAAAGCAACAACAACTAAGCCCCTTTGGGCTGAACTAAGCCCAGAGAATTTTCGGGCTTAAATTTAGCCCATATAAAAACTGTGTTACTGGCACGAATTTCATACATGTTATCGATAGTTTGTATGGAAACTCCATTTTTTTCTGTAATGGCGTCGCTAAGCCTCGAAGTTGTTTTTTTCGTCCGATTCCCCCGACAAAAAAAAAACACCCTAGAGTTAAATGCTAAACACAAACATTTGAAAGGTAAAATAATGTCAAATGGTGACGGCCAGTTGTTGAGAGGTGTGTTTCAAAAAATTAATCAGAGTTTTCAGAGTTGGTATTTTTACCGTAAAAATAGTGGGGCTAGTTTCGATTTGATCCCTCCTTTATGTATTCGGGAATCTGAATCCGAGCCTGACGTTTTTGAAAAAAATTTCGTGACGTACTATTGACAAAAATGCCAGAAATTATGTAAAATGCATTTTTTGGAGTTTTTTACTTGTAGCTCAAAAACTATCACTTATTTGTGAATTACATCAAAGCACAATTGAAATTATGCCCCAGCCGGGGCTACAGGACACGATGATGATGACAATTGAAAGTATACAAAATTTTATTTTCTGCAACAACAAGACGAACAATTAATTAATGATTTTCTCAAAGATGAATGAAGGTATTTTGAAGATTCAAAAAGAATTTCGAACTTAAATCTTATTCATACCACAAACATTAATTCGAAACAAATTACCTCAAGAAATAATATAACCTCAAATTGCATTAAAAACGCATTTTTGTTTTACTTTTAGATTTTAATATCTCAAAAACGTGACGTGCTAGAAAAATTTCAAGGCCAGATTCAAACTTTGCGCATCAAAGACCACCAGAAAAATGTATTTTGGTTCATTTTAAAGACAAAAATTCATTCAAATTTTGTCACGCAAAGTTGTACTCTAGTGTTTTCTAGTGGATTTTCGGAAACAGTAAGAACACGTCTATTTTCAACGGGAGCGCTACGATATCCCGCAAACCAAAATCTCGAATAACGAAATCCCGCATTTTTTTAAAAATCTCGAATAACGAAATCTCGCAAATTAAAAATCTTGTTTTTCATAATCTCGCAATTACAAAATCTCGCTTTTCACAATCTCGCATTTACAGTTTGAACCTAAAAATTTCGCAAATTTCAACCAAAATCTCGCAATTTAAAATCTCGCAAATCAAAATCTCGCAACTTCAAATTTCACAGCAACGAATCACACACGACTTTAAGAATTTTTTTTTTTGAGAATATTTATTTATTTTTATTTATTTATTTATTTTATTTATTTATTATGAATTTGCCTGTTGAGAGAATTCTCATAATAGGCTATACAGGTAAATTTTACAAAACAATATAAAGTGTAATCATTATTCAAGTTTTAGAAGAAGTGTAACAAAAATGGCAAAGCAAAAAATATCTAGAAAGGTAGAAGATATAACAAGATATTAAAAGGGCAAAACATAAAGAGAGTGAAAAAAGAAAAATTTAAATTAAAAAAAAGAAAATTTAAATTTAAATTTAAATTTAAAGCATACAAAATCAATAATCAAGAAAAAACAAGAATTGGCAAAAAAAAAATAAAAATGTCTCTACAGTTAACATTAAAATCATTCATATTTACTAAGTAGCTTATTTTTGACGTAAGTTTTAAAATCTTTAATATCGTAACATTTAATTTCATTTGGATATTTGTTAAAAAGTTTAATGGATCTATTCAATATTGAGCTCGTTCCATATACTGTAGTGCGGGTCCGTTGTAAATGTAAGTTGTTCCTGGTTCTAGTGTTGTAAGAATGATGGGTACTTCTGGTTGTAAGACTTGTATTAGTATGTACTGTTGATTTTGTAATTTTGTGTATGTGGGTAACCATATTCATCTCGATATCATCACTGACCATAAGAATACTTAATTGGTTGTATATAAAGTGGGTATTTGTATATTTCCCAAAAGAATATAAATTTTTAAGTGCTTTGTTTTGAACAACTTGTAAGGATTGAATTAGGTACTGGAAAGACGTCCCCCAAACATTGATACCGTAATTTAAGTGGCTATGAAAAAGCCCAAAGTATAATTGTTTTTTTAATTCTGCTGGAACTAAACCGCCTATACGCCAAAAGACTCCTGCTATAGATGACAGTTTCTTACAAAGTTTGTTTATATGATGTTTCCAGTTAAGTGATGAGTCAACCCATAAGCCGAGGTATTTGAATTGTTCCACCTGCTCAACTAAAGTGTTCTTGTATTTAACTTTTATTTGGTCAGGAACTTTGTTGTTATCAAATACGATAAATTTGGTTTTCTTTACGTTCAAAAACAACTTTTGAGAATTGAGCCAATTTTCGATAGACTGAAGGTCACTATTCATTTTGTTTTCTAGTTCTCTTTTCGTTTGAAATATACCTACCCAAGAGCACTTTGGATAATTTGCCTTCCAACTAATAACTGTACCTGTCAATAAAAAAAATGTGTAAATCCTTTATTACTGTTAATAACCTCTATAGTCATTTACGCGTTCATAATATAACTAAAAGTATTTTCTTGTTCAAGGCCAAATACGAGTAATGCGATTTGCACATGACACTTTACAACTGGATGTACCATCTCTATGTTCTCTCTCCTTCTTGTTCTTTTGAAAGCAATAATATTGAAAATCAAAAGTTCAAATTAATAAATAACAGTGTGGTCTTAAAGTACCCAGACACTGGATTATATATTTTGCAGTAGGCAGGATATCTCGCAAAATTGAATTGCATTGCAACAAATACATTTTTTTAATCAAAATCTCGCAAATTTAAATCTCGCGCGAGGTTTTAATTTGCGAGATTTTGATTAAAAAAATTTATTTGTTGCAAGTCAATTCAATTTTGCGAGATTTTGATATGCGAGATTTTAGTTTGCGGGATTTCGTTATTGCGAGATTATGAAAAGCGGGATTTTGTAATCGCGGGATTATGAAAAGCGAGATTTTGTAATTGCCAGATTTCGTTATGCGAGATTTCGAATGCGAGATTTTGATTTGCGAGATTTCGTAGCCAACCCATTTTCAACTAGCGCTTGAGTACAAATAGGTTGTCGCAGAAAAAAACTAAAATAGATATTTGTTGAAAATTGTTTATACTTTCCAGTGTGCTTTGATGTAAGTCTTCGAGCCATAAGTAAAAACAATCCCAAAAAATGCACATAAAAAAAGAGCCCTTTTGAGCAAAAATTGACTGGAATTATTATCGAGTAAAGAACATTGAAAAGCATCAACAAATAACAAAATAGATGCAAAAATTCTAAAATTTTTTAGCTATTCTGTTACTTCTTGAGGCTTTTCAATAGAAGGATCGTGTGACAAATGATGTCAACAAAAGCGCTATTTTGAAAACTGTGGATATTTTGTGATTTTTAGCATTATCAAGTAAATTATGCAAAATGAAATAATAAGGCTCTAAAAAGTTTTTCAAATAAAATGAAACTAAGCCCCAAAATTAATGTTGGGGTCTCATTTCATTGTGGTTTTATTTTGGGAAATGTAACCCACGGGATTAATTATCGAGGGTCTTATTGCACTAAGCCATTTTTTGTACGTATTACAGCCTTATGATACAAAATATACATGTGTATTTTATGACCAACATTTTTTGTATTCAAAAAATTCAAAACATTTCATAAACTTTGAAGGTAATCTTTTATGTTATCACATGCACAATTAATAAAACAAACAATTTTTGACACAAAGAATTTATTGAAAAGCTGTATGATGCTTTTATAGGAACGAAAATAAAAACACGGTGTTGGAGAGTTTCATATACATATATGCATTAAGAGTTAAACGCCTATAGTAAAATTTCCTTGTATGCAAACAATAATTTAATTATCTTTCGAATGTGATGATAATTGTTATTGAGTGTTAAAATATGGGTATAGGATATAGGAAGCATATTTATATCCCCACCTTACCCACCTTTTGTTAGCAAGGCAAATCAAAAGAGAGAATTCTGTGTCTGTTTTTTAATTGTTCTGATGCAACTTTTTATTTATGAATTAAAGTTGATAAATTAATTGTTTGTTGATTTAAATTTTTTTTAGTATGCAAACATCATAAATTAAAATAAACCGCAATAAAGTGGTACTGAATTGTTGTTTATGCTTAAAAAATGTTTTAATAAATTGAATTAATGAATTAAACAATTTTAATCCGCAATTGTTGACTATATAACCATGGCTTTCCAAGTACTTTTTAATTATTTTTGACAAATGATTTTACAATCATAATATACGGGTATTTATTTAATAAAGTTGTACTTAAAAAAGGGACTAGTTTAACCGTCATATAAAAAACATAAAGTGCTAAGCGATTTATCTACTGTCAAAATAAATTGCATTAAATTAAACTCAGCTTAAAATGTATTTAATGCTTTTGATGAATGTTGGAATAGTTGGAGCAAGTGAGAGCTTTGTCTAATTCAATTGAAGGACCGGAAATATAACAAACAAAATTGTCTAAATTACAAACACAAAAGCTAAACCCCGGCAGATTCTTTCTCTTGTCACTATTCATTTGTTGATTAATTCTTCTTACTTTTGTTTATGGTCACTGTTTTATGGGCTAAAAATGTTGTCATCAGAAGGTATAATCAACAAGAAGCTTTGAATACAAAGCTAGACATGGTGTGTGTGTTACCTCATTCCGTACAAAATAGTTTTGACGTCATTGCTTGACAATAACACAAACTAACCTTAAACTAGCTACACACTACAGTCATCAGTCACTCAAAAGAAGCAAATGAAGAAACCCTAGAAGTGACCCCTTCAACCCAAGAGAGAGAGCACCCCCCATTCGTAGAAATTTGTTTTCGATTCTTTAATCGATATTTCTGCCAGCAAAGAAGGAATGATGGAAAACTAATAATCCAGAAACACGTTCCCCACAGCAACTATTTGAAGTCCTCATTCAAAAATTAAGTCCAAGTCGTTAGTCTCCGTCTATTCTTCGAAACAAATACCTCGTTTGAATTGAAAAGTTTTCCTCTTGAAAAGTTCGGTTTTGGAATCGAATATATAACATCTTTCAATTTATATAGATTGTGGGGAATTTACCTCCAAAGAGTTTCAAAGTGAATGCATATGTGCCACAAATTGGCTCCCAAATTGTTGTCATTGTTAGTCATCTCTAGTCTTACTTTACTGTACAATATGCAACACATAGTTAGAAGTCAGTTTACGGATTAAAATTTATTGAAGGCCTGAGTAATGTTTTTTTGTGTATTTTTGTTGCAACTATATTGTTCGTTTTTGTCCTCACATATAAATAAATTCAAAAGAAATTGATTGCCATTTGCTCAAAAAAAAAAAAAATATAGACCGAGACAGCTTAAAATTTGTGACTTTTTCGCGTCCAGCGTCAACTTGGCCATAGATATTCTATAACAATCACCCGCCTCAACCACCGCACCAATAAATAACTCGTTTCGTTTAGAATGGATTTCATTTTCGATTGCTTTTTCGAGGACACGTTTGAAAAAATCACACGTAGTGGACTACAGGATCGCAGTTCTAGACGTGATGTACAAGACCATTTGAATGCTGTGATTGGAGGATGTAGTGATGGTTTGGTTTGAATTTGAAGAACTGCCAGAGCATTTAATGAAAAATCTAATTCGATACTGTTTCAGGACAAAATGTGCATACGGAAGAAGTGGCTAGGTTAGCGGTTTTGTCAGCAGTCAAATATCATCGGGTAAAAATGGATGCTAATGGAGACGTAAGCGAAGTATATTATATATATATATATATATATATTATATATTTATTACGCCATACTTATGTCGTTTCTGAGTTAGGAACGGATCCGATTAGAGACTAACTGCAGATACTTTGACCTATGACAGCAATTGCTAAAAATTACAAGCAAACTATTTTTTGTACACTTTTCCCTCCGACCAATGGGCATTGAAATTAATCAAAGTAAGAAATTTACGTCAAATTTTAAGCAAATGGTTATTGGTTCAACACTATTATCATTGAATAACTACAAGTAGAAGGGACACTGGGCAAAACGTCCACTAGGTGTCTTGGTTTGGCAGCCTGTCGCTGCAGTCACTCTATCAAATACAACACCCCTGTCATAAATTAGTTCCTTAAAAGTTTGTTCCTTTTGGGAAATTTCCTTTATTGCCTAATAAGAAAGGGAAGACCATTGTATATAAATTCTATAGTATTTTCATGAAGAAAAAAAGCTCGTGGCCATCTATGCGTCCAAATGTTATCCTAATTTTTGTTGACATTTTAGGCTCTGGACCTTTGGCACCTCATATGAGGAAAATTTGATAAAAGAAAATGCCATCGAATTGGTCAGAAAAGGTCAACTGGTCCCAGAAAATGGTCAGCCCTAGATAACTTTTAATCAAGGCTTAAACTTTCTCAAGGTCGCTCAAGGTCGCGCGCGATTTTTGGCACCTCATTCATGGGAAATGTACAAAAATTTAATACCACCCGAAAGGCCCTAAGATCTTTATAAAAGGTCAGCTATAGATTCTTTCTTACGATTTTTTAAAGTATTTTTTTCACAAAATCGTTCATGACCTTGAAAAAAAAAACTTTGAAAAAATCGTATAAAGAATCTATGGCTGACCAATTACTGAAACTAGCTGCCCTTTTATATAGTTCTAAGGGCTTTTCTGATGGTATTAAATTTTTGCAAATTTTTCATTATACAGGGTGTCCCGTACCTGAGTGGAAGTATTTAAGGATGTGATTCTTGGGGTAATTCTAAGAAAAAATTGTATAGGGGCAAAGTGGTATCTCCCCTCCCTGAGGCAGGGGGGAAGTTTCTGAAACATTGACTTTAAATGTAAAAAAAAAACATTTAAAATCAACGAAAACACATCTAATAATGTGCTATAATTTTTTTGAAAGCTAATACTTCATTCTTGCATTTAGTTTTTAAATGAAGTTGTTTAAGCCAATAGTTTTTGAAAAATTAAATTTCAATGTCAAAATTAAAACAAAAAATATGTGATTTTTTTTTCTTAAGTCGATATTTTTCAAAATTTTACGTAATTAAGTGCATTTTTTGTGTTCAGTATTCAATGCTCTCATTCTTTTTAAGTCCATTACCGAAAACCAAACGTAAAAATCTTTCTTAGTTTTTGAGAAATTAAGAAAAAACAAAAGGTACTATTACCAAAAAAGCCCGAAAAAAGGTGAAACTATTGATAATTCATGAATAAATTAAGTTTTTCGGGCTTCTTTGGTACAAGTACCTTTAATTTTTTCTTAATTTCTCAAAAACTAAGAAAGATTTTTACATTTAGTTTTCGGTAATGGACTAAAAAATAATGAGGACAATAAAAATTGAACACAAAAAATGTACTAAATTACGTAAAATTTTGAAAAAATATCGACTTAAAAAAAAATCACATTTTTTTTTAAATTTTGACTTTGAAATTTAATTTTTCAAAAACTATTCGCTTAAACAACTTGATTTAAAAACCAAATGCAAGAATGAAGTATTAGATATTATTATATTAGATGTGTTTCCATTGATTTTAGATGTTTTTTTTTGCATTTAAAGTCAATTTTACAGAAACTCCTCCCCCCCTGCCACAAGGAGAGAAGATGCAACTTTCCCCCTATATATTTTTTTTTTCTAAGAATAACCCTAAGAATCACATCCTAAAATACTTCCACTCAGGTACTGGACACCCTGTATATTCATGAAGAAAATCTATGGCTGACCCAATTACTAAAAACAGCTGACCTTTTACAACCGTGAAGATGCCTTTCAAATTGCATAATTTTTGTTATTAAATAACCCAAATGAGGTGCCAAAAGTTTTTTTTTTACCTTGAAACGAACTTCAAAATTTCATAGAAAAAATCAATGGCTGACCAATTAATGAAAATAGTTGACCTTTTATCACAATCTAGAAATCTTTCGTATGGCATACATTTTTGGCAATTTTCCCTTAAATGAGGTGCCAAAAATCGCGCGTGACCTTGAGAAAGTTTAAGCCTTGATAACAAGTTATCTATGGCTGCCCAATTTTTGGGACCAGTTGGCCTTTTCTGACCAATTACTGACCATTTAGATGGCATTTTTGGTTACCAAATTTCCCTCATATGAGGTGCCAAAGTTCCAGAGCCGAACGAAATACTGCAATACCATGTTTTTGTCCATACATTTCGTATGAAAAACAGAAAATTGCGATGCCCCCACCTCTAAATATCAATTCAATATAAATAGCCCAAATTTAAGGAGGATTAATACTTTTGGAGCCTCTTCCGACATTTTGAGACCAATCATGAAAAATACAAATTTCGATTTTCTTGTCACAGTCTAAGATATCCTATTCGCTAAGACTTTGAGTCTTGTGAATAAAAAAAAGCTAAAACTATTTTTGGACCAAGCTACATTTTATTTCTTAAAATCCAAATAAGTACATTATTTAAAGAAAGAAAAGAAATATATGACAAAAATATTTTTATAAAAATAGAGTTATTGCCACTCTCAAAGTAATTTAACATGAATTATTTGAAATGGGTGGGGTGACCCTTAAAAAAGAAATATTAAAAAAGTTAAAATATTAGATATTAATTTACATAATGCATACAAAAATTAAATTGAATTGAATTTAAACATTAAAAAAAAAAAACATCAGATAGAACCAGTTACAAAAAATTCGATACTCTCATTATCAAGATTAAGGGGCCAGTATTTAACTTGCTTCATAATTGTCAAATGAGAAGTTTGCATCCTAATAGCATGAGGGAGTCTATTAAATATTCGGCATGAGGAAACATTATAAAAATTTCGAAATGCGGTTGTTCGAAATACCGGTATAGACACTAGGTTCAAAAAATTTCCACGTAAACTATAACAATCAATTAATCTAAAATTGAGATTACCTGATCTTTTAGAGAAAATGTTTAGAACCTTATAGCAATGCATAATGTCGCACTGAAAGAACCTTCAAACCCCTAAATAGTGGAAAACTAGGGAAGAGGCGAGGCTTACCACAAATTTTCTTCAGAACACTTTTCTGTAAAACTAATAGAGGCTGTATTTTGTTATAATAAGAATCTCCCCAACAAGAAATACCATATTCTAGTTTGGAATGAAAAATGCCATAGTAAATCTTAATTAGCAGTTTAGAAGAGCAAACTTTACGCAAAAAGAAGAAATTTCTAAGAGTGCAACTTGAATACTGTCTAAGATGTTCTGTATGGTTATAAAAACTCATTCTAGAATCAATGATTAATCCCAAGTACTTGAATTCATTTACAATTTCTACTTTAAAACATTTATCGCTACAGTTCGTGGAATCAGTAAAAGTTTTAAAATTACCTACAGGTGGAGTTGAAAAGCTTAAATTTTTGACACTCAGTAGCATGGAAAAAGAGATCAGCATCAGCAATCTTTTGACCAGACAAACTAAAAAACATTATCCTATTTTTAGAACTAATTATCAAATTGTGCTCTGCAAACCAGATTCTTAACAAGCTGAGATCCCAATTTATATCAGATATAAGATTAAGACAACTATCTATATCATATGAAAAACCCACATCATCTGCAAAAGCTGTCAAAGAACCCCTAAATGGTAATCTAAATAAGGAATTAATGTATACCAAAAAAAGTATTGGTCCCAAAACCGAACCTTGTGGAGCTCCTGAATCTAATGTCTTTTTATCACTTCTTACATCATCAACTTTCACTCTTTGGGTTCTTTCATTTAGATATGATCTTAACCAGTCACTCGAGAAACCTCGGAACCCAGCATTTTCAAGTTTGTAAATCAATATTTCGTGATACACCATGTCAAAAGCTTTTGATATGTCAACAAATAGTGTGGCTGTATTCTTTTTTCTATCAAGGCTTACAAATATTTGAGAACAGAAATGTAACAACGCATCTTCGGTTGATTTATTACTTTGAAAACCAAACTGAACATCACTGAAAAATTACGTTCTCGTCAAAAAGCTCACTGTTCTGTTTTTCACAGCTTTTTCAAAAATGTTACTTATCGAGGATAAGAGTGATATAGGCCTTTAGTTACCCAGATCACTAGTTGCACCTTTCTTGGAAAGGGGTAAAATATTTGCACATTTAAGAGCAGCCGGAAATATTCCAGAAAAAATACTTTTGTTAAAGATATGTGCTAAAACTTCAATTATAAAACATGCTCTATTTCTTAAACAAACATTTGAAACACCATCATAGCCAGAAGAGTTTGAAGTTCTTAAAGTCCCAATTAATCTTAGAAGCTCTAAGCATGTAATAGGTTCAAACACAAAGCTTTGACTTTGAGCAGATTCATTACTACAAAGTGCATAAGATGGGGGACTAGAATCTAGAAGTCGCTTGTAGATTAAGTTAAATCGTTGAAAATACTCATTGAAAGCATTAGCAATTACAATTTTATCTGAAATCATACAGTCATTAACATTGACAAAAGATGGCTGTTTTTTGCACTGAGATTTATTGAGAATACTATTCACAATTTGCCGTTCATTTCTTATATTTCATTCGGCTTGAGTGAATTTGTTTTTAGAGTAACTATCTCGACAAATAGGAATTTCCTTCCTCAATTCAACACATATTTTTGTATATCTAGTTTTAAAACTCTGACTGCAATTCCGTTTTGAACACTTTTTTCTTAGTTTGTTTTTATACTTTACTTTTTTAAGCAAACTATACGTAATCCACGGCTTTAAACGCTTATTAGACTTTTTCGGAACGACAATAAAAGAGGCATCAGAAATGTATCTAGAAAGGATCATACGATTTGGAAGGATCACTTTCGTCAAAAACTTCTTCCCAAAACACAAAAGACAGAGTAGTTTTAAGCCTACTAAAATCGATTTTTTTGCTTTTTTTTTTATTCACAAGGCCCTCCTATGTTTGAGATTTTTGAGATTTGGGTATCTTTGCAAAAAAATATTGGATATCTGTTGAGGCACCCCTTTCCCCATGATGATTAAGTCTAGTTGAATTTACTTTTATGGGATTTCATCCCATTGAGATATTTTTTTTCGGGGATAATGGGTGCATCTCTGAAATGATTGCAGTGGGAACAAATCCCATTCATTTTACAGCAAATTGAATGCAATCTTTTAAGAATCCATGCATTATTTGCATTCGTTTAGGAAGCATTGGCATTTCTTGCATTCATTTGCATTCTTTTGGATTCTTTGCACGCTCTAAACGTTCTTTCGGATTATTTGAATTTTGTGCATTGTTTTGCATTATTTTTAATTTATTTAATTTATTTGAATTTTTTTTTGAATTCTTTAGAATTCATTTGAATTTTTTTGCACTCATTTAATTTCGAGCAAAGAAAAAATCCTCACTCAACCTTGGCTTGTTCAATTAATATTTTATTTTGATGGACAGATAAAGCTCAAGACTTAATAAATATTTCTAGTAAAAAAAAATTCAAATATGTCCAACTTTCTTCAAAAAATGATTTAATTTTTGATGATCATTGGTAAGGTAGTATCTATAGTTATAACGGGTGATTTTTTAGCTGGTTTGGTTTTGGCAACACTGGTTTTGACAGCTGACGTGTGTTTAGTACCTTGTGTCACTGTCAAACAGCTTCAGTTTGGTTTGCAATTTAACCATGGATCGTCTTACAAATGAACAACGCTTGCAAATTATTGAATTTTACTATCAAAATTCGTGCTCGGTTCGAAATGTTCATCGCGCGCTGCGATGAGGCTCATTTTTGGTTGAATGGGTACGTAAATAAGCATAATTGCCGCATTTGGAGTGAAGATCAGCCAGAAGCATTGCAACAGCTACCAATGCATCTCGAAAAAGCCACTGTTTGGTGCGGTTTATGGGCCGGCGGCATTATTGGGCCATATTTCTTCAAAGATGATGAGAATCGCAGCGTTACTGTCAATGGTGAACGCTACCGAGCGATGATAACAAACTTTTTTTTGCCCGAAATGGAAGTTCTTGACTTGCATGATATGTGGTTTCAACAAGACGGTGCCACATGCCACACAGCACGCGAAACAATGGCGCAATTGCGAGGCGAGTTTGGTGAACAGTTAATTTCACGTTTCGGGCCGGTCAATTGGCCGCCTAGATCGTGCGATTTGACACCATTAGATTATTTTTTGTGGGGGTATGTCAAGGCTAATGTCTATAGGGACAAGCCCGCTTCGATTGACGCACTGGAAGCCAACATCCATGCATTCATTCGTGAGATACCGGCCGATATGTGTGAAAGAGTATGCCAAAATTGGACTCAGCGGATGGGCTACCTGAGACGCAGCCGCGGTCAACATTTGCATGAAATTATCTTTAAACATTAAATTGCAAGGTTCAAACTATCGATTCAAATAAATATTTCATTCATTTTTTCGAATTTTTTGTGTTTTTTTTTTTTTTTAAAGTTCTAAACCTCTTAAAAAATCACCCGTTATATATAGTTCTATAAAAAGCCTCTAAATCTCATGTTGGTCTATTTATAAATTTAAAAAATCCCAAGATCAAACATTTTCAAATTCTGGTTAGTATAGTAAATCCATAAAAAGTACCGATATCTTGAACGTTGATCGCTCACTTAGGGAGTTAATCAGCATCATGTTGAGAAGTAGAATAATCAACTCAACATTAGGTGACTTCTCTGTTAGAAGATCTGTCAGCAGAGGCACACCGCAAGGTGGAGTCCTATCCCCACTCTTATGGAACATCGTAATTAACGAACTATTAGTTAATTTAGAAGCGGATGGTTTCAAAGTAATTGCATACGCTGATGACGTTGCCATTGCAATATCAGGAAAGCATCTTCAAATCATTATAACAATTAATGCAAACCGCTCTCAACAAACTACTTAAATGGACAGACAAATGTGGACTAGGTGTAAATCCCCACAAAACTGAACTTGTCCTCTTTACAAGGAAATATAAAATTCCGAATATAGACCCTCCATCAATAAATGGTATCCCACTTAACTTCTCAGATGAAGCTAAATATCTAGGTCTGATTTTAGACAAAAAGTTGAGTTGGAAACCAAATATACAAGAAAGAGTCAGAAAGGCCACAGTGGCACTTTTCTCCTGTAAAAAAGCTATTGGAACCAAATGGGGCTTGTCCCCATATATCACCCACTGGCTATACACAGCGGTCATCAGACCGATACTCACTTATGGGGTGGCAGTATGGTGGACTGCTTTAGATAAAATAACTTATCGTGATAAGTTAAGCAAGGTGCAGAGATCGGCTTGCATGTGTATCAGCGGAGCTCTCCGTTCGACACCTTCCGCTGCCTTAGATATACTGCTTAACATTACACCCCTCGATATATACACTAAACAAGTGGCAGCGAGCACAGCTATTCGTCTCAGAGCCATCTCTCAATGGTCCAATAACTCCATTGGCCATACTATCATTCTAAACAAATTCGAATCAATCCCTAAACACTCCGACTACACCATCCCTCAGCCGATTTTTGGCAAAAATTTCCAAGTCACAATTCCAACAAGATCCACTTGGGATGATGAGGAATTCTTGAGAGATGAAGCAATTCATTTCTACACGGATGGCTCAAAAACTGAAGAGGGGGTGGGTGGTGGCGTGTACTCAGAACGACTAAACATTAGTCTCTCTTTCCGTCTCCCTGATCATTGTAGCGTGTTCCAAGCGGAAATCCTGGCGATAAAAGAAGTTTTATCTTGGCTCAAAGAAAACGTATAATATCTACTTTAAATATCCGTAT
The DNA here is from genome assembly GCA_963921185.1 of Dasysyrphus tricinctus. NCBI lineage: Eukaryota > Metazoa > Arthropoda > Insecta > Diptera > Syrphidae > Dasysyrphus > Dasysyrphus tricinctus. Next base: position 58,424,670 of record OY992530.1, on the reverse strand, counting down.
CTTCTCAGATAGCCAAGCGGCCCTTAAATCACTAGGCTCTGTTTCTACAAACTCCGTTACTGCCCGAAACTGTCGATCGTCTCTAATGGAGATGGCGGAACAGTTCAACATTCACCTTTTCTGGGTGCCGGGACACAGAGATATTCCAGGAAACTGTAAAGCCGATGAACTCGCCAGGAAGGGAACTACTACACCAATATTACCTGACAGGGTGAATATTGGAATACCAATCGCTACTTGTAAACTTATGCTTGAGCAAGATTCCATGTTGATGACAAGCAGCAGATGGACAGGTATCACTACTTGTCTGGCGACAAAACGGATCTGGCCAACACTGGATCCGAAGCGATCGAAATGTTTGTTATCTCTTAGTAGATTGCATATTAGCTCCACAATTGGTGTCATAACTGGACACTGCCTCATAGGCAAACACGCCAATAGACTAGGCGTTCTTTCAAATGACTTCTGCAGAAGCTGCATGGACGAGGAGGAGGAAGAAACTATCCCACACCTTCTCTGTTCATGCCCTGCTCTTTCTCAAAGACGTAAGATATATTTACTTAGGAAATTTTTTCTTTGACGATCCCAGTGATTTAAATAAAATCGACATTCACAGTCTCCATCGCTTTATTAAAAGCTCCAATTGGTTCAATTAGCGAGGGTCATCTCGCAGTCTTTATGTGGTATCACAATGGGCCTATTCTGGCCTAAGTGTGTCAGTAGTTTTCCTGGCAGCCACCTTAACCTAACCTAACCTAACCTAACCGATATCTCAAAATAAATAAAAATAGACTTAAGGAGCTTTCATTGAACGACGACGATATATTCTTAAATAAGATTTCTTGGAAAAAACTCAATTAAAATTTTTGATTTAGATCTCTTACTGCCCTTTATTAGGTACTTTTGGGGTTCGTCAAGGCAGCCTTTCAGGTCCTCTCCTTTTCATTCTTACCATGAAAGATATTGTTTCAGTTAAAAAAACATTCTCATATCTCACCTTAACTACCCAGTTTTTTAGGACTACCTTGCAATCTTTTTCTTTTTCATCAGAACCTTTATATCAATTTGATGAATTTGTATGAATTGTCAAATAATTTCAATAAATTACTCTCATTTTTACCACACCAAATCAACTTCTCATCTTTATCTTCTCCATAATCAACTCATTTCCACTGTGAAGCCGAATCACAACCTTTGGCATATTATTTGACAGAGAGTTTTTGGTATAAGTACTATCAAAACCACCTTAAATTAATTAACTAAAATATTCTTGAAGGACGAAAGGAAAGTCTCTTCATTCATTGGCTATACTTTCCGTTGATTCTACGATTCTTTACAACTTTATCTTTTCCATCACTTACACCCACGTAGTTTAAGAAATCCTCGTTTATACTACATCTCATCTTATGGCTCCAACGAACTTATTATTTGCGTTGTGCGGCGGGTTAATTCAAACTTCAACTACTTTTACTTTAACCTCAGTTCACCCATCTAAAAATCCATCTTCTTAATCATCTTTCTAATTCATCCCAATCTTATAGCTACATATAAGTTTCATAGGTTAAACTTTTAAGTTTGAATAAGTTTCTTTGTGATGTTCCAGTAAGATAGAGAAAGAGCTTGTTTAAAGTAGAACAACTGGAGTTTTCACCCCACAAAAATTATAATATTCTAGTGTAATACACTCCTCCCTCTTCTACTTAAAATACAAATAAAAAGAAAAAGCATTGTCCTTCCCCTGAGTTTTATAATAATAAGTTTAAGGAACATTAATTACCTTGATCTTTTTTCGACAACTAATTATAATAAACAAAAAAAAAAAACATTTTGTGTGGCTAATATTCAAAAAATTCTGAGCTTTGGCCATTTTTACTTATACAATTATTATAAATTTAACAATTATCTTATTTAAATGTCAAGTTTGCAAAATTTTATTTAAGTAGGTAAAATATAGGTCATTGGACCCCATTTATTGCTTCTTCTACTGATCCTGGGTTTTCAATTAACCTTCTGTCAAAATTAACCATAAACCCAGGGGCCATCGCCAGACAATAAAAAGAAATGAATCTAAAAAAAAACGAAAAAAAAAAATTAAAATAAACCATTTAAAGCTGTTTACATTTTCCATTACATTCATTTTTATTCACAACCGCACAAACCCAAGTCCCAGATGAAAATTAAATTTTATGCTAACTGCTTATCATCAGTTCTATCGGACTAAACTTAATATTTATCCCTTGGGATACATTTAAAATGTTTACTTGGCCGTGAATTCACTTTCAAATCATCCCTTAGCGGTTGGTTGGCTATGATGGCGTGGGATATGGGGATGGGGAGGGGGTAGGAACCAAGAGCCCAAGGCGCGAAGTGGCCATTACATTGCAAAATCTTTTAGTATTCATTTCTATAAATTTTAATTAAAGTAGGCACTCAAGTTCACTCAACCTGGCTCCAGCAATGTCAGTCATCATTTTAAATTACGATAAAAGGTATAAATATTTAAGGATGAACAAGAGTTTTAAGAAAAAAATTTTTTTGTTGGTTTTTGAGTCCTAATTCATAGAAAAACATCCCTTAAAACTCATAGGTTATCGCGATATTTTTTTAACTTTAGACACTTTTTGCCTCAAAACTAGGCTAAGCCCAGAAAAATTTCAATTTTTTTGTGAAAGTTTTGAGGGTGATAGTTTTCAGTTTTTGATTTATTGACCATTTTCCAATTTTCTTATAAGAATACAAAAAGTAAAGACCAATTACGTACGACTGAAATGTACATTTAAATTTAATTTCCTACAATTTCACTCAAACATAAGCTTTGTAAAGTTTTGTATTTAATTGTGGTTGATTCTAGCATTTAATTTGCATCATCCACCACGTTCGGCAATTAAGTTAAAGGTTTATTTGTTTAAGTCAATATAACAACAACTGTATTCTACAGTAGCTGCTAGACACAAAAATTTAAGGCAAGTCACTCAAAATTAATGCGATCAACTTTGTATACTTGGAAAATAAATTAATTGAACAAATAAAGTTCAGTTGGTATAGAAATTGGAAGCGCAATTAAAGCCATTTCAGCCATTAATTTATTTACGTTAATAATAAACTTAATCTAAAAGGCGTTAAATTTGATTATATTGAAAATCCGTGTGGCTTCTGTGTGATGGTTTCAAACAGCGATATCAATTTCAGTAATGTTCCAAGGTAGGGTAGGGGCGGGGTGTGGTTTTGTGTGTGTTCGCTGATTCTCCCATTTGAAGAAGAAGCAATAAATTGATAAGCCCTTTATTGTGTTTAGACAAGACAACACACAAACGATATTGGATAGCTTTTAATATGAAATATGAAATCAATTCCCTGTTTTTTTTGTTTTTTTGCAGGTCTGTCTGATGGGGAAATACCACAATATTTTGTATATTGCATTAAGGACATGCTGGGAATGGGGTGTACGGGATTCTGCTGTTGTTGTGGTGCTTTTGGGTGAGTATAAAAGGAAATTTTATTTGAATCAAAACGAAATCAATTTTACTCTCGGTAATAATAACAATAATAGCCCAACAGCCTAACCGGGTTATGCCTTATGCAGGAATTTTTTTCTGAGGAAATTCATATCCATTTTCGGAATATTCATCATCTGATAAAGCTATACACAGGGTAAATGGGGAAACAAATATTTAGTGTTTTGGCACACATTTATGATTTATTTCCAAAAAAAAATATAAAATCAAAGAAACAAAAATAATATTCACTGGAATTTATACACATATATTGTAGCAATATAATCTGATCCTGAAGAATTTAACTGTTTAAAAAAAGGAGAATTGGACAATGGCTTTTAAAAAACTAGAAAAAGGAGCTTCCTTGAGAAGCATGCGGTTGAGATACACTTATATGAAAAATATGTCCCTGCTATACTGAGACAAAACCCAATACACAAATGTGTGTATTTAGTATAAAAAGTTATTTTTCTATATTTTCTCAGTTACTTTTGATCGATTTCTTTCTTCCTGAAAGAGCACTAGCAATTTATTTTGGAACCAGGGGAACCTGCACCGATTTTGATGTTTTTTTTTTTTTTTATGTAGAAAATGGAAATTTGAAAAAAGTGCACAGTTCAAAAATTGACGTTCTCAACAGGAAATTTTTAAAAAATACAAAAGCTAATAAAAAAAAAATAAATATTTCGTTCTTTATTTTCTTTGAACAATTTATTTAACTTATAAAATACAATCCAAACCATAACCAATACCTTGGAATTTCCTCCCAGACAATTTCCCCATCCATATATCCAGGTTAACAAGAAGCTGGATTGAGTTGCAAAACGAGAAATTTTTGTCATTTCTACTTTATTCGCTGAACTTACATATCATCGAAAACGTTGGGGTGGCTAAATTGAAAAGTTTATGAGGCTGGAAGACAGTTTGCAGATGAGAACCCCTTAATCGAAGTTATCTGAGATGCCTGGAGCATTAAAAAAAAAATCATCAAAATCGGAGCAGGTTCCCCAGGTTCCTGAATAACACACTATTTTCGGCTATTGTTCCTCCACTAATATGAATACCAGAGGCCCAATTCCTCAAGCGTGAATGATTTTTCGTGTACACATTCTATTCACGCCCAAAACAAGTGTGAATAAATTTGACTGATAGTGCACATGATATCTGCCAAAAATTAAAAACTCACTCTTGTGGAATCACAAAAATCGATAGGTACACGATTTTCCGTGTGCACAGAAAAAACTCACTCTTGCGGAATTGGGTTTTGTAGAAAATCCAGCCATATGATGACCTACACCCTCATAAATGTACTAGATGCGAGGTAAACAGATTTGTAGGTAATGCCTATAAAAACCATCGGTCCATGGGTTGCCTTGCGAAAAGTGGTCAAGCCTAAGGTTGCCACGCTTTGAAGTTCGATTTTTAGTTTTTTGTTTTCAATTATCTGACCCAGCATTAATTCTCAAACAGAGCTGGGAAATAATGAATCCTACTTTTAATTTATTTCAATTTTTTTTCAACTGCACGTAATTCGTATTTTTTTTTATTATTGAACTTTTCCAATTAAAATTAGGTGTAATTGTAATGAAAAAAACATACATTTCCATTTATAATTTTAATTGAAATAAACTTAAATTTTAAATTAATGTAATTGAAAAAATCCACTTCCCAATTGCATGCAATTGAAAATTGTAATAAAATAAATAAATAAATTGGTGGCGCAACAGCTCGTGGAGAACTAGGGCCTAGTGACTTACAACTCTCAACCATTTCTGTGTGCGTGTTGTTGGCAGGAATGGAGGGCACCTACAGTTTTTGCCGAGTCCGAACGGCTAGATGAGAAGCACTTATTCATGACAAGTTTACCCTTGGAGGATTTGTCAGTTCCTCGCAAGAGGCAGTACCTCAGATAAAACATTTCTGTTTTAAGGTGGCACGGCTGGGAATCAAACCCACACCTTCGGCATGACAGTCCTACGCACTAACCATCATGCCATGAGGTACTACTGAAAATTGAAATGGGTTTTTGCAAAGTAATTGAAGGATAGCGACTGTGTTTACTACATTTAAGGTATTTGTAATTCATTACATGTGTTTATTAACTTAAAATCACGTTAAATGTAATTGGCAAAAGCAATAAATGAATAATATATTTACATTTTTGTGAAACGATTACTTCAAAAAGTAATCATCACGGCTTTTTTGCAAGTACATATAATTGAAAATTTTCAATTACATGTAATTATTAATTGAATTTCTTCAATTACATTTAAAAGTAATTGAACAAATGTTTGGAGATTTCAATTACAAGTAATAGTTATAAGTGAACTTTTTATCATTATTTTTTAACTTATGAAATATTATTATTTTTAGATTTGAAATTTCAGTAGGATTAATTTGCTGTGTTCATTTGGCCCGCAAAAGTTCCAATTTTTTGTTCGTATAAGATGACCATTTAAATGACCACTTTTGACCACCCTTTAACTTTTGTTAAATTTGCAAAATAGTGTACTATATCTATACTCTATATCTACTATATACTCTTTCTATAAGTCCTGGACCAAAAATGAGAAATTAATTTCCTTTTTTGATTTCGAAGAACCTATCAGAGGTTTTGCCGTAGTACAACTGGTGTATAAGAGCATTAGCCTAGGTTTCCACTTGTTATTTACCAACTGACGAAAGACGCATTTTTGCGCCACTTAACAAAATGACAAGTGCAAACACTCCAAAAGAAGAACTGACAAGCAGGGTTGTCAGGTTTAAAAAATTGAAATCGCAAATGTTAAATATTAATCGGGAAAAAATCGCCAAATTTAAAGTTTTCCAATTCATAAATGACCAAATTCAAAAATCATAAAAATGCAATAAAATTATTTCTTTCATGTCATTTATTTATCTTTAGTATTTTCTCAATAAAATTGATACAAAAAAGTAACAACCCTTTTATTATATTTTTCTTGAAAACGTTCGTTTATTTTTATCTGTATATTTTTTGTTTCCAATTTACGGCAAAAAGTATGTTAACATAAACTGTAGACAATTTAATATTTAAAACCTTATGGTTTTCAAGATATCGTGGAAATCCGTCCCCAAAGTTTTTTTTTCAAGATGGGGCTTTCAACCGTGAAAATCGGGTTTTTATTCACACTGACCCCCCTACACAAATAAAAAAACCTATTTTTAACCAAAATGCAAGGTTCGGCCAAAGTGTTTTTAACATATCAATGAATTAAAGGTTTCGTTGGGAAAGCTTTCGGTAAAGGTCGTACCTACTACTTCCGCAGAAAATACAATTTCACCACTAGATAATATTGCTTGAGCACTTGTCGATGGTCTTGGGGAGTTCGGCTGTTCAATTTTCATATTCATTTCTAACCGGAATTTCTCTCTACTGGAGGTGGTATATTGGTAACGTTCCCTCAAAGGTAGGCACACGGATCATCTAAAAAACACGAAAAGTTAATAAACACATTGTTTCAATCGGCCCCGAAAATTTGTTTCAACCTCCCCCACCCTCTTACACACCCCTACTACTCACTTTGTTGTATTCTACATTCTTAACTGCGTAAAGGAAAAAACACTCAACAATCTCACAGAAATAGAGATATTTGTCCGTCCTGTGTTTCAACCGTACCCAGTCTCCGCTACCTATTAAAAAACCGTTAAGTGGAAATCAATATAAAAATGATTGAACTTGAACAATGTTTAAAGTAGTTTAATGATTTTTTTTGGAAAAATCTGTGGAACCATTTTTGAGAAAAAAGATAAAATTTTGTTGAATTGCAAAAAAAATCGAATGCCAGAAAGCGTTATTTGAAGGAGTGAGAGCCATGTTGGCCCAACTGCATTTTTCATTATTTTCAGTAGAGCAAAAATAAGGAGCTAATTATTTTTAAACACTTGTAGCTTTTAAGAAATTCGAAAATTTGAAGTTTTTAAAATGATGAACTTAATTTTGATTTTTTTGCAATATATGATAAAAAATAAAAGGTTTTTGATTTGGTACTAATGATTCTTCAAAATACCGTTATAACTGATCAGATAGGCCAATCTAGCATTCAAGCTTTGAATTTTCTTGTGGGGAGGCCTCTTAATGCAAAAAGTCCTATAAGTATATGGCATGGAGCTATCAATTCAAAAAATATATTTTGTTATTTCGATTGCAGTTAGGGCACTATGGCTCTCACTGCCTCATTTTTGGCTAGCAAAAAAGTTGGGGAACGACCTAAAAACACTTTGTATAAAGTTTAAAGAAAATCGATTAAACCGTTAAGGCAGAAAGTTTTTAAACAGACAAATAGAATTGTAAAAAATATAGTTTCTTTATTTTCCTTATAATCGTAATAAAATTCTACGAATTGCGAATGCATAGCTAGCCATATAGTACTTCTTGCACCTCCCAAAATGTGCCACAAAATTTGCCGCCCTGGACTTAAGGCTGACCAGTCGCTATGGTATACATGGTTTTGAGTGCATTGCCATTTAAACATACCCCCGCAATGAGTCAAAATTAACCTAGAGCAATTCACCCATTTCACCCACCGGGATAAACATTCCATCTATCCCATCTTAAAGGTAGAGTAAATGAATAGGTATTTAAATTTTTTGAAATAAAAAAAAGCAAAAAGTTTTTTGTTTTGGAAAACTTTGTGAAAACAAAAAAGATAGGTAGATACGCGATATCAACTACAATTATTACTCCAGATTTAGAGTCATCTAGATAATAGTTTAAAGCCCAGTAAATAGAGAGGTTTTACCGTATAAATGGTTCGGTAGATATGAATTTTGAATATATCACATGGTATGGTTATGGTAGAAGAAAATTCTAAATTTTGTTGGAGCAAAGATAGGCTTCAGAGTCAAGACATGCTTAAACAGAATTGGTCAACCGATGAATACTGGATAAAATATCTAAAAGTCTCATAAGTAATTTAAAAAAAGCACTTTAAAAACTCCTTACTCCATGAACCATAATAAATTGGAGATGATTTGAAATTTCTATCTTATACGAGTAGACTCTAAACGTAAAAGAGGGTGCCTTTTCCTGACACTGTTTAATACTTCTTCCTTTAAATTAATTTTCTTAGAAATTTGTTAAAAAAATTCAATTAAGTTAAACCCTCATTACAATAGCAAGCTAATTAAAACTTTTGTTGGACAAAGGAATTTAAATCAATTAGTCCATATTCGAAGTCTCTTTTCCTATTTAAGTATTATTTAATTTGCATTTTTCAGAGGAAATTTATACTTGCGAAAAGACATTCGAGCGAATATTCTTGGGTGCATTATTCGGAACACACGCACCACACTTTATTGCAGGATGGCGAAGTGATTTTCGTGATCAGGTATGTACATAAATTTATAGCCAATGAATTATTAAAGCGTATTAAAGTACTTACTTATAATTTTTTTTTTGTAAGGACGAAAACACAAGAGCCATGGTCTATTTTCTACATCATGCTACAAGTCTAGGACTTCAGTTGCCAGTTCTATTAGCTCATTTTGAGAAGGAAACGATGGTGAAGTAAGTTAAAACATAAGTATACATTTTCTATATACGTAAAGAACTAATAAATTTTAATTGTTGTTATAATGAATATGCGTGCTATGGCTCTATATCTATTTAGCACTAAAGTCATTGCATGTTGGAAAAACATTTAACTTTAAAAAGCGATTAAGGCAAAATAGATTTTTGTCTTTTAAAAATATTTATATTACAAGTTTGAGGTTAGATGTAGAAATAATAAATTTTGATCAAAGGATTAGATTTTAATCTAAGCTTTATAATCCTTTTCAATATAACCTTTACTTATAGGTAAGTCATAAATCACATATTGACAAAAGATTAAATATTAATATTTTCTTAACACATTTCGGAAGTAACAAAACACAGTTTAACTGGAAAGTTAAATACCCATATTCAGAAAATTGTGAGCGAAATGTTTCCTGTATTGTGATGAACTTCAATATAAGCTTATACTTGTATTTATACGAGGAATAGATAAAAGTTTATAGCTTATGTACATCATAGCAATATAACCTATTTGAAGAGTATTTGCCTTTATGTCTTTCCAGCTGATATACCTACTATGTGATGTACCTACGAGTCTGAATAATAGAACATCCGCCTTCACGGAATCAACATAAAAAGAAGAGATTTCAGTTGAATATGTTTTTCAATGAATTATTACTAGTAGGGTAGAGTGGGGCACTTTTCGACGGTGGGGCACTTTTGACTTTAACGATTATAATGAGACAGCTGCACCCAAAAAAATAATTAGTGTATTCAACCAAAAAGTTCGTTTATCTTACGAAACTTTCGTGGTGCAAAACCACGAATAATTTTCGTAATTTATACAAATTGGCTTTCGTGAATTTACAGAAATCATTTTTTTTTGCATTCGTTAATACTACGAAACTTTTGTATTTTTACAAATGTTGTGAACAAAAATTTAGTTGAATTAACGAAATTTTTTCCAAAAGTTTTGTAGAATATACGAAATGCTTTTGAATATTTTGTATATTCTACGAAATCTTTGGATTATAAATCAAGTACCTACAAATTATTTGTACGAATTCAAATGTATTTGTGTGATGGGCGGACGACGCACAGTGCGTCGACTTGTGGACAAAAATAAAAAAAAGTAAAAATGCAATTTCTTTGTTTTAAGCTCTAAACCTGTTCTGGAACATCTTGGAGTACTTAAATTTGTTTTTGTTTTGTTTTTTGTTTTTCTCTTCTTAGGGTATTAGCGGGAATTTCGTTAGAAATTGAGGTAATTTAAGCTGCAGTGTAATTAAAGGTTGAAATTTTGTGCGAACAAGTTAAGCTCGTGTGAGAAAAATATTTTACTTTTATAATTTTTCTTATTTAAATATTGAAAATGGATACATTGAGTACTTGTATGAGTTGTTGTTTTATTTTTTTCTTGTTTATGTGAATTTTGGTTTGAAAAAATGCTCTTTTTTAAGGCTTATAAATTGTAGAAACTTAAGCTTTAAAAAAAATGTTAGCAAATGGCAGCAAAATCTTTTATGCCATTATGTTCTGTTGTTATTGTGCTCTAAGAAAATGTTAACTTTTCTTGCTACTTCTTGCTAACCTTCAAAATATTTGACTTTTTGTAGGACAAGGTCAAACCATTAAAAATGAAAAAAAATTCGAAAAATGGATTTCTTTCGATAAAAAATCTAAAATAGAAGGTGTTATTCAATTTGTATTAAATGAATTGAAAATAAAAATTGTCCTGGTACAACTAAGAGTGATTTGGCGGAAAAAATGAGACTTTTTGACAATTTGGAACGTAGGTGGAAACAATGTACACGAAACCACGCTCTTTTTGCGAGACGCCACGGAGTCTGGTTAAAAACTCCTTTTATTCTTCCAAAAAGCATTCTCAATTTTCTAGAAAATGCAATATCTTGTGAAAAACTAAGTACTAGCCGTGGAAGACCGCTAAAAGCATTTTCTGATTTATCTCAGAAAACCAAAAAACGTAGAGTTTGTGAGCTTTTAGAATCTAACTCTACTGGAGAGCTAAATTCTACCATTGAAGATTTTGAAAATAGATCCGATTTTTGATTTTTAAATTAGAATTGTTCATTTTTGTGCACAAATTTCTATTTTTTGGTCTTATTTATTTGTGTTGTCTGAATTTATCTAAAAAATATTATTTTAAAATCATGTATTTGTGAGGTATTTGAAGATTGAATGATAGAAGACAATTTACTACTTTATAGTGTAAAATAAAAAATGAAAAATCATTTGAAAAATGATTAATTTTTTTTATTAATTTTGAGCTTTCAAAGTAATTTTTCAAAAATTGTTAACTATATAATAAAAGAATCTGTTTTAAGCTTTCAAAAAAGATATAGCACAATATTGTAAGTATTTCCGTTGTTTTGAAATAGCTGTTTTTCTATTTTCAGTCAATGTTTAGGGAATTTGTCCCCCCTTATAGAAAGGAAGGGGAAATACACCTCCCCTTCTAAGGAATTTATTTTTTAGGATATGTCCAAAGATGCTTTCATAAAGTATTGGCCTCTAACTTGGAAATATTCTATGTACTTCTTACCTTTGAAGAAACAGTCTTTTTCATATAAAAATAAACACTGAATCAAAAAAAATAAATAAGAACATTTTAACACAACCAGCTTCTGTACACTACAACTTGCTCTCATGACGTCACTGAAATGACCATGAATCAATATATACGTAGTTTTCCGGTTATTTCTGGTTTAATTGATCAAAAACCATAGATGTTGTAAGACGATAACATTGTTTTTCAATTTCTTGAATTTTTTTACTCCCCGTATCTTTCTTAACCTTGCTCCTACCGAAAATATGAAGAAGATCTTTTTTGTAGGAAATTTATTATTCTTTCATTTTGTAGTGTACACTTTTCCACTCAAACGCTTAGTTTTCAAAGTATTCCCGAAAAACTACAAAAGGGGACCTTTAAGCCCCCCTCCTGGCTATAGCTCGCGGCCCTGGGCTGGGGACTTTTAGTATGTTATACCTGGGGGTCACCCCTACCACATTTAATAATAACCCAGAGAGCATGATTTATTGCATTTATTTTTCCTTCGTTGACTGGACTATTATTAGAAGTAAACAATTTAAAAAAGTGGGCGTGGCGTGGTTGAACTCACCTAGAAAGTCAAATTCTCTAAATTTTATTCAAATCGTGCTAACCATTCTTAAGATATAAACCATTTTCAAAAGTGGGCGTGGCAGGGGGCGTGAAAATTTCGTTAGATTTTAGAAAATTTCTTTTTATTACATTTACAACAAATTTTTTTTGCAAAGTCAACTTAGTTTTGGAAAATTGATTTTTGTCCACCATCTCCATACAATCGACGCACTGTGCGACGGCTCGTGGAGAACCAGAGCTCCTGTGTATACACCCAACTCAAATAGGCATAATCGAACATAAGCTAAACTAAACTAATGTGTAGTTGGTCGACAATAATGGCGGGATCTAACAATTCTTTGCCGAGTCCGAAAGAGGTTGATAAAACCATATAAAACCCACTCTCATGAAAAGTGGAAACTACTGTTTGGATGATTTGTCGCTTCCTACAAGAGAAAGCATAAGCTATTATTCAATCCTGGAAACTATAAAAATAATAGTAGATCAAATGAAGTTTTCTAATTATTTCCAAAATTACTTACTTCTATTGCCTTTTTTCACCTCCAAACACTAACACGGCTGAAACACAAATGATGAAAATGTCTACCCATAATCACTTCATAGTGAAGAAAGTCTTTCAAATATTAAACATATTTTGAGTAAAGAAAAATTTTGTAAATTTTCAATAACATTCGTACTATCTACAAAATATTTTTATAATTATTTGACAGCTTTTTTGATAAATTTACAAATGTTTTTGTTATATTAAGAAATCATTTAGCATTTCCCCTATTTCACCCAGATTTAGTAAAATTAACGAAATGATTTGTACATATAACTAACATTCGTTCAAAAGAAATTTACGAAAGGCCTGTCGTAAATTGGGCAAATTGTTTGTAATGCAAAATTTTCAAAATTCAATTTTTCCTACGAAATATTTGTTCAGTTAACTAAATTTTGTAGAATGCACGATAAAAAGTTTTACGAAATTATTTCGTAGTGATTTTACGAAATATTTTTTTGGGTGTGATTTTCAAATTAATAGTTTGATGAGAATGTGGGTGGCATTACATTCTTCTATTGCATACGAAACTTTAGAGTTCTTCTTCAAACAGTTCATAAAATAAGACAAGCCTCGGAATAGAGATGGCGCCAACACGGAATTGCACTGATAATAACTTTCCTTATCGTAATCGAGATGGCACCACAACTAAAAAGACCCTCAATTTGGTCTCTGAGTTAACTCACCAAATTAGGCGAGTTAACTTGGAGTTAACTTAGGATTTCAATTGACTGAAAAACACGTTTCTGGAGTAAGCTCAGGTTTAACCCCGAGACTAGGATGATCAGGATTAACTCTGAGTAAAATCAGAGTTAGCTTATCCTGAAAATAAATTAACCCCGAGTAAACTCTGGAACAGTTTTTTAGTTGAGGATTGACTTTATCTTTTAGCATAACTTTCAATATCGAAACCGAGATGGCGCCACAGCTAAAAACACCCTCAATTTGGTGGCTGAGTTAACTCACCAAATTAGACGAGTTAACTCGGAGTTAACTTTCGAATTCAATTAACTGAAAAACACGTTTTTGGAGTTAACTCCGGTTTAACTCCGAGACTAGGATGATCTCGCACTGAAAAACTGGCCCTAAGTGAGTTAACTCTGGGACTAAAAAAAAATGCTGAGTTGTGTTGCCTCTCAATTTCGATAGTTAAATTTATTGACAGTGCAATCTATTGTGGCGCCATCTCCATTTCAATGAGTGAAATTTATAGAAGTGATGTCGCAATATTTTTTTGACAATAGGAAGATAAAAGTTATCCTCAACCGAAAAACTGTTTCTGAGTTAGCTCGGGGTTAATTTATTTAATAAGCCTTGGATGCAAAACGTGAGTTGAGTTTCTACGTTTGTGGAGAAATAAGAAAAAACATATTTTCAGGTACGAAGCTGCTAAATAAACTAGGATTACCTACCCTAAAAATTTGTGTTTCATTATAAAACGGCTAATGTGTCATATTTTTGAAATTAGAGCTGATAAAGAAGTTTCGGCCACAGATTAGGAATGAATCATGTAAAATAACCCAATCATCAGAAATGCTATTGTGCAGTGTAATAAATGAAAAACCAAAAATCATAAAAATTCGAATCGGTGTCCGTTATAAAAAAAATTAAGTACTCGTCACAGTACACAAATCTAAATTAACATCCCAGGTTATCACTACAATTATTTGTACTAAGGAACAATTATACTGAAGGGTTTTTGTATTACATTTTTTTTTTGGGGTGCATGCTTGAAACCGAAAATCCTACTAAATTCATCATTGCGTTTCTGAGAGAATGGACACACTGGCCACTATTCAATATGTTTGGTATAACCCGGAAGCTAAGCCAAATTTGATAGGGCTGGCCACGATACCAAACCAAATGATACTTTCGTATTTATCGTCTCGGTAGCGTCAAAATCGAAAAATAATTTTGGTATCGTCTCGATATCGGTCTCGTATATAACTCAGTTTCGTCTCAGTCTCGGTATCGGAATTCGTATTGTATTAGTATCGGTATCGGTATCGTCTGGTTTCGGTCTGGTCTTAGTCGTAAGACTTGCTTCTATGTTCTTGATCTTGTAGATGAACTCTATTTATATTTTTAAAAACTGTGAAAATGTCATCAAAATCGCTAGAGCCGTTTGAGAAACCAATAACAAGAACTGTTTGTTTGTAATGAATTAATAATGATATTCATAAACCTATTTTTTTCCCGATGCCAAAAAATGATACTACCGATTAATTTCGGTCCAAAGAGTTCGGTATGGGCTCGGTATCGTTTTGGGTGCTTTGGATCTTGCTTGTATCGTCTGGTAGCCTAAAATTTGACAATTTTATACTTAAAATTTTTTTTTAAAACTAAATTTCCTATCGAAATGAATGGTATTCAATAAAAAGAAAATGCAAGAAAAGTTATTAAAAACCGAAAAAAGAAAATTTTAACAAAATTGTCTATAAATTGTTTTGGAGCAAGGATAAGCTCAGGAAATGCTGAAATGAGATAGGAAAGAGTCTCAAGGCTTTGATATAATGTGAAATGTCAAGAAAACTTTTTAAATTAAAAAATTACACAGATTTATCCATTTATATTATACCATTTCTTAACATTGTTTGCAGTTTTTGCTCTTTTATTTTTGGTACTTAATGGAAAATTAAAAATTCCTTCTACCAAGTCTTATAATTAATTGACCCAGCCGCTCAGTCTGCAGGTCTGAAACAATTTAGAATCATCCAGAAAAAAAGCAGCGATAGTATAAATATCAAGGACATAAGTATCTACACTCTCTCATCTGCTTGTTACATGGTAACCCCTGGCACATACTTTTTAATCATGTCTTGAATCCATACAAAATTTTAATTTTTATTCACCCGTGAACGAACTCGTGAAGCTGTGTTAAGAGTTTTCGTTCACGAGCAATTCCCAAGCAAAATGTACGGGAAGTCTTGGTGAACAGTTGACAGTTCGATTACAAGTCATTTGAGGCATTGTGGTTTTGAACGTGAAACGTTCACAACACATTCGCAAGTCTGTACCTATGAGAAATGTCAAAAAATCACTTTCTCCACTCTAATGTAATAAAGTGCGAACAGCAACTTTTTTAACTATGTTTTGCTTTCGGCTTTTTAAGTTGGACAAATATACAAAATTTAAGGTATTTAAATTAAAAATTACCTTCTACAAGAAGCTTCTTTTTACTTATTAAAATTTATTTATTTGCCTATCTTCTTTTTACATTCAATAACTACTTTTTAACAAAAAAAAATATATTCATCTCTAGCTCGACTTTTTCCAAAAATCTCGAAATAATTTTGATATCCCGTGAAAATTCGGCTTAGATGGAGCCGACTGTTATCTTCAGCCCAAGTAACAATTTTAGCTCTTCAAATGCTTTAACAGCGTTTTTAGAGCAAATCTTAAAGCTCTTTGATTTCAAAAGAAGCTCCAGATGCGCTTCTAAAGCAAGTGTAAAGCATGCTTACAGCGAATTCATTGAGTTTGAGAGCTAATTTTTGCTCGAAGCCAGCTCTTTGTCAGTGGCTAGTATGGCCTTGAAGCTCTTTGGTTCATGATTCAGATATCTTTAAAGCAACATTTTTGACAGCACTTTGTTTGTATTAGTTTAGATAATACAAATGATAAATTAAAATAATATTATGGAGATGTATTTCATGTGTGTGATAGTAGCAATCGAAATGGTCATGTGATGTCGTGGAAATTAATTAAATATTCGCAGAGAAAATGTCGTGGTGAGAAATAAAATTAATATTTGTGACTTGTGAGTGCCATGTAAGTGATTTTTTAGTGCGCGTTTAGTTTTATCACAATTGTACTGAAGGTTCCTCGAAAAATAACAACGCGCCTTCGAAATTATTTATTTTACGCTGTGAAATATTTAAAAAAGTTTACCTAAACCATGTAAAAAATTGATAAATAAATTTAATAAATCATGAAATTAAATATTTTTGTTTTCATTGCAATATTTTATTGTGTTTTTGTTGAAAGGAAAGATTTTGCATTCGTTTAAATAAATAAAAAAAAAATATTCAATGATTTTTTTTTTCCGTCGCCATAGTTTTTATTATGAACATAGTTTGTCTTCAACCGAGCTCTTCTAGAGCTAGTTTCCACAAAATGAGAGTTTTGCGTTCAGTACTTAAAAAGTAGGGTGTTCGGAAATTGAAAGTCATTGGCTAATTCTAATTTCTGGAAAAAAAATTCTTGTTTATTTAAATTCTATTCAACATTCAAGTGCATTATGATTTCTTAGCACGTAAGCAAGTACTCTTGCGACTCAGCCATAGACTTAATATTATTTAAAAAAAATTTTAAATAAACTGTTTAATTGATTTTAATAAAAAAAAATGTGAATTTAGCATCTAATTTGATATTTGTGGTGCATACTCGGTATTCACCAGAAAGTGAAAGGAATACATTTATTTTCTAGTTTTGGTTTAATTTTTCCCGTTGAAGTCATGGCTAATATATTTTATTGTGGAACACCCTAATATTGAGTAGTAGTATTTTATTTGAGAGAGGTTTAGTATTGAGCTCTATAGTCGATTTGCTGTAGCTCTATCGAGTCTTCACATTTCCCAATACTCAGAGATAGATTTTATAATGCTCAGAGAGATTTCAGGCGCATGCGCTAGTGTTAACTTCACAAGAGTTTGTGTGAAAGTATTAGTAATTAAACTCTACAGCCGTTTTTTGTGTAGCTTTTGAAATGCTATTTTTTGACATTTCTATAAAGTCATGCGTTAGTATTTTGAACATGAAATTAAGCAGCTCTACAATGCTTCTTTATGTGCTGATATCAATAGTTAGCTCGTTTAAAAAACGTTGAACGTTATTAAAGAGCTATTTTTAAATCGTGAGTCGTTATAAAATTAATAGAGCTAAAAGTGTTCTGAAACTTCGATTATAGAACATCATTTTTAAATGAAATGTAGGGAGCTGTGCAATAATCTATTTAAGAGCTTAAGCTTTGGATTTCACTGCTTACAAGCTGCTAAAGAACAGTTTTGCTTCTATTAGCTCCAACGATGTTACTTGGGAGGTTGTGTGATCTATCAATAAATAAATTAAAATAAATAAAACACTAAGAATTCTAACTTTTAAAATTTGTATTTATAATTTAGATTTAAATTTTCAAATTATTACCACAACTTTAATTTTAATTCTAATTCTAATTTTAGTTTTAATTTTAATTTTAATTTTAATTTTAATTTTAATTTTAATTTTAATTTTAATTTTAATTTTAATTTTAATTTTAATTTTAATTTTAATTTTAATTTTAATTTTAATTTTAATTTTAATTTTAATTTTAATTTTAATTTTAATTTTAATTTTAATTTTAATTTTAATTTTAATTTTAATTTTAATTTTAATTTTAATTTTAATTTTAATTTTAATTTTAATTTTAATTTTAATTTAAAAAAAAAAAAAATTTAATTTTAATTTTAATTTTAATTTTAATTTTAATTTTAATTTTAATTTTAATTTTAATTTTAATTTTAATTTAAATTTGAATTTGAATTTGAATTTGAATTTGAATTTGAATTTTAATTTTAATTTTAATTTTAATTTTAATTTTAATTTTAATTTTAATTTTAATTTTAATTTTAATTTTAATTTTAATTTTAATTTTAATTTTAATTTTAATTTTAATTTTAATTTTAATTTTAATTTTAATTTTAATTTTAATTTTAATTTTAATTTTAATTTTAATTTTAATTTTAATTTTAATTTTAATTTTAATTTTAATTTTAATTTTAATTTTAATTTTAATTTTAATTTTAATTTTAATAACTAGCGACGCGTTTCGGAGTGCATAGCTACACCATCTCGCTTATACACTTCGAAGCTCACCGCTAGTTATTAAAATTAAAATCTAAAGTGGTGGTAATAATTTTAAAGTTTTAATGTTAAAATTCGTAGTGTTTTCTTATAATTTATTAATTTTTCTTATTGGTTTTTGTTAAATTTTTCTGCTTAAATTTTTGTATAAAATTTTTTAAACTATGCATTTTGATAGTAAATTTAATTTTGAACAAAAAGTTTTAAGTGTAAAATTGTCAAATTTGGCTAAGTTTTCGTGTTATACCAAACATATTGAAAAATTACCATTGTGACCATTTTCTCAGAAAATCAAGGGTGAATTTACAAGAATTTTTAGTTTTAAGTATGCTTATGCCCCAAACAAACATTATTCAATAACAAAAACTCTTGAACGTAATTGTTCCTTATTAAAAGGCATATATTCACTACTATTATTACCCCATAATTCTTTATACAGGGTGTCCCGGACCTGAGTGGAAATATTTAAGGGGGTGGTTCTTGGGGTTATTCTAACAAATTGTATGGGAGGAAAGTTGTATCTCCCCTTCCTGAGGAAGGGGGGGGGGGGGGCAGTTTCTGAAACATTGAATTTAAATGCAAAAAAAAACATTAAATATCAACGAAAACACATCTAATAATGCGCTAAAGTTTTTTTGAAAGCTAATACTTAATTCTTGCATTTGGTTTCTAAATCAAGTTGCTTAAGCGAATAGTTTCTGAGAAATTAAGTTTCAAATTCAAAAAAAAAAAAAAAAACTTGTAATTTTTTTTTCTTAAGTCGATATTTAAATTGCTTTTTTTGTGTTCAATATTCAATGCTTTCATTATTTTTAAGTCCATTACCGAAAACCAAATGTAAAAATCTTTCTTAGTTTTTGACAAATTAAGAAAAAACAAAAGGTACTCTTACTAATAAAGCCCGAAAAAAGGGTAAATTATGGATAATTCATGAATAAATTCATTTTTTCGGGCTTATTTGGGAAAAGTAGAAAGATTTTTAAATTTGGTTTTTGGTAATGGACTTAAAAATAATGAGGGCATTGAATATTGAGCACAAAAAAAGTCTTTAATTACGTAAAATGTTGGAAAATATCGACTTAAGAAAAAAATCACTATTTTTTTTTTTTTTAATTTTGACTTTGAAATTTAATTTCTCAAAATCTATTCGCTCAACTTGATTTAAAAACCAAATGCAAAAATTGAGTGTTGAATGTAAAAAATTAAAACTTATTATGAATTGTATTTTCGTTGATTTTTAATGTTTTTTTTTTGCATTTGAAGTCAATGTTTCAGAAAATGCCCCCCCCCCTACCTCAGGGAGGGGAGATACAACTTTCCCCCCATACAATTTTTTTTCTTAGAATAACCCCAAAACCACCCCCTTAAATACTGCCACTCAGGTCCTGGACACCCTGTATATTTTTTGAAATGCATTTAATATTAATCATTTATCAAAATTTTTAATAAAACATAAAGAATTGAAATCTCCTAAATTTCTGTACCTGGGATCTGGGGATGAACATAACTTTAGGTATTGGAATTTAATCTAGAATTTAGTTTTGGAAATTTTTCAGTCTTACCCCAATTTAAGCTTTAACTGTTAATCTATATGTTATACTTTTAAGGTGAAGGTGTAATTTTTGTTCTTAAAAAGCAGTAACACACATAAAAACCTTGCCGCTAGGACTATATCAGTGTTCAGTGAGTCACATATTATAGCTATACATATACATATATATGTGTGTAGTGAAAGCTCTATATCAAAAGAAATATTTTTTTATAATGTTTATTTTGTATGATATCTCTTGAAAAATATGTTTTGGGTTATTGGTTTATCTTATAAGTATACCTACATAGCTATTCTAGCGATGTCAGCACCAATATGAAAAGTCACCTACGCTGGAAACGATAAAAATAAAAATGAACCAATTTATGAATATGTTGTGATATCATTACATGCTCGTACCTTTATTATGAAAGAAATTTTTAGCAGGAAACGTTATTTCCGGTTTGAAATATCTCCTGAAATCCTCCGTTGTATTGTAAATTTTTTGAATGTTTCCTTTTTTTCTTGTATAGCTTGTATGGAATTTGAATCGGTTTGAAATATATTTGATAAATGATAAATACATTTTATGAAATTGAGCTCACGCACGTAAGTTAAACCGAGTTTTTAAACCAAATAAGAGAGAAACCGTATACCTGGGAAACAAAATACATTTTGCTCATTTGCATCATGTGCAATCAAAACTTTATTTTTTTCGAGACAATACGATTGAAATGAAGAAAAAACGTAACTGACATTTTGGCTATTATGAGTTAGAGCCTGTTTTGACATCCTTGGTAGGGTAATTATTTTATTGTTTAGTAAAAACATCACTATCTTGCCTTTTTAGTGGTTAAAAACGCTTACGAAATATGACGTATGCACAAAAAGCGATGCTTTTTTAAGATAAATTGACGTATCTGCATTTTTCATAAGAAAAATAAACGTAACTACCAAACAAATATTCGTAGATCCGTAAAGGAAAATTATTTACTTGCAGATACGGCAGATAGTCTTAAGATGAATGTTATTTAACAAGACTTCTATTAAATATAATTAAATGAATTTTTGATCAAAAATTAATATTTTGATTACTTATCATTTCCTTAAAGTGTGAAACAAATTCATCAAGAAAAACGCATTTAACTCGAAATGCCCAAAATACAGATACGTTTTTTCTTCTTAACACGGCAGTATTAGTGTATGATGATTAATGAAAGTAATGAGTTAACCATTTTATTCAAAATGTTTTATTCTAATTTATTATTTGTTTTGAATAAAATGATCGCTAGGGAAGAACATTTTTAGTGAATGGGGATCTTTAGGGTCGCTGGCGTTGTAACAAAATATTTGTAATAAGTGTTTTTTGTATCATCCTATGCATTGCATTAATATACATTTTGTTTTATTTCAGATTTATTGATATTCCAATAGAGTCATGCGGTAAAGCATCACCGCTACGCGTAGCTCTGCAAGCTAGTGCTCCTGACCTTTTGTTAATTCTTTTGAGGTAAGTTTTTGTTTGATTCTTTGAACCAATAAACAAATCCAAAAATTTTTTAATGCAGCAGACAACTTTTTTTTAGCAAAGATAGGCTAAGGACATGTTTAAAAAATTCAAAATGTCGTATTTATTCAAAACTGACAAAGATATACCTACTCAAACTTATAGTTCTACCTTAATTGTTACATTACTTTCATTGTCGCGTGCATCATCTTGAAAGAAGAATAATAGCCCAATAAAGTCACAACTCCCAAGATCACACCAATCATTCACCACATGCCATAGAATTCATTAGACTTTGGATGTTAACGTGTAGATGTATCGAGCTTCAAATATTGGTTTGGTTACGTAGCTGCGGATATGGAAGTAGTCATCATGCAAAAAGATTATTGTTTTCAGCGAAACTGTCACCAATTTTGAGCCATTCTGAAGCCCATAAGCAGAAGAGTGATATCAAAAGCGGGTAGTCATTTTGCTTCAATTGCTGAGTCAATTGAACCTTCTAATTATACTGATTGTTCGAGACCACATTATTCTTGAATTTCCTCAAGCTATTGCGATTTGACTGATGTTCAGTAGTTGCTGAGATCTTTCCTGCGTTCATATTCTCGGGATTAGGTGGACACTTTTGGAAACACCTGGAGTTTTGTTTTCCTTGACTGCATAAGATGAACACAGGAAGTTTTTGGTTTTCAATCGGCAAACCAGTATCACAATTTTTTTGTAAGGAAATTTCCGTCTACAGCTGTAGCTGACACCTAATTTCGACCGAAATTTCTATTCAAAGATGCATACTGCTTTGAAAACATGGCATCCACAATGGAGTTAAATTTGCTTCATTTTCCAACGTTGCTCAAGCGTGTAAATTGATCACATGGCCTGATATTATACTCAGTTTTTGTCTATTTTTTGTGAACATAAATGAAGTGTCGAAATAACAGAAGGTTCAAAAAGAAACCAACAGATGCCCACATTTAAAAGTATAAAACTCAACTGCTGAGATTGTAAAATATAAATATAAGTTTTGGAACGAAACGACCTAACCATTTAGAATAAGGCTTCTACTAGCCAGTACCAGTACCTACGTTCTGTAACTCTCGAATCGATAAAATCAGTCGAGAAACGTTGAAAAATGGAACAAAACTCATGCATTTTGTTTCAGTTTTCCTCGTTTCTCGACCAGTTTTTTCGATGCGAGAGTTACAGAACGTAGGCACAGTATTCAAAAAACCGAATTTTAGGAGCTTCTTGCTTCGTGCTCTCATCATTTCTTCAGACTTGATGAAAATCTCAAGTAATTTTGTTAAAAGAATGCTAAAACATCCTATATTACCACCTGACTTATTCAAACACAGTTCAATGTGTATTTTTTGGGTTATCTTTCAATAAGAATAGTTAACAAAAATCCTCAGTGAATTTAACAAACAATTAAAAACATGAATCTCATTCCATTTAAATGAGTTTACCCTTGCCAATGTTAATTGATTTTGAAAATGTTTACCCGAATGGTAGTATCTCCGTATAGGTACTCTTCTTACATTTATAGATTCAACGATTTCTTGTTACTTGATCAAACATACACCAAAGTTGACACAAGAATGGACTTCTACTAGCTTTACATTCCAATTGAAAGCACACACACATGAGTGGCAAAGCGAAACCAACTTAAATACCATATCAATGTTTGCTTAGGTTAGGTATAGGCACTCCCATTACAAACATGGAAAGAGTAGAAAATTGAATTCAAACCCTTAGGTGTCATGACAAAATTAATTCAAAAGCTTTAAAGGAAACTTATTGTCAGAGAATAACGACATGTTAATTAATATCATTCAAATATAAACGACCCTTCAGGCTAATGATACCTTTTTATTCAAAAACATGTCAGAACCTTTTTTTAATTTTGTGTTTTATTTTAATTTTTGGAAGAAGAAGAAGACGAACAAGGAAATATGTTAAATTTATCTGTTCGCTTTTGAATCAATCTTCACAAATCGTCCACTCTTCAATCAAGTAAACTTCTTTTACACCAAAATCTAAAAATTATGCAAATATGAATGGGCGTCTATATGCAAGTAGTAGTCAAGAAGGATCTAGGATATGTGTGTGACACATCCGTTCCAAAAATTCACTTCAGCAAGCTGTTCCTGTGAAGTAATTTAAGACCTTTTTCGTTCACGGATCACTAGACATGCTTACATCAAAAGTCCTCGCTAAAAAGATGATTTTTTCACTTCCTCTTAAGTATTTTGTTGAGTTCCGTATCCGTAGTCCTCTCTTGTAACCAATTGGGCGTTATTTCTATGCAAGAAAGAAAATCCGATTGCACGTGTTCAATTTCTTCAGAACAAACTATACCAGCAACCAACGCAGCGCAAGCATCAGAAGGAAGTTTGATAATATTCAACGACCCAAATGAAATGCATGAAAAAGGATGTGAAAGGATATTGCAAAATGTGTTCGTCCTACTTTGATGGTTGTCAAGAAGTAGGTACGGGCACTTTTCGAAAAGAATAGAATTTCAATTCCAAAGATATGTAGTTATTTCCATCATTGCATGCAACATGTGCAAGGAGCTTGAAATCAAATCCTGGGATTCAACAAAACGTCTATCGATGAGTTATACTACACCATGCAAATGTATATTTAGTATCTGGCAAGACATATTTAGCTATGGGAATTTAATTTTAATGCCTTGAAGCCATTTATTGAAGTGCTAAAGGATTTTCTTGAGGCCCGGAAGCAAACAAATTTGTTAAACTCTGTTAAAAGCTTTCTACCAGAGTGATTGATAGTAAATTAACCCTTTTGTTGATGTGTATGTATGTGTTTATGGTAAGGGAAAGGATTATTATTTGCGAAAGTTTCAAAATTTAGGTGATTTATTCTAGGATTTTGAAGATTTTCAATGTAATCCTAATTAATTATTGATTATAAATGCTTATAAGAAAGTATTTTATCTTTGTGAGAAGTCTTACATTTGCTTTTGATAAAAGTTCGATATTTTAATAGAACCCATAAAAATTAAATAAGAAAGGATTTTTGAAAGGAATTAAAATGTTCAAGAAACTAGAAACTATATTTTGATTATTTTGGGGTCTTTGAATAAATGTACATTCGATTAGTTAGGTTTATGTTAGTAAGCCCTTAAGTTATCACCAGGAAGGGTTTTGACTTAATTAAAATTTCTTAAATATTCCAATAAACCTACCCTAGATTTCGTAGAATTTTACTCACATTAGAAAAATGCAAAAATATTTTGATGAGATTCTCAGAAGGTCTTATATTAATCTATATAAGTAGATATAGGTACATAAACATGAGCTGTTCTTTTATGCATTGAGAACTCACATACTATAAACACCCCACTGATCTGAAATTCACAAAATGCATTTCTTGTTAGGTAAGAAGTGCATGGTAAAAAAAAGCTTTAAAAGTTTATATATAAGTGGCACTCCACAGGACATTATTAGTACCAAAATTTGTTTAAATCCATAGTCGAACTGCAAGAGTAAATTCAGACAAAAAGCAGGTATAATTAACCCCGATTGTGGTTAATTTTACCTGATTTTCAGCGTGTTTTTTTTTCAACACCGCCCTAGATCACGTTAAATTTTAGTCAGATACCTGATTTTAATGTCCTCTTAAGCAAACGTAGGTTTCTGGTATAGTCTGCATGACATCTTTTAAATTTAACACTGCCTCAAAATAGCAATCCCGTAAATTTTACAAAATAAATGTTGATAATTTATCTTGACTCAATTTTCAGTTTTATGTTAATTTTCCATCAAAATTACCTGTGTTTTTTAACATTAGTTTCACGTTGAAATTAACTAGCAGAATGCTACTTTAACAGAGGAAGCCAGGTTAAATTCAGCTCAATTTATTTAGATGGCCTGTGTGTGGGATTTAACACAGGTGTCACGTTGAAATGAATTAGCATAGTGCTTCTTTAGCAGAAAGCTAGGTTAAATTCAACAGGTAAACATTTTTAAAATAACCATATCAAACGTTAATGCACGCTGATTTATGATTTAATGGAAATTGACGGTTCACAGTGTCTCATTCTTACTTGTTTGGTTAAAGATATTATACGTCCTCAATGTCGGCCCTTGCCGACATTTGGCATAAAATTTTTGGAAAAAGCACCCAAAATTCAAAAGGAAAATTCGCCAAAAAACGTGGAAGTTACTCCGCACTTTTGGAAAAAGAGCCAAAAACTATAAATGGAAAAAACGCCAAAAAAAGATCAACTTTTTGGTTTAATTTCCAAATTTATTTTGGAAATCAGACCATAAATTGTGGCATATGTCCTTCAGGTTTACATTAAGTATTAAGTTAAGTATAATCAACGGCGGGGGGGGGGGGGCGTTCGCGTTCATACACGGTTGGCGCAGCGCACCAGCCGCGCCGCATGCCATGCGTGGTGTAGCCGGCGCCCGCCGCGGCAACGTGGCGAACGGTAGCGCGTGCGCTGCGGCGGTGCATCCGGTGCGTGGCTGCAACGGCGAACAGTAGCGTGTGCACTGCGGTGCGCCCGGATCACGGCGGCAACGGCGCGGCGAACGGTAGCGTGAACGTGCCACCCCCCCCCCCCCCGCCGCACAGTGGAACGAAAAGCTGAAAAAGTGGACATCGTGCTGTAACTTTTGAATAAATGGATGGATTTTGATGATTTTTTCGCCATTGTGTTTGTTAAATACCATAGATTAATAAAACATTGAAAAATATTTCATAAAGCATACGATTCCATATCTAGTAAAGTGCATTTGAAAACAAAAACCAAACATAAGAAAAATGGAATTTTAAAGTGTACCATACCTATACTAATTTAAATTCTAAATACTAACATCTTTTTTTTTTAAATGGTTCCTCAAATAATCAAGTAAAAAAATTTTGTATTTGTTTTGTTGAGATCCGTACACCCATTACCAATAAATTTAAAAATCTTCAAAAATTGAATCTATAAAAGTAAATACTATAACAATTTTTCTATCTGTTTTAACTATAGTTAAGGTAGGTAGATACTCATGATTGTATCCAATACTATGATTACTTCTTCGAATTAAAGAAATTTTTTATCAAAATGATGCATGCACAGTTTTGAAAATCAGCTTTTCTTCAACTGTAAATAAGAGAAAATGATATTTTTTCTCTTAAGAACATTTCAAATACCCCTCTTAAGAATATTTATAAAAGTGGCATGTATGTATTACATAAATCTATGTTCATATGTACTTACAATAAACACTATATCGCTATTAAAAACCAATCAATTTCAAATATTGTTTCCCGATACAAATTGCTGGAAACTTACATAAATAATAATTTTAGATCCAAATAAAGAGCCTTAGAATTATATAATAGCATTAATTTTGTTTCACAAAATTTCTTTAAGAAAATTGTGGAAAATTAAGACATGTAATATTATTATTATTATTATTATTTTATTGTAGCGAAAGTTAACATTTTTTTTTTCAACATAGCTAAATTGCACAATTTACATAGATATGGTTATATTCTACCTTACTAATGTCAATTTAAATTACAGTTTTTGAAATATTTAATCTTTTGAAAATTTTTCGAAGGAAACTACTAACAAAACCTTCATTCAAAATAGAAAAAAAAAAAAAAGATCTAAAATTAATTATATTATGATATCTGTCAGAATTACATAAGATGAGAGAAGGGGGGTGATGAGATGCTTGGTTTCATTCAACCTCATTACAAGCTAATTATGTTCCAGTAGATATCTTACATTCTATATAGTAAATATGTATATAAATATGATTTAACAAAAAGTAAATAAATAAATAATAAATAATAACAAAAAATAAATAAATAATACAAACAAAAATCAGTCTTAAAGCTAACTAAAATAATATCACAGATTGGGCTCA
Organism: Dasysyrphus tricinctus; assembly: GCA_963921185.1. Lineage (NCBI taxonomy): Eukaryota > Metazoa > Arthropoda > Insecta > Diptera > Syrphidae > Dasysyrphus > Dasysyrphus tricinctus. The sequence continues at coordinate 58,397,205 of OY992530.1, read as the reverse complement.
TCACTTTAACTAAATAAATAGTTAAATAAATAAATAAAATAATAAATAATAAATAAATAAATAAATAAATAAATAAATAAATATATAAATAAATAAATAAATAAATTAATAAATAAATAAATAAATAAATAGATAAATAAATAAATAAATACATAAGTAAATAAATAAGTTATTAAATAATTTATTAAATAGATGATTAATAAATTAATAAATACATAAATAAATAATAATTAATTAAATTTTACATAGCTAAATTAAAAACTAATAAATTAATAAATAAATAAATAATTAGTTTATAATTAAATAAATTAACAAATATTAACAAGTATACAAATAAATAAATAATTAAATATATTGATTAATATATTAATTGAATTATAATAAGAACATATTCAAACAAGAAAAAAATAAATAATAATATAAACGAGAACATAATGAACCTGTCATGAAACCAAACTAGAAATCAGCATATTGTCTGATGATTCACAGGAGTATTTGTATTTTTCATTTAACTTAAGGATTCTAGATTGTACATTTTCAATATTTGCCAAGGTGTGCAATTCTTCAGTAGAAAAATGCCACGGTAATCTTAATATCATTTTTAAAGTTTTATTTTGGCTTATTTGAAGCCTTTTTAAATGGGTTTTTGCACATTCACCCCAAGATGGTGAACCGTAAAACATAATAGCTTGAAATATTGATTTGAAAATCAAAAGTTTATTTTCAGTACTAAGCTTGGACCGTCGATTTATAAATGGATACAGAATCCTTATTGTGACATTCACTTTTTGTATTATGTGTTGAATGTGTATTCCAAATGTGAGCTTCGCATCAAGATGTATACCAAGATATTTAGCACTAGTACCCCAGTTAACCCTAGTACCACCAATTTGAAGGCAATTGCTTGGTAAGAGGCAAGCTTTTCTTTTACGTGTGAAAAAGACAGCCTGCGTCTTAGAAGCATTCAATTTGATTTTCCAGTCATTGAAGTAATTTTGTATTTTATTTAAATCAAATTGCAAGTTGGTTTCTATTACGGAACCAACTGAATCTGATGTATAAATACAGGTATCATCTGCAAAAATACCCTTTTCACAATACCTTAAACTAGGGAAATCTGATGTAAATAATATATATAAGATTGGGCCAAGAACCGAACCTTGAGGTACACCTGCTTCAATGTTAAACATTTCAGACAGACAATTATTAACAAATACTTTGAAACTTCTTGAGAAAAGAAATGACTTTATAATTTTTATCAGGTACAATGGAAAATTTAAAGTTACAAGTTTGTGTAGAAGGCCCTTATGCCAGACAGTATCAAACGCCTTTTCGATATCAAGTAATACCATTCCAGTGCTTTTTCCCTGCCTAAAATTATTTTTCACATCCCTTGAAATTCTGTGTACTTGATGCACAGTGCTATGATAAGCTCTAAAACCAAATTGCTCTGGAGGCAGCAGGCTATTTTGACTTATATGAACTACAAGTTTAGTTTTAATAATTTTTTCGAAGCATTTGCTTAGAGAACTAAGAAGACTAATTGGTCTGTAGTTGGAAGGTTCACAAGCACTTTTACCTGGTTTCAAGACGGGGATTATTTTTGCTGTCTTCCATTCCCTTGGAAAATATCCTATTTTAAGACAACAGTTAAATAGCTGTTTTAAAAATTTCATACAACACCTTGGAAGATTTTTTAAATATAAATTTTTAATGTTATCAAATCCTACAGCTTTTCTTGTTTTCAAGCTGGATAAAATAGTTTGTATATCTTTTAAAGAAACAAAACTTTCATCCCCTTCAATTAAATTTGTATCTATAATATCAACAGATCTATTGACAATAGTTTCAATCAAGTTATTACTAGGTACACTAGAATTATTACCAACAGAATGATTGGCATAAAAATTCTCAGCTAAGGCGTTTGCTTTCTCTGAGTTTGAAAGCATAAGCGTATCGCCTGTTTTTAAGGCTGGAATATGTATTTTACTTTTTTTAATAACTTTGACAATATTCCAAAATGGTTTACTTGATTTTTCTAAGCTTTGTAATTTACGGTTCCATGAGCTGTTTCTATAAATACTGATTGAATCCTTTATCATTGCATTAAGAATTTTAACTTCTGATAGCAAGAACTGATCTCTTGTTCTCATCCATCTTGTTCTGAAGCTATTTCTAATTTTTATCATTTGTACTATATCAGGTGGCAATTTGTTTGTACTGCCAAGTTTTACATTTTTTTTTGGTACAGCTTCTTCGACACTGTCAACAATGGAAGTTGTAAAATAAGATAAACTTTGGTCAATATCATTTTCATTTACTTCTCCTGTAAGAGGGTTAGCCATAGCTTGTAATTTATTGCGCATTTGTCTCTTATAAATACCCCAATTTGCATTTTTAATATCAAAAACTTCATTTTTTTCTACTATGGGAGTTCTAAAGACCCCTATATTAACTGGCAGATGGTCAGAACTTAGTTCTTTAATAACCATAGGCTGGCAGAAAATTCCTGGCAAATTAGTAAGGAACAGATCCAATGTTGAGGAATTCGATCGATTGTTTGTAGGGTAATAAGTTGGGTGAGGGGGGTACAAAATATCAAACGGATGTCTCATGTTTAAATTAGCTAATATATTTCCCCAAGTATTAGCTCTTAGACAACCCCAATTCCTGTGCCTACTGTTAAAATCACCACCTACTAAAAACACATCATTCAAACTAACTAATTTTCTCAAATCATTATTAAAATCAAAATGTTTCTGCGGAGAAGCAGCACCACCTGGAAAATAAGCTGAAAATATTTTTATTGAAGATCCATTTGCAAAAGGAATCTCAATACCAATGTTTTGAATAACTTTAGTATCAACAATTGGCATAAGTTTATGCCTTATAGTTTTTTTCACTACAACGGCAACACCACCACCCCTTCTCTCATCTCTGTCTAGACGATAACAATAATAATCCCTATTTGTCAATTTATCATTAAAGCTAAGCCAAGTTTCAGAAACTAAACCTACATCTACGTTATATTTGCTTAAAAAAGCAAAAAACTCAATTGATTTACATCGAACGCTTCTAGCGTTCCAACATATTATTTTCAGTGATAAACTGTTCATTTCGATGTATATAAATATTTAATAGCTAATTGTGCAATTACGTTAAACTGATCAGCCTTAGTAATACATTTACCCAAAAGAGTAATCATTTCTGCTGTCAGCTGATTGACTTCTTCCATCGAGAAAAGTTCGTTGGCCTTGTTGGTTGGAGAGATGTTGTTTGTTGTTGTTGTCCATGCATTTGATTCAATTGGAGCGGTGATAGACGGAGATAACACAGGAGCAGCATTGACACTTCTATGACGAGGTCTGAGTGGGGGAAATTCAGAAGTGTTTAGTCTATATGTTTGTGCTTGATGCATTTTTTGCACTGGTGGAAGTTGCCGTTTGTTTTTTGTTAGGTATCTCTCTTTCATTTCAACGAAGTTTTTGCGACCTATGCAAATGGGGTCAGTGGCCTTGTGAGTTTCATTGCAATTAGCACATTTGATGTTGTTAGATGTACATTTATTTGTCTCATGATTTTCGGAGCAGATCGCACAATGAATTTTTATGTGGCAATTTTTTTCACCATGCCCGAACATTTGGCAATTGAAGCACTGAGTGAATTTTTGTTTTTGTTTTTTTGCAAAGTCCCATTTGACTTGGGTCTTAAAAATGGATTTAAAGTTTTTCTTAAGATCAACAAGTCTGATTGAACCACTTTCAAGGAAAATTATATAAAACACGTCTAAAAACTGTTCGTGTTGTTTTTTAATAATTTTTATGTTTACGCATTTTAGTCCAAGAGAGATTAATTCTAGTTTTAAGGTGTCAGTTGGAATTTCATCCAGACCAAATAATACCACTTTAAATAATTTTGCAGATGGAAGATCGTGTGTAAAGAACTGCCAATTTTTTCTCGTTAACACCTCACATACACTTTTATGAACTTCATCTGTTCCACAATTTATTTTAATTCCTATTGACATTTTTTTAATGCAATAATCTTCAACTTTTGCCTCGCGAAGTAAGGAATGAACACTTTCAGAGTTTTTTTGCAACACACAAATTGACGGAATTTTGATTTTTTTTGCTGGGGATGATAAAACTACATCTTCACAATCAATGTCCGTATCTGGGTGGCATTGCAAGGGTGTATAGTACCCACACCTATTCATGTCATCAGAATTCATTTTACGATTTTTATTGCCGAAAGACACAATGTCTTCAGCAAAAGATGGAGATCGATTTCTTTTATGAATTTTGTTTTGTTTGTAGTACCGCACAGAGAGAACGTCTTATCAGTTCAAAGAGCCGATTAGTACAAATACCAAGACATGTAATATATAAATGTAAAAAAAGGTTCAAACAAATTTAAAAACAAAAAAAAATAATATTCAAAATCAAAAATAAGCTTTAAATGCTATTTTCACTCTCGATATCCTCATTCGGATCTGATAGATTTCTCGGAGAAGAAAAGAGATACCGGAAAGATTTGAAAGGAATTTAAAAGAAAAAATTTTGTTCTTCTAGAAACCGTTACACATTTTGTTCAAACAAGTAACCTCACACTTTAACATAGGTTATGTTAAAGCGCTGTTACGAAAACAGCGAAAAACGGGTATTTTCAATTTTCAAACGGTTATATCCCAGAAACGTGAGGTGATAGAATTTTTCTGACTTCGGATTCGAGTTCAGCACACCTAAAAATACTGTAAAAGTATATTTTGGTTTCTGTTACAAAAAAAAAAGATGACATGTTGAGCAATGACCAGTATAAAAGGTAGAGATTTTTTAAAGCTCATAGGTTAGCGGGGTCGGATCCGGTCGGATCCAATTCTTGTGAAATATTACTCACCGATAGCATAAAATTCCTTAAAGGTGAATTAGAAAGCAGGCATATGCAAGCATTTTTTTAAAAGCTTGTTGGAAGTTCTAGATATTATTTTTTAAAAGCAACTGTAAAAACCGGTGTTTTTGAATGGACAAATCTTTAATTTGATTTTATTTTCTTATTTAATTTTTTTAAACTAATCTTCCTTAGCTGAACACAATTTATTTCATTGAGTTATCTCAAAAATTGAATGAAAGGCTCGAAAAACCAAAAATATCTAGTATCACATTTTTTTTGGCTTAGAAAATAAGTGTCAACTTAAGCCATTATTTCATGAAAACCGTTATGTTTACAAACAAAAATTTTATAGCTTATGAAAGAGTGGGCAATTTTCAAAATATCACATATAAGAACTATGTTCATATCACAACAAAAAAAAATCACCTCATGACCAGAAATTTGTACTGATCGTTCCACTGTGCGCCGTCGTTGATTATATCATACTTGTGCATTTGATTTGTAGAACACATTTAAAACAACACATCGTCTTATAACATTGTTTATTTCAATTTGTCAATTTATGTTAACAGAGCATACATTTAGTAATATTTAGAAAAAAAAGCCCAAAAGCAAGTTTTTGGCGTTTTTTCCAAAACAAAAAATTTTGGTCTTTTTCAATATTCTTAAAGGAAAAAAAGCCAAGAAATTTTTGGAAAAAATAACCTTACATTCCGGAATTTACGCCAAACTTTTTGGATTCCTTTTCCTAGGAAAAAAAGCCATAACATTGTATGGAGAATTTTGGGCCTTTTTTCCATTTTGATTTTTTGGCGTAATTTCCTATGGCGTAATTTCAGGGAGCCCTCATATATACAAACACAAATAGGACCATGTTGAATTTTCAAAACAAGAATTTCAACTCACTTTTATACCAACCAAATTAAAAAAAGTACTCATACATCACAGTGTACCATATTGTTCCACAGAATACTTGAAGAAGATCCCGCCATAAGACGACACCCTCATAAGGGTACCATATGAGCGGTATATAGTTTTGTAGGCAGTGTCTAAAAAAACAGTTTGCGCTTGGGTTGCCTGTCGAAAAGTGGTTAAGGAATAGAAATAGGAATTATAAGCAACGTGATTTTTAGAAATTCGAAATTTCAATAGTAAACCCTCATATCCAGATTTTGGTTATACATACCCTCTCAAAATATGCTGTTGGCTCTTGAACTTGTATTATCATAAATATACAAATTTAAAAAATTCACTTCACTAAAAATTAAGGCTAAACATTAAATTTGAAAAACACGTGTAATAGTTTTTTTCATTATGTTTTTAATAATATATAAATATTTTTTAAAGAGCATCATTCAACTTTTTGGTCAATTAGTCTTTTTTGCAATTCTCGACTTTCAAGAGTTCATATCTCGATTCGCAAATTTAAAATTTTTTTTAATGATTTTCTTGTATTTCAATAATCTACCGATCGAAAAAGAAAAAAACTTTGTATCATTTTTCGTTCGGAAAATAGATTCTAGCTTTTCTCTTTCTTTACCCTCATTTACCTTTCTTTAATTACGAGTTTCCAAAATCACGTAGTTAATAATTTATAAATAAAATTTTCTTTATATGGTATTTTTTGTATAACCTTAAGGTTTACCATCTAAGCTGTTGTGGCAGATAATTGAAAAACGCCAAAAATTGAGACAGGCGAGGCAACCCATGCGCAAATTGTATAAGAAACTGTATTCCGCTCAACTGTTACCTTTATGAGGGTAGGTCGTCCTATGGCGGGATCTTCTACTATAAGTAATATTCGTAAAAACTGCCATCAAATTAGTGAATGTGAATATGTATCTCAAAAATGAGGCACCAAAAATCTTTCGTGACTTTGAAAAATCATAAGCCTATGACTGACCAATTAAGTTCTAGTAGAAGCAGAATCCCAGAGAAAAAACGTGGCCACAATTAAAATATTTAGCTGCAGACCGTGAAGGACGGCAACGATTTGTTGGCGCCCCATGCCCCAATCGGCGTTACAGGACTTGATGATGATGATGATGATGATGATGATGATGATGATGATGATGATGACTGACCAATTACTGAAACTTGTTGACCAATAAGCACAATCCATTAGCAGTCACTATACCACTGGTCTTTTAGATATTTTACTCTTCTAGCGAATATCCCATTTAAGAGGTTCCAAGATGAAGAGCCTCTTATTCTTCAAAATTTTAAACACTTCCCATATTTCTTAAAAAAGCGTTATAAAATCAAAAATTTACTTACATACATCCCTCTACTAATAGCCCAGGAAAAATGTACAAATAAATTGCCAATCTGCGGAAAAATTCCAAGTGAAGATTTTTGAATGCAATTATCTTTATTTGTGCCTAAGGAATACGCATGCGAAAGTCTACAAACGAAACTGGCTTGCGTTAAAAGTTATTCAGGGTTAAATGTCGAAAATACCGGTTTTCCACGTATAACTTTGAAACGGTACATGGTATTAAAAAGTAATGCAGACAAAACTAGTAGATAATATGATTATCTACAAGAAATGTTATAACACTTTTTTTTCTCTGACAGATGGTTAAGAAGATATCGGCGTTTCAAAAAACGTAAATTGACGAAAATATCCCTTTTTTGCGTATAACTCAGAAATGATGAATGTTATTGAAAACATTTGTAGGCAAAGTTTGTATACTATGTTACCCTCTATTAAAAAAAAAATTAAATTTTTTCTAAGAGTAATAATTTTAAAGATATAATTATTTGAAAAATTTCGTCAAAAACCTGAAATTCCAGACTTTTGCTTTTAAATCTTAAATAACGAAATTTTCCTAAAATAATTTATGTTCAGCTTATAGACTATAATGTAGTCTACAAAAAATATTAACACACTTTTTTCCACACGAGTGACCAGTAACAAGATATTGCTACTTCAAAAAGGTTAAGTATTGAAAATAAGGATTTTTCTCTTACCACTCTTAAACGGTATGCTCTAAAAGAAGATTCTGCTAGCGTTTGACCTTGAATAACTTTGAGCGCAAGCCAGATTCGTGTGTAGACTTTTGCACGAGTATTCTTTATGGTAATTTAAAGATAATTGCGCTTAAAAATTTTAACTTGGAATTTTCCCGAAGTGGTAATGCATTTTTCCTAGATATACTGCCAAAAAAAAACATATAATAAAAAAATTGTTTTTTTAGTTCACAATTTTCTCGAAAACTAGATGGCATAAAACCATCTGGTTTTCAGTGTTCATTTAAAAATTACAGGAAAAGTGTATAATAGAAACTAACATAATTCCTAATTTAATATTTTGAAAAAACAACAGTACCTATATAATTTTTTTCAGTTTTTTTTTAATGTTGGGTTTGAAGGTATTTTTTTCGAAAACTATTGGCAGGAATAACTTATTTTGAAAAAATAATTAAAGAACAAACTTGAAAATCTCAAAAAAATATAGTACTTTATTTTAAGTGTTGCCATTTGTTTAATTTTTTTTTTTTTTAATTTTAGTACTATTTTCAGAAAATTGCTCCTCCCGGTTAATTGGGGGGAGATAGACCCCCCCCTCAGTATGAAAAAATGTTTGTACTATGTCTCTCTAAAAAACCCTATTATTATTTTATGTCACTGGGCGAATCATTTTGGGCCGGAAAAACCAGCATTTTCGAAAATTGATACTTTTTGAAGTCTCAATATCTTTTTATTGGGACCTTATATCGAAAAAGTCTTCATAAGAGTTCTTATAGAGAATATAATTGTTTATACAAAAAGTATAAATTATTTTTCAAAAACTTCACCATTTAAGAGAAAGCCGCAAAATACCGTTTTTTTTTACTTTTGTGCATTTTATATAAAATATTATATCTTTTATATAACCGCAAACAAAAAATTTTTTTTTTATTTTCTTGTAGAAGGGTAAATTACCTACAAACTGTGTAAAAATAAAATTTCTAACATATACCGTTTAAGAGTGGTAAGAGAAAAATCCTTATTTTCAATACTTAACCTTTTTGAAGTAGCAATATCTTGTTACTGGTCACTCGTGTGGAAAAAAGTGTGTTAATATTTTTTGTAGATTACATTATAGTCTATATAGTCCAGTAACTATATACATTAGACCTTGCGTCAGGTCCGGTAGTTCTGATTTTTTGCTGAGTTGTTTATGATGTTGTCCTTGTATTAAATCTGATTTTTCGACCTCGAGCGCCGAACGCAACATTGGTAAAAATCCAAAAAACCGCGAATTTTTCGCGGTTTTTTCACTTATTAGCTATTTTAACCATTACGCCTTAGTTTCCGAATAAAACATTGCTCTACGAATTCAACCTTACCAAATTTGCTTCAATTTGAGTCCAAAGCCGGTTCTGTAGACATAACGGTTTCCAAGGGACGTCATTTCAAAATATAGAAATAAAAAATTTAAAACAACAAGTAGTATATACAACAGTGTAATAACAAAAACATGGTCTTTGACATATGCTGCATCAAAGCAATAGAGCGTGTAGATTGGGCCAAAAGAAGAAAACAATAGTACCGGATGGGGGGTATATATCCCCCCGTATAGGCGGGAGGGGCAATTTTAAGAAAAGTTGACTTCAAATAGAAAAATAACCATAAAGATACAATGGTAATATCTGGACGAAAATCCATTCCTCATCTCAAAGCCAGTAATCCATTCTTTATTTTTTTTTTAAATAAAGTTTTTTTAGCTGATAGTTTTTGAAAAATTTACTTTCAAACTCAAAATTTTGAGAAAAAGACGATTTTTTTTATTAATCTATTTTTTTTTTTAATTTTATGGTATTAAGTACTATTTTTGATTTTGATTTGCAATGCCCTTATTATTTCTTAGTTAAAAACTGAAAACCAAATGCTAAAATGACTTCTAGTTTTTGAGAAAACTGAAATTAACATGATCAACTTCACTGTTTTCAGTCTAGTATCCTTTTTCTTCGTGGTGGGAGGGCTCTGCCTCAGGTGCGGTAGTTTTGATTTTTAGATGAGTTGTTTATGATGTTGGCCTTAGCAATAATCCAAGTTTTCGACCTCGAGCGCCGAACGCAACTTTGTGAAATACGCAAAAAACCGAGAAATTTTCGCGGTTTTTTCAGTTATTGGCTATTTTAACCTTAAAGGCCTGGTTTTCGATTATAACTTTGCTCTACCATTTCAAAATAATTAAATGGGCTTCAATTTGAGCTAAAAATCAATTCAAATTGTGAACTTTTTCATCAACTTTTGAATTTAGAATGCTGCAAATCGAATTGAAGGGGGCTTATTCACCCCTTGTGTGAAATTGTTTGCCCCTTTTCAATAATTTTTGTATACTGTGTAGCGTGTCATGTTGGCTTTATTTTAAGATCTTAATCATGAAGATCGGATGAGTAGAAACGGAGTTATGATTTTTTAAAGTCAACCATATAAAACTGGAACTAAAACATTCGCTTCAGATAACTCACTGGTGGGTACTGAACTGAGTACTGTTTTAGTTCGAGTTTTATATGGTTGACATTAAAAAATCATAACTCCGTTTCTACTCATCCTATCTTCATGATTAAGATCTTCAAATAAAGCCAACATAACACGGTACACAGTATAAAAAAATCATTGAAGAGGGGCAAACGATTTCACACAAGGGGTGAATAAGCCCCCTTCAATTCGATTTGCAGCATTCTAAATTCAAAAGTTGATGAAAAAATTCACAATTTGAGTTGATTTTTAGTTCAAATTGAAGCCCATTTAATTATTTTGAAATGGTAGAGCAAAGTTATAATCGGAAAACCAGGCCTTAAAGGTTAAAATAGCCAATAACTGAAAAAACCGCGAAAATTTCTCGGTTTTTTGCTTATTTCAAAAAGTTGCGTTCGGCGCTCGAGGTCGAAAACTTGGATTATTGCTAAGGCCAACATCATAAACAACTCATCTAAAAATCAAAACTACCGCACCTGAGGCAGAGCCCTCCCACCACGAAGAAAAAGGATACTAGACTGAAAACAGTGAAGTTGATCATGTTAATTTCAGTTTTCTCAAAAACTAGAAGTCATTTTAGCATTTGGTTTTCAGTTTTTAACTAAGAAATAATAAGGGCATTGCAAATCAAAATCAAAAATAGTACTTAATACCATAAAATTAAAAAAAAAAATAGATTAACAAAAAAAATCGTCTTTTTCTCAAAATTTTGAGTTTGAAAGTTAATTTTTCAAAAACTATCAGCTAAAAAAACTTTATTAAAAACAAAAAATAAAGAATGGATTTCTGGCTTTGAGATGAGGAATGGACTTTTGTCCAGATATTACCATTGTATTTTTATGGTTATTCTTCTATTTGAAGTCAACTTTTCTTAAAATTGCCCCTCCCGCCTAAACGGGGGGATATATACCCCCCATCCGGTACTCTTATTTTCTTCTTTTGGCCCAATTTACACGCTCTATTGCTTTGATGCAGCATATGTCAAAGACCATGTTTTTGTTATTATACTGTTTTATATACTACTTGTTGTTTTAAATTTTGTATTGCTATATTTTGAAATGCCATCCCTTGGAAACTGTTATGTCTACAGAACCGGCGTTGGACTCTAATTGGAGAAAATTTAGTAAGGTTGAAATCGTAGAGCAATGTTTTATTCGGAAGTTAAGGCGTAACGGTTAAAATAGCCAATAAGTGAAAAAACCGCGAAAAATTCGCGGTTTTTTGGATTTTTACCAATGTTGCGCTCGGCGCTCGAGGTCAAAAAATCAGATTTAATACAAGGCCAACATCATAAATAACTCAGCAAAAAATCAGAACTAACGGACCTGACGCAAGGTCTCAGTGCTATGAAACTACAAGGTTACTGGACTAATAAGCTGAACATAAATTATTTTAGGAAAATTTCGTTATTTAAGATTTAAAAGCAAAAGTCTGGAATTTCAGGTTTTTGACGAAATTTTTCAAATAATTATATCTTTAAAATTATTACTCTTAGAAAAAATTTAATTTTTTTTTTAATAGAGGGTAACATAGTATACAAACTTTGCCTACAAATGTTTTCAATAACATTCATCATTTCTGAGTTATACGCAAAAAAGGGATATTTTCGTCAATTTACGTTTTTTGAAACGCCGATATCTTCTTAACCATCTGTCAGAGAAAAAAAAGTGTTATAACATTTCTTGTAGATAATCATATTATCTACTAGTTTTGTCTGCATTACTTTTTAATACCATGTACCGTTTCAAAGTTATACGTGGAAAACCGGTATTTTCGACATTTAACCCTGAATAACTTTTAACGCAAGCCAGTTTCGTTTGTAGACTTTCGCATGCGTATTCCTTAGGCACAAATAAAGATAATTGCATTCAAAAATCTTCACTTGGAATTTTTCCGCAGCGAAAGTACATTTTTCCTGGGCTATAAGAGATAACAGGGTTCATTACATTTTATTCCGAGATAGGAAAAATCACTAAAACAAAGTCTAAGATATCATATGTCATCAAGGGCCCATTTGCTGATATGAAACTTATATATTTAATTAAGTAGAAAATATGTATCAGCCTATGTGACAGTTTACACAAAGAAAACAGTAGAACATAACTGTTTAAGTTACTGACGGCCACTGTTGGTACAGCTTAGCGACAGGGCATTCACTGAAAGCCGTTCGAAAGGCTCAGTCATTTAGACTATGCCGATGACATATGTCTTCTGGCAAATAACATCCAGTGAGCTGAACGGGATGTGCCACACACTGCAAGTGAAGTGAGAGTCGAGTGGTCTAAGAATAAACAGCAAAAAAACAAAAATAATGCTCACGGGCCGCTCCACAAGCAGTATTATTCTACAAGAGATACCAGTGAATATCGAACAGTTTGACTACCTTGGCAGTATTGTTTCTGCAAACGGTGGGACGGATCTGGACGTTAAAAGTCGAATAAATAAAGCTCGTGCTGCCTTTGGTATTCTGTCCTCAATTTGGAAATCCAGTCAAATCTCCCTACGCACTAAGTTGAGATTCTTCGAATCTAATGTCAAATCCGTGCTGTTATAAGCTTGTGAAACCTAGAAGGTCACGTCTACCATTTCGAGGAAATTACCGACTTTTGTGAATCACTGTCTTCGCCCTATCCTAAATATTCGCTAATATCAAACGAGGAATTGTGGAGCAGGACAAGTCAAGAGCGGCTGGACGTCGACATAAGAAACCGTTTATGGCGATGCATTGGTCACACACTGAGGAAACCAAACGATGAAATTGCGAAACAGCCCTTTGAATGGAATCCTCAGGGTGCACGGCGGGTTGAAAGACCAAGAACAACATGGAAATCAACTGTCTTAGAGGAAGCAGAATCCCAGAGAAAGACGTGGCCACAGCTAAAGTACCTTGCAGCAGATCGTGAAGGATGGAGTAGTTTTGTTGACGCCCTATGCCCCAGCCGGAGTAACAGGATACGATGATGATGAATTGTTTAAGTAGAACATATATAAATATTTGAGTTTCGAATCAGCAAACGGCTCTTAATCACTGTCTAATATAGCATGTCACTATCTCAATATATTATCATGGTCTGATTGGGAAATAGAAGTCGTCACTCAGTCACGGTCTGAGGATGCATATGTCATTAAATAACTATTTTAAAAGCTGGGCTTCCACTGTCAATTTTGGAGCCTATTTTCTCCGACAGTGGAGTCCAACAAGTACTCTTACTACGGTAACGGTAGAACTCTGTATTTATGGTGTTCGTTCACATTGGATTAAAGACCTTTTGGTTAAAATTGGGTATGCACTGAAAAACTTATAAAAAACCTTTGCACGTAGGAAGTGCAAACGGGTATTTGTTTGATAATCTTGTCAAAAAATCGGCTTTTTTTTAGAGTCGGTGGTAACTGATATAGTTCTGCATTGCTGTAAATGTAATGTATCATTACATGCTTTCTTTGGGAATAATGATGACGAATTCTTATCAAAAACTGACAAGTTCACACTCCACAGGCCAAAAGTCTAAAAAACATACAAACATTTAAACCAATTTCGGATAGAAGGGAGAGCTCAAGAAAGAATACAACTATTCCTCTTCCTGGCAAATTCTGTCTCATAAATTTCTTGGAATTTGTATAAATTGTTCGATCCATCAAACTCTAAGTTGACGTTAGTCAGATGTCAGATATCCTTGACTTTCTGTCAAATTTAAAAAATTGCTTAGAAGATACAACATCCGGTCTAAAAATAATCACCCCTATTGTGACTAACAACTATCAAGTTATAGTTGATAAATGTTGATATTGTGCATTTAAAAACCCAATTAATCAAAGAAGTGCTAGTTTTTTCATTGGAAAATGTCAACTTTCTTGTTATTCGCAGCAATTGCATCATTCTCATTTCTCAATGATCAAAACTTACATCCATTGATTTGTTAACTATAAAATTTAAATATTAATCAACTATCAGTTGAAAGTTGTAACTCACAATAAGGGTAAATAAAATGGAGTTCTTAGATCGTTAAAGGTTTTCAAACTGGTTAATACATAGACCCAAAAGAAACCATGACGCAGTTACGAGACATTCATATCTAAGTTCAGTGATTTTTTTTTATCTGAAATTTATTAAAATGTCATTTAAGGACTGACGAGGTTTTGACAGAGAGCCGACAACATAGACACACAAGTTTTTTATTCAAAATCCTCGATCAAGCCTTATAAAGAATTGGGTTTAAGTACATCAAATAAAAAATGGCATTGAACTTAAATAATTTTTATAAATTCCTAGCTGCGCAACATACCTAAAGTAAAACCATTTATGGACGTTGAAAGGAGAACAAATATTTACATACAAATTCTAATATAATTATGCTCCTTTTGAGCATAGTTTATTTTTTAAAAGAAAAAAAATATCTTCCTGTTCAGAAGCTTAAACGAAGCTGATATAACATGAACACGTATAGTTAAGTTCTAAACAAAAAAATAAAACTACATTTACCATCAACAGGTACGGGGCAGAACCAAATCCACCAGACGGTGGCTCCTCAGCAGTACATGCACTCATGGACAAACTCATAGAACGTGACCGCCACTACATCTACCAGGACGTTTCCTGTTTGAATATCCTCCTACGGAATTTAACCCTCATTGAGATGCCTTGCGAGGTTAGTTAAGTTTGACTTAATGATGTGCAATTTGTGGAACGTGGGCGCCACAGCACCAGATTATTTATGTCCTTAAGCTACATACAAACGGACACATGCAGCTAGCCGACCCACACCACCCATGTATAGCCAGCAAGTCACAAATACGGTGCCAATATTGACAGGCCAAGGCGAGATATGAAGAGGAAAATATTCTTGTCAAACAACTCGAACTCGTTGTTGTTGTTGTTGTTGGAACTTGGAACGACAAGTATAGTGTATGACAAATTGAACATTCCGTAATTGACGCCAAAGGACATTAAGAATTCTTCATGTTTATATGTATTATGTATCCTGGATATCTGTTGCTGCTATAGAGTTCCTTTGGAATTTATACTTCCGTTTTTTTTTTTTAATTTTGATTTTTCTTCATGTAATGAGCAAAGTTATGTTTTTTTTTTAATACTTCAACAGAAAGGCATGTTTTATCTGCAAAAGGAGAGGTTCCTGGAAAAATACGGAACATTGCTTTTGGATAAAATAATACCAAAGGAGCAGGTTTTTGGAGTAATGCCACTCAAACATTTATGTCGGTAAGTAATAATTGCAGAAAAAAGAAAACAAATAGAACCTCATATTATCATTTTTCTTTATGTTAGACATACATAAGTAAGTAAAAAACTTTGGTTAGTTTAATGCGCGTCAGTAATTCTGATTTTTATTTTTTTTTTTATTAATTTTATTCAGAATAAGTTTGTATTACGGGCGTCAACCAAACTTTTGAAAACAAATTTTAATTAAATTCTTGGTAGTAAAGAACTTCTTTGGCATGTCGAACTTCGAATATTTACACAAACATACGCACTTTATCGTCCTGTTCCTTAAAAAAAAGTTCAACGAATTGGACAAAGTTTTTCGTTTGGAATTCGTATTGGATTGGAATGTTTTTATTGAAAAATTTTTATCTCTTTAGCCATGAGCGTTATGTTTGACGTAATAACTATTGAGAATTTTGATAGATCTGGCAAAATATTTGAATGGAATAATAAAACTTTTGAGATTGTAACTAATAAAAAAAAAGTTGTTGTCAAGTGTTAGCATAGTAATTGTGAAGTTTTTATGAAGTTCTACGAAGATTCTTCTTGTTTTAAGTTGAATGAAGTTTTCATAGTACATAAATGACTTTTAAGAGTTGCCACAATTTTATTCAAAGTCAGCTGAACTTGAAGGCCTCAAGTAAAAACAAAAAGATGTTTAAGTTGGGTCTTGTGTGTAAATGGAGATCCACACAAGTGCAGTGCATGCTGCGCATTATACATCAATTTATATTGAATAATTTTGAATGAACAACAACAACTTGTGTGTGTTACCACCAAGTTTATAGGCTGGAGTTATAGCTATTTCACGAGAGCCACCTCGATCATCAGACTCCTTTAGTGGTGCTTAGTCTGGTTATGCTCGTATAAATTGAAAAACTCTTTTCCGTCATATGGGAGCGAACCATGAACCTTGCGATTCAGACTCAGAGGCCGATGCACTACACACCGCGCCACTGAAGCCACATGGTTAGCTCTATAATCCAGGCAATATATGATTTAACATGGGCAAAATTGCAACAGAAGCTTTTTTAATTAATTTATGATCAGTTACCACTACTGAAAGACATATCCAAAATCGGACAAAATCCCTCCATGGGAACACCCCGAAAAACGGTTTTCAAAATGTCGGATTTATTGGTTTGTTGTTTTTGGTTGTAATTTTAAATACCCTGTGATTGTATCCTTATAATTATGTTTAATTATCACTGGTGGATCCGCTATGACATTCCCGAGTCATTACCCCCTCCCCCAGTCATGACCCTTCCCCATTTATGACCTCCCCACTCCCTTCAGAGCCCTAGAGAATATGATAGACCCGTCCAATCCTCACGAGTATAGAAAGAAACACTCCCCATTTATGATCCCCCTCATTAATGACCCCCCCCATACATTTATTTACATATATACCATATCTACCATAAAAATAATATATTTTATCTAAACATACGTTAAATAACAAGAGAAAAGAAATGTATGTATTCAGTCCAGGCAAACTAAGCAAAAAGTACCGTGAACGTGGGCAAAATAGCAACAGAAGTTTTTTTAATTGATTTTTCATCTGTAACCATTACTAAACAATATATCCAAAATCGGACAAAGTCCGACCATGGAAACGCTCCGAAAAACGGATGTCAAAAGGGAGGATTTACTGGGGTGTTGTTTTAGGTTGTTATTATTTCCATTACGTGTGTTGAAATCAATTGCGGATAGTTGATCGTGAAACACCCCAGTCATGGTATCCTCTGTCACGTCAGTTATGACCCCTCTGCTCTCAAATCTTAATTTTCAAATAAAAAAAACTGATGACAAAAATAAAAAAAAGAAACACCCTATTCACGACCCCCCCAAGCCATGTCCTCCTCCCAGCAAATGATAAACACGACCAATCTTCAGTAATGGTCCTAGAAAATGAGGACATAAATACATAGCTTTTGGCACGCTTACATACGCCCATATATTCTAGGGCTTGATGAATTTAAGTTATTTTGTGCATGCGCATACAAGCCCCATTATCTGCCTGAAAAGATTCTGGTTGTGATATTGCGGCCCGTGGAAGCAAATAGAAATAGAAGCAAGTTGCAACTTTCATGACCAGTGTTGTCACTTCCAGTTTGAAAAAAGTGGTAGATAAGTCTAAAAAATAGTGGTAGATCCAGATTTTTAGTGGTAGATTTTAATTTCGAGAAATTAAATAAGGAAAAATATTTTTGTTTTCAAGTTTTATTTTAGTCAAAGAGAACCATTTTACTCATCAAAGTATATTTGTGATTCTACAAAAAGTGGAAGAAGATGAAGATATTTTCGACACAACATTTTTGATTTAGAGCTTCCTTTCACATATTTGAAAGCGGCCCATGAGTAAAATAAAAAACAGCAATTTTATCGATATTTTTTTAAAACATGTGTTTAGAGGACTAAGCTTTTTTATTTTTATATTTAAAGTCAATTTTTTAGAAAATCGTACCCATTGCCTGATGGGAAAGATATAGTGACCTATATGAATATTCTTTTAAAAATCTAAGCCACCTTGATAGTAAGAGAAAATTGTATTAAAAAGTCTTACAAGGAAAAGTAGCATTAACTGCGCCAAAAACATAGCTGCGCATTGTACGAAAAAATAAAAAAAAAAATATATTATTAGGGTTTTACTTACGCAATATAGTAATGCAAAAAAATATGCCTACTTATATGACATTTATCCTGTAAATACTAATCAGGGGACTGAGAAACTGAACGGACAATCCATGACCAGTAGCACAAATGCCTTCTTAACAAATGAAATAGCAAATGGACGTGAGACCGTTTTATTTTAACCAGACTCAATGCTTCGCGCTATCAAATCTGAAACTTCGATAGTTATCAAAGTTAACGATATTTTTGCCTGTACAAAGTTCAATTAAATTTTTTTTAATAATATGAAGTGGTACTAAAAATGTTTTTGTATCATAAAAAGATATCTTTTTGAGTGTTCCGAACTGAACAAAACCAGTCATTTGCTAACTTTTTTTTTTGCGTATATAAGACCGGTTTTTTTCATTTTCATCAGATACTTTGTTTTATAAAAACTTTTTATTTTTACTAATTGGTCACTAGTAGGCGTATTACTGTACTAAAAAAAAAACATTTTGTAAAAGTAACGGATTTTAACTTCCAAATTTACATAAATTTTCTGTCAAAAAGTGTCTTTTAAGAATTAAAAATTTCAATATCAGATGATACAATTATGATTATATAATTCATGAAAATTGTGGAAAATAAATTGAATTTATATACACTGCAAAAAAATTTGTCAAACAAATACCGTTAGGTATAAAAAATTGACTGTCAAAAATGCGTTTTTTTCAAAATCTACAAGCATTTTTATTTTGTGTTATTAAAATTTTTATTAGGGTAAGTCGGTCGAATATGCCAGTGTGGGTAATATGCCACCTTTCAATATATTGCAGTTCTAAGTTGATGTTGGCAACGCTGACATTGCAATTCGCTCAGTTACGGTAAGTTTTCTGGGCACACGGATGCGAAAGTTATTAGGCAGTTTGGTTTGGAAAATATTCATGAAAGTTTAAATTCAAGTGTGTTTTTATTAAATTGAGTGCGATTAAAAACGGTTTTTTTCATTGTTTTTTAGTGCGATATTCGAAGGTTTCTTCCAAGAAGGTAAGGCTAATTTTGTGTACTTAATGTTTGTTTGTGCCTAGACTTGATATGTTCAGTTAGTTTTCGTTCAGGGATACTTTTATATTTTTTCACGTTTTGGGGTAAAATGCCACGTTTGTTTCGTACCAACTGGCATTTTACCCACTAAAGTGGCATATTACCCCCTTTGATTTTAATTTCTTTCAGATACGATAGAGATGGACCCAGATGTGACTGGGTGCAATGCTCCAATTGTCACAAGGATGCACGAGGACTGTCTCCAAAATGGAATCTGTCCAATATTTCCCATCGATTAAATGCCATATTAAATGTTTGCTGGCATTTCACCCCTTCAGAAGTGGCATATTACCCACACGTGTGGGTAAAATGCCACTTTTTAAGGTTTTTTAAAAACTTCATTTGCAATGAATTAAAAGCATTAAAGTTATGTTTTTATTCCTTTATTTATTAAATAAAACAGCAACCTAACGAAACTAAGAAAATCTTTTACTTAACTTGTCATTTACTATTTAATTTCAATTGTTTTCTGTTAAGTGTGGCATATTACACCGACTTACCCTAGGTTTTCTCCAATAGTGGCATGATAAAAATATGGAATTTTATGTTATTAAACATTGTTTTGCAAAAAATGCTTTAGTGTTAGCGACATTTGCTTTGAAAAACAGCCATTTTTTCCATTTTCTCGTTTTCTGAGAGGCTTTTACCAAAAACAAGAGCACAAAATTAAAAAAATTTTCCAATGATGTCCTAGAAAACAAGTTTATTTGTCCATAAACACCTTAATTGCTTTTATCGGACAAGTACACGCTTCACAAAATAAAAGAACTGCAATAATTTTTCTTTTCAAAACCACGTCCAGAGACTGAGAATCAGACACTTTGAAGACTTTTTTGAGTAATGAAAATATGTATATCAGATCTTAAAAATGTTGTCTGGGATATCAAAAAGAATTATAATTATAATAATATATGCCTTTTAAAAATTTAAATATAATCAATAGATCTAGGGTTGTCAATTGGTGGAAATTAGACATTTTAAAAAATCTTAGACATTTTAAAAAAAATTTAAGGAAACACTGACACAAATTTAATAATTTCGTCTTAGTAAGTGCCCTGATGATGTCCTAACTAAGACGAAACGCGTTGGCAAAACATATTAAAAATTATTAAATTTGTGAAAAAACAAGTGTTTCTTTAAATCTGTTAAAAATTTTAAAAAGCTGGTTTTCTTTTATATTAAAATTTAAATCATGTTTTGTGTATCACAATATAAGCAAGTTGACAAAAAATATTTAGTTCATTAGTTTAATATATGTACCTATTTGATAAGATCAAAAAAAAAACAATTTTAAGTAACTTTTCTTCTATTATTTCTGAATCTATTTCTTCACTGAAGTTTTGAATGTGGTGATCAAAATTCAAAACAAAAAACATATCAGGAAAGCGTATTATGAATAGGGCACAGCGCACACATTGCGTTGTCGTCGAGGAGGGTAGCCAGAAGAAGTTTCCCCCCTTTCCCATATTTTATAAACAAATTTGTAAGACACAAAAAAAAATCTACTATATTTCTATTTCTAAAAGAAATCAATTCCAATGGCTGCATTCAGGTAAGTACATAGAGACAAAAACTCACAGGATTTTTTTTTCTATTGAAAAATTTCTACTTAAAAATGTTGAGACTTTTTCACGAATGATCGGATTATCTTTGAATTTAAAATTTTGTTTGTTATGGATGAGCAAAAAGTGGTAGAATTTTTGACTTCAGTGGTAGAAGTGGTAGATTATTAAAATCTTGAAAAAAAGTGGTAGATCTACCACAATTGTGGTAAAGTGACAACACTGTTAATGACCTATTAGAGATTACATTTTAAGGATATTATACACCGAATTTGGAGTTGGTCCACATCTTACTACGATGATTTAGTTTGATCTCATTGTCCTTTGCATGGTAAAAAAGCAAAATCAGCAGATCAGTGTCGTCTTCTATCACAGTGGTGGTATGAACACGTTCTGAAGATGAGTTGCAGTACAAACAATGTCCACATCAGCATCCCGTTCTGAAGATGAGTTGCGGTACAAACAATTTCCACATCAGCATCCCAATTTGCGTTACTTACAGCAGATCCTTGTTTCTTCAGCAATTAACCAAAAAAGGCAATTATTTAAGGTTGCTTGTTATTTCGATAGGCTTGAAACTGTTCTATTTGCCGATTAACTTCATGACTAAGTCCGGGATGCGACTGTAAGTTTAGGTACATATGTATTGTGCTTTCCAGGATGTGGATAATGCAGGAATAGGAGGGGTAAGAGGAGCGATTTAGTGGAAGTTATGGCAATGGGGTGCCTCCTTGAACCATCCTGAGCTCTGAATGAAGTTCAGGATGCTCCTTAGTGGCAAAAGAGAGACGTCACCCATTTCGTCGAAAAAAATTTTTCTCCGAGGGCTGTTTTCCTTGTTCTGGCTAGGCTTGGGCATGTACAGAGGAAGTGAAAAGAGCCCTTCTCCGACTCTTCGTCCTGGCACCCTCTGCATAAGTAAAAAAAAAACAGGTTGCATAAGTATTATTGGGGTACCAAATTGAAGCTAAGACTGTCGTTATACGATATTGATGTTTGGACAGCTTCATTGGTTGTCTTGAGTCGAAATACTTTTTTAAAAAAAGGTGTTTTGCTTACACTTTCTGTTCAAAATTTGAAATCTATTAAAAATTAAATGAAAGTGGTAAAGGTCACTTTCTAAGCTACATTTTTGATATGATTTTACTCAGTTTTACTGTTTTTTTGTATAAAAAAGCAATGAAGCAACCTTGACAAGTCTGCCAACAGACGGTTTTTGTAAATGATAACACTTATGCTATCGGTTACTATTCTGTTTTTCAATAGGTGGCTATCATGAAATGAAATGAAATGAAATGCCTACTTGATAGGCTCAAATTTAATATCTCTACTGGTCTTTTTGTACCGTGTGACGTGTCATTCTTGATATACGGCCTTGAGGTCCAGTTTAATTGTAATAACACCCTGCAATTTTAAGAAGCGCTTGGGAGCTCATGACTGGTGGGGGAGGGGCTAGTTGACTGCGTCATGACTGTGGTTATTTTTTCAGTTTGTTGTTGAATATTTTGTCGTGTCTATAATTTTAGCTTGGGTTCTAATGAGATCATTGTGGAGAGGAGAACATGGCTGGATGGAGTTTTGAAGGAAGGAAGTTTTGACAGAGGGGGGGGGAGGGGTCGTAAATGGGAGGGGTTGTCTTTTTTCCTCAGTTTCTTAGACTTAAAGTGAAAAGTCGAAGTATCCATTATTTCCTCTGGGGGCCAGATAAGGGGGAGTGGGTTATGACTTGGGGAGGGGGTGACTGGGAATATCATGACTGGTAAGTTTTATGGCCCTCTCCTAGGATAAGCAACTGATTTCTGCACAGAAAAACAGTACAAAAACAGCTGCCAAATCAATCCGCCATTTTGAAATCCGTTTTTGAGGGTGTTCCCATGGACGGATTTTGTCCGATTTTGGATATGTTGTTCAGTAATGGATACTGAGCAAAAGTCCATCAAAAAAGCTTCTGTTGCAATTTTGCCCATGTTTGGGGTATTTTTAGCTTAGATTGCCTGGACTACTATCCCAATGCAGGTTTTCGTTGTTTATCAATTGCAACAGCGACTAACATTTTTATTAAACCGACTGAACAATAGCAAGCTTGTGTGTGTTAATAAAAATGCTAGTCGCTGTTGCAATTGATAAACAACGAAAACCTGCATTGGGATAGAGCTAACCATGTGGCTTCAGTGGCGCGGTGTGTAGTGCATCAGCCTCTGAATCGCAAGGTTCATGGTTCGCTCCCATATGACGGCAAAGAGTTTTTCAATTTATACGAGCATAACCAGACTAAGCACCACTAAAGGAGTCTGATGATCGAGGTGGCTCTCGTGAAATAGCTATAATTCCAGCCTATAAACTTGAAGGTATCACACACAAGTTGTTGTTGTTCATTCAAAATTATTAAATATAAAAAGATGTTTATTAAAGGAATATTATGTAATTACTTCGTTGATTATAAAGTTGGGTAAAACGTTTTTTTTTTAATCACTGCCACTACTTTACGGCTCATGGAGTCCTTATTTTGATAATTTAATGAGAAAATTTGTAAATAAGCCACCAAAAATGCAGGCTAGTACTAAAATTTCTTAAAAAAAGGAAGTTTTGCTGTTTTGTGCTCAGATTATTCTGCTAAGCCCCAAAGAAATAGAAATAAATTAGCATAATTGCAATTTTTGTGGCTAGGAATAAACTCTTCGAAGAGCTGTAGCGTGAAGTTAGGACCATGTGCGTGAAGTTGGCACCACCATTTCGGATTTTCAAAAAAAAAAAAAGTTGTGCTGTAATGTGCTCAACTTGTGCTGCCTTGTGCCGTAAATATTTTTGAAAAATTTGCACCGCCATTTTGGATTTTCAAAAAAAAAGTTGTGCTGTAATGTGCTCAACTTGTGCTGCCTTGTGCCGTAAATATTAAAAAAATCGCAAATTTTACGAATGAAATTTTTGCGAAATTTCTTAATTACTAAAAAGTGAATATTTTGCTTGATTTGCGCTCAATTTGTGCAGCCATATTCCAAAGAGATAAAAAAAATCCCATTTTTGTAACTTTTATGCAAAAAATTAATTAATAATTTTTTGTTGTAAGTTTTACATTTTTCTTAAAAACTGACATGTGCTATTTCGGGCTCAGTTTGTGCTGCCATATTCCGAAGAGATAACAAAAAAAATCGCATATTTGTAAATTTTACCATTTTCGATTGTGTGCGAAATTGTGCTCAACTTGTGCTTGCTTGTTCCGTAAATATTAAAAAAATAATCTATTAGCAGGTAAAACGATAATGCAACAAACTAAATTTGCACATTTCTTAAAAATATTTGGCACAAGGCAGCACAAGTTGAGCATAATACAGCACAACTTTTTTTTTTTGAAAATCGAAAATGGCGGTGCTAACTTCACGCTACAGCCCTTCGCAAAGCTTAGTTTCGGCCATAATAGATGCAATTATGCGAATTTTTTTATTGGTTCCTCGTAGCATTTTTTGAGCAAAATGAAGCACATCTTTTTTTAAAGAAATTTTGAGATTTCGCAAAAATTTCATTCGTAAAATTTGCAACTTTGCGAATTTTTCAAAAAAATTTACGACACTAGCCAGCACAAGTTGAGCACAGTATAGCACAACTTTTTTTTCGAAAATCAAAAATGGCGGTGCTAACTTCATGTTAGGACCGTCATTTTCAAAAAAAGTTGTGCTATACTGTGCTCAACTTGTGCTGGCTAGTGTTGTAAATTTTTTTGAAAAATTCGCAAAGTTGCAAATTTTACGAATGGAATTTTTGCGAAATCTCAAAATTTCTTTAAAAAAAGATGTATTGTGCTCAACTTGTGTCGCTTTGTACCAAAAATATTTAAAAAATAGCTAATTTTCCAGTTTTACGAATAAAATTTTTTGAAATTTCGAAATTTCTAAAAACTGAAAGTAGTGCTTATTTGTACTCTTAAATAGCATAAACAAAAAATTCAAAGGATTGCACTTTTTAGGACAAAAAACCATTTTGCGATTGTAGGTACCTACTTTATTCGGCTCAACTTGAGCTATTTCAAAAAATTATCAAATTTTCCAATTTTACGAATGAAATCTTTTTGAAATGTATTAGCACGACACAATACAGTACAACTTTTATTTTTTTTTTTACAGAAATGGAGGTACTAACTTCACACTTCGCAAAACTGTTATTTGGTCGTAAAAGTTGCAAATATGCGAATTTTTCAAATCTCTCCGGTGTAAAGCAATACAAACTGAGCACAAAATAGTACAATTATTTCTTTTAGAAAAATGTAAAACTTAAAAAAAATCACAAATTAATTTTTGACCATGGCGGTGCGGTGCTAACTTCACACTTCGCAAAATAGTTTTGTGGCCATAGAACTTGCAAATATCTATGTGATTTTTTTTTATTTTTTCGGTGCATGGTAGCAAAAACTGAGAAAAAAGAGCACAATTTCCATTTTCAAGAAATTTCAAAAAAAATTAATTCATAAAATTTGCCAATTTGACAATTCTTTTCTAGGCCAAGTTGTGCACAATTACAACACAATTTATTTTGAAAATGAAAAATGGTGGTGCTAACTTCACGCCCATGCACGATTATCGATGATTTGATTGATACAAAATGGTTATTAAAAATGATCTGAAATCAATAATATGATAAAGTTCTCAGTATCGGATTGAGAAAGCATGGAGATCGTAGCAAAATGAACAAAATTAATAACAAAACAGCATGTTTATGTTTTTATGTTTGTGATTTCAAAAATGAACGATAAGATACGCAAAGCGGCGCTGATATTGATCTAAGACATATTTGTCTGCAGCATGTGCGGGCAGTCTGTTAATTAAACTAGGAGTTTCGGCCCCCAATCGCTCGATGCACAATGCATTTAATGAAGAACTGCAGCGTTAGCAAGATTTTTATAGAAATGTTTTGACAAAAACAGTTCAAAAAAATGTTCAAACTGAATTTCCAGCAAAAAAAAACCTTATGATAAATATTATTGAAGACGATTGACAAAGGAATTATGTCCGAGTCCTGGTCGAGGTTATGTTTTAACATGTATTACAAAAACAACATGGGATCCCGGTTTCTATCCAGGTTAGGATTTGTCAGCAGTGTTAAGAATAGAGAAAAAAAGAGACAGGCTTTAAATGATGAAAAAGAAAAAAAAACATATGAAAAAAAGAGACTGATATACAGCACTGTTTTTGCATAAACCCGCACCGTTTTATTTTCACGGAGAGATCTATATGGGTTATGAGCGATAGTAAAACACGTCTATGTATATTCTACCTGGATGCACCTGGTGGAACTGGCAAAACCCTACTCATTTCGTAGGAATATAGACTTATAGATTGTTTTTCCATATTTTGGACAGCGTTCCGAACGCAGCCTTTGCTTTCCCGATTCGGCTGATTTTATCTAGTTTTGTCCCGCCATCAGCAGAGGCAATACTCTCAAGACATTGGAAACTCTCTACCACCTCTACTGGTTGTCCCGGAATATCTATTTGAGAAGATGAGGAAGTTCCAAGGCTGATCCTTTTTGTTTTTGCTGTATTGATCTTGAGCCCAACGATTTCAGCTTCTATCTCCACCTTTGTGGTCATTTGATGAAGATCCATGATCCTACGTCATCCTCGTAGTCCAAATGTTTGAGGTGTGATTGCAGATTCCACTGAATTCCACCATTTGCAGTCGACAAAGCTGCATGCAGCACATCACTTATTATCAACAGGAACAGTATTGCTGACAGTATACAACCCTGTCTAACCCCACTTTGGATTTCAAACTTCTCTAATAACCTTCCTTTATGTAAAAAATGATACCATAAGCCTTAAAAGTAGAAATCATTTAATCGGGGATGCCCTTACTGCGCAAAGCAGGCCCAGAGGAATTTTCAAACGCCTTTTCGAAATCGATGAGCAGCATGTGCAGTTGTGATCGATATTCAACGACCTTTTCGATAACGATCCGCAAGGTGTTGATTAGGTCACACAGGAAGATCCAGTGTGAAAACCTGCTTGTTCGGCGTCAAGCATGTCTTTTCAAGGTGGTCTTTTATTCGCTCCAAGACGATTTTTGCTATCACTTTGGCTACATCAGGCAGCACGTAAATTTCTCTCCAATTTTCTCACTGCGTAAGGTCTCCTTTCTTTGGTAGCTTGATAATCATTCCCTTTTTCCACTCCTCAGGAAAGCTTTCTGTTTCCCAAGCTCTCTCAATGATTGGGCGCAGGAGCTCACTCAATGTTGTTAGCGCTGCTTGTAAGAGCTCTGTGGGAATACCATCAAGTCCAACAGCTTTTTTTTTGTTCAGTGCTCTGATTGCGGTTAAGATTTTTTCTTTATACTGGAGGATATAGTGCCTATTGGGGAATTTGTTGTTACGGACGGGTTGACTTCGCTGGTGAAACATGATATAAGACCACAGAAAAGTCCTCCTTACACCGTTTGAGCTGGTCCTTATCCGTTACTAGCAGTGATCGTTGTATGCCCTTTACCAGGTGTTGTTTAGAGCTTTGGACACCTATATCTAAGCTCTTTGGTAGTTCTGTGAACGGTCCTCCTGTCACGGCGGGCGTCTTGTGCTTTTGATACCAATGCTTTGATATAGTTACGTTTATCACGTCACACGCTATGGTAAACTTCTCTCATCTTTATTCGATAGGCAGACTGTAGCTCATTTCTCCCTGCTACTGGAAGTGCTGCAATGCGAGCTTTAAGCTGTTTTCTTTCTTCCATCCTATCACTTTTTCTACCTTGCAATCGACCGACTATACTTTCAGCGCACCTGATATGAAAATATTTTCCTCAGCACACCAATGGTTTTCGATGGAGATAGGTTTCGTGCTAATGATTGGTCTCAATCCTTGTGAAAGGTGGTCCCCTAGTTGTTGGCGGACTGCGGGATCCTAAAGCCCATCGGTATTGAACTTGGGCATTCGGGTATTTTCTTGGGATCTCTGAGCTGCACCTGTGCGCAATACTACGGTAGCAACCATCACCTCTGCACCTCTTCTGTTTCGAACTCCTGGAGACTGTATTCTAAATCACCGACTGATCGCGAAGTGATCAATTTGGTTGGAAGTTTGCTTGTCTATCCATCGACACCCAACTGATTTTGTGGCACGTCTTGTGTTCAAACATGGCCCTACCTATTACAAGATCGTTGACCTTACAAACATCGACAAACCATTCACCATTGTCGTTGCGGTCTCCAACACCATGCTTTTCCATACCATCCCTGAGCCCATCATTGTCATTGCCAACCATATGGTATTCAAGTCTTTCATTACCATTATGATGTCTCCATGTGGTGTACTATCATAAGCAGCACTCAGCCGGTTATAAAGGCCTCTTCTTCGACAGGAGAGAACTCCGTTGGGGCGTAACACTGTATGATGGTGACGCGACGTACTCTAGTCCGGAACCTAGCTTTCATTATCCTGTCATCTAAGGGCTCCCAGAAAATTAAGCTCTTGAGAGATGTTTTGGAAAGCAGCAATCCAACGCCAGATTCACGTCTACTTCCAGTTGCATTTCCGGAATAAAGCCTAATACATACTTGTGAATCATGTCGTGGATCCATACAAAATTTGCATTTTTGTTCACCCGTGAACGTGCTCGTGAAGCTGTGTGGAGAGTTTTCGTTCACGAGCGATTCCCGTGCAAATTGTATGGGAACTCTTGGTGAACAGTTAACAGTTCGATTACGAATGAAAAATGCCTCATTGGAGGAATTGTGGTCTTTAAAGTAAACAAAAATAACTTTCTCCGCTGGTGATTGTTTACTTCACGAGGAAGTATGTATAAGGTTTAAAGTAGTACAGTGCTACGATTTGGAGACTTATACTTCCCCGAGCCCAACCATCTAACTTCACTTATCGCTAAGATGTCTATCTTATATCGCATGAGCTCTTTCTATATAATTGGAGGAATTTGGCATTTTAAGCACCTTCACTTCCGTTGCCAAGAAGCGTCTTCACATTCCAGAAACCATTGTCCGGGTACCTATCCTAGAAAGCTAGGCCTTTCGAACTTCTTATTTTAGCCTATTGACCTATATAGGCGTACGCAAATAGTTGTCCGGGGCCCGCCACGAGGAGGTATGACAAACACTTCACCATGACTGGTTTTGCGTTCAAAAACTTTGTAGTACCTCCTTATTTTTTTTTGCAGAAAGATAACCGCCAAGGAAATATAAGTTTAAACAAAAATAAGAATACTTCAAGCCATTTTAAGTCTGCAATTATCAAAATATTGTAATAATGTTATTTAAATCAACACACTCAGCTTTTTATTCCATCTCTTTGAGCGATTAACATTGTGCTCATAGAGCACACTCTCATCAGGCGCGGATACAGGGGGGAGGCAATGGGTGCAATTGCCCCCCCCCCCCTGGGCAAGAACGAACGTAGCATAAAATATGAATTTAATCAAATGTAATCAAAAAATATTCATTTCACGAAATTATTGAATACTTTTTGATGAAACAACCGATGTGTCTCACGTCTTTTAGCTGAGCCTTAATGATCATGCAGCGAAAGTGAATAACACATGTTTTTATGGGAGCAGACAAACTCAGGAGCTGCATGCAGCGCAGAGTTGCACGATGTATGTCTATACTTCTAAATTTGTTAAGCAGCGTTGCAGCAATGAGTGTTGTTGTTGACCTGGTTCAGTGGAGAAAAGTTCCGCTATGCACAAATAGCATTCAAATCGACCAATTGTAAATCTTATAACTTCGGTTTTTTATGTCTAATCTTCTGAGTTAAGGTCTTTAATTTCGTACTAGAGAGCAGATTGAGTCCCAGATCGATTTGATTTTCACTTTTCAAAATGCAAATGTGAATGAAAAATTTCACAATTTTGAAAAATAATGTCTCAGTTAGTTCCCCAA
The DNA here is from genome assembly GCA_963921185.1 of Dasysyrphus tricinctus. Lineage (NCBI taxonomy): Eukaryota > Metazoa > Arthropoda > Insecta > Diptera > Syrphidae > Dasysyrphus > Dasysyrphus tricinctus. The sequence goes on along the minus strand of OY992530.1, from coordinate 58,367,469 downwards.
ACCCCAACTCTCCTCTTCAAATTTGTAAATGTTTTTTTTTTATAGTTAAATGAAATGGGAGAGGTGACAGGGGCAATTATCTAAATTTTCCACCTTAAAATTGATTTTAATTTTTGAAAAACAAAAAAATCTTTAAAGTACGTCGATTCAATTAAACTCAAAAAATTCTAACTTTGTTTCAAATGCTCGGATCGCCAAGATTAATATATTTAAATGAAATTAAAATAATAAAATAATAAACTGAAAAATTTCATACCAAAAGGATGATTGAGTCCTTTTTATGATAAATATTTAAATGTGCTTTTACATTTAAGAGAGTACTTTCCCTAAAAAACTCTCTAAAGTGACTCTCGGATATCTGACGTCTCCTCTGGTGAGCTAGTTTCAGGCTGTGTTCAATCGTTCAGTTCTGTCGCTTTCATGGATGCGTCTTAGGAACTTCCGTGTTCCGCATTTTTAAACTAGCAAGGAGTACAAATTCGATGAAGTAGATCGGAGGAAAACAGGAAACTAAAGCAGAAAGAGTAAGGCCGTCACTTCCGTTGAGAAGGCGGATGGAACCCCTAAACCTAAGGATAATTGTTTTTGGCCGTTTTTAAAAACGTCAAGTCAACAAATAATTCCATCGTAGTCTTATGATATTTGCTATTATCAAAATAAAGGCAATCGTTCTGTTTGCACAACATCTTTTTTATCAACGTCACTCAATTTTGCGCATTTCGCGTACTCTGGCCCTCAATATTTTTGTCTTCAACTCAATTTTTTCACTACAGAATTGCACCGCAGATGATGTTTTCGAACATGTGACCTTAGCAAACTGCAAAATCGAACAAAATGCTTATGCACTTGTATTTTCCTTTTCGAACAAAAGACATTTGCAGTTTGCGTTTGAGAACATTCTGCAAAGGCAGTTTTGAAGCAGACGACGTTTTCGAAAACGACCTTTAACTGGGAAGGCCATTGGACAAGTTATCTTGTACCAGCTAAAGAAGAGGTTTTTTTCTTTCTTCAAATTTGAAACTTATTCACACACATTGGCTTGTGTGACCAGGGGCCCAATTCCGCAAGAGTGAGTTGTTTTCTGTGTACACAGAAAATCGTGTGCACATCGATTTTTGCGATTCAGCAAGAATGAGTTTAAAATTATTGACAGATAGCGTGTACAATATTAGTCAGATTTATTCACACTTGGTTTGTGCGTGAATAGAGTACGTACACGGAAATCATTCACTCTTGCGGAATTGGGCCCCAGGTGGGTATAGCGGGATGAGGTGTATTCGAATTTCCTGTAGACCTCCTGAAAATTTCCCCCCTGAACGAAATCCTGGATCCGCGCCTGACTCTCATCAACATCTGATTAGAAAAAAATCAGAATGTCTAGATGGTATTGTTTTTTTTTATCAGAGCTAAGAACCCAAGATAAAAAAAGAAGATTTTCATTTCACAGCTGAGTGCCCTGCTCTCAATTTATTTAAAGGCCTAATTAAAGGTTTGCTTTTATTTCCTCCGATCTACCTTAGAAAAAAATAGCTCTTTGTTTCTTCTTCCATTTTAATTTTTAATTAGCTATGCTTCATTCATAGAAATACAGATAATAATATATTCAAAAAAATTTCAGCATAAATGAAAAGGTAATGATTATGAATTCAAATCATCAACAAAAGACTCAATTTTCTTTTATTCAATTGCTTTTAATTAGCTTTTTTTCTCTTTACAAAAGTGCTTCACTTCTAAAATCCACAAAGGGAAATGTAACGATTTTTGCTCAATTAAAATAATAAACTCATCAAGAATTCAAAGGAACAACACAGACAACCATTTGAATCAAACAATTTTCCAATCAATCATCTCCTCCAACATCACTACTACTTGATCTAATCACATAAAACATAATTTTCTATTGCATTTGCAATATGCATGCGTCGTCCTTAATTTAATGCCAAGTCAGGGTTTCTATTTCTATAGAAATGTAAAAAGAAAGGAAATCCTGTTGATCACAATCCGGATGACATTTGACAAATTGCTAGCCTCGCATTTTGATTAATAGTCAACTGTGTTATAGTAATTGATCTAGGTTCATGGAAGTGGGGAGGTGTTCATGCGAATCATACTTCATATACACTCCCCGTCACTTCTTTTGCTGCTGTTGCTAACCTTGTGAAACTAATGTCAAGGCAAGGGACTTTAATAAAGTTAACGTTACACTCGAACAGCAGAAGAGAGTAAAGAAAAAAAAAATACCTAACAACAAAGCCATGGCATCTAGATTTTTCATTATTTTTATTTTGCTGCCACCCTTGGGGAAAAAAGTTTTACTTGCCCTCGATGCAAACTGAATTATTAGTTTTAATTAGATGTTTTTTTTTATTTTATAGAGTTTTTTGTTTGTTTTTATGTTTTTAGTTTTAATTTTTTTGTACCCTCATTTCAGATGCCGCATCCGTGATCTATTACGTGCAACTAATCAGCTACCTGATGGCATTGATACCCTTCGTCTACCAAGGAGACTTCAACGTTATATTGATTTAATGGAGGAATAGGAAGGACTCAGTTTTAATAAGAATGAATATTGGGTTAATTTAATATCATTATTAATTTGTATAATAAAAAAAAGAAAACAAGAGAAATACTTACTTGTATGTTTCTTCACTGACATTGATCTTTCCAGCGATACCAGTGGTCTCTGTGCGACTTGTGAGGTTGACAGTATTGCCAAATAGGCAATATCGCGGCACACGATTGCCTATTACTCCTGTCACCACTTCACCTGAGTGAATACCGATTGTTATTTGCTGAAAATAAATGCAAAATATTTAATATTAAAATTCTTAAAGAAAACGTTAAAAAAATTGCATATAACAATAATTTTGTAAGCTAATGGTCTTCCCATTTTGTTATTCCTCAAAGTCTCAAGTATAAACAAAAATTGGTTTATTCGCATCCTAGAGCTTTATATGGTGTCGAGGGTCTTTTATAACATTGAATAAAAAAAGTCTTACAGCTAAAAGGTCTTTTCTCAAAATTGTATTCGCAAACAATAACCTTAGATTAGGCTATACTTGGTTAATAAGCTGACAATTGACATTTGATCTTGTTACCATCTCACTTAGATCAATATAGATCCGTTTTGGTACCATAGAGATTTTGACTCCCGTATAACGAAATCAATGATAAATCCTTTGTACTATATGTCATTCAAGCCCGCTTAGGGCGTTGACGAAGCTTTGCTGAATCTGAAACCTTTTCCTGAAATGTCGGAGCGTTCTTCAATAAGTTATTGAAGAAATGTCTGTCGTCACATAATTATATGGTTGAAGAGAGATAAACGCACCAGTGTCTTTGAAGTGCTTGATCCTTTCCTTTACTCACACTAGAGAAATCACCCCTCTACCAGGCCCGTAGGAGGATGTGGCTCCTTGCAGCAACTAGTAGATGAGTTTGATAGGTCAGTGGTTGGTGTATTTGTCAGTTTATTTGGTCGGGAGCGCTACGATATCCCGCAAACCAAAATCTCGAATAACGAAATCTCGCATTTTTTAAAAAATCTCGAATAACGAAATCTCGCAAATTAAAAATCTTGTTTTTCATAATCTCGCAATTACAAAATCTCGCTTTTCACAATCTCGCATTTACAGTTTGAACCTAAAAATCTCGCAAATTTCAACCAAAATCTCGCAATTTAAAATCTCGAAAATCAAAATCTCGCAACTTCAAATTTCACAGCAACGAATCACACACGACTTTTAGAAATTTTTTTTTTGAGAATATACCTACCCAAGAGCACTTTGGATAATTTTCCTTCCAACTAATAACTGGACCTTTCAATAAAAAAATGTGTACATCCTTTATTACTGTTAATAACCTCTATAGCCATTTACGCGTTCATAATGGAACTAAAAGTATTTTCTTGTTCAAGGCCAAATACGAGTAATGCGATTTGCACATGACACTTTACAACTGGATGTACCATCTCTATGTTCTCTCTCGTTCTTGTTCTTTTGAAAGCAATAATATTGAAAATCAAAAGTTCAAATTAATAAATAACAGTGTGGTCTTAAAGTACCCAGACACTGGATTATATATTTTGCAGTAGATAGGATATCTCGCAAAATTGAATTGCATTGCAACAAATACATTTTTTTAATCAAAATCTCGCAAATTTAAATCTCGCACGAGATTTTAATATGCGAGATTTTGATTAAAAAAATTTATTTGTTGCAAGTCAATTCAATTTTGCGAGATTTTGATATGCGAGGTTTTAGTTTGCGGGATTTCGTTATTGCGAGATTATGAAAAGCGGGATTTTGTAATTGCGGGATTATGAAAAGCGAGATTTTGTAATTGCGAGATTTCGTTATGCGAGATTTCGAATGCGAGATTTTGATTTGCGAGATTTCGTAGCCAACCCTATTTGGTCAGGCTAGCTGAATAAGCTGATGGGGCTGTCCCTTTCCATCCATCACTGAAGCTCGTGCTTACGTGTTTAGGAGTGCCAACCACAGGTGTTTCGAATAGGTGCCCATTATCCGTTTTTTGCTGCCCCTACAAGAAATATGTGCGTTCTTCAGTCGTTTTCGTCCGTTCCATCAATGTTGTTCCGGACCCAGAGCATTGAGAGCATTGACAGTAGTAGTGAGTCGTATCCTCCGATAGGGAATTTTACGAATCTGCCAACTTCAAGAGTGATAGCTTTCATTAAGGTGGAAGTGTCAAATTCCAAAGTGCAAAGCGAAAAAAAAACACAACTCTACAGCTAATTTCGATATGATAAATTCGCCATAGTGCTGATTTTGACGTTTGTAAATGAACGAGAGAGTGATATACTGCTATTTGTTAAAAACTCTATGCTTACCTACGGTAATTTAGTTTGGTGGAACGTGACTATGAAAGCAACAAACCTGAAAACCTTGACAAAAGTTCGAAGATTAGCATGTGTAGGTATTACGGGGCGTTGAAAACCACTCTCACAGCGGGACTGGAAGCGATACTCAACTTGAGACCCCCTAGATCTATACGTGCAGGAATCTGCAGCATACAGTGCCCTGCGGATAAACCAGATCAAATGCTGGAAGACCTTTCACTTCCTCTTTTCCTAATAGAGGGGAGTGGGAAAACAACCAACCTTTCAGTAATGAATCTACGATAACTGTCCTCCCTGATGTTTCGAAGATGGACACTGCAGTTGGTGCAGGAATTTTCTCAGAAACTCTGGGACTAGCTATCTCCTTCAGACTTCCGGACTTTTGCAGCGTCTTCCAAGCTGAGGTTTTGGCAGTAACAAAAGCAGCTACGCAAATATCAATGATGGCAATACCCCGAGCTGATATCACCCTCTTTATTGATAGCCAAGCATCAATAAAAGCAATTTCTGCCAGCGAGATACATTCGAAGCTTAACACTTGCTGTCGTTAAGAGCTAAGGGTTCTTGGCATGCAGCATAATAATAGACTCTTCTGGGTTCCCGGTCACAGTGATGTACCAGGGGTACGAGAGAGCTGATGAGCTGGCGAGAACGGTTTCGTCACTTGATTCAAGTCATTCCGAACAACATATCAAAGTACCATTAGCATTAAACAGGATATTGGTAACAAAATATAATAAAAAATTAATGAATGATAGAATCGCCTTGAAACATGCGGTACAACTAGATAGTTATGGCCAAATTTCAATAAGCAGAGAACAGAAAAAATTATGCAAATGAACAAGAAACATTTCCGTTCCCTTGTCAGCATAATCACCGGACACAACCTACTAAGAGCACAAAATAAAATGAGGCTCAGGACATATGACCTTTGCAGAGGGTGCAGGGACGAAGAAGCACATGAGGATACCTTACACTTCCTTTGCCACTGCCCAGCACTCTGTCATTTAAGAAAGAAACACCCAGGAAATCAGTTATGACGACCTAGATGAACTTTCTAGATCTTCGGCTAATAGCCTTCTGAGCTTCCTCAACGCCTCTAAATGGCTTGACTGCTAACAGAACACAAAGGTTTTTACATTAAGCCTAGTTTACAGTTCCCCTGCAATGTCATGTCAATGTCATGCAAAACAATGGACCGGCAATTGTCCATTGCCAAATGCGAAAAAAAGTGTGGTGAATAAAATATTTTTTTTTTTTGATGGTCGGTTTATACTTAAAAAAAAAATATGTTCACCTCAAAGCATTATTTGCAGGCAAATGGTTTTCGCATCCAAAAATAATTATTTTCCATTTTTAGGCCTATAGTTTGTTAATTAAGGGTAAATTGATGACTCAATGGGTGGTTTAGGACAAGGCAAACGTTTTTCGCCTTGAATATTATTCAACTTGGTGCGCAGAATAGGTGGAAAATCGTTTTGAAAATTTTGATTTTTTTTTCGCATGGGAACTGTAAACTCTGCCTTAAGTGAAAAACAATTTCCTAGGATATCACAACGGATCTACATAGATCTAAGTGTGACGGTAACAAGATCAACTGTCAGCCCTTCTACCTAACCTAACCTACCCTCATGTATATCCTCGTCACCACATTCAATGCATAAGTCATCCATACTGAGTTTCTTCTTTTTCTGGTCGTAACCCAATTATTGATTGTGTTGGAAAAAGTTGTCGGTCTTTTTTAATTGAAATTTTAGGCCATAGTTTTCTGGTAACAACACCGGTATCAAGAAAGCCCCATCTCTTGCATAAGATTACTATGTGGGACCTGAACTGTTGTTTCTATCTGATTAAGATCAAGTGCTGATCATATTATTGCCAGCTCGTCAGCGCTTTCATTACCTGAGACACCATACTATCACCGGGAACCCAACAGAGCCAAGTACTCTTAGCTCTTCGCGACATCAAGTTACTTACTGCGATTTGATTTCAATGGCTATCAATGAAAAGGTTGTATTGCCATCATTGAGACTTGCCTATAGAAGCTTTTGTCAGATGGTTAGGCGTTGTAGGACGCGGTTAGTCACTGATTGGCGTTAACATGACAACTTCCAGTGATGCAACAAGTTCTTAAACTCAATTGTGCTTATTTTGCCTCCAAGTGGTAACCATCGGATACTGATCTCGTTCATCCGGACTTGACTTGTTAAACTAAAAAGCGCGCGTGCTGAACAAAAGACAAAAATAACACTATAATCTTCTGTCGGTAATAAATGGCTGTATAATTCAGCTGCAGTCTTGAACGAGCCTATCAGAAGGATGGTGTGCGGAGGATGAATTCTGTATAGAGAACCAACGATACGGTGCCCCCAACAGTTTTGATGACATAAACCGAGAAGAGTGTTCCAACTAAGGCACCTCTCATTTAATCGAGGCGGCAGTGGAAATTACCTCAGATGTAATCAACGGTTCGGTGGCGTCTACGGTTCCAGTCAAGCTGAACCACTTTGTGAACACCTTATACGGGCTAGTACGACATATTTGGAGCTCAGGCCTATAAGACTTCCCGCCCTTGGAGCTAAATTGTAAGGGTCCCATTCCTAAAACTTCTACTAGCTCTCTCCCCTTACTCCTCCTTTACCTACGTCTCACTTATCCTTGGGAGCGCAATGGAACCATTGATATCCGAGTGAAGTGATGAGGGGCCACCCCTTTTTAACCTAACTTAACCTAAGTGACTAGTCCTCCAGGATGGGGGTGGTGCCGTCGTCGGTGTGACGTCCCGGACACGTAAAGAAATTTTAGTTGCGAAGAAAAAACAAGCCTCGTATATAGACGGATTAACTGTTGACGAACCTAGCAAACGAAATAAGGACAACGAACTTCGGAACTGTAGGTGGAATGTTTTGTCTCTCTATTGCCCTCTAAAAGTACTTGAGAGTGCTAGGACGCCATATGGCCCTAGGCTCAATGATAGGAAAATCCCTATGCACACCTCCGCGTGGTAGAGGGCGGGTAACGCTAACGTGCAGGGGGACCGAATGGATGCCGGGATAAGCAGACAACCCAGCTATGCTGGTCAGGGCACAAACTTGTCCTCGGGATGGTTAAAAGCCCCCTTAAGGCGGATGAACTGCAGGTGGCGGTCAACGGCATGATAGTCTGGTGGCGGAGGAGCTTTTTTTGGTAAAAGGCCAACGGCAGCAGCAGGTAGCGTCTGTAACCCATATTGGGCGGCTACAAAAGGCGTCTGTTTTCCCACAGTGGGCGGCCTCGAGCAGTTATGTGTTTGACCATACAAAAGGCGGGTGTGCCTGTCAAATCTGAGCTTATGTATGTTATTAATCATATCTCGGAAAACACCATGGTGGAAGGATATATGCAAATACATGAATTATGACAACAAATGGAATTGAGTCCCCAAGAGGTAATCTTTTTATAGAAAATCCTTCTGTAGCTTCGGCTGCAGTAAACCGCACATCGGATTTGGGGGTGCGGCATCCTTCATGTACGAGCGTCAATCAAGACGCCATAATAATAAATGAATCGTTGACAAATAGAAGAAGTCTTTCAAGAAGCGCAAATGTTACTTTTGGCTACCGCATACGTACGAAAATCGGAGCATGGAACGTTCGATCCTTGTACAGCGATGGTAGATACGAGCAGGTTGAGCGTGAAATGCTTCGCCTAAAGATCAGTATCCTGGGCATAAGCGAAACTAAGTGGAGAGGAAGAGCTGAATACAGATCAGACACTGGACAGACGAGAATGCTGTATTCCGGCGAAGATGAAAGAGAGGGTGGCCAAAGACTGCATGGTGTCGGAATTATGTTGAACGAAGAAGCGAGGCGTAGTTTGATCTCATGGGCGCCCATTTCTGCGAGATTAATGACAGCAAGGTTTCGTTCAAAAATTCGTAACGTCACAATTATTCAGTGCTAAGCCCCCACAAATGAAGCGACCGAGGAAGACAAAACCGCGTTCTACACTCATCTTAACTCGGTTTACAGTAGTGTTCCGAGAGCCGACATCATATTCGTTATGGGAGACCTTAATGCCCAAGTCGGTTCAGACAATTACGGACTGGAACGCGTGATGGGAAGAAATGGCGTGGGGTCACGGAATGAAAATGGTGACTTGCTTGTCGACTTTTGTAACGCGAATCGTCTTGTGATAGGTGGGACTGTATTTAAGCATAAGACGTGCAACAAAATTACCTGGGTGCATCCGGATGGTCAAACCGAAAACCAAATTGATCATATCATGATTCAGCAGCGATGGAGGAAGTCTATGTGTGATGTCCGGAGTATAAGAAATGCCGATGTGGGAAGCGACCACCATTTGGTTCTGATGAGTCTCAAACTACGAACCGCTGCCGTACAAAAACCAGCGCAGGATGCAGCAAGGAGCACAAAATTCATTACTAATGCTTTAAATGACCCCAACATATGTCGAAACTATGTCACCACCCTTAACGACAGAGCCTCGTCATTAAATGGAATCCAGAATTCAACAATTGATGAGATGTGGGGTGAAATTAAAAGTGTTTTTATGGAGGCTGGATCCGAAACTGTACCCAAGCGAACGAGACGTAGAGACTCTTGGATATCTCAAGACACCTGGGATAAGATCGAACTTCGCAAATCGTTGAAAATCCAAATAAATGCCGAAGCTGATGTTCAACGAAAGGCTGACTTGCGAAGAGAGTACCGCATTGCACATAAGTTGGTCTACCACTGTGTGAGACGTGACAAGAGGGTGAAGTTGGATGGACTCGCAGATAATGCGGAAAGCGCTGCCAGAAGAGGAGATATCCGGGAATTGTACCAAATAGCCAAAGATGTTATCGGGAAAAAAAGCAACACCAATCATCCTGTAATGGATGTGGATGGCACGCTTTTGGTATCAATTGAGGATCAGCTTCGTAGATGGAAGGACCATTTTTGTGCCCTGCTAAATGAGGATTCAGTTGAGCAGAGTGCTGAAGTGCCCCAACTAAACGAGATGCGCAGGTCCTATAGGGGTATTGACATCGAACCCCCGTCAGAATCGGAAATTCGTACATCAATAAATCTCCTCAAAAACAACAAGGCAGCTGGACTGGACGGAATACCAGCAGAATTCCTGAAAGCCGATCCCGTAACAGCGGCTAGTTTTTTACATCCGCTGATACAAAACATTTGGGAAAACGAAAGCTATCCCAGGGACTGGAAGGATGGTGTGATTGTTAAGTTGCCAAAGAAAGGTGACTTAAAGAATTGCAACAATTGGCGTGGTATCACCGTTTTGTCCGTTTTCCCAAAACTAATGGCAACAATCATACTCGAGCGAATAAAGGATAGAATCGAGTCTACACTCAAGAGGCATCAAGCTGGCTTCCGCAGTGGTCGATCGTGTGTCGACCATATCAACACCCTGCGTATCGTCCTCGAGCAGTCGATGGAATATCAATCACCGCTTTACCTCATGTTCGTGGATTTTGAAAAGGCCTTTGATCGAGTTAACCGAGAATGTATATGGAGATCGTTGCTTGGTAGAGGAATTCCACCAAAAATTGTTGCCATTATTAAAGAGTCCTACAACAACGCGAGGTGTTTTGTTTTGCACAATGGGCAGCTATCCGACTCCTTCGTAGTGCAACAGGGTGTGAGACAAGGGGATGTTCTATCGCCAATTCTCTTCCTGCTGGCGATGGACGACGTATTGACGGCCAGTGTTGGTACAGCTGAGCGACAGGGCATTCAATGGAGACCGTTCGAAAGGCTCAGTCATTTAGACTATGCCGATGACATATGTCTACTGGCAAATAACATCAGTGGGCTGAACGGGATGTGCCAAGCACTGCAAGTGAAGGGAGAGTCGAGTGGTCTAAGGATTAACAGCAAAAAGACAAAAATAATGCTCACAGGCCGCTCCACACAGCAGCGTATTATTTTACAGGAGACGCCAGTTGAAGTAGTGGAACAATTTAACTACCTTGGCAGTATTGTTTCTGCAAACGGTGGTACGGATCTGGACGTTAAAAGTAGAATAAATAAAGCTCGTGCTGCCTTCGGTACTCTGTCCCCAATTTGGAAATCCAGTCAAATCTCCTTACACACTAAGTTGAGATTCTTCGAATCCAATGTCAAATCCGTGCTGTTATATGCTTGTGAAACCTGGAAAGTCACGTCTACCATTTCGAAGAAATTGCAGGCTTTTGTGAATCGCTGTCTTCGCCACATCCTAAAGATTCGCTGGCCACAAATAATATCAAATGAGGAATTGTGGCGCAGGACAAGTCAAGAGCGGCTGGACGTCGACATAAGAAAGCGTAAATGGCGTTGGATTGGTCACACACTGAGGAAACCAAACGATGAAATTGCAAAGCAGTCCTTTGAATGGAATCCTCAGGGTGCACGGCGGGTTGGAAGACCAAGAACAACATGGAAATCAACTGTCTTAGCGGAAGCAGAATCCCAGAGAAAGACGTGGCCACAGCTTAAGTACCTTGCAGCAGACCGTGAAGGATGGAGACGTTTTGTTGACGCCCTATGCCCCAGCCGGGGATACAGGACACGATGATGATGATAGACCACGTGCATCAGCTGAACATATACCGGAGGCTCTAGACTGCTATAAAGCAGATATCACCCACATTCAAGAACTGCGATACGATGCGATGGGCCGGGAAAAAGAAAACTGAAAGACTGCGATAGCGGTGACTGTCACCGACAAAAAGTGCAGCGCCTATTTGAATATGGATAGTGGCCCACTTAGACAAAAAATCTTGAGTTTCAACTATGTGAACGAAAGCCTCACACGAATATTTACATCAAGTCTAAATTCAATAAGATTAGCCTCATATGCGCACATATGCCCATACAGAGGAGAAAGATGATAACACCCAAGGACGAGTTTTACGAGCTCCAGGACAAGACATATTATAAGAGCACAGCCCTAGATATGACATTAGAATTGTTTTGGGTGATTTGTATGCCTAAGAAGTAATGGAAGACTTTTTTGGTTGCACAATCGGAAGATATAGCTTCCACGACACCATCTACGATAACGGCACAGGTTAATTGACTTTGCTGCGGGGCGAAACGTTGTGGTAGCTAGTACACGCGGTTCCCACATCTCAATACACTCAAGGGAACTGGGTGAATTTTTGGTCAATCAACTGCCAGCCAAATTGGGCACATTGCGATTGACGCTCCAGTCTCAAGGAACTCCGAACGTTCCGGGTAGCTAACGTTGACTACTCGGACAACAACCTCATTGTAGAAAATGTAATCCTATGCATATCCAGACTAAAACCAAAATAGGAAAAACTGCGATAAAATTCGACACTACTACAGTCGCAAGAAGTCACTAGCTCCTTTTCCGATGGAGTCTCTCGCGCCCTCTTAAATAGCTCTATGCCACCAACTTCAAGTTCGAGTATACCAGTGGAAGAATTTGCCAGGAAGACATCAGAGATGCCGACTTTGATGTACTGGGCCTCTCACGACCACCACAACAAAACCCCTAGTAAGACGAAGAATGCCGGCAAATACATGCAGCCAAACAACTGCCATACAAAGCGGTGCTGCATAGAAGTACCAGAGCTGCTCGTGAGATCTACGAGCAGAATAGAGAGGAATACAAGCTTCTAAGAAGGTAAAAGAAAGAGCATGAGAAGCACGCGATCAAGGAATTAGAGGGATGCCATTGCAGGAATGAGGTTCGGAATTTTTACCAAAAAGTAAAAAGAACCTCCCAAGGTTACAAGGCCAGAACTGAAGCCTGCAAGGATGATCAGGGGAACATCGTAGTGGAATTGCAGTAGGTGCTGAGGATATTGAAAAATCATTTCTGCAAATTGTATAACGGCGATGACGAACCGAGTTCCGCTACCATGCAGATTGCACCATTCAACCTGGACGAACGCAGGCCAACATTTCTGTCCATCCGATCTCGACGAAGTAAAGATAGCTATATCTAAAATTAAGTCCAATAAACCTGCTGGAGCTGATGGCCTTAAGGCTGAGCTATTCAAAGCGGAACCTCAGTATTGTTTGCCCGATCCTCAAGAAAGGCGATCCTCTGGACTGCATTAACTACAAAGGCATCAGTCTTCTTAATATCGCCTACAAGATCTTCTCTGCCGTACTTTGTGAACGCCTGAATCCATTCGTCAACAACCTGATAGGTCCATATCAGTGTGGCTTTAGGCCAGGGAAGTCCACCATCGACCAAATATTCGCACTACGGCAGATCTTTTCATCGATTTCAAGGCCGCGTATGACAGAATTAATAGAGACGAGCTATATAGAGCAATGTCTGAATGACGATGGAGAATGTACGCTGCTCCATCAAAGTCGGCAAAGACCTCACCGGCACCTTTGATGTCAAAAATGGTTTTAGGCAAGGCGACGCGCTGCCATGCGACTTCTTCAACATCGTTCTTGAAAGAATAGTGCAAAACTCTCACGTCAACACTAGAGTCACAATCTTTCAAAAGTCCATCCAATTACTCGCTTACGCTGACGACATTGACATAATGGGACGAACAAAGCGTGATGTCAGTGGCGCTTTGGTGAGTATTGAGAAGGAAGCCAAGAAGATAGGTTTAACGGTGAATGAAAGCAAAACGAAATATATGCTGTCAACAAGAAAGGACACCCAACACCGACGTCTCGGAAATAACGTCACTATAGACAGCTATAATTTTGAGGTGGTCAGAGACTTTGTCTACCTAGGATCCGCTTCCTTCCTTGATATAGAAGGTGCTTTTGACAATACCTCCCATGATGCGGTTAATAAAGCTCTTGTAAGGAAAGGTGTGCCCAGCACCATATCCACATGGATTGGTGAGATGTTAGCCACCAGAACAGCTGAGGCACTAGCAGGACCGAATATGCAAAAAATCTTAACGACAAGAGGTTGTCCACAGGGAGGGGTACTATCACCCTTGCTGTGGAGTCTTGTAGTGGATGAACTGCTAGAAAAGCTTACTTCCCAAGGCATACAATGCATTGGCTTTGCTGATGACATCGTTATCACAGCCTTTGGGAGGTTTTAAGAAACCCTCTGTGATATAATCCAAAGAGGACTAACTATTACAAGTAAATGGTGCATATCTGTAGGATTATCTATTAATTCTACTAAGACGACGATTATACCATTTACTAGAAAAAGACTTCTGCCACGCATGAAACCAATCCGATTGGGAGGCGAAGTAATCCAAACAAAAAGTGAGGTTAAATATCTAGGAATCACACTAGACAGTAAACTCCTATGGAATAAACACGTTGAAATAACCGTCGGGAAAGCCACAAAAGCCCTCATGATTTGCAAGAGATTAGCAGGCAAATCATGGGGCTGCAAACCAAGTATCCTTAGGTGGATGTACACCATGATGGTAAGACCTATCATTACCTATGGTGCGGTTGCATGGCACAAAAGAACCGAATTACTCACAGCTAGGAAATCACTAGAAAAAGTACAAAGGCTCGCATGCTTATGCATAACTGGAGCAATGAGAACTTGCCCTACGGCAGCAATGGAAGTTATCCTTCATCTATCCCCATTATATGAAGCTATAGCAAGCGCTGCAAAGGGAGCTATCATGAGGTTTGCCAAGGAGGGAACCGGTACTGGCAAGTGCATTAGCCTCAGGGTTAAAGATTGCATTCCAAAGTCAGCGGTAACAGACCTTATTGACATTCCAAGAGATGGCATGATTAAAAAATACAACTTCGAGAAAAACTTTCAAACGGAGTTAAGTAGCAAAAAGGAGTGGGTAGGTGAAACAGTAAACTACAATCTCAAAACAAATGCCATCAAGTGGTACACTGATGGATCGAGAACGACTGAAGGGACTGGAGCGGGAATCTTTGGGCCTAGAACCAAACTTTCTATACCGATGGGACAGTCCACTAGCATCTTTCAGGCGGAAGTTCACGCCATAGCGAAATGCGCAGATCGTAATCTCGAAAGAAATTACCGAAACCAAAACATTGCCATTATGTCAGACAGCCAAGCCGCACTCAAAGCGCTGAGCTCTTACACCATCAGCTCGAAGGTAGTTTGGGAGTGTGTGAATAGGCTTAATGTCCTTGGCAAAAACAACAGTGTCACACTTCATTGGGTACCTGGTCACGTTGGTGTCCAGGGAAATGAAGAAGCAGATTCCTTAGCGAAGATAGGGGCAAGTACTCCCTTAATGGGGCCTGAACCCTATTGTGGCATAGGAGAAAATGTGATAAAAAACAAAATAAGAGAACAAGAGGAGGTTAAAAGATCCAAAAACTGGAAAGAACTCCCAAAGCTGAGGCAGGCTAAACTATTGCTTGGTAACTACAACCGAACACGTTTTAAAGACTGCATCAACCTAAGTAGGAACAACCTAAGAAAAATAACTGGTCTCCTAACTGGCCACTGCCGACTAAATAGACACTTAAACATTCTTGGTCTAGTAAGCAGTCCAACATGCAGATTCTGCTGCGCACAGGAAGAAACACCAGACCATATATTGGGGAAATGTGACGCAATCATGCATCAAAGGAAAAAACACCTGGGACACTACCAGGTGGAAGAGGGCGAACTTTCCTCTCTAAAAGTCCTCCAAATACTCAAATTTCTGAGAGAAATTAAGGTGGAGGAAGAACTGTAAGATGAGCAATCTCATCCAGTTCTTAGGTGGGGGCACAATAGATCTTAAGGTCGCAGTGCGACAACCCCAATATTTCATTCATTCATTCATTCATAGGATCCGCTATAAACTCAGCGAACGATACCAGTACTGAGATCAAATGAAGAATTACTCTTACCAATCGCTGTTTCTTTGTGCTAAGAAGGCAATTGAGAAGCAAAGCCCTCTTTCGAGCAACTAAACTGTCCCTGTATAAGACGCTTCTCATCCTGGCCCTCATGTATGGTGCAGATTCATGGACACTATTAACGGTGGATAAGGACGCCTTAGGCTGTTTTGAGAGGAAAATTCTTCGGGTGATTTTTGGTCACATCTGCATAGCTGGGGAATGGAAAATATGATACAACAACGAACTGTACGGGCTGTAGAGCGACACCGACCTAGCCACAAAAGTAAAAAGCCAACGACTGAGATGACGCTGGGAAATTTTTTGAATTTAAAACCGTGTGACGGCGGCGCAGCAAAGAGGAGGACAGCGTAACCAGGTAACCCACGCAAGTGGAAGAGGACCTCAACCAACTTGGCATGTGAAAATGGAAGAAGCTTGTTGGTTGAGGCCCTGGTCTACCCCAGACTGTAGTTCCACCCTAAGTAAGTAAGTGATAGCTCCATATTACTATGGCCTTTGGCCAGGAAAGTCCACCATCAAGAAATATCAAATAGATAGCCACCGCCTTCTCATCGATTTGAAGGCCGCGTATGACAGGCAGCATCTATAGACGGAGACAAATTATATAGAGCAATGTCTAGTTTTGGCATCCCTGCCCAGCTTGTCCGTTTGTGCAGGATGATGATGGCAAATGTTAGCTGTTCCATCAACGGGCAGAATGTCACCATAGGCAGCTTTAACTTTAAGATGGTCAAACAGTTATTGTAACTAGGCTCCATTATCAATTCAGTGAATGATACCAGCGCCGAGATCAAACAAAGAAGGTGTCCCTGGTGTAAGGCACTTTTCATCCCGTTCCTGATGTATGATGATGTATGCAGCTGTGCATTTCATCTATTTAGAATTCAGGACTTTCATATTTTCAAGAGCAATACAAAAAGTCATTGCTAACTGCCAAACTACATATATGATACCTACTTATACCTACTTGTACTCGTCTAAGGAACTTAAATCTCAAGCACCGTCTTCCTAAGTCATTAGGTTTATTTACCTTTATGTATTCATATTTCTTTTTGAAGACGTAAACCCATTAAAATAACAAAGCCCCTTCACAATGTATTCCAATCCAGTCATTGTCAAAACTTTATTTGTATTCTTATGCCAATTGCATTGCATTGTCATTCAATTGCCATGAATAAAAAATCTATTATCCTGGTTCTTGATACTCCTTACAGACACACACATACACAAATACACACACACACACACAATATAAGTAGCCTACAATCCTATCGTTTGCATGGCAAGCAAAAGTTTCAAATTAAATTGCCCACCAGGCTGTAAAAAATTTAAAATCATCAAAAAAAAAAATGAATAAAGAATTAAATTAAATAAATTTTGCTTATAAAAGCAAAAAGTTAATGAAAAACTTTTCCAATTTGTTCAATTGAACCAAAAAGTTATCTTTTTTACCAATGTCCGAGTTCTGAGTGTCCTTTTTGAACTAGATATAGAAAATTATTCGTATGTCTCTTTTGTAGATATTGACTCATTGGTATATAATGTGAATCTCTCTCACTCAAAACGATATGGGTGAAATACAGCCCCCCATCCCAAACTCAATGTTAAAAATTCTTAAAAAAAAAAACGAATAAAACAAAGGAAACCGTATTCATCCTTTTATGAAACATTGCAGAGTTGTCGTTCCGATTTAATTGAAAACTTATATACAAGTAAAGAGCTTACAAGTTGGCAAACCCCTGCCTGTTGCTCTTGATTTGTTGGAACTTGTATATAAATTCAATTGGATAAAAGTGAGGAACACTCAAAACCTCTATTTGAGTCAAAAAAGGACATCCATTGCCGAGAGATAATTTACAATATATAACGTTGCTGGCTACTACATACATTGCGAAGAAAAGTTCATCCTTTTCATCATCGCATTGAGGGAATAATTTGATTATAACTATGAACAAGTACTTACCATTGGATTTGGTCCCATGTTTACATTTTTGGCCATGTCCATCATGTCCAGTGCCAGACGTGCTATACACTTTGCATGGTCCTCACAAGGGTCTGGCAGACCCGACACAGCCATATATTTATCACCGACTGTTTCAACCTATATCAACCAGAAAAAAAAAGGAAAAGGGAAACGGAAACAGAAAATACTTTCATGAATAGGAGCCATTTATTTTGTGATGAAATGGAAATTGTTTTGTCTCTTTCAATGAGAAATTCTATTTGGTAAATGTGGGGATTTCATTTCAATTGTTTGTTTTTTTTTTTTCATTGTGTTGTCACATTTGTATAAAAGGACAATTTTGTGCTCGTTTAATTTAACTGAAAAATTCAGATATTAAATAGATAAAATCAATAATATGTGTTTGTGAGTGATTTTCAGGACTTACAAAAATTACTGAAAATAATCGATCTTAGATGACCCGATAAGTACACAACGTGCGAAGTATAGTTTAAAATGATTTCAGAAGTGATAGTAGGTAGGATATGGAATGTTTTTGAGAGGTATTCAGCTCTAAAATAAAATTTAAAAAAATTATATATATGTAAATGTTAATGGTTATGTACCTTCTAGTCCTACTACTAATTGACTTTATTGAAAAGATAATTTTCTGCCCTGCTTTGGTTAAATTGAACGTAGCACATTATGGAAGTCCAAACTTCGACCATTTTATCAAGCAGGGTTGAATATTGGCAATTATACAAGCACATGTTCTTCTGTCTTACACCGCTCCTTTTATTAACATACAATTTGCATCTATGGAAGCTACATGTAACCAACCTGGCCACGATACGGCAACTTTTTGACTATCAAATTGCACCGAAAAACTGCCCTAAATTGCGTTTACTTACAATTTGTATCCATAGAAACTGCATGCCATCAACCTGTCAGCGTTATGGAGGCCTTAAGACTAATCAATTTTATTGTTCCATTTTAGTAGCTACCCTCCAGTTTTTTTACTTGCGATTATAGGTACTATAAGGCAAGTTTTGGATTCGTGCAAAAAAAAAATTTTGAGATAACAATCAAACATGATATTACGATCGATGATAGAGATTACCAAAAAAGTGGGTGGCACAATTCTGTCTGTCTGTCCGTCTGTCTGTTCGTCTACAGCCTAAACGGCTCGATCGATTTTCTTTAAACTTGGTACTTAGTGGTTTTTGGTGATTCTGCCGACCCGTTTTTTTCATTTTTTTTTAGAACCAAAAATAACGGTACCTGTCATACATTTTTTTTTGTCAAATTTACATAATCGTATTTTTCTCAAAAACGGCTCGACAACTTTTCTTAAAAAAAAATCAATAAATTTTCTTTAGTAAAGGCTTTCTTTGGGTGGAAAACCATTTTTCAAAAATGGTTATTAATGGTATCTCCCAAGGAACCATTTTTTTAATTTTTGATTTTCTTCAAAATGGTATGACCGATTACAATTATTTTTTTATACAGAAGCTTCCAAAAAATGTTAATAGTTTTGTATACCAACATTTTTGAAAAAATATTTTTTGGATTTTTAAAAAATATTTCAAATTTTTTTTTGGAAAATCAAATATTTCGAACACGGCATCATAGATTTTTTAAAACTCGATATTTAAGACTTTTTTAGTACTCTCTAAAATATTTTTAGAAAAAAATTTACATTTATGAAAAATAACGGTACCTTCCATACAAAAGTGAAAAAACCGCACAGGAAAATATTTTTTTGCTTGAAAACGACTCCTACGATTTTGATTAAACTTTTTTCATATACTAAAATTAGTACGATCTACCATCAAAAATTAAAAAATTTTACACATAGCAACTAATAGTAGTACCTGTCATAGAACGTATTTTTTTATTTTGAGTTTTCTCGTTATCAGCTTAACGGATTTAAATGAATTTTTGTATACACAAATTTCAGATAAGATTAAATAAT
The DNA here is from genome assembly GCA_963921185.1 of Dasysyrphus tricinctus. Taxonomy (NCBI): domain Eukaryota; kingdom Metazoa; phylum Arthropoda; class Insecta; order Diptera; family Syrphidae; genus Dasysyrphus; species Dasysyrphus tricinctus. The sequence continues at coordinate 58,347,883 of OY992530.1, read as the reverse complement.
ATTGCAAATCAAAATTTTCAAAAAAAAAGTTTTTGGATTCTTAAAAAAAGTTTCAAACTTTTTTTTTGAAAATTCGATATCTCAAAAACGGGTTGACAATTTTTTTTCAAATTTTGTTTTTGTATACACATAAATATATAGTTTAAATCTGCATACCAAAATTTGTTCTTAAAAATGTTTTAAGAATTTTATATATAAAAAATTAATTTAAAAAAAACCGCTCCAATGATTTTAAAATTTTTTTTCCCATACAATCATATTCCATCATGAATTAAGATGGCATACTTTTTTTCACCTCAAACCAGCGCCGGATTTGGCTTTTTTGGGCCCTAGGCCTGGAGAGTAAATGGTGCCCCCTTTGCATATATTCTCTTATATTGTATGGTTTACTACATACAAAATTAAATACTTAAGAAAACAAATTATAACGAATTCCATAAAACAAAAATTAATTTTATTTTTATGGTAGTTACAAAAAAATTACATATGTAGGTATAGGACTTTTTTTTTAAAGATTTTTTTTACTTAATTTTTGAAATATTGTTTTCTTGTTCTTTTTAACATCGAAGCATCGTTCTCAGCGTGACGTCGTGGGGTACACTCGTGTTCGAGAACCTTTTCCTATAATCAATTTCTCCTCTTGCACATAAGTCTAACTAATAAATTCAAAATTACAAAATGCCTTGTGAAGTTGGGAAACTCCCTGACGCATTAAAGACTGCGGAAGTTATTCCAATTTTTAAAAAAGGAAATCGTAAGGATATAGCTAATTATAGACCCATATCTCTGCTTCCTACGTTTTCCAAGCTTTTTGAAAAGTTAATTAAAAAGCGCATACTATTATTTCTTGAATAAATCAATTTCTTTTCCGAAGATTAGTTTGGTTTTCTATCAGGTAGATGTACGGAAGACGCGATTTTAAAAGTATGTTGTGATTTATATAGAGGGATCAACGAAAGTCAGTCTACGATGGCGCTGTTTATTGACATGACAAAGGCCTTTGACATGGTCGACCACGAAATACTTTTAAGCAAGCTATATAATACTGGTTTTAGAGGTGTGATATATGAATGGTTTAAATCATATTTGATTGGAAGGGAACAAAGAGTATCAATAAATGGTGTTTTCAGTAATGTGCAAAAATTAAAAAATGGTGTCCCACAGGGCTCAGTTTTAGGTCCATTACTTTTCTTAATCTATATCAACTCACTGTTCCTTCAAGATTTTTCTGGAAATCGTATAGCCTTTGCAGATGACATAGCATTTACTTACACAGCTTCAACTTATTTTCAATGTTTTGCTAACATAAATAAGGATCTACAATTACTAAGAGCTTGGTTTGCATATCATAAATTAATTATTATCGATAAAACAAAAGTTATGTGCTTCAAGCTATCAGATGATTTCCCTAGGGATTTTGAGTTGTATTTTCACTCGTATGATTGTCAAAAGTTTGTTTTACCCTTGCATCTGTGTGGTAGATACAATTTTTTAACAAATAATCAGTGTTCTCCAAACTGTTTTCAAATCGAACGTGTTGACTCTTTTAAATACTTGGGAACTTTTTTCGACACTAATCTTAACTGGAAATATCATGTTAATTCGCTTAGAAATTATATGAATCTTATAACTCGTAAGACTTATCTGTTATGACCATTTTGCTCCTAGAATGTTTTAACTATGATTTAATACGGGCTCAGTCAGTCCAAATTGCAATACGCTATAGTTAGTTGGGGAGGTACTTTTATGAACACTCTCAAACCCCTTTTAATTGCTCAGAAGCAAATAATTCGTATAGTATGTGGTAAAAATCAACGTACACACAGCTGGCCTCTTTTTTGCGAATTAGGGATACTCCCTTTACGTCATCTGTATATTTTTAAAGTCTTAAAAGAATTTTTTCAACAAAGTGGTAATATTCCGAGCAGAAATTCTTCAATATACAATTTACGGGTTAACAATTTAGAACTTGTCAGCACTTTGATCGCACACAAAACACATTTTATGATTTTTTATCTAATGACATCGCGAATTATTTTCAACAATCTTCCAATTGCAATAAGAACAACAAACAATTTCAACTTTTTCATAAGAAAAATCAAAGAGTGGCTTTTCACCATGGACTTGAACAATATTGAATTGGTTTATAAAGTAAGACAGTAAAATGCGAAAGGATTCTTTTATTCTGTTAAACTACTTTTCATCTTTTTTAATTTTTAAATTAGTTTGATTAATATTTGTTATTTACTTGAATTTATTAAAGGCTAAATTACACAAAAGAACAACTGTAAGTACCCCACGTCAGTTATTCTCTTGTATGCTTAAACTTTTTATTTTCCAGCCACTTAACACTATCATTCCAAATGTTACTGAATGGCTCAGTTTTTTATTCAATTTAAACTCATCTTTACTTATATAAAAACATTGTTACTATGTAGTTCTTAAGTAAAATTGAATAAAAATTATCTAAAACCTAAAAACCTAAAAAAGTCTTTTATAAGTTCATCGAAATCTATTTCATGAAGCAAATCACTCTCAATACAGAGCAGAGATAGTGCATCAAGTCTTTCCTGCGTTATCATTGTTCGACAAGGACTTTTTAAGCGTTTTAATTGACTAAATGATCTTTCCGCAGAACAATTTGTCACCATCAGACTTAAAAATAAACGTAATGCCGTGCCTACGTTCGGAAACGCTGATGTAATTTTATCTTCCCACATAATCTTATAAATTAGCTTGATTGAAAAATTAAAAATTATTTCCATTTTTATGCATCACATAACGATGGAATTGTATTAACTCGTCAGCAAGTTCTGAATTTAAATCTTCCGGATAATTTGACACCAAACGCTGGGCACAGGCTATAACGTTGACTTTCATTGCTTGTGCAAGGAAAATCAAATTGTTCAGAAATGTCCTTAAATATTTTACCTCTGGAATCCATTTGTATTCTTAACTTATCGATACAAATATAATATATATTCCAAACTTATCCTTCGGGCTTAAATCTACATCGGGAGCATTGCCATCGTTAGCCATTTTTTTGCGAATTCGTTTTCGTGTAATCATGTAGCTGCCATAAGGTAGAAGTTCTTTAGAGCGCATTTCAATAGTGTCGAAATTATCACGTATTTCGTCCAGTTGATCGGACAATGATCTATACAAATTCGTGCACGTCATTAGTGTTACGTCTTCGCTTTGCAAAACTTTACTGACTTTTTGAAAACTTTGTAAAATATCGTTCCAAATCACAAGCATTAAGGCAAATTCTAGTTTATTCATTTTGTTGAGTAGATCACCAGCTTCCCTCCTAGCATCTCTTATTAGTGTATAATCTTCAGAAATGTCGTTTAAAGTATCTAATAATTTATTATATGATTTAATGATGGTAAAAGTAGCTGCAGCATGAGCTTCCCATCGTGTATCTGAGAGTGATTTTATCACATTATCATTTTGAAAAGCTGATTTTAACGTTTGCCATCTACTAGTTGATGCAGAAAAGTAGTACCGTGGGTTGATGGTTAGTGCGTAGGACTGTCATGCCGAAGGTCTGGGTTCGATTGCCAGCCGTGCCACCTAAAAAACGGAAATGTTTTATTCGAGGTACTGCCTCTTGCGAGGAACTAACAAATCCTCCAAGAGTAATACTTGTCATGAAAAAGTGCTTCTCATTTAGCCGTTCGGACTCGGCAAAAAACTGTAGGTCCTCTCCATTCCTGCCAACAACACGCACACAGGAATGGTTGAGAGTTGTAAGTCACTAGGCCCTGGTTCCCCACGAGCTGTTGCGCCACAGAATTTATTTATTTATTTAGTTGATGCAGAAAAAAAATTTTATAGCAATTGTTCGACAGAAAAAAAGTCAACTGCGATAAGACAGCAATCCACAGCACAGCGACCAACAAGATTTAAAGAGTGTGATGCACAAGGTACATAGACTGCATATGGATTTGTCAGAAGAATTTGCTGTTGCATCCATTTATACTGACTGGCAGCCCCGCATCTACGATTTTTCCGAACCGGGGCAAAACTTGATTTTGGCGCCCTTGCCGTTTTTGATAAAAATGAAAAAATAAACACATATCTACTTGGTTTGATTTTTTGTCACTGGGAGGATAAAACTTTTTAATAGATGTGCAGCTCATACCTATTCAGCAACTTATTACTATAGATAAGAAAATTTAAAATGCCTAAACAAAGACGATACACAACCAAGGTTCGTAGAACGATCGTTCTCTCGTGAACAATTCAAAAGAATTTAGTTTTTGATTCGATCACGAATCTTATTTTCAAATCTGCAAGGATCTGTAAAATATGGTTCGTTCCCGAATTTATCATGGGAGAACTATTGAAGATCCATTCCCTGAACCGAAGAAAGAAAAATGTTAATTTACGACAGGACACAATTTCGAAAAGCCAAAGTTACGCAAGATAAAGTATCGAAGTACAAAGTTCCGAAAAATTTTTTAAATCCTCGGGACTTCGTTGCTTCTTGAGTGATTTCAATGAAATTGACAGAGGTGATAGCTGAGACAGAGTTATAGCAGACAAAAAAAAAATATTTTCAAAATAGGATGTTTCTAAACTATGTCAACATTTTGCAACTTCGTTCTTTCTTGAGAGACAACAGGATCTTTCAAAAAATGTTAACATATTATAACTTCGTTGTTCCTTGAACGATTTCAATGAAATTGACACACACAATTTATTTCAAACCTTAATAGTACGGGAGCTAAGCAACGTCAAAACACAAGTAATTTTAGATTGGCTGGTTCTTCGATACGCGTGAAAGCAGTCTCTAGCTGGTGGGAAATTTTGTGTTATCCGCCATTTTGTTGAAAAAGGTAAATCCAAATTTCTCGGAGAGCAACATGTTTTATTTGATTTTGTAAGTTAAAATATCTTTTCAATTTTTTGTTTCCAAAAATTGTTGTCGAAAATTGTTTTCAGCGTTTAGCTCACTTTTTTTTTCATCGGAACGAAATTTTTTTTACTAAACAGTTCTTTGAGAGCACCTGATTTCCTACATTTGTGGGTATTTAGATTTTTTGTGAATTAAAAAAGGTCTAAAATACTAATAAAGTTGTCAGTATCCAGCAAATAATTCTTTAGGCAAGACTAAAGAATTAAGAATTAAAAAAAAAATGGTCGGACTCGTCAAGAGCCAAAAAAAGTCTGTCCGACCAATGGTATCGTGTAAAGGACAGCCTTAGCTTTCATTTGTAACCTCATTTATATAAGTTGCTTGTATTATATGTACATTTAGCGGAAAATGCAACCTGAAAAGTGCATTTTCTAACCATTGCGAGCAGACAAAGCTTGTCCGACCAGTAATTTTGTAAATGTTTGGACTTAAGCTATCGGTTGGCATCCAATTTTTGCGTGGCCGTGATGAGATAGGTAGGTGCAGGGAATTAACTTCACGGGAACTACCTTCACATGGGAATTAACTTCACCACTAGTGGGAATTAATTGCACTTTTTTGAAGTGAAATTATTTCCCACTGAAAGTGAGTAATAATTTCACTTTTTTGTGGGAATTAATTTCACTTTAATGTGCGTTTCTTTAAATCCAGATTCTTTAAATGCAAAAGAAACTTTGCATACACCCAGCCTCGCACCTACCCCAAATCCTATAATGTGGCCAAGCAGGGGGGTTGCAGGGGGGCAGCATGCCCCCCCATACATATCTCACTGTTTATTCACCGTAATGCTTTGCCTTACATAAAAACAGTGCTAGCAGTAAGCATTACGGCGAATAAACAGTGATGTATGTATGGGGGGGGCATGCTGCCCCCCTGCAACCCCCCTGCCTGGGCTCATTATAGGATTTGGGGTAGGTGCGAGGCTGGGTGTATGCAAGTTTCTTTTGCATTTAAGCAATCTGGATTTAAGGAAACACAATTTTACATTTTTGTAATTTTTATCATACCATAGGTGGGAAATAACTTCACACAATTTTGGGATGAAATTATTTCCCACCTTCAGTGGGAAATTACTCCACAAAAAAAAGGTGACATTAATTCCCACTAGTGGTGATGTAAATTCCCATGTGAAGGTAGTTCCCGTGAAGTTAATTCCCTGCACCAGATAGGTAATCTTACGGTCGGCTCCCAGACTATATCTTCTACAGTTTAGGGAGGATGTAAAAATACACTTACATACAATGCAATAAACTATTGTTAAAAAACATCAGAAAAACTTTTAACAATGTATTATAGCTCGTTTCTTTTTTAATTTTTAATTTTAAATCATTTTAAGGAGAAATAATAATAGAAAAACTGCTAAAAGTTGACGGAGAAATACAATTTGATATTCCATTGCCGCATAGCAATTCATTTTATTTCATAAAGTGTCGCAATTCTCAGTTTTTTTCAGTCACATAGATTTGGCGCCGTTGTAAGCTGCCGCCCGGGGCACAGGCCCCAGTTTGCCCCCTCATATATCCGGCTGCTGACCGGACATATTTGAAGCATTGTCGTATGTTTGCCTTCTGCATTTTAAAATTTATATGTTATGTTCACTCAGATACTTTAATGCTTGATTAGCAATACCGGATCCAATATGAGAATGTATCTCCAAAAACGTAAAGAAGCGTTCAATAGGCTGGCCATCTTATATGAAAATACTTGAGTGTTGCCGTTTGCCGAATTTGAAGATTTGTATGAGCAATAAAGATTCAGTTGCTTCATTGTGTTTACTTACTTTTGTGGCCCCTTTTGTCGTGATGCCCTAGGCCTGGACAAATACACGGTCTCGCTCTGGCTCTCGCTCGCACTTAATGTGCAATTTACTTTTGTTGTTTTTAAGTTTTTGTGGTACAATTATTTAATAAATTCTTGCATTCGGCACTTCTGTGCGAAAAAATCATTTCAACGTTATATAATTTATATACCTTTGGCTTTTTTGACCGCGTTAATTTTACCACGAAATTCGTGTTTGCCGCTTTATAAGATGATATAAATGGTGATATCGTACATATACTGGCGTGATATTATATATATTGCGCAACGATCATTAACACTTTTAAAGAAAATAAGAAATAATGTATAAAGACTTTTATCTTGATGATCCGGATTAGGACCTCGAGTATCAGCCGCCATCTTGGAAAACGCATTTTATAAAATATTTTGTGACCCGTGCATCGTACGACAAAAGTATTAAATTTTTTTAAAGCTAATATCATATTCTTGGTTTTGGTGAAAAAGTTTTTGAGAAATCAAATTTTAAAGTCAATGGTCGTGAGTAATTGATTCTAGCATAGCCAAAAGTTGATTTTAAGAAAAAAATCCGTAAAACTTCACTTCTGGATCTATTACTCAGAAAAAATTTGATTTTTTATCAAGTTGATTGTTTTCAAAAATATATTTAGGTACTATAAGACTTAATGTCTCAAAAACTTATAATTTAAAACTTTTAACCCCCCGCCCCGCCAAATTGGACTTACATTCAGGTGACACCCCTGGACATATTCCATCAAGAAAATTGGTTAAGTAATTAACTGCAAACAAAACGTACCGGGCTCTTGGCCTATGATCGGACCCTCAAGATTGAGGTGTTTATGATTGGAAAAAATTATGGAATATCAAATCCGATTATTTTTTTTTAATAAATTAAAGCATTTATAACCCTGAAATACAATAAGAGATCCAGCTCTTTTTGACCCTCCCAACGGCTGGGAAAAAACCCTGCCAGACTTTGGTATTCGATATCACGATCACGATACATGTTCCTGTACCTACCTATAAACCCTCGTACTCAGATTTTGGTTAATCATCCACTCCCAAAATTTGCTGTCGGCTCTTAAGCATGGGCTTACATTTGAGGGGGAGGGGGGATTGAATTTCATTTTGAAACAAAATGATAAAAGAGTAACAATTAGATAGACAGTCAAATTATCATAAAAATGAAAAATTAACGAACTAAATGGGCAGCTTTCCGACTCCTTCGTAGTGCAACAGGGTGTGAGACAAACTGATGTTCTATCGCCAACTCTCTCCTTCCTGTCGATGGACGACGCACGTATTGACGGCCAGTGTTGGTACAGCGGAGCAACGGGGCATTCAATAGAGACTGTTTGAAAGGCTCAGTTACTTAGACTATGCCGATGACATATGTCTACTAGCAAATAACATCAATGAATTGGTGACACACTGAGGAAACCAAACGAAGAAATTGCAAAGCAGTCCATCGAATAGAATCCTCATGGTGTACGGCGGGTTGGAAGACCAAGAACTACATAGAAATCAACTGTCTTAGCTGAATCAGAATCCCAGAGACAAACGTGGCCACAGTTAAAATACCTTGCTGCAGACCGTGAAAGATGGAGACGTTTTGTTGACGCCCTATGCCCAACCGGGGCTACAGGACACTATGATGGATTTAATTCAAATGTATGTGTATGTGTATCCAATAAATAATGTAGTTTGCATAGATATTAACTAAATAAAATGTTCACACTAAAAAAGTTACCTTGTAAATATTTGGATTCCGTTTAGAATCAGTTAAGGCATCGAATAGCGTATAAAGCTCATTTAACATATTCACTATTTTCATAGCACCCTCTGGATCTGTATTAGCAGCACAATACTGCCCGAATCCTACGATTCCTGAAAACATCAAGGTTACCGAATCGTATCTAAATAAAAGTGAAATTACAAGAAAACAAAAAAGTTAGAGTATCCATTAAATAAAATTGAGCTTAAAAAAAACTCACCTTTTCGGTGCAACTGGCCTTTGATGCCTTAATTCGTTAGCTACTGACTTTGGTAGTACTGAATATAAAAGCCTGAAGTAAAAGTGTTAAAAAAATCCTTTCATTCACACTTTTTCAATATTTTTTCACTTCACGAGCAAAAATAAAAGAGAAAAAAAAAAAACCAATACCTGTCTGTTTTTTGCTTTTCACTTTCTAGTTCCCTGTAGGTTTGTTGCAATTTATCTGTTAACATTTCTAAATTCCTTGTCAGTTTGTATTCGGCTTCGAATTTTTCAGATAAAAGGACCAAGTCCCTTGTAGCATCGTGTAATGGAACGTCTGATATGTATAGACCCTTTCTGAAAGAAATATACAAAAGAAGAAAACAAAAATGAAAATCCAAGCAAAAACCAAATCGGAAAGGATCAAGATTATTTTGCCAACAGGAAACACGGCAATGGGTATGAACAACAAAAAAAAATCCAATGAATTTAATACAACCATGTTCAGGAACAAAGCGGTGGATAGAAAAAGGATATTTAGCATGTTACACTCTCTGCATTCAAATTTATTAACAAAAAGGAACCAAGAACTACTACAGTAGTTGCTATTGGCCAAGCCAAGGTTGCCAGTCATTGCCTATGTAGTACAGTGCACAAGCCCATTGAGGGTATCCTTAAATCCAAAGTAGCTCTGTGGATTTATGTTTAATATAAACGAAATTGTACCAAAAGGATCCACAATCTCCCAAATAAACGAATCACAAGCTCGAGTAGCCATATTGTAGGTACCTAACAGCATTGGCAACCATGCAATGGGTATTACTATTACAATTTGTTTTCACTCACACACTATAGCCGAGCTTTGAGGCGTGTTTTATGTTCTTGTTAGTGTTAATACTGTTATGCGGGTCATAGGGATATATATTTTGTTTTGTTTCCATTTTTTCCTTTCAGTTTTTGTTTTTTTTTTGTGGAAAACAAAATTTCATATAAATCACATTTCCCACTTCTGAAATGTTTTGAATTTCGTTCTATTCTCAGAATGAATTATTATTTTCATTTCGAAGCATACATAGATTTTTTTTTCAATTGGATTAGCTCTTAAATTGCGGACAATAAAAGTCATCGGTACAAAAAATAGTGTTTATAAAGCATAATTTAGACAAAGGATTTGATTTAAAAAAGGTTTTGTTTTTTTCAGTATAGCTCTTGGTGTAGACATAAATCAAAAAATACAATTAAAGCACAGCACAACACTATTGTTTATTACAACAAAACCAACTCTAGGTTCATAAAATGTGTACTAGAACGTTCTCGCTATGTGTATGCATTGAAAAGGACACACGCGTCAATAAGTTTTTTTTGTTTAAACAACCTCTGTATATCAACTTATACTCGCACCTCTCAGTGGTGAACATGGGCTGCTTAGTACCTCAATTAGAGATGGGGTTTCAATCCCTTTGGACGGTTGTTATTGGCATCAAGCAAGAGAGGGGGGAGAAGTGTTTCCAATGAGGCACTTCTTCTTTCATCATGACGGCGGCGGAAGAATTCCCGAGATGGAATGTGGAGGCCCTAGACTGGCTACAAAGCAGACATCACCGCCATCTAAGAAGTGCGATGGGATGGGCCGCGCAAACGAAAAACGAAAGACTTTGATATACTACTGCTAATGTTACCCACAACATATGCACGCATGCTCCCATAGAGGAGAAATATGATGCCACCAAGGACGAGTTCTATGAGCTCCTGGAAAAGACATTTGCGCAGTGCTCTAGCTATAACATTCAAATTTTATGCCAAACTGCACACATCGGCACAATCGGAATAAGATATAGCCTGCACGACACTCACCTCCAATGACAGACTTAGGTTAATCGAATTTGCTGCAAAACGTTGTCGTAGCTCCACAACAAGGTTGGGTCCATGTATACAAGGTTACATGACGAATTTCTGGTCAATCAACCACCAACCAGATTGACCACATTGCGTTCGATAAAAGGCACTCATCCAGTATCAAGGATGTTCGAACGTTCCACGGAGCTTACGTTGACTCGGACCACTACCTCGTTGTTGCCAAGGTAGTGCTCCGGATATCCAGACCAAAGCGAAAACAGAGAAACACTATGAGAAACTTCGACGTCGGATGGATACAGCCACAAGGAATCGCCATGTCCTTTTCCAATCGAGTCTTTCGTGCCCTCTTAAAAAGTCCTATGCCGCCAACTTCAAGCATCGATAACCAGCGCAAGAATGGCCAGGAAATCATCATCAGAGATGCCACCTCTGAAGTGCTGGGACTCGCACTACCACCACAGCGAAACCACTGCCTCGACGAAAAATGCCGGCAAGTTCATGCAGTCAATCAACAGGCATACAAAGTGGTACTGTATAGAAGGACCAGTGCTGCACAAGAGCTCTACGAGCAGAAGAGATGAGAGGTACATCGGCTCCTCAGAAGGAAAAAGAAAGAAAGCATGAGAAGCAAGTGACCGAGGAAATAGAGGAATGCCATTGCAGAAATGAAGCTTGGAAGTTCTCCAAAAATTAAAAAGAGCCTCCCAGGGTTGTAAGGCCTGAGCCCAAGACTGCAGGGACGATCAGGAGAACATCGTGGTAGAATCGTAGTCAGTCCTGATGATATGGAAAAATCGGCGACATCGACCCCGACATCGGGGACATAAGTCCCGAATTTTTTTTTTCGGGAGTTATGTCTACTTTACAGGGACACAAGTCCAGAATTCGATTCGACAATTACGTTCACAAGATCTCGACGAAGTGAAGATGGGTATTTCTATGCTTAAGTCCAATTAAGCTGATGGCCTATATAGTGGCAACAGCTGTTCTAAGCGGCTGGCGATGAATTGGTTAGGAGTATGCACCAGCTCATCTGCAAATTATATATAATTTTTAGGTGGTCAGAGATTTTGGTTACCTAGGCTTCGCTATCAACTTAGCAAGGGGATTCAGTGCTGACTGCTATCTAATGAAAAATTACTCTTACCGATTGCTGCATCTTGGGGTTAAGAAGGAATGTGAGCGGCAAAGCCCTCTCTCGAGCAACTAAAGTGTACGTGTATAAGACACTTATCATCCTGGTTCTGATGTATGGTGTAGAGGTCAGCACACTATTACCGGTGAATGAGAACGCCTTCAGCCTTTTTTTTTTGGTCCCGTCTTCAGAAATGTGAAATGGAGAAGAAGGTACACAAAATAGTCCAGTCAACGAAGGGAAAAATATCCACCTCAAAATAAATTCGAAAATTTTGAAACTAAGCACACTTATTCAGAATGGTCTAGCGATGTTGTATGATGTTCAAAGGGTAGACATGTGCATTCAAGAGGACACAAGCGTCCACAAGCTTTGTTTCAAAGCGAACCTCTGTCTATCAACTCCTACTCTCACCTCCCCGCGGTGAACATCGGGTGCCTAGTACCTTTAACTGAAGATGGGGTTCCAATCCCTGTGGACGGTTTTAGGGGGCAGCAAACGAGAGAGGGGGGGAGGAGTGTTCCCACTAAGGCACTTCTCCTTCATCCAGGCGGCAGCGGAAGAATTCTCAAGATGGAATCAACGGTGGCGTCTACAGTTCCAGTTAGGCTGAACTACTTAGTGAACACCTTATACGGGCTACTACGACATATTCGGAGCTCAGGCCTATAAGGAGCGGTTAATCCGGCTCCCCGCCCTTGGAGTTATATATATAGGGTCTGGTCCTCCAGGTTGGGGGTCGTGCCGTCGGGGTGACTTCCCGGCCACGTAAAGCTATTTTAGTTGCGAAGGATCAACAAGCCTCGGATACGGACGGATTTACTGTTGACGAACCTAGCAAACGAAATAAGGACAACGAACTTCGGATCTGCACGTGGAATGTTCTGTCTCTCTATAGACCACGTGCAGCCGAACATTTAGCGGAGGCCCTAGACTGCTACAAAGCAGACATCACCGCCATCCAAGAAGTGCGATGGGATGGGCCGGGCAAAAGAAAACTGAAAGACTGCGATGTATACTACGGTGACTGTTACCGACCACAAGGGCAGCGTCTTTTTGGATGTGGATTTTTTGTTAGAGGCAGACTGAGGCAAGAGGTCTTGAGTTTCAATTATGTGAACGAGCGCCTCACGACAATTCGCATCAAGGCTAAATTCGCCAACATCAGCCTGATATGCGCGCATGCCCCCACAGAGGAGAAAGATGACGACACCAAGGACGAGTTCTACGAGCTCCTGGACAAGACATATGAGCAATGCCCTAGCTATGACTTTAAAATTGTCTTGGGTGATTTTAATGCCAAACTAGGAAGAGAAGACGTCTTTGGTGGCACAATCGGAAGATACAGCCTGCACGACACCACCTCCGATAACGGACTCAGGCTAATCGACTTTGCTGCGGGGCGAAACGTTGTGGTAGCTAGTACGCAGTTCCCGCATCTCGATATTCATAAGGGGACATGGCGAATTCCTGGTCAATCAACCGCCAACCAAATTGACCACATTGCGATCGACGCAAGGCACTCCTCCAGTATCAAGGATGTCCGAACGTTCCGAGGAGCCAACGTTGACTCGGACCACTACCTCGTTGTAGCAAAGGTAATGCTACGGATATCCAGACCAAAGCCAAAACAGGGAAATACTGTCAGGAAGTTCAACGTCGGACGGCTACAGTCGCAAGAAATCGCCAGGTCCTTTTTCGATCGAGTCTCTCGCGCCCTCTTAACTAGTCCTTTGCCGCCAACTGCAAACATCGAGAACCAGTGGAAAAACTGCCAGGAAGCCATCAGAGATGCCGCCTCTGACGTGCTGGGCTTCGCACGACCACCACAGCGAAACCCCTGGTTCGACGAGGAATGCCGGCAAGTACATGCAGCCAAACAACAGGCATACAAAGCGGCGCTGCATAGAAGGACCAGAGCTGCTCGCGAGCTCTACGAGCAGAAGAGGAAAGAGGAACACAAGCTTCTCAGAAAGAAAAAGAAAGAGCATGAGAAGCGCGCGATCGAGGAATTAGAGGGATGCCACTGCAGGAATGAAGTTCGGAAGTTTTACCAAAAAGTAAAAAGAACCTCCTAAGGTTACAAACCCCGAACCGAAGCCTGCAAGGACGATCAGGGGAACATCGTGGTGGAAACGCAGTCGGTGCTGAGGATATGGAAAAATCATTTCTGCAAATTGTATAACGGCGATGACGAACCGAATTCCGCTACCATGCAAATTGCACCATTCAACCTGGACGACGTAGGCCAACAATTCCGTCCACCCGATCTTGACGAAGTGAGGATAGCCATATCTAAACTTAAGTCCAATAAAGCTGCTGGAGCTGATGGCCTCGCGGCTGAGCTATTCAAAGCGGCTGGCGATGAATTGGTTAGGAGTATGCACCAGTTCATCTGTAAAATATGTCGGAAGAAAGCATGCCCGATGAATGGAACCTCAGTATTGTTTGCCCGATCCTCAAGAAAGGCGATCCTCTGGACTGCACCAACTACAGAGGCATCAGTCTTCTTAATATCGCCTACAAGATCTTCTCTGCCGTACTTTGTGAACGCCTGAAGCCATTCGTCAACAACCTGATAGGTCCATATCAGTGTGGCTTTAGGCCAGGGAAGTCCACCATCGACCAAATATTCGCACTACGGAAGATCTTGGAGAAAACCCAGGAGTTCCAAATCGATACCCACCACCTTTTTATCGATTTCAAGGCCGCGTATGACAGCATCTATAGAGACGAGCTATATAGAGCAATGTCTAGTTTTGGCATCCCTGCCAAACTCGTCCGTTTGTGCAGGATGACGATGGAGAATGCACGCTGCTCCATCAAGGTCGGCAAAGACCTCACCGACACCTTTGATGTCAAAAAAGGTTTTAGGCAAGGCGACGCGCTGTCATGCGACTTCTTCAACATCGTTCTTGAAAGAATAGTGCAAAACTCTCACGTCAACACCAGAGGCACAATCTTTCAAAAGTCCGTCCAATTACTCGCTTGCGCTGACGACATTTACATAATCGGACGAACAAAGCGTGATGTCAGTGGTGCTTTTGTGAGCATTGAGAAGGAAGCCAAGAAGATGGGTTTAACGGTGAATGAAAGCAAAACAAAATATATGCTGTCCACAAGAAAGGACACCCAACACCGACGTCTCGGACAGAACGTCACTATAGACAGCTATAATTTTGAGGTAGTCAGAGACTTTGTCTACCTAGGATCCGCTATAAACTCAGCGAACGACACCAGCGCTGAGATCAAACGAAGAATTACTCTTGCCAATCGCTGTTTCTTTGGGCTAAGAAGGCAATTGAGAAGCAAAGCCCTCTCTCGAGCAACTAAACTGTCCCTGTATAAGACGCTTATCATCCCGGTCCTGATGTATGGTGCAGAGGCATGGACACTGCTAACAGTGGATGAGAACGCGTTAGGCTGTTTTGAGAGGAAAATTCTCCGGGTGATTTTTGGTCCCGTCTGCATAGATGGGGAATGGAGAAGAAGATACAACAACGAACTGTACGGGCTGTACAGCGACACCGACCTAGCCACAAAAGTGAAAAGCCAACGACTGAGATGGCTGGGTCATCTAGAGCGAATGGACACCAATGCTCCGGCCCGGAAAGTCTTTGAATCCAACCCCGTGGGACAACGCAGTAGAGGTGGACAGCGTAAAAGGTGGCGCACGCAAGTGGAAGAGGACCTCAACCAACTTGGCGTGCGAAACTGGAGACAGCTAGCTAGAAACCGAGCCGGCTGGAAGAAGCTTGTTGGTTGAGGCCCTGGTCCACCCCGGACTGTAGCGCCACCTTAAGTAAGTAAGTAAGTAAGCGATGTTGTATAAAAAAGTCCCTATGAATCCGAGGCGAGCTCTAGTAGCAGGAATGTGCAACATATTTATTTTTCGGTTTTTTGTATACCTTTGATATTATTTGTCTTAACAAAAAACTATCTGAGACAGAAGAATAGCTTATAAAATTCTCTTCAATAATGATTATAACCAGATTTTTCATATCTCTTACAGTTAAGAAGTTATTTGGCTCCAAAAACTGGTACTTTTTTAATAACCTAAGAAGCGCTGCATTTTGTACTTTCTAGTAGATATGAAATGCGGTGCTAGCGCTTACATTTTAAGCGTTCTACTGTCCGTGAACTCAAGAATTTTGCCAAACCCGTTCATATATTTCAACATCTTATATATATATATCCTCCAAACCCCATTTTAGAAACCTCAAAAGCAAGTTACAGAAAGCAGCAAAGTCGATAATATTTTTTTTCACACGGCTGCTGTTCCCTTATTCATGCAGGATGGGATACATGGATTCAATGATTTGTTGTTGTGCGACTTTTTTACACTTCATCACTAGACCATTCTGAATAAGTGCACCAACTTTCAAATCTGTTGATTTTTTTTAAGGTGAAAACCTTTATTGACTGGACTAAAAAAGAAAAGCCATAACAACTTAAGTTACTGGGTTACCTACGTAGAGCGAATGGACATCAATGCTCCGGCCCGGAAAGTATTTGAAACCAACCCCCTAGAGATTGAGGAATGCGGAAACATCTGTATGATATTTTATAATAATAATTTGTTAATGTTTCCGTCTTTTCCACCACTTTGAAAAGTGCATTTTAACCAATAAAAATTGAGAAGATTCACATTATAATTTGATTACGTCTCGTAAGTAGGTACTAGAATTACATATTGTAAATACTTTCATGTTCTTAAACACCTTTATAGAAAATATACATACATATTTGTGAGTGCACACTTGCACATATGTATGCCTTCATAGGTTCATAGGTAGTAGACATTCATGCTTAGCTCCATAAATGTTATCATTGACACACTTTTCACCGTAGCATAAACACTGATATATCAAATAATGATTTTATCAAGATAAACTACTCGTATCACGACATAAAAGCACTATATTGTGAGTAACATAAAATCGTTCCCATAAGAATCACTTATTTATGTATATATGTATACCACTACCTACTTTATGTTCTATATAAACATTGTTCAATTTATTTTAACATAATGTTAAAACCTGATTGTGATCTTAATGGATTTGTTAATAAAATTTTACAGAAAAATTACTGTTTTGATTCAAAATAGCTTTTTTCATTATTTGTTTGTACATGCAATACTACATATGTACGTTGCTCATAATGTAGGAATGTATCTTATTTTTATTTTTTTTTTGTACTTACTTCGTTAAATCATCAAGGTTCATTACACTGGGATAACACTGAAACAGGATTCTATCTGATTCCGCAATGTACATCATTTGGCCCTGCAATGAAAAAATTAATAAAAAAATATACAAAATTTCTAAAGTTATAAAATTTACGATATTACTGCGGAAGGTTTTTCGTACATACATATTTATGCACACGAAATAAATTAAACAAAAAAAACTTTGTTTATAATTTATGAATTTATGTGTCAGAGGGGATATGAAACATTCAAGTTTTATTAAAAAAAACTTTTCTTTTGTACCTTTTTTTCAGCTATGCTAAGCAAAATCATTCCAACCTTCAAAAGCTATGTAGGTAGGTAGTAGGTACGTACACTAGATTAAAAACAATTTGAAAAATGCGCATTTTTTAAGGGAAGCAGACTCTGGATAGTTACAGTTAACACAGAATAAATAACCGAAAGTGGAGTTTCTATATATTCACCATATTTTATAATAATAAAACAAAAATTAAAAACAAAATGTCTGCTTTACGATTATCCATACAAAAATTCCAAATGAATGTGGTTGTCTCGAATATCTTGAGAACAAACAAATTAAAAAAAAAGTTTAAGCCAAAAAAACTACTAAACTACAAACAAATGTTGGAAGATGTTTTTAGTCTCAAATATCTCGAGCACAAACAATGATATCGACCAAATTTTTTTAACCTGAACATCTCAAAGGGAAACAAAGTTTCAGATAATGGTAATTATAACCCTCAAATGGCAACAAGTTCCGGCACGTCAACAGTAACAGATAACGACTTGAGAGTATGTACTTGGAACGTGAGAACAACCCAGGTGCAACTCGAAAGCTTGAGTCTATTCCTCAATCCTCATGCAGTATAAGGCAGACATTACCGCAGTTCAGGATATGCGATGGGCAGGTATGATGAAAAGAAATGATTGCGAGAATTATTTCAGCTGTAATAAAAGACTGCAAATGTTAGGATCCGGATTCTTCTAAGGGATTCGGCTATTAAGCAAAGTTATCGACCTTAAACTGATAAGTGATCTCCTGGCTGTGATCCATTCCACTTTCCAAAATATTAGCCTAGTAAGTGCATATACGCCACTTACAATGGAGTTTGAAAGCTCTTTAAAGAATGAGTTTTATGACCTCCTGGTAAGAACTTTTGCTTGGGGATCTCAATGCTCATAAATTGGAAAGGAAAACACCTGCAACGTGTTAGTTTGTAGGCACAGCATCCACGAAGATACATGACGCAACATGATAGTGCCCTCCGACTAATAGACTTTTCAGAAGCTCTTAATACGGTAAAGTAACACTATAAGCTTCCACGGCTAAGAATCCACAAAGCAACCTGGCGCTCCCGAAATGGTCAATACGCCAATCAAATCGACCATATCCCATGGAAAATCTTAGAGCTGGACTGTGAAAAGAAACTACGAACCGCCTTAAGGAAGAAGGAATTTTTTTTCAAATAGACGAAAGCCATCCACAAGCATCCAGAAACCATTCAACTGGCACAAACAAATATCTTCTTCAGAAGATTCTGAGAAGAGAATTTCGCTTCACAATTTCAAATAGAACGGCAGTACAACTTTATAATTTTTCTGATTTTCCGTTCGAATTAACTGTGCATCCAAAGCAAAGTATTTTATATGATTTAACAAACAAATTAGAAAAACTGAAAGAAAATTTTTTTATTTATAATTTAAGGGTAGATAGTTACACTATTGTTTTTATTTCACGTTTTGTGTGGCAGCTTAAAGTTTCTATTTGATGATTCACCAATATATGTAGGTGAAGCCTCACTGCTCAAAGAAAATGTTGGCCAATTTTCCCACAGATAACACCAGTTTACAAAATTTTGGGTCATGGTAGGGTCCTTAGAAAAAATATATTTTCGAGACTAATTTTGGGTCACTGAACACGAAAATCAATTTTTTTTTTTCCAAAGAAGCGTTTTAGAGATATGCGCAAAAATCATTTCCTCAGCTATTTTTTCAGATATTGCTATAAATCTCGCTAACGGCTTAGCTAATTTACATAAAATATGTATTTTCTGAATGATCTGATCAGTCTCCTTCCGACGATGTACTGCTTGTATAAATCGGACTGCAATTTTATAAGTTACAGGCATTCAGAGTTTAAAAAACGAGTATTTTTGAAAAAAATCTAGTTTTTGGTTGCTCCATATAAATAGAAAAAAAATATTTAAAATAATTTTAAGGACTCAAATGAAAAACAATCTTTTTAAAACTGATTTTACTTATAGACTAAGAGCCCACAGCAGATTTTGGGTGTGAGCGATAGCAAAAAAAGAAGTATAGGCGTCAAAAGCTTCATTAAAGGCTATTCAAATAAAATGCACGACTGGGTCGCACGTACTTGCTCTTATGTTCAAGACACTGCGAGTTTAAGAAAATTGTATATACAAACATGGAAATTATGAGAGAAAAATGTAGAGAAGCATGAAATACGACATTTAAAATAGCTAAAACAACTCTTTTGACAGTTTTAGGTGAAAAAAAAGTATGCCATCTTAATTCTTGATGAAATATGATTGTATGGAAAAAAAAATTTAAAATCGTTGGAGCGGTTTTTTTTTTAAATAATTTTTTATATATAAAATTCTTAAAACATTTTTAAGAACAAATTTTGGTATGCAGATTTAAATTAAATATTTATGTGTATATAAAAACAAAATTTGAAAAAAATTGACAAGCCGTTTTTGAGATATCGAATTTTTAAAAATCCAAAAACTTTTTTTTTGAAAATTTTGAAATGCAATATTATTTAATCTTATCTGAAATTTGTGTATAAAAAAAATTCATTTAAATCTGTTAAGCCGATAACGATAAAACTCAAAATAAAAAAATACGTTCTATGACAGGTACTACTAAAAGTTGCTATGTGTAAAATTTTATAATTCTTGATGGTAGATCGTACTAATTTTAGTATATGAAAAAAGTTTTATCAAAATCGTAGGAGTCGTTTTCAAGCAAAAAAATATTTTCCTTTGCGGTTTTTTCACTTTTGTATGGAAGGTACCGTTATTTTTTCATAAATGTAAAATTTTTTCTAAAAATATTTTATAAAGTACTAAAAAAGTCTTAAATATCGAGTTTCAAAAAAATCTATGATGCCGTTTTCGAAATATTTGATTTTCAAAAAAAAAAATTTTGAAATATTTTTTAAAAATCCAAAAAATATTTTTTCAAAAATGTTGGCACATAAAACTATTAACATTTTTTGGAAGCTTCTGTATAAAAAAAATAATTGAAATCGGTCATACCATTTTGAAGAAAATCAAAAATTCAAAAATGGTTCCTTGGGAGGTACCATTAAAAAATATTTTTGAAAAATGGTTTTCCACCCAAAGAAAGCCTTTACTAAAATAAATTTACTAATTTTTTTAAAGAACAGTTGTCGAGCCGTTTTTGAGAAAAATACGATTATGTAAATTTGCCAAAAAAAAATGTATGGCAGGTACCGTTATTTTTGGTTCTAAAAAAAAATGAAAAAAATGTGTCGGCAGAATCACCAAAAACCACTCTAAACCACGTTTGAAGAAAATCGATCGAGCCGTTTAGGCTGTAGACGAACAGACAGACAGACAGACAGACAGACAGAATTGTGCCACCCACTTTTTTCGTGTCCTCTATCATCGTAATATCATGTTTGATTGTTATCTCAAAAATTTTGTTTGCACGAATCCAAAACTTGCCTTATTGTACCTATAATCGCAAGTAAAAATCAAAGTCTTGCAGTCCACAACTGGGGCCTTTGCGAGAAATAGTGCATCGAAAAAAAATTTGAATGCAACTTCGAGGATAATCGTGTTAGCCGAAATTGGTTCTTACCCCTCTCTAGATAAGCTCCGCGGATCCCATATCACGAAATCTGAGATCAATTTTGAGTGTTTGATTCGCCCTACTGGACTGTTTAAAAAAACTGTTTTTTCACTTAGAATTTTGAATTTCTTAAACACTCAAATGGTCTCAGATTCCGTGATATGTGATCCAAGGAGCTTATCTAGGGAGTAGTGAAAACCAATTTCGGCTAAAATGATTATCTTCGAAGTTGCATTCATATTTTTTTTTGATGCACTGTTACTCGCAAAGGCCCCAGTTGTGGACTGCAAGACCTTGATTTTTTGAATCGCCTTTAATGAAGCTTTCGACGCCTATACTTCTTTTTTTGCTATCGATCACACCCAAAATCTGCTGTGGGCTCTCGGTCTATTATAGTTTTTCAAAATCGGACGATAAATGTAGAAGTAATTAAATAATTAGTGAAAGAAGGCAATTACAGTTTTGTCAATAAAAGTCATATAAATGTATATAAGGGTGTCTGTTATTTTCCAAAATCATTTTTTTAAATCAGAAACCCCTAAAATCAAAATTCGATGCCCTGAGTAAAGTTTTTGACCAAAACAATTTTGTCTAAGATGATAAATCTGTGCCCCTTAGGCCATTCTCTTTTCCATAAAAAGGAGAATTGGACACACCAAATTCCAAGACCAATAATGACGTGATATATATAGTTGGAAAGGTATTTTTATAAACTACAATAGTTATTCGAATATTTTTTTTCACATAGAGATTTGAAATAAACTCTTTATAGTAACTATTGTAGTTTATATAAAAATACCTTTCCAAATAACAGACACATACATACACTACACATACATTATATGATTTTTATTGACAAAACTGTAATTGCCTTCTTTCACTAATTACACATTCTACATTTATCGTCCGATTTTGAAAAACTTTAATTCAAATCAGTTTATAAAAGATTGTTTTTCATTTGAGTCCTTAAAATTATTTTAAATATTTTTTTTCTATTTATATGGAGCAACCAAAAACTTGAAATTTTTCAAAAATACTCGTTTTTTAAGCTCTGAATGCCTATAACTTATAAAATTGCAGTCCGATTTATACAAGCAGTACATCGTCGGAAGGAGACAAATCAGATC
Source organism: Dasysyrphus tricinctus (assembly GCA_963921185.1). Classification (NCBI taxonomy): domain Eukaryota; kingdom Metazoa; phylum Arthropoda; class Insecta; order Diptera; family Syrphidae; genus Dasysyrphus; species Dasysyrphus tricinctus. Next base: position 58,326,010 of record OY992530.1, on the reverse strand, counting down.
ATTCAGAAAATACATATTTTATGTAAACTAGCTCAGCCCTTGCGAGATTTATGGCAATATCTGAAAAAATTGAAAACTAGTGTAATTTACATGAAACATATTTTGATTTTTTTGAGAAGATGCATATGCGAGGAAAAGATAGGAGAGGAATACCCTGCGTAGAAAAAACAGGGCCAACGCAACCTCCCAGCTCAAGATCGAAACAACGCCGGGAAGTTATAAGAAAGTCCAGCAACTAGTGGCTGGTTTTAAAAACAGGAACGCCAGGCACTTTGAAGCAGCGAAGGTAAGGTAGTCACCAAAGCACAAGAAATAGTATAATGTATTTAAGCAGCATTTCCAGCAGCTGCTAAATGGGCATCTGGCAGAGCGAGAAAAACAGGACAGGAAGCAAACCTTACTAAAGTCAATGAAGACCCTGTATCACCACCCAGTAAAGAAGAAGAAGACTTAGCTATAAAGAAGCTCAAGAACAACAAGGCCGCCGGATCTGATGATTTACCAGTGTAGCTCTTCAAGCACGGTGCGGATGTATTGAAAGTGTGCATGCAGCAACTCATGAACCAATTTTTGGTGGAAGGAAGCATTCGTGTTGAGCGATGAGTGGTCTACCAGCTCTTTACATATCTCCCATCTACAAAAAAAGGTGATCCTATGAACTGCAAGAAATAGCGAGGCATAACACAAATAGAAGTCAAATACAAGATCTTGCCTTAAGCCATTGTGTAACAATTAAAACGGAATGTACCAGTGTGGCTTCCGGCAGATCGACCATAGACCAAATTAATATTGACAAATTCTCAAAATAACGAACGAATTCAAAGTCGGGACTCACGATCTATTCATCGACTTCAAGGCCACAATTGATAGCATAATAAATCATAAAGAGATCTGTCAACCGGCTAGGACAAAACGTTACTGTTGATGGCAACAACTTCGAAGTACTCGTAGTTATGGAGTTCATCTACATACCCCAAAATAAAAATGAGTTCCACAAATGATATCTTAGTGTAATCCGACGAAGAGTTACCCTAGAAAACTGAAACTACTCCGTATTGGCACAATATATGGCTCCCAAACTCCTTGCCAGAAAGACGAAGTGCACGCTCTATAAAGCCCTTATACTGCTTTATGGCGAGTGTTGGGCGATAAGCAGAATGGGAGAGCTGATACTGGGCTCTTTTAAAAGAAAAATTCTTCGACAAATATTTGGTCCTGTATGTGAAGAGGGCGAATGGAGGAGAAGATATAACAGTGAACTCTATACACTTTATCAAGATGTGGATGTAGATCAAAAAGTGAAAACACGTCGACTATATTAGTTCGGCCACAACGAGCGAAGGAAAAATAATGCTCCAGCCAAGAGAGTCTTTGAATTCCAGCCCCCATGATCGAGAGAACGAAGAAAACCGAGACTTCGATTAAAAGTCTAAGCCATCGTGAATGCCAAAAGGCTTGGTCTGGATGACTGGAACCAGATCGTAGAGGATGGAAGGCTGTCCGTTTTTAAGGCTGCGACCCTTTATGGATTGGGAGCCGGATAGTTAATAAATTTTAATTATATGGCTTTCATATCTAAGGTCTTTTTAAAATGCAACCTGAACAGCACGGCACTAGTTAGAAAGAATAGGGGGATAGGAACAGCACAGTGGATTGAGATTAAGATTTTTATTATCTCTTTGAAATCCCACGAGTGCCGTCCATCAGCTAAGCTGGAGGAATATAGAAAAGAATGCTTCCTCGCGGCTCGAATCTACACCTCTAAGTTAGCAGTCAAGCACAACATCCAATGCGACTACAACTTAATGTAGGTACTCGCGAAATTTCATCTAAGTAGACCCATTTTTAAAGGAAATAAAATCAAAAACCACAAAAATTCAAATGACCATTGTATAACTTTCAAAGTTAACCGGTTTTTAACTACAAACATGAATGAATTGTGTTCTAGTTTAATGGTGGCAGCTTCTAAGCATTATTATAGAATAACGTTGGGTTCCTTCCTTGGGAACGCAAAAAGCAACTTTTCAACCTCAAAACTTAAAACAGAATTCTTTTTTTTCACTTTATCGAATTCCTTTTATAATAATTATTATTTATTTTATTATCTTTACCTTTTCTCTATAGACCTTCTCTATCAGTTATCAAACAAAAAACATATTTGTTTAGATAGCAGCATACCCTAGCCTCAGTTAATATATACATTGGCTTATACTCACCAGATAAACAGTCCCTCAAGTGAAGGAAAAACCTCTTATTATTTTTTTTTTTTTTTTTTTTTTTTTTGCAATCGACAAAACCAATTTATTTGCCCTTTACTGTTGTTCGAAACTTAAATCAGATCAAATCGTATCCCATTTACAACCCACATATCTCTACGTCTGCCAATAAAATCGATACCATAAAATCTAATGAACCACTCCAAACTTGAATTCCTCCCCCTCATCGGAATTTTCTCTCTAGAATTTCTATAGGAAAATGCCTAAACAAACCTCACCAAACCAAAGAACACAAAATCTACATCAAACTTCGATACAACGATATCGTTTAAAAAAATACGTGATACCACTCTACGATTTTCTTTTAGTATACCTTCCTACCTATACCCAAAAAAAACTCATACAAAATTCCTTGCAAAACCCAATCCGTTCGTTCGTTCGTTCGTTCTTTTATTATTGTTTCAGCTCATAATAAAGATGCCAAATTCTAGCCAAAGGCCATAAAGATACAAAGATAAAAAGTGAATAATCCTTTTTCTTTGTTTGGCTTTTAAGTTGAAGTTGAAAATGGGTGTCGTCTATGTCTATGTCTATACTTCCGAAACAATTTTATTTCCTTCCGAGACTTAAGGCAATAATGTCGAATTAAATCCAACACATCATCCCTATCGAATCATTTTTATATTTATGGCTTCTCGTACTCAGTGCGTTTACGTAAATGTTAATAAAAAGCTATCTATAGCGAAAAAATGTTGACGCTATCACAGCAAAGTAGCCAAATAGATTGCCTAAACGTGAGAGCATCTTCTGGTAATAATTTTTGAGAGTTTTGCCCTGCTAAGCGATTAGGTTAAGTTGGTGCTTGTACCGGGTATTCAAAAGTGGTGGATCGGTGTCAACCTTTAAAAATAACCTTACATCACTACACTTAGCGAAAAAAACGGTGTTGAAGGTGAATTTTGTAGCTATTTTGGTCTAGGGACACATAAATCCTTGTAAAATACGTCCCTTGTGGATGTATGTCCCACTAGAGTAGGCCTTATTCTACCTCCATGTGAATCGTGTAATGCCCTTTGCACGATTTCATGTTTGCCCACCAGTAAAGAGGCTTGTCCCACTGGGGCTGTATATCCTCAGTTGGTGCTTCAAGGAACTGATTTCTGTTGGCGCTTTTACCAAGCGCCAAGGTTCTTTCTTACACATAAAAGACATGCTATGGTAGGTGAGTGCCAAATCTTGTTTTTTGGGGGAGGTTATACCTTTATAAGAAATGTCAACAATTTTTTTTACCTCAGTGTAGATTTTTTTGTCTTCATATTAAAATTTGATATCAATACTCACTTTCAGTCTTAGGTAGCGTTCATGTTTGCCCATGGCACCTTGCCTCGTCTGCATCACGTAAATTGTATTGATGTGTGCCAGCACGTTCTCGAAAGTTAACTGCAAGTGCGGTCGAATGGCTTCGAGGACTTCGAGCAGGGAACAACTCTCGGCAGCAACTCTAATGTGCGGGTGGCAGAGAGGAGAATATAATAATCACTATAAGGACTTGAAAGAATTTCGCATGCATGTGTGGAGCATAATTTGTGTGTATGTATAAAGGAACATTATCAAACTCACCTTGGAATGACCCTTGACACAGATTTGCCAGCTTGAACTATTTTCATTTGCCTATCAAACATCAAATGGAAGGGGAAAACCTTACAGAACGTCGAAGGTGAGATGAGCGGTGCTGCAAGAAATAATAAGGATAAAATACTTAAGGATTCCATTCGACAAGCACTATAGATATATTGATGCAGTGTTTAAAGTATCTGTTCGTGTTTTAGATCCACACGTACAGATAAAGGAGAAGGAGAAATTATAAAAAAGGCGTAAGGAATATACATTTTCTTTCTTACCTTCGCAAAGAAATTCCATGTCATCGGGTGGTTCTTTCTCATCGATGGCTTGAGATTGGGTTGATTTGGAACCACCTGTTGCTACTTCTCGAATAAGAAACTGTACGTGATCGTATCTTTCGATGTCATCACTTTTATTCTTCAGCAAACGTAACCGGTCAGTTTTGGATTGCTTTTTGGCTGCATCATCTAGGCTATCAGCTTTTGTTGAATGCAGGGAATCACTGGATATTCTATTGCTTAAGGTTGGGCATGTTTTTTGTTGGTCTGAAAAAAAATGCTCATGAAAATGATTATAAAAATTTATTTGATTTTGTTGTTTTTTTTTTTTGTATTTAACTATTCACCCAGAAATAATTGCATGTGTTCCTACTTGAAGTAGAGCGAATAAAACGACAAAAAAACGCTTAAACTTTTCATCAAATATACTTAGAATGGAAACAAATTTCTAGAAAGGCCAGTGAATAGTTTCTAAAAAAAAACATTTTCAAATTAAAAAAAAAAACATAAAATGTTGGGTTTTAATAATCTTATATCCGATTAGAGATCATCACAAATGAGCGAGAACTCTCGTATCTAGTCATCATACAAAAATCAACCCAGCCACCAGCGCAAATCCAGCGATTAACACCAACAGCGATCCAACAGCAACCGCAACCTCCAAAACCGACCAGTGACACCACTTTAACCAAGGCTCCAAGAATGCCAGAAGGCAGGGAAATCCTACTAAAACCTCTGGGACTCACATATCTCTCATTCAAGTCCACCGAGGTAGGGGACGAACTGAGGATGGAAAGACTGAAGTGGTAAAGGTTACACCATTCAAAGCCAAGAATCTACAATTTTGAAAAAGAGCTTAAAAAATCCACTGATGTCAGTGAAGGCTAATATAGCAACGAAGACATCACTACCTAGCAGCTAGAATAGCACCTGCAAAGGTAATCCAATCCAATGTTAACCTTAGCAATGAAGTCTCACTGATTTTTGGATTCAACCTGCTCACGATCATTGAAAAAGACCGGAGTGCTATTCCATGGAACTACATTCTGGTTAGCGAAGGTGAAAAGTCCATGGCATTATTGGCGGCCACCATATTTCAAACATGCAACTAAAAAAATCCCCATAGTGACGTATAATTCATTGTGTAGCCTCGAAAAGAGGACGTCATTCAATATTTTCATGAAGAACAACACTTCGAACATCAGCTTTATAAGTGATACCAACGTGATTAAGTGCAATCACATCAATATCGCGGGATATAAAACCTTCTGGAGGACAAAAAAGGAGCATTACAAAGGGATGGCAATATTCTGAAAGGAAAATTCTCCCCAACACCAGAAAAATCATCATCACATTCTAACCAGTGAATGTTATGGTAGAGGAGAGACCTAAACAGTCAACAACATCTTCTTCAAATAATGCAAAGCCTGTAACAAGCACCCACACCACAGCCTCATTGGCAGAGATTCTAAAGCGAGACAACAACTGGAGCAAGGTAGTTGTGGACTATGGGAAGTCAACAATAACGTACATTCTCTGCTCAGAACACCATCGACGACGTTTCGTGGCAACTTTGAACCTAGTGCATACTCTTTCGGAAATCCAAAACTTTATCTGCAAAATTGTGCCCAGTGATTCAGATCATGAAGTTGTTCAACTATTGATCAACATAAACCAATCTGTATTCCTTATTATAGAGCCACCATCCACTACAGACTGTTGGGTGTGGACAGACTTCATTGGTATATCGAAGACAATACCATAACACTGCCATCTTCAAACAGAACTTGCTGGGCAACGAAATCAATGCAGCTTTAGATGGTTTGGACTCTAACTGATCCAGACGTTATGTCGCAACTTCATGGTAAACTCATGAAAGCAGCGTTGAACATGGTTGTAAAAAATGTTATATCCATACACGACAAGTGGGACCAAGTAAAGAATGTTCATGGAGACTGACTCCGCAACTATTCCAGACAAGATCTAGAGATCCCTGGGTATTCCAGTAGGTACACGTGGGAAAAAATAACAAAGCGATGATCATTGAAAGTAAAAATTATTGCTGAAATTGTCGTCCATCGGAAAGTAACTCTGTAGAACAAGTATAAAGAGCAACTCATAAAATAGTATAGCGCTGTGTGGTGTGAGACGAGAAAAAAGGGCAATGATGAATAAGCTTGCTTAAAATATGGAACATGCAACAATGAGAGGGACACAACAAAGCTGTACAGAACCACCAATGAAATTCTTAACACCACGGTACAGAGAATCAAGTCCCTGGGAACTAAGTCCACCGAGGGACTTAGTTCTCATTAAATGGGAATTAAATCCACTTTAAGGAAGTGGACTTAGTTCTCATAGAAGGTGGGAATTAAGTTCCTCAAAAACTGAGTGGACATACATAACTCACTGTTTATTCGCCGTAATGCATTGTAAACACAGTCCTAGCACCCAGCATTAGGGCGAATAAACAGCGAGGCTGGGTGTATGCAAAGTTTTTGCACAATTTAGCATTTTTGTAATTTTTTATCGTTGAAAGTTAGTTCCCTCTTTATTTTTCAAAATGTGTAATTAGTTCTCATAAAGAAGTGGACTACTTTCTTCTTGCCAGGGAACTAAGTCCACTTCGTTAAAGTGGATTAATTTCTATTTAATGAGAACTAGGTCCCTCTGTGGACTAAGACCCTGGGGTTAGTTCCCTGCACCTATACACCACACCCCGTCCTGTGTTGGAGTTGGACATACATTTTTTGTGACAATAAAAGATTAGGTAAACACATCTCTGCACTGTAAAATGACGACCAAAATTTGTACGAATGTGTACGGGCATTGACACCGGCCCACCAAGCCTCGCGGCACTTTAGCTTGTGATCCTTCTCCTTAAAGCAAAACAAAGCAGCTGGACTTGATGGCATACTAGTTGAGGTCTTTAAGGTGGATCTTAAAACAACGGCTGCTATTTTTCTTCCACTAGTTCAGAATGTTTGGGAGAACCTTACCTATCCTAAAGACTGGAAAAATGGCGTTATTGTAGGATTCTTAAGAAAGCAATCTAAAATATTGCAATAATTTTAGCGGATAAGTGAAAAGATAGAGTCATCACTTAGACTTCACGGAAGTATTAGTTGATAAGCCTCTCAATGTACGCCAACATGCCTACAGAGAGGAAGATCTACAGAAACCGCTCTGTTTAAACTCACTAATGCCTTACAGAAAGCTTTAGACGCAAAGAAAATAGCACTAGCTGCCTTCCTTGATATAGAAGGTGCTTTTAATAAAGCTTTTGTAAGAAAAGGTGTGCCCAGAACCATATCCACATAGATTGGTGTGATGTTAGCCACCAGAACAGCTGAGGCATAAGCAGGACCGAATATGCAAAAAATCTTAACAACAAGAGGTTGTCCACAGGGAGGGGTACTAACACCCTTGCTGTGGAGTCTTGTAGTGGATGAACTGCTAGAAAAGCTTACTTCCCAAGGCATACAATGCATCGGCTTTGCTGATGATATCGTTATCACAGCCTTAGGGAGGTTTGAAGAAACCTTCTATGATATAATCCAAAGAGGACTAACTATTACAAGAAAATGGTGCATATCTGTAGGATTATCTATTAATTCTACTAAGACGACGATTGTACCATTTACTAGAAGAAAACTTCTGCCACGCATGAAACCAATCCGGTTGGGGGGCCAAGTAATCCAAACTAAAAGTGAGGTTAAATATCTAGGAATCACACTAGACAGTCCAAAGGCTCGCATGCTTATGCATAACTGGAGCAATGAGAACTTGCCCTACGGCAGCAATGGAAGTTATTCTTCATCTATCTCCATTACATGAAGCAATAGCAAGCGCTGCAAGGGGAGCCATCATGAGGTTTGCCAAAGAGGGTACCAGTACTGGCAAATGCATTAGCCTCAGGGTTAAAGACTGCATTCCAAAGTCAGCGGTAACAGACCTTATTGACATTCCAAGAGATGGCATGATTAAAAAAAAAAACTTCGAGAAAAACTTTCAAACGGAGTTAAGTTACAAAACGGAGTGGGTAGGTGAAACAGTAAACTACAATCTCAAAACAAATGCCATCAAGTGGTACACTGATGGATCGAGAACGATTGAAGGGACTGGAGCGGGAATCTTTAGGCCTAGAACCAAACTTTCTATTCCAATGGGACAGTCTACTAGCATCTTTCAGGTGGAAGTTCCACGCCATAACGAAAAGCGCAGATCGTCATCTCGAAAAAAATTACCGAAACCAAAACATTGCCATTATGTCAGACAGCCAAGCCGCACTCAAAGCGCTGAGCTCCTACGCCATCAGCTCGAAGGTAGTTTGGGAGTGTGTGAACAGGCTTAATGTCCTTTGCAAAAACAACAGTGTCACATTTCATTGAGTACCTGATGGTCACGTTGGTGTACAAGGAAATGAAGAAGCAGATTCCTTAGCGAAGATAGGGGCAAGTACTTCCTTAATGGGGCCTGAACCCAATTGTGACATAGGAGAAAATGTGATAAAAAAACAAAATAAGAGAACAAGAGGAGGTTAAAAGATCCAAAAACTGGAAAGAACTCCCAAAGGTGAGCAGGCTAAACTATTACTTGGTAACTACAACCGAACACGTTTTAAAGACCTTAGTAGGAACAACCTAAGAAAAATAACTGGTCTCCTCACTGGGTCACTGCAAACTAAATTGGCACCTAAACGCTCTTGATCTAGTAAGCAGTCCAAGATGCAGATTTTGCTGCGCACAGGAAGAGACACCAGACCATATATTAGGAAAATGTGACGCAATCATGCATCAAAGGAAAAAACACCTGGGACACTACCAGGTGGAAGAGCGCGAACTTTCCTCCCTAAAAGTCCTCCAAATACTAAAATTTCTGAGAGAAATTAAGGTGGAGGAAGAACTGTAAGATGAGCAATCTCATCCATTTTTTAGGTGGGGGCACAATAGATCTTAAGGTTGCAGTGCAACAACCCCTATATTCATTCATTCATAGACTTCACCAGTTCATTCCCAAGATGTTTCCCTAAGTTGAGTGTGGGAGTGATATTAAAGCCGAGGTACATGTATTTTTTCACTACCTCCATGATTTCTCATCAATCAATAGGAAGAGACACTATTTGCGGAAACACAAGGAAAAGTTGAAACATTTGTGAGTTAATTCGAAGGAAACTTCAAACTGAATCTACTTACTAATTCGGCAATTCCGGACAAAGTTGAGGCATCCATTCAGCAGATTCTGTACCCTAATCTGGAGGAAGTCCTATTCCATGAAAAGAATTCAGCAAGTGACCCAATCCACAGCTCACATCTATGCGATCTGGAGGAGGTACGGTAGAGATCATTGGCAATTCAAAGACAAAAAATCTGGACCCTATGGAGTCTCCAACTATACGTCCTGAAAAGGCTTCGTCACATACAGTGGTGATTTCTCCTCACAGTGAAAATAAATAACTGCATCAATAACTGTTTCCTATCTCAAAAATAGAGAACAGCGAAGATAGTAGGTGATCACGAAGAAAGGAGCATATGAGCTTGGTCTCCAACTACCAGGCCTACATCGTTCCTTAAAAACATCAGTCGGTGTGCAGAAACATTGTTCTGGAACTCCCAAACGGATCCACCACAGCTGCCAAACGGAACTTGAAGTACCTGGGAGTTCACTTCAATGAGTTGCCCAGCTGGGCATTCAACCGTGTATACTAAACCTTCCCAAAAATACAATTCAGTCAGAGGTTATTTTTTCGGCTTAAAAAAATAGTAATAATAAATAAAATAGAATAAAATAAAATAAAATAAGAACGGTTTTAAAAATTTAAAAGAAACTTTAATATTTTTAAAGTAAACAAGTAAACATTATCCAGGACTTTTGCCATATATGTATGCACATTTATAACTGGAAAAGGCAATCAAATCATGATAGAAAAACCTCAATAGCACTTATATCCAATTTATCTACCTCAGATCTTTCTTTATCTTTGCAATGCATTTAACGAGGATAATTCAAGTTGCTGGTAAATACATACATACTACTACTTCAATATTTCAGGATCTATAGAATTTGATTTCAATTCATTAATCTTACTTCCGATTACACCGTATCGTCAAAAAGGCTCCAATAAATTAAAACAATGCACACACACACACTCTCCCTTGAACAAGAACGCACATAAGAATGCACATGGTACACACTAACCTGGATTTGTACAAATTGAATTAAGATTGCAGCTACTTGCTGCACTGTCATCGGAGCTTGTGTTGCTGGTAGTTCTGTAGGCGGAGGACGAAAAAGGACATGATGCACCATTTGACATGATTTCATGATTCGATTTATTTCTAGTTCCAGTCAGTGTCACCTGCTGCTGCTGCTGATACTGAGAGTATTGATTAAGCCTGACCACATCCGCTTCATCTGATGATTCTCTGCTGTAGGTATTTCGGTTCTGTTGGTGGTCATTTGTGGAAAATGGTCCAGGAGTAATCGGAGGTGGACTTGTTCGTTCGTTGCTATTACTTGGCTCTGTTTGCTCTGTCTGGGCAGGAGTTGCATTCAATTTTTCTTCATCCTCATCGATTGGATCACCCTTCCGCTTAACGATTTCAATTTCAACCTCAACACCATGAAGTTTCGATGCAACTGCCTAAAAAGACAAAAAGGATATTCCTGTTATAAAGACAAACAAACGAAATCAATGTCAAAAGAAAAACCTACTTTTACGATGCCAATAACAATGTGTTCCAAGCCCGGTCGCTCCGAATAATAATGAAGTCGAAGAGTCCCATCCTTTTCCGTACACCGGAAAGAGGGTGCTCGCATACCTGGATAAAGTGTTCCCAAGTGATCATGTAAGGCATCCAAATTCTAATATTAAAAAGAAACAAAATCTCTTATCAATTTAATTTGAACCAAATACAAAAATGAACTCACTTGTAAAAAATCTCTTGGCGTCGCTCCCAGGACCTGAAGTATTTTATCGTATCCCGAATCTTGGCAAAATTCAAAAAAGGTCTTGCCAAATAGCTCGAGAATATCATCGGCTGGGATATCTGTAACGGAAAAGGAAATGGTTGTCGTTTTATTCTAGAAATGACATTTGCATAGTTTTATGTAGTTGACATCCTTTTTGTTGGTGTTCTTTTGGTAATAGTTAATGGACTCCTATTTTTTGCAACTCCTACGCTAATGGGGCTTTGCCTTTTTGTGAGGAAGAAAAATAATCTAAGTTATATCCTCCAATGAATTGCTGTTTGAATTTGTAAGTGCCCGTTTTGGGCAAACACACACAAACATTTATTACATTTGCATTCACCTCGAAGAGATAAAATTTATTTATGACAAGGATTAGGCTTTGTGAATTTTTGAACAGGAACTGGTTTTTGATTTGCATTTAGTCGAGTGGAATTGTTGGTTATGAACGGTTTATGAATGAAAAATATTTCAAGGTCTGTGACAGCTGATGTACGGAATCTTCATGAATATTTTCATCAATGGTTTTGGTATTTTTATTGAATGGTGGTGGATAAGGTATGATCTTCAAGTACATAAATTGAGTTTTTGTTGAAAAAGGTCACCATATTTCACTGCAGTATAAAGCAGTTGGATGGTATCATAACACAAATTTTGTTAGTCTCCAATAAAAAAATTGTATGCCAAAGGTATTGTATAATATTTTATGTGGGTCTTACACCAGACTTCCCTTCATTCAATTAAGAACATTGAATACAAAATTATCTTATTCCAGTAATTTCGCAATACTGCGGTCAATATTACTAAAAATACTTGATATATTTTGATATGAGACTTAGGTTTGTATTAACTTTGCCATATTAAAGAACCATTTAAAGTTCAAAGCGAGCAACTATAGAAGCTCGTAGTTCCCTTTGTGTCAAGGTTTGGGTATTGTTTGTGTACTCTTACGTCAAAAGTCTAGGATCGAGTTCCAGAGTGTTCCAATCCGACAAAAATTAAGGGTTACTGACTCTTTTAATCATTTTAAATTCGAAATAAAATTGTTTCTAGCTTTTTGCATATATGACAACAAATATAAAATAGGCACACAAATACAGTCCTAGAGTCTAGGTCTAGGATAAATATTTAACGTGCGGGTGGCAATGGTGCAGTGGATGTAGTGCTTGACTGCTAACTTAGAGGTGTGGGTTTGAGCCCCATTCTAGGCAGCATTCTTTTCTATATTCCCCCAGCTTAACTGGTGGCCACCCGTGGGATTTAATGAGATAATAAACACCTTAATCTCAATCCACTGTGCCAAATCTTTCCTATCCTTCTATTCTTTGTAACTAGTGCCGTGCAATTCAGGTTGCATTAAAAGATCTAAGGTCTTACAGGTGAAAAGTGAAATTGACTTAAAATATAAAGGAACAAAACGACAACAAATGCAACGACAAGCTATATAGGCTTTTTGAAGGCCAAATATTTATTCTCTTATTTCCTGAAGTCTTTATTGTTTATTAATACTTTTTGGAAAAATAATTTTCAATTAGAAATTTTTACGTTATCAAACCAAAAAGTTTTCAAGGCTCTTATCAATTCTTAATCAAACGCTATAAGCCGTATGCTTAAATATTTTGTAGTTGTGGTAAAAATTGAAAATAACAAAAACTATAGTTTTCGTGTAAATTTACACAAGGGACTTGAATCTATTGTTTAAATTCCTCCAAACACATTTTTTCCATTACATAAGTAGTAAAGTAAATATGCAAAAAAGCAAAACACACTGTTAAGGTACCATGTGCATTGTTTATTGTTTTATTGATATAGGGAAGATGATAAAAGTGGGCTTCACAATATTCTGTCTGTCTGTTCTGCTACAGCCTTAACGATTGAATTGATTTTATTTAAGCTAAAAACCTAAAAACAGAAATGTTTTATTCGAGGTACTGCCTCTTGCGAGGAACTGACAAATCCTCCAAGAGTATACTTGTCATGAAAAAGTGCTTCTCATTTAGCCGTTCGGACTCGGCAAAAAACTGTAGGTCCCCTCCATTCCTGCCAACAAACACGCACACAGGAATGGTTGTGAGTTGTAAGTCACTAGGCCCTGGTTCTCCATGAGCTGTTGCGCCACCCAATTTATTTATTTATTTTTTATTTATTTAAGCTTGAAACATACAAGTTAACGCAAAGCATTTCCCACGAGTCGAACTTCAAATGCTGACAGTGCATTTCATGCTGACAGTGAATTTCATGAACAAAGGTAAATGCACTTGCACTACCGAAGGCCACGACGAATGAATATGATCCTCATCCGCTGTTCCCATAGTGGGGAAATGCTGTATCGTCAATTAACCCTTGCACGGGCATAAGCTATTCAGCCTTAGTTAAGTTAGTTGTTTAGTTGTAGTTTTACACTGGAACATAACGGTTGCTTCGAATAAATATACTTAAATTTAAATTGTTGTTAAATTATTTCATCAGTAAGTCGAACGGTTGGGCCAGCCCCTCGGGGGTTGGCGTTCGCGTTTTTTTTAGGATATCTCTCCCGAGATTCCATAACTGGCGCCCGAGCAGGGACCGGTACACGATCGTATCCTTTTCGCCAAAGGATCTGTGCCAAGGCCAATACGCTCTCTCTGAGTGAACGTCACTGTACCCATGAGAACACAGTTGACCATTTTGGTATCTTGAGCTCTAAACTTTTGCATACCCATGGGAACATGCAAATATCCTACACGGCTAAAGGATGCGACGGTGGAGTTGTGCGTGCCATTAGTAGGTTTATTAAGTTAAACTAAACGGGATTAACACGGCAACCCCCGAGAATACCGGTTCTCTAGCTTCTTCGGTTCGGTTAATTATTTTTTTTTCTTAATTACAGATAATAACGAAGAACGCGAAGAAGATAAAAAAAAGAATAGAAAAGAAAAAAAACAAAAAATGAAAATAGTGTGAGTGACGCTAAGATTAAGTAGAGAAAAAATACATGAAGAAATATTGAATTGCAAAAAAGTGCTGGTGCCTTTTTTTTAATGTTAAAAAAAAAAATTATCAAAAAAAGAAAAAATTAAAAATATCTTAGAAAATAAATTGTATTTCAAAAAAGTGCAAGTGCCTTTTTTTTAATGTAAAAAAATTATCAAGAAAATATTTAAAAAATAAAATAAAGAAGATTGCGTATGAAAAGTGAGAAAAAGTGAAAAGAACTATTATTTCCAAAAGTGCTGGTGCCTTTCCTATTATATAGAAAAAATTTAAACAAAAAAAGGAAAAACCAAAAATTTATCAAAAAAAATAAAATAAAAAGAGATTGTGTATAAAAAATAATAATAAGAAATAATTTAGAAGTAAATTAGTACCAATTTCCAAAAGTGCAAGTGCTTTTTAATATATATAAAAAAATATAAAAAAAAAAAATATAAAAAAATATATAAAAATATATATCAAAAATATTAAACAAAAAACTTGCGAGAATTTTTTGGTAAGAGATTAATAAGATTACATTGCCTTTTTGAATTATATTAGCTCTTGTAGAAGATTTTATAAAAGAATACAAAGTACAGAAATACTTCGGAAAATAAGAAAGATATAATGGAGCAGTTAAACGAATCTGTCACCCAACTCAACGGGGCAGTTAATAATATCCTAGTCCAATTGAGAGAATTTGGAGCAAGGGTAGAATCAATCGAGAGGAGGGTAGCAAACCCACCTTCAACTGTCAATGAAACCCTTATAAGACAGTTGGAGTCTCGCCTGCTTTCGATCGAGGCGAGACCACAAAACCCTTTACAACCTGACGGGCTTCAAACCCCCGCGGTTCAACTTCATCCTCCGCAAAGTGAGGCTGAACTAAAAGAGATCAGTCGCCTACCCGATTGTGTGAAGGAGCTCCAAGTGTTTAATGGAGATCCTACCCAGTATGTATCGTGGATACATGCTGTGGAGGGAATATTAAAGGACTTCGAAATAGTTAAAAACAAGCCTATCTACCGAGCAATACTTCAACACATTCGTGGGAAGGTTAGGGGCTCGGCTGATGGTGCTTTGGTGTCATATAACATTTTTGATGGAAGCTGGAATGAGTTGAAGCAATGTCTCTCTCTGCACTATGCAGATAAAAGGGACATGCGAACTCTAGAACACCAGCTGAATCAACTCACTCAAAAGGGAAGTAGAGTTGATGAATTTTATGCGGCTGTTAACCATCAGATGTCCCTAATGGTAAACAAGCTAAAAACAGAGTCCTACAGTGAAGAGACTGTTCGGGCCCTTGTAGAAACATATAGGAATAGGGCCCTGGACGTTTTCATACGTGGCCTAAACGGTGACATATCACGCATGTTAATGATACAAAGACCCAGAACACTTCCGGAGGCTTACTCCGCTTGTTTAGAAATTCAAAATTTGAATTTCAGAAGCAACAACATTCACTCTGTAATTGGTAGAAACACAATTACAGCTCCTGTAAATCAGACTTATAAGAGTCATGAAGTGAAGCCATATTTTCCTCCAAAGAGGCCTTTCCAATCACCCCCTGAGAGGTTCCGGAAATTTTCCTGGAATAATCCACGTGAAAATGGCTCTCCTCCCAGACCTGGACCTAAGCCGCAGGAAAAAATGGACGTCGACAGGAGCGTTCAAACCCGCCAAGTAAATTACATGAACCGCCCTAGTACGTCTAATAACTCTAATCCATTTAACCGATTCAAGCGTGGGGCAAGATCGGAAAACTACCCGAGTAAACAACAACGAGTCTACCAGGTAGAGGTGGGTAACGATAATAATGAATATGAGACCGCTGCAGAGGAAGAAATTTTGGAAGAGGTAAATTTTATGACAGGCGGCCATCCAGCGTACCATATATAGAATATGTTGCGGGGGATGGAACCACCTTGAAGTTTCTTGTCGATACGGGTGCCAACAAGAACTTTATAAGTCCAAAAGTGAACCAAACCACGGTACCCATTAAAAAACCTTTTACTGTCCGTTCAGCGGGCGGTGAATTAAATATCACGGAATCTGTCGAAGGGAAGTTTTTTGAAAAAGCTGGAAACAACTCGGTATTGAAGTTTTATGTCTTACCAGGTCCCAATTCCTTTGACGGGATCATCGGGGATGATACGTTAAAGGCCTTAGAGGCTGTAATTGATAGGAAAGGGAACATTTTAAAATTAAAAAATAATATTGAAATTCCCTTAAAAGAAAAAATCTCTAGGGAAGTGAACCTCACTCTTGATCCTTTACTCCCTGATATTATTAAGGACAAGTTAAATTGCCTTATAAAGAGACATAAATATATTTTCGGGCCAATTGATGCCAGGAAAATAGTTGAAACCTCAGTCCTAGCAGAAATAAAGACTAACACAAATGATCCAATATATTCGAAAAGTTATCCTTATCCAGCTTGCCTCAGAGGGGAGGTTGAAAAGGAAATAGCCAACCTTTTAGAAGAAGGGACAATTAGACCATCCCGAAGCCCTTATAACTCACCTATATGGATTGTACCGAAAAAACCCAAACCCAATGGTGAGAAACAATACCGAATGGTTGTTGATTATAAGAGGCTCAACAGTGTCACTATCAGGGACACCTATCCTATACCTGATATTAATTCAACGTTAGCCAGTCTTGGAGAAGCCAAGTACTTCACGACACTTGACTTGACTTCTGGATTCCACCAAATACGCATGAAGCCATCAGACATCCCAAAAACCGCATTTTCCACCATGAACGGGAAATTCGAATTCTTGAGATTACCCTTTGGACTCAAGAATGCACCCGCGATTTTTCAGAGGATGATCGACGATGTTCTGAAGCCTTTCATTGGAAAGACATGTTATGTGTATATTGATGACATAATAGTCTTTGGTAAGGGGCAAGACGATCATCTTAATAACTTGGATGCGGTGCTAACCCGACTTGGTGAGGCAGGTTTAAGGGTCAATCTCGAAAAAACTCATTTTATGCAGGAGCAGGTGGAATTTCTAGGGTATATCGTTTCACCTGAGGGTATCCGGCCTGATTCAAAAAAAGTTGTTGCAATCCAGAACTTAGAACCACCACAAAACCTGAAGGAACTTAAATCATTCCTTGGTTTAACTTCATACTATAGAAAATTTATCCGCGACTATGCCAAGGTTGCTAAACCCTTAACAAATCTTACGAGGGGGGGAAAACGCGCAAATAAGAGCCAATCAATCCAAGCGTGTTCCTATCAGATTGGGCGATGTTGAGCTGAGAGCCTTCAATGACTTAAAGATTTTGTTGACATCTTCTGAAGTTTTAGCTTTCCCCAATTTTGAAAAGCCTTTCATCTTAACAACGGATGCATCTAATTATGCGATCGGTGCTGTTCTATCCCAAGATATAGACGGGAAAGACAGACCAATTGCGTTTATTTCTAGGTCATTGAGCAAAAGTGAAGAGGGTTTTGCTACAAATGAGAAGGAAATGCTGGCCATCGTCTGGGCTCTTGACAACCTTCGGTCATACCTTTACGGAGCCAAAAAGATTAAAATTCTAACAGACCATCAGCCCCTTACCTTTGCTTTGGGAAATAGAAATTATAACGCAAAGCTGAAGAGATGGAAAGCCAGGATAGAAGAGTATAACTACGAATTGGTTTACAAACCTGGTAAATCGAATTACGTGGCTGATGCTCTTTCAAGACTCAGAACTCAGGTAAACCACTTGCAGGACTCAGTAAATGAACCTGTTTCAAGTGGAAATATGAGAAACACACAATCTGAGTCTCGTTTGGCTTGTAATGATTCTACGACAGAAACCGCACCCTCTCTATGTGGTTCCACAACAGAAACGGCAACCGAAGCACGAACTGAAACAGGACTTACACAAACAGCATCTGCTGACGAAAACTACACAGACAACATACAAACAGCTACTGCTGATGAAGGACTTTGTGAACAATCCCCAGATGATAGTGAGTCTGGAACTATGCACAGTGCTGATCAAGATAACAGCGACCTAATACCACACGTGGAAGCTCCTCTTAATGTCTTCAGGAACCAATTGGTTTTTAGAGTTAATAAGGACATGTGTGATGCTAAAAGTGTTTGTGATGCCAACTACGAACCTCATCCTGGCTTCCTTCGACACGTCATCTCCGCGAGGAGCTTGGACCAGGCCAAACTCAAAGAGGTTCTCCGTCAAAAATTAAACCCTAATGTAATCAATGGAATTAAAATTCCAGAGGCATATCTTGGGTTGCTTCAGAGTGTATACCTTGAAAATTTTGTTAAATACAAAATAAGGATTACACAAAGACTTGTGGAAGACGTCACTATTGAGGATCGGAAATTCTCCATCATAGAGGAGGAACATAGAAGAGCTCACCGAGCCCCAAGAGAAAATAAAGAACAGATCCTCGAAAAATTCTATTTCCCACGAATGATGGCAAAAATTAGGAAATATGCCACCACCTGTGAAATTTGTCATTCCAATAAATACGATAGGCATCCCATTCGCCCCGAATTCCAATCTACCCCAGTTCCTAGTTATCCCTGCGAAATACTTCACCTCGATATAATAGAGGTGCAGAACGAAAAATTCATTAGCTGCCTGGATAAATTTTCCAAATTTGCAAAACTTTTCCACATTAAAAACAGGTCCGTTCTGCATCTCAGAGATAAGATAATCAAAATTCTCCACTATTTTACCGTTCCAAAGGTACTTGTCACAGACAATGAATGTAGCTTCATGAGCCCAATCATAACAAACTTTATCAGTCTGTTGGATATACAATTGTATCGCACCCCAGTACATCGATCCGAAGTAAATGGGCAGGTGGAACGATTTCATTCCACAATTCTGGAAATCTACCGTTGCCTTAAGGTAGAATATAAGGATTTGCGCTTAAAGAAGCTACTGAACATTGCAGTTGACAGGTACAATAACACCATTCATTCCGTAACAAAGCGAAAGCCAGCAGACATTTTCTTCGACAGATCCGAAAGAATCAATTATCAAAAATTAACCGATTTCCGAAGAAAGATAAATCACGATCTTAGATCGGAAATCAAGCAAAAACAAAGAGAAAACAATAAGCACAGAAACAAACATAGAACATCCCCAAGACAGTATAAGAAAGGTGATGTGATTTATACGGCTTCAAAAGGCATCAAAGCCAAAAATAAGCCTTTGTTTAAAAAGGACATTGTCGAAAAAAATAACCGTGTAACAGTAACAACGAATACGGGCAGAAAAATTCATAAGACCCATATCAAAAACTTAAGTTAAGCGCTCCTCGATAGTATAGTGGTTAGTACACCTGCTTATTATGCGGGAGACTGGGGTTCAATTCCTCATCGGAGAGCATAAAAATAAAAAAAAAAAAAAATAAAAAAAAAAGAGGAAGAATGGCAATTGCACCTAGTTGCACCTAGTAAAGCACTTGTTAATTAAACTTTTCACTAAGCACACAAAGCACCAAACATAATACTTTTCACTAAGTACGCAAGGCACTAAACATAGCACTTATTAAATAAATTTAAATATTCTCACTTGGAAAAAAGTAGTAAGATTAAATATAACATATGTAAGCAGAAATAATATTAAAATAATAAAAAGATTTAATATAGTTTGATTTGTATTAAAAAAAAAAAAGAGAAAAATCCTATGTTGTAATTTCTGCACCATTAGTTATTAACTGGAATATAAATCTGTCAATTTATAAGCTAATTTATAAAAATATGTACTTAATATTGCATATACTGAGACATAAGAAAATTTTAATTAGAATGTAATTTAATTTTTTAAACTTCACAACTAATACATATATATATATTTCTTTTCATTAATTTTATATATTAAACAGTTTATTATTAATAACGGCCGTGCAAGGGTTCAGTATTTTTGAATACATGTCCCCTATGGTTACAATTAAGGAAGGACAAGGATGGATCATCGATGGACATTTCAACCTGATACACATCATTCGCTTGGACAAACTTGATGAACTAATGGACAAAATGACAGAAATCGTGGAAGTGCAGATCGCGCAGTCTGAGAGGAAAATTGTCGCACGTCATCATCTTACACAACTTCATGAACGTCTCGATTCACTGAAAGGAAAGGCCCATAGAAGACAAAGATCAATCAACTGGATCGGGTCCGCATGGAAATGGCTGGCAGGCAACCCTGACGCTGCAGACTGGGACAAGGTGCTGAAAAACGAAGAAGATATCGTTTCCAACAACAACCAGCAGTACAAAATAAATGAGCGTGTCCTGAGAATAACTGAGGACATCACACAAAAGATAAATTGGGTTATCAACAGCACTGCCAATCAAGTAGCTTCGTCCAGCAGGGCCATGCAAGAGCAGAGTATCATAGATGAACTTTTGGTCATCAAAGAAGAAGTAAATGAGATCATTCGTGCGTGCCAATTGGCGAAAAGTGGAATAGTGAACACTAATCTCCTAGACCAAGAAGAAATCAACAGGGTCATCAACGAAATTGAAACCTTACCGTATGCAAACATAATAGAAGCATTACAATTTGGCAAGCCATCAGTTTTCACCAATGATTCCATACTGCTGTATGTCCTTTCAATGCCTAAAGTTAGCGGGACCGAATATAACCACCTTTTGACCAGAGCATCAATTATCGAAGGAAAACAGGTAGACCTTCCTTTCTCCAAAATTTTGGTGAACCATGAAGAAACCTATGGAGTAATATCTAATTGCCTAAACATAGGAAATATGACAGTTTGCAATGAGAGCTCTCTAGAAAAGCTCGACGAAGATGGGTGCATTGTGCGGTTATTAAAAGGAGGACATGCTAGTTGTACGATACGTTCCAACACAGGTAGTAGAACTCATCAAAGAGGATACAATATTCGTTACAAACTTCAATGGGAAGTTAACCAGCAAAGGGATCCCCAAGGAACTTTCTGGCACATATCTGATTCAGCTGCACAACGAAACGATTCAGCTTAA
The DNA here is from genome assembly GCA_963921185.1 of Dasysyrphus tricinctus. Lineage (NCBI taxonomy): Eukaryota > Metazoa > Arthropoda > Insecta > Diptera > Syrphidae > Dasysyrphus > Dasysyrphus tricinctus. Next base: position 58,304,980 of record OY992530.1, on the reverse strand, counting down.
TAACAGGACATACGCCAGTATTACAGCTACTTCACTTCAAGCATTACCACCAGTTCTCACAAACACCACAACAATTGAGCATAAAATTGACATCGAATACCTCCACAATATGAGTGTGAACAACATTAAAATCCTTAGCAGTCTAACGAATAAACTGAACACATATACGGCTACTGATGTGACCATCCTTCTAATATTTGCGATCGTAATCCTGAAGATATGGCGTACTATATATAAAAAAATTGACTTACCCAAGATACAACTACCACCACCAGCAATAGCATCCCCTAACATTTCATCTTAAAGCAAGGATCTACGGGACGTAGATTTTTGAGGAGAGGGTAGTTAACGCAAAGCATTTCCCACGAGTCGAACTTCAAATGCTGACAGTGCATTTCATGCTGACAGTGAATTTCATGAACAAAGGTAAATGCACTTGCACTACCGAAGGCCACGACGAATGAATATGATCCTCATCCGCTGTTCCCACAGTGGGGAAATGCTGTATCGTCAATTAACCCTTGCACGGGCATAAGCTATTCAGCCTTAGTTAAGTTAGTTGTTTAGTTGTAGTTTTACACTGGAACATAACGGTTGCTTCGAATAAATATACTTAAATTTAAATTGTTGTTAAATTATTTCATCAGTAAGTCGAACGGTTGGGCCAGCCCCTCGGGGGTTGGCGTTCGCGTTTTTTTTAGGATATCTCTCCCGAGATTCCATAACTTACACTTCTCGAAACATTTTGTTTATTTTTTAGAACCAAAATGTATTGAACCTACCATAATATTTGATTTTCTTCAAAACGGTACGACCGATTTAAATTATTTTTTTATACAAAAGTTTGCAAAAATATAAATAGTTTTTTGTACCCAAATTTTTGAAAAATATTTTTTGGATTTTTAAAAAATGTTTCAAATTTGATGATAGATTTTGTTGAAACTCGATACTTAAGAGTTTTTTAGTACTCTCTAAAATATTTTTAGAAACATTTTACATTTATGAAAAAATAACGGTACCTTCCATACAAATATTAAAAAACCGCAAAGAAAAATATTTTTTTGCTTAAAAACGACTCCTACGATTTTGATTAAACTTTTTTCTTATACTTAAATTAGTACGATCTACTACCAAAAATTATAAAATTTCACACTTAGCGGAGCACTTCCTTTTGTGTATGCAATTTCACAATTATATGTAAAAATTGCTACCATCACGTTTTTTAAACTGCGTTTAGACCTTCGGTTTTATCGTCCGTGAACGTTGTTCATTGTTACTCGCACGCTGGATAACAAAGATGTAGATGTTAACAACGAACACGAACAACGAAGAAACTCAAAGCTGGTATGAATCTTCGACGAACTTTGCTCATTGTTCGTTGTTTGTTGAATAACGCTCACCAAATGATAACCGAGGGTCTAAATCAGCTTCATGCTGGTTTATCTGGTCTAGTTTGCGACAACTGCAACCAAATATCTGGCTATGCGTAGTGAAGGGATCAACATACTGTTTTGTTTTGGTGCCAACGTAGGCATGGATTTCTGATTCACATATTAAGTGAATGTTGTTACAAACTGTTTTAGAATTCGAATAACAAAATTCTGAGAAAGATTTCTACGTTCCTTTATTAAAGAATTTGATTTCAAATCAATAAAACACACAAACTGCAACGATATGTAAGTGTAAAAGAAGGTGATTTTTCCAATGCAGCTGAATATGGGCATGGAACCTAGTTTTCCCTAATATATTTGAGTGGTATTCTTCCGGAAAATAGCAATGGAAGCTGTCGAGTAAATGTACCATGTGAATATGAAACTCATTTAAAATATCGTCAGGATTTTCAGATCCATTTCCTCTTTAAATTTGTTGACCATTGGGAAGCTGTATTTATCAATAAAGCCCAAAACTCGATTTTATTTAAAATGCTTCTACTACTAGGCATCGAAAACAATTATTCCCCTGAAGTGATACACTCAAATCGTTTTGTTTTTAAATATCTGCTAGAAACGCCAATTTCAATGGCCAAAGCTCATTACTCGACCTGTTGCCAGACCTCAAAACAAAGTTGTCTACAATTATGAAGTTTCTGATTACAGCCCTCATTTCGTAAAGCCACGCCAGTTTTTGCCGCGGGAAAGCCAGCTTATTTCTGCATGAAGAAGCTAAGACGCATGCAGCCTTACTATGCAGCGTACTACAGAATATGTACTTTAAAAACCCTTGTTTTCTTAGGTGGTGGATTAGTGTTTGTCACTAGTTTGTATGTATTGATTTCTTTTAAATTAATAGGCATGTTCACGTTCAGACTTCAGCAATCTTAGTTTCGCGAACAGGATTCCTCAGCAAAATTTCTCAGTTTTGCTGTCGAATTACTAAGGGACACAAATTTTGGATCCGTTTCTGGTTTCGAGGTTTCTGAGATCTTATTTTTTTGAACATGCTTAATATCTCAAATTATTAAGTTCTCAAAATTAAACAGTGAAATGGAACTCTGATGTATTTTTCGATCATTCCGAGGAGCATATGGTTGTTCTTCGCAGAGCACCAAGTGAGCACACTTTGGGAAACTCGGGCTTAGATCCTTTATTTAGCTACAATTTTGTTCTTGAATTGTATATTTAGTTTAAGTTGAGAGAGACAATGGTTTTTTGAGAAATTTAATTTCAAATTCAAAATTTAAGTAAAGTAAAGTAGGCAACCAAAAAATGCGAAGCTTTCGCGTTTTTTTCAGTTACAATCGATTTGATCCCTAAGAGGCTATTTTTTTATAAAAACTTTGTTCTGCGATTTTAAGCTGATTGCATTAACTTTTAGTACCGGAACCATCTCTGAAGAACCAAGAGTTTCCAAGAGACAGCTTTCCAAAATTTGGCAATAGTAAATGTATATCAACAAGAAGTATAGTCAATAGTATAAGAAGAAATATAGGGTGCTCAGAAAAAGATGCACCAAAACTCTTGAGAGTGTACGTTGGATCAAATGAAGAAAAAATCATACGTGAGGGTGGTTTATATCCCACCGTTCTGGCGTGAGGGTCGATTTCTTAAAAGACTGACTTAACATAGAAAAATGATTATTGAAAATTAAGGATACCATCTGGCCTGAAATATAAAAGCTTATCTTAAGGACAGAAATCCATAGGTATTTGAAATTTCTTTTTAAATTAAGTTGTTTTAATCCATAGTTTTTGGAAAATCAGTTTTAAAACTCAAAATTTTACATATTTGGTGTTTTTTTTTCGAATTTTTCCAATGTTGAATTTGGCTTTATAGGCCAAAAATATGGCTAGTAATTATAAGGCCAACATTATAAACAAAAACACAACTTCACAAAAATCTGATCTAATGGATCCGAAGTAAGGTCTGATGTATATAGTGACCGGACTATTATACGCGTAAAAAGTTTTTTTTTCGGGGAAAAGATACCTTTTTTCTTGAATCTCAGAAAATAAGGTACTTATTGGCATGCGATTTCTTGTATTCGACTAAGAATTCATTGAAACATTGAGTTTTGGAAAAAAAATTGTACCCTGATGAGTGATGAGTATTTATAAGAAAAATTTCTATGCGAACGGGCATACTTTTAAGCATTATAATATAAGAGGGTTAGTAAAACATATATCTATAGTAGGTATGATAGTAGGACTTTCTACGCAGAATTACCAACAGTGACGTCTTTAGGCATGGGCCCGGTGGGCCAGGGCCCAGGGCCCCGCGATTTAGGGGGCCCCCTGGACAGCCCCAGTATACCAACCGATTTTAATTTTTGAAATTAGGTATGCGAAGTTAAGATTGGATTTATCTGGCTCTAGTAAAATAAGTTCTAGTGATGAGCATTATTTTATTCATCCTTATCATGAAAGAAAGACCAACAAATAACCACTTAAATTTAAAATTTATTACTTTTGGTACCAAAATTAAATTAGAGAATAAAAACTATCAGTCATATTTATTAGATTTTCTTAGAACACGCTTGGTTAGTTGTCTAGCTAGTCAATGCCTAAATAGTTTAGGCAACTTGTTATTTATAAACGCATTCCAACAATTGCCCAAATGTGGCCTCATTTATTCACTGACATGCCTGTGTTTATTCATTCTTTAATGAACTAATGAATTTTAGTACGCTTTGGGGCACGTTCAATTAGCTTTTCATTCATTTCAAAACTAGAAAATTAGAAAACCACAAATATTTGCCCACCTTATTCAATAAACGTGTCTTCTTTCAAATAAGATTTGGACAACCGATTTCAGTGAATAAGTTAGTCAATCGGTGCTAAGTATTTATAAATATCATTTTGGATTTGGATGTCTAAGGTTAGACATCGCTTGGAATGGGTTTATAAATAGCAACAAAGTTTATCACAGTTATAACATTTTATATTTTTTGCTGTCCTTAATTCTTTTTTTTTGTGAAAAAATTGCAAACAAGTCTTAAGAGTATTAATTGGGTTTTCTCAATAAGGAAGCGAAAATTATACTCAATAACTTGTTTTGTTTTTGTTTTTAATAAAATGATATCAAAGCTAATAAGCTCAAAGATTTAAAAAATGACGTTTGGTACAAAAATTCCCACAAAATCGTTATCCGCACAAGAAAAAAATTTAGATCAGAATAGATCTGTTGTAGTTTGGTAAAGGAAGAGCTTGTTAAAAATAAAAATATCCAAAACAAAGCGAAAACGAGAAAATTATAATTTTTAATTTGTACACCCGAAATCAACTTTCTTTGGCCAATTTTTTTGTTGAAACTTCGTTGTCGGAATATTTTAAAACATCAAAGGTCTATAATATTTTTTCTACGACATAACCGAGAGTGATATGGGTGTGCATTGTGAAATGTGAATATGTGGCCAGAAAATTAACTCCTAAATAAAATTTAATTTTAAGAAGCAGCATGCCTAAATCTACCTATTTTCCATAGGACCATCCCGTTTTACGTTTCAAAAAAGATATTCCCTGAAAATATTTTAAAAATAAATGAAAATAAAATTTTCCTTGAACACAAAAACTCGTAACAACTGTTTGTATACGTTTGTAAAGAGCACCAGGGCCAGAACTTTTTTATCAATTTTATTTGCAAAAACAAGAACGTAGTTTTTCCATTGGTCGCTATACAGACATACAGACATCTTTCGACAGTTGACAAACAAATGCCTCTATGCATATTTCTGCTTTGTAAGCCGCTTTAGGATTAAAACTATAAAACAACATTTCTATCATCGAAAAAAGAAGTAATGAGTGTCGTGTGAAAAATGCAGAAAACATTCATTTAATCGAATTCTAATTATAAAATATTCAAAATTTTCCTTAAAGTGGCAAACTTTTTGTGTTCAAGATAAAATGCGAAAAGATTTTCTAATTGAATATACCTTTTAAAAAGGAACAATTACGTGCAAGGGTTTTTAATATTGAATATGTTTTTTTTGGTCCATAAGCATGCTTAAAACCAAAAATGCTACTAAATTCACCCATGTGTTTCTGAGAGAATGGTCACAATGTTACCGTTTCACTATTTTTGGTATAAGCATAGTTTACAGTTCCCATGCGAAAAAATATCAATATTTTCAAAATGATTTTCCATCTATTCTGTGCACCAAATTGAAACGTTTGCCTTGGCCTAAGCCACCCATTGAGTCATTATAATTTACCCTTAATTAATAAACTATTGGCCTAAAAATGAAAAATAATTATTTTTGGATGCAAAAACTATCTGCATGCTGATAAAGCCCGGAGTAAAAACAAAAAATGTTTGGAGTGTAAACCGACCATCCAAAAAAAATATTTCATCACCACACTTTTTTCGCATGCAAAACAATTGACGGTCCATTGTTTTGCATGACATTCCATGACAGCAATGTTTTTTTTTTGCATGAAACTGTAAACTAATCATGCAAAAATTAATTTTGCCTTTCACCTCAATTATTTTTGACATACGAGAATATTTGCGTAGGTTTTTTTTTTGCACACAGGAACTGTAAACTAGGCTATAGTTAGGAAACTAAGCCGATTTTGACTGTTCTACTTTTTGTTCAAAATTGAATTTTCTATCAAAATAGATAGCTTCGGAAATTTCATGAAAAAATTAAGCACGAAAGATTAACAAAAACCAACAGACAAAAAATCGATTTCTAAATTTTTTAATAAATTGTGTATAACTTTTTTCAAGTAAAGATAAAGTCAAGACAAGCATCATAGGTAAAATAAAAATTTTCAATACAAAATTTTTCAAGAGGCTCTCATATCCTTAAGGGCCCAGGGCCCCCAATTGTCTAAAGACGCCCCTGATTACCAAGGAACTTACAGATGTCAAAAGCTCTAAGCAACAACTGCAACAAGATACAGACGGGTTACTGCTATAGTTTCGAAATGGGACCAGCTCAATAGGAGGAAAAAGCACTTTTCTGTGATTTTCAACCATGTTTTCGCCAGTGAAGTGAACCCAACACCCAATGACCCGTTTGTAGTAACAAATTCTCGAAAACACACTGTATTTCCCAGTAGAGAAGACATCTTAGTCACAATCAGAGCACTGAAGAACAACAAAGCGATTGGACTTGACGGTATTCCCACAGAGCTCTTACGAGCAATACCAGGGCCCGATCTATGGAGGGGCGAGCCGGGCATTTTGCCCCGGGCGGCAAAAGTTGAGGGCGGCAAAATTGAAAATTAAGGCAGGTTGGCAGCTACTAAAAATAATTTTATGAATTTTGTAACTGACGAAGTAATAAATAATTGTTCCTATACAGCTATTAATAAAGAAGAGGCCTTTCAGTAAACTATTCATTGACTAGCTCTTCATACTGCTCATGAAGCTGAAAAATAAAAGATCAACATTTAAAAACTTACTTTGAACGAATGCGATAAAACGACAATATCAATATTGTCCGGGAGCCGACCGTAAGATTACCTATCTCATCGCGGCCACGCGAAAATTTAATGCCAACCAATAGCTTTAGCCAAAACATTTACAAAACTGCTGGTCGGACAAGCTTTATCTGGTCGCAATGGTTAAAAAATGCACTTTTCAGGTTGCATTTTCCGCTAAATGTACCTAAAGAACAAGCAACTTATAAAAATGGGGTATAAAATGAAACCTAAGACTGTCCTCTACACGATACCAATGGTCGGACAGACTTTTTTGGCTGTTGCCACGGGTCCGACCCCTTTACTTAAATAAGGGATTTTGTGCATTCTTGCATGAAAATGAAAAAAAAAGCAGTTAAGGCCACTTTCTTAGCCATCTGATATAATTTTACTCAGTTTTCCCTAATGTAAAACGCATCAGTATAAAAAAAACCATAAAAAAAAATGGTTGGACTGGTCACCACAGCCAAAAAAGTCTATCCGACCATTGGAATCCTGTGGAGGACAGTCTTACCTATCATTTGATACCCCATTTATAGAAGTTGCTTATATTTAGCGTAAAATGCAACCTGAAAAATGCATTTTCTAACCATTGCGACCAGAAAAAGCTTGTCCGACCAGTAGTTTCGTAAATGTTTCGACTTAAGCTATCGGATGGCATTCAATTTTCACGTGGCCGCGATGAGATATCATATGTAATCTTACGGTCGGCTCTCGGACTAATACTACAACTCTGTATTTGGATTTTAAACAATGTGTCGTTTCCTACTTGAATTGTCATAAGCTAAAATTGTTTGTATACTTTGTAATAATTTGGTATGAAGCATAATAGTTATAAGCGTTGTCAGACGTTCCGATTTACCCGAGATGTCCCGGATTTCAGGCATAAAATCAACTGTCGGGACAGTTTTTTTCCCCGGTTGGAATCTTTATTCTCAAAAAATACAGAATGGGAACATCTTGTATAATTCACATATTTTTAAAATTTCAATCAAGCTACATGCAGAATATTAATTATTTTTGCAAAATAGTATTATAAGAAAAACATTTGCCAATTTCTTTCTGGATTCCGAAAGAATTTTTTAATAAATTAAATTTTAGCATGTTTTAGTTTTTATACAGCTATAAGTAATAGCGTAAGAACTTAACAAAGTTTTTAAGAAAAAAAGAAATGTTAAGTTAAAATTTTTTTGTTTGTAATAAATCCACAAGTACCTTAACAGCTTTTAAATATTAAAAAAAAGTTTTTGTTGTAAAATTATTTAAAAAAAAGCATAAATAAAAAAATTTACCTAAAAAAGAAATTAGAGGATGGATTTTGGGATTTTAAAATGGAGAGGAATTACGGGTTTTCAGTTTGCTTCTTGAAAATTCTCAAAAAAAGTTTGATTAATTTGTTTAATATTTCTAAGGCTTATTCTTTTATATTACCATTTAAACAGAAGGCAACAATTATTTCAAGTAAGTCGATGTTGGAAAAGATACATAAATATAAACAAACTTTAAACTACGCTATTGAACCGATTTTGATAGATTTCTTAGGTCAGTTGAAAAAATGATTAAAATGATGTATGTACAGAAGCCCTATAGTATACTAACATATTGATGTGAATATCACACAATTCAAACCACCATCGCATTTATACCGATCGAAATTATAACCCACTTTTTAAAATTTGGTAAGAAATCGCTCCATTTGGTTTATAAAGTGTCATTACAAAGGGCGGCAAATATCATTTTTGCCCAGGGCGGCGAAAAAGCTGGGTCGGGCCCTGAGCAATACCAACAACATCGAGCAAGTTCCTGCACTCACTCATTAAGAGCTTGGAAAACAAATAGTTTTCCTGAAGAGTAAAAAAAGGGAATGATTGACAAGCTTCCAAAAAAAGAAGACCTTACGCAGTGCGAAAACTAGAGAGAAATTTGCTTGCTTCCTGGTATTATCAAAGCAATATCAAAAATCGCCCTAGAGCGAATAAAAGACTACCTCGAAGACACGCTTGACACCAAACAAACACATGTGTGGACTACATCAACACCTTATAGATCTAGATCATCATTGAAGAGTGCGTTGAATATCAATCACCATCACTTCACCTGCTGCTCATTTACTTCAAAGAGGCGTTCGACAATGTCAATGGAGAATTTATTAGGCTTGATTTACGCAGCAGAGGCATCCGAATAAGTTTAACTGTGAAGAAAATCCACTGAAATTGCGGTTTTCTTGTCATTTTGATGACGACTACGCATTGTTTAGGAACAACACAATTTGTTCCTTTACCTGGCTTGTGAGACTTTGAAGTTTTGGTGAGGAAAAACGGTTCGATGAATCAATTTTAAAATTTACAAGAATATTGATGATTTAAAAGTCTATAAATTTGCATACCAACGCAAGCCCATGCAATCAATATTTGCAAAGAAAATAAAAATTACGAAAAGACCACAAAACGTCAGTTTCTAGTAATTTTTTTAAACTAACGGTGAAGGGTAAGAAGAAATAATTTCTACAAAATCTTAAAAAAAATCTTGTAAAACGCTTTCTCAAATTTCCAAAACGGTCTTTGAATTTTTTATAACGTCATTATTTGCTGAGATATTGGTAATCAAGGCTAAAAGTATCTTTTTTCATTCAAAGTCAGATAAACCATGTCAAAAAAAATCGTACGACAACAACAAAAAGACTGAATTGAAGCTGAATAAACAAGATATCTGATCATAACATTTTATTAACTCAAAAAAATTTATCAATAGAAATGAAGACCTTAAAAAAAAATATTTTTTTTGTCTCGTCTCATTTTTTGTAATAACGCAATAACGGTACTTCAAAAAATTTGTTTGCAAACAAATCTCGAAACAGAAAACATAAAGCTGTAAAATGCTTTTTATTTCAACTCAATACAATCACTCGTCACAAAGATACAGCTCTTCAAAAAATGCTAAAAAAAATTGAAAATAAATTTGTTCCTTTAATTTCGTTGACTAGTGTATGTAGAAACAATTCTGTAAGCTTAAAGACCAACCTACGATTGTTCCGCTCCAATGTTGAGTCCATGTTTCTTTATAGGTACAGCTCTTGGAAAGTAACACCCGCTGTCACAATCACAAGAAAACTGCAAACTTTCCTGAATAGATGTTTCCGTATTTCCACACTCAGAGAAAAACGTCAGGTAAATAATTAACCTGGGCCTTGTTGAATTCACGAGGTGCACAATCCCATACAAAGTTACTGACATTTCAGAAACTTACCTGATTTTAGTAACCTTTTATTCAGTGCAAAATCAACCTGGTGGACTTTCTTGCCATATTCAGGTTGATTTAAGAAGATGACCTGTAATTTTAACACTAAATTCTTGTAAATAAGAAATTTTAACAAGAATATAGTGTCAATTTTAACCAAGGTCGTGTTTTTCTAACACTGTATGATATGAATTTCTGTTTTACTACATATCAGGTTGAACTAACATTTAATGTGTTTTTTTTTACCTGTTGTATTTTACCTGACCTCATGTTAAAAAAGCACTCTGCCAGTTCATTCCAGCGTGACACAAGTGCTGAAACGCACACACACCGACAATTTAAGTAAAACGATTTGAATTTAACCTGGTCTCCTGTCAAAGAAGCAATCTGCCAGTTCATTTAAACGTGACATTAGCACACACACAGGCCATTCAAATAAAATTATTTGAATCTTACCTGGTCTCCTGTCAAAGAAGCACTCTGTCGGTTCATTTAAACGTGACACTAGTGCTAAAACACACACACAAGCCATCCAATGAGTTTCAACTAAGGTATTGATATTTGGCACCAGTTTTTTGTGTAGTGAATTGGCCCAGTGGATGAGTGCTATCTCCGTGTGTGAAAGGTTCCCAGTTCAAAACTGAAGTAAGTATCACAAATAATTTTTAAACTAAAATAAATAAATAATAAATTTCTATATGTACTTTCAGAATAATGCTTACGAGTTGAGCGATAGACAGCGCAAGAGACGGCTCTTAGACTTATAAATTCATTGATTATGCCGAATTTACTCGATTGGAAAACTGCCAGTATAATGACAAAAACAACAACAAAAGAATGGACAAATTAATTCTTTTTGTCATTATAGTGGCAGCGTTCAAGTCGTGTAAATCCGGCATTAGATACAGGGTTGATATAACATTGAAACCTGTTAAATTAACTTTAGGTTGTCAGGTTAAACTAACCAGATTTTCATGTTAAAATTACAGGGCATTGAATATTTTGTCAGGTTAAATTAACAATATTTGCAGGTAAAATTTACAAGATTACAGTGTTAAATTTTCAAATCAGGTATCAGGTTAAACAGTTAACCTGATCTACCGAGTTGAAAAATAACAACCTGAAAATCAGGTATGATTGACCAGAAATTGGTTGATAATACCTGCTTTTTTCTCTGAGTGCAATGAGATTAGGACAACATCTACTCTATAATACGAAAACTGTAAAGTGGCAGTGGATTGGACATATTTTCGAAAAAGTCACGACTGCATTGCGAGTCAAGCATGGTAGTTGAAATTTAACTCCGTCCCATGGCGAGGCAGACGAGTGGGCCGACCTAGAAGTACTTGACCAGAAACGGTCGAAGAGGAATCAGCGAGCATAACTGAGTAGGCCATACACCCACAAAAGGAACTTCACGGACGTAACAGGTTTCAGGAACTAAGTACGTAAGTAATGTGGACTTGTAACAAGCATCAATCTACAATCAACACTATTATTATGAATTTTATTTTTATTTTGTATACCATGTATATTATAAACAATTTATTGTGAACTTTTGAATTCATGTAAAAAAAGTAATATGGTAACACCAAAATATAGTAAAAGGAAACTTATGAAAAACACTCAAGCATAATCTATTTAATAATTTAATGAATTCTTTTATTTTCTCTTTTATTGCTTTAATTAATTATTTACAATTACATACACGAATGTTTCCTTTATTTTGTATTAATTATATTATATAATATTATACAATATTATAATATATTATGTATTATATATTACAAACCTACTCATAAAATATATAACGAATATATAAAAACAATAACCTGGTCACCCTAAAATAAATAAATACCAAATGAGTAACTTAAAGTTTCACTCAAATTCATTTAACTCAAAAAAAAGCACACTCAAAACATAAACGAAAGCTCTCTGTCAAACAATATAAATAGACTTGCTTTAATCATATTATTCATTCTGTTCTGGTATCTTCGAATGCGAAGTTCTTCGAGCGTCCACTAGAAGGTACCAACAGGAGCATGAGCAACACATATGGGTGTTGTTCATGTCATTCGCTCTGTGTGAAGGTCCATGACCGTCCACGGGGAAATGGCATGAACAGCCGAAGTATGTGTGTTTCTTTCCTCTTTTATCTAGGCGTAAACCTATATTTATGGTGGCTCGCTGTGCCAACGTGCGAAGGTCCACGACCGTCCACTTATACACGGAAAGCCATTATAAATATAAAGCCACATATATATACATATCCTTTTGATGTGTTTTGAAAAACAGAGTTGCCAGTCTTAATTTTTTTTAGTAAAATTAAATAAAGTTATAATTATTATTATAATAATGTAAATAAAGACCAGAGTTACCACCTCTGTAATTTAGTTTAAGTTTTAATATTCTTTTAAGAAAATAAAGTTTGTCACAGATGATTTTTAATGAAAACAAATAAAACTGGTTCTTTTTTATTGCTTTATTGAAACATTTGCTTAGCTGCCCACTCAACGTGCACTGCGGTTCTCGGACAGCATGCGCGTGGTGGAGAGAAAAGCAAAGCAGCGTTTTAACGAATTCTTTCTTTTCTAGTATTTGACTAACCTACGAGAACTACTGACACTAGCTCGTGTTACAGACTTACAAAAGCTTCATCTGGCTTGATTTTCTGACCAAACCCTACCAGGGATGAAATTTTAAATGTTTTCTTTATATTTGTGAAATATGGAATCGTTCCAACGAAGAATCTTCTAATTTATTTATGATTTTTGCACATCAATCTTAAATTTGATTCTATTTTCCTAATCTTTATAAAAACTTTTGTCTTAATTGTTCCTTCCTTAACTGTGAAACTGGTGTGGTACAACCGTATTATTGGGGCTTGGGTGTCTACAACTCAATCACGTCTTCCTTAGATCAAAAATAATAGAATTGAAGATTCCAATGTTAACTGAAATAAACAAAAGGACACAAAAGAAGTTTAAATCATCAACTCTATGTTCTTTTGATGCTTAGCCACAAAAGATGGTTCTGGTTATGTTGCTGTGAAACGACAGCAAACTAACTTTGATTGTGATTATTAAATTGAAAAGTTTCCGGGGCTGAGGTGTTACACTTCGTTTAATTTGTGAACATGACAAAAGTAACTCAAAACCATCAGCAAGAACACTAAAAAAATATAAAAACACCAAAACAAAATGAAACAAAGTCCTAATACAATTTAGGTATTTCATTTTCTCTCATCTGTCTCTTTGTCACTTTCTCTACGCCTTATGTATCTACTCGTAGGTATTAAATTTCACTAAAAAACATCTAAACTTTCTCAAATCTAATATTAATTGAATAATTTTCATTGAAAATTCCTATTAGAGAAAAGCTGTCAACGCAAAACTTTTACAACTGTACATTCATCGCACCTCCTATATACATAACGTACTTCACTAAAAGTCAGAGTCTTCTAAAAATGGTGAAATTTCAGTGGCAAAATGGGTAATTGAAGAAGAAACTTTTTGTTCACATCGTCTTAGATTTTCAAAAGTTTTTCCTTTACCAAACAAATGGAGGCTGGGATGACACTTTTTGAGGCAGTGAAAAGACGAAAAGGACTTACTTAAAATTTCCACAGCAGCTCCAATTAAATTATAGGTTATTTCATCGTCATAAATCTGTCGGACTAGAAATTGACCTTCCATGCTCACCATGGCCTTCTTTCTGGAAAGAAAAGTAAACAAAAGAAAAAAAAATATAAGTTGAGGTTTTATGTGATATCAGATTATTGTGTTGTCTTTTATTAGGTAAACAACAACAAAAGTAAAATAGAACTGCTCCCGGTACTTAAATAGTCCGGGGTGGTAGAGTTACTATTTTTGTTTTGGGTTGCAATTGTAATATTTTAACTTCAATTTTACTTGCTAACGACTTATTTCTTGTTCTTGAAGGTAAGGTTGGAAGGAGATTCCACACATGACATGATTATACGGACATGATTATATCACACTTGTGAGAGCTTTAGACAGACAGGTCTCTGCGAGCCATTGCAGCACCCTATCTTTTCTGAACAGATATTTTTATTTGTTGGGCAGAGAATGGATATTTTTTAAAAACTACCCATTACCGTTTCCGTAGTTAAATTTTTATTTTTAGGTTGAAATTTAATGAAAACAAATTTTTACAACACAACCTCCCAGACTATATGATTTTTTTTATTTCACCAAATAGTTACAATAGAGTGCTGAAACAAATATTATGTTTCGTTGCAAAGGGAGCAAAACTCATTTACACCACTTCGCACCGGCTTGACTTCTTATCTCCAAAATTTACACGACCAAAAAGCATAATGTATCTAGGTTAGGTATAGATATACATTATGTACGTTAAGCTAAGTATGTATGTATGTATGTATTTATACAACAAAACCGATGAAAATGTGTTATTTAACACATAGAGTCTGTTTCACATCCCTGAATTTAATATGCTATGCCCGCATAAGAATGGCGTGATTCGGATGCAATAATAAATTTGGGTTAAGAGTGAGATTGTTTTTGCATGCCAGAATTTTCCGAGACGCGAAAGAATTAAAGAAGAAAATTTATTGTAATTATGTACATTTTTCTTGGAAGAAGGTATGTAGTACTATACGGTATGCGCCACATTGTACATAGTATGTGGAGTGTTTTTGAAATAATGGAAATGGTAATGGCAAGGTTGGGTCTTGAAATGGGTGTCAGAAAAATGTGTTGTGTATTGTGTTGTTAAAAAAAAACTTGAAAAGAGAGAGTGTTGTGAATAAAATAAAGGAGCAAGTACCTAAGTTTATATTGCTATGTGCAAAATATAAAGCCTGAAACAGAATATACATAATTAGCTTTTAGAAGTTGAAGATTATAAATGTTTGCCATTTATTTTAATAATGAGTATCTTAAGATGCAAACATATTACGAGTAATTTGCAATGCTGCTTTGTTATCCATTTTATTCATACAAATTTTAAACTTTTAATAGGTAAACATGAATTTTTAATTGTTATCAAAACAGTAGGTATATTATTTTAGCAAGCCATTGGTGTTCATGTGTGCTTTATGCCTACATTTAAAATTCTGTATAAAGCAATATCATATTAATCTCTAGAAAATAAGTAATACCATTACTTCTATACTTCTCTTAGCCCATAGGTACATATAGGTTGCTTTTTTTTTTGTTGAGAAAAGTACTTTTTGTTTTTTCTTTATTTTTCAAAACCCCAGAAGGTTTTATCATTTGGATTATGGTTATTTACTAAATATTTATAATGGCATTCAACAGTGACGTCTTAAGGCATGAGTCCAGGCCGCGTGTTTCAGGGGGCCCCATGAACCACACCAGTATACCAACCAATGGTTGTTTTTGAAATTATGGGAAATTAAGATTGAATTTGTCTGGCTCTAGTAAAATAAGTGATAGAGCAATATTTTCTTGTCCTTATCATGAAAGACTCTTAATACCTATCTACTCTTAAAATTTTTTAACATTTTTTCACAAAAAAAAAATAGTGAAATTCAAGAAAATTTCAATTTTTAAATAAAATAAATACAATTGAATAAAAGCGACGTCTATACTTTTACAGATTAAGCAGATGCAAAACGAAAATTTCCATACAAAAATTGAAACAACGAAATCATAAACTACAAATTTTGTTGTGTTTTCGTTCTGAAGAACGTAGTCACTAAAATGAAAATTCTTAGTAGATAACTGACTCCAAGTCTCCGTTTGTTTTCCGCTGTCAATTTATTGTTCGGAGCATTATTGCGGTGCAGGGAACTAAGTCCCCGGCACTTAGTTCTCACTTAATGGAAACTAAACCCACTTTAACGAAGTGGACTTAGTTCTCATAAAAGGTGGGAAATAAATTCCCCAAAAAATGAGTCGTTTTACTTCCCTTTCAATGTGGATTTAATTCCCACTTCCAAGTAAAAAATCAATCTTATTAGTAAAATAGAAATACTTTTTACAATTTTTGCATATATAGGATAAGTTCAAAGTTTCTTTAACTAAATCCAGATTCTTTAAATGCTAAAGAAACTTTGCCTCGCACCTACCCCAAATATTATAGTGTGCCCAAGCATCAGGTGGGTTGCAGTTGGGCAGAATGCCCCACATACATACCTCACTGTTTATATTTCATTTGTAATGCTGGGTGCACTACGGCGAAGAAACAGTGAGGTATGTGAGGGGCATGGCTGGGTGTATGCAAAGATTTTGGGCAATTTTGTATTTTTGTAATTTTTATCGTTGAAAGTTCGATCCCTCTTTATTTTTCAAAATGTGTACTTAGTTCTCGTAAAGAAGTGTACAACTTTCTCACCTTGCCTGGGCACTAAGTCCACTTTGTTGAAGTGGATTTAGTTCCCATTTAATGAGAACAAAGTCCCTTGGTGGACTAAGTTCCCGGGGACTTAGTTCCCTGCACTCATTATTGCTGATGAAAATTTTACTTGTGAATGTTTTTTTCTGTTGAATTTTTATTTTTTTTACTTTTGAATTTTTTTTCGGCTGAATTTTGATTGGGAAAAATTGAAGAACACTTTTGGGAAAGAAGCCGAATGAGTGCAAAATAAAAAAAAAATAGACCAAAATTGATTTGAGACCTTAACATGTAGACCCAAGGATGAAAAATAAAACAAAGAGGGTAGTTGACTGTAGTTAAATTTTACTAGAATGTAAGGTAAAACTTAAAATCTGAAATAGTTTTCAATAACATTTTTCAAGAGGTCCCCAAATCTTTAATTGCCCAGGGCCCCAATTGTCTAAAGACGCCCCTGGCATTGAATACTGAACACAAAATAGCACTTAATTAAGTTAAATTTTGAAAACTTGTAAGCTCGAAAAAAAATTAAAATTTTATTTCAAAAATTTCGACTTTGAAATTTAATTCTTAAAAAATAATTCACTTCAAAACCTTGATTTGAAAAATAAAAAAGAATGAAGTATTAGCTTTCAAAAAAGCTGTAAAACATTATTGTATGGGCTTTTGTAGATTTTTAATATTTTTATTTAAAGTCAATGTTTCAGAAATAATTGTCGCCCCTGCCCCCAAACAATTTGAATCATGTCTTAAAATATTATTGACGAGTTAAGGACACTCTGTATATCTACCTTTTAAAAGGGAACAGTTACGAGTAAGGGCTGTTAATTACT
This sequence comes from Dasysyrphus tricinctus, assembly GCA_963921185.1. NCBI lineage: Eukaryota > Metazoa > Arthropoda > Insecta > Diptera > Syrphidae > Dasysyrphus > Dasysyrphus tricinctus. Next base: position 58,287,706 of record OY992530.1, on the reverse strand, counting down.
GAATAATGTTTTTTTGGCACTTAGTACCAAGGATTATATAAATTGGCCCAGCCGTTAAGTTTGTAGGTCTGGAAGAATTTAAAAACAGCCAGAAAACAATATTGCGGGCTTACCTACTTTTTAAAATAGTTTCAAAAATCGTAATGTCATATATGTCATCAAAATCTTGAATTCAAATATTTTTACGAATGTTAAATTTGCTATGTAGTCCCTTAACAGAAGTTTTCGGGCAAAAACTGCGAAAAAATATAGGAAGTGGTAAAGTATGAAATGTGATATGTTCGCTGATTTTTGTCAGTCATATTTTGTATTTGAAAATCACATTTAAATATTAATATAGTATTAACTGAAGAAGAAGTTTTGGAAGAACTTTCGTCCTTTATGATAGTAAAAAACCTGATAGTAATGACATTGTGCCTATATTTTTAAAATCGTGTAGGTATTGCCTTTCTTAACCTCTATTGAAATTGTTCAATTTATCACTGAATCTTGGTCAGTTCTTGTTTGGAAAACCTCAATTATTACGCCAATTCATTAAAAACAGGCTCGAGGCAGGACGTTCTAAACTGATTTCAAAGCTTCAAAAAAGGATTTGAGAAAATACCAAGCAAGGGGTTTCAGATAATCAACATGGGTTTGTGAGCCAGAGATCGACTTCAACTAACTTGTCTCTTTTTTCAAACTTTTGCACAAATGGTATAGAACGTTGAAGACAGGTTGATGTCATATATACAGACTTTCCAAAGACATTTGATAGGGTGCAACATGATGTATTAGTAAGAAAACTAGAATACCTCGGTTTCACTCTCGATTATTGAAATAGTTAGATCAATATCTGACAGAACGTACACAATTTGTGAAAATTGGATCTAAAACATGAAAATTAATTTAAAATTTTTCGGGGGTTCCACAAGGAAGCCATCTAGGACCATTTTTGCTTGTGCTCTTCATTAATGACCAGCCAAACTGTGTGAAATTCTCTGAAAATTTATTATTTACTGATGATTTGAAGATATTTAAACGTATCATTTGTTTACTTGATTATATTCTTTTGCAAATTGATCTCAATTGTATTTTTCAGTGGTGTGAAGATAACTGCGTTCATTTCAATATCTCGAAGAGTAAGCAAATGTCTTATGGGTGCACATTTAATATCTCGTATCTTTATTATCCAATTGAATCTTTTAAACCTTTCAAATATGCGCTTTCGCAATTAAAACCGAAATAGCCTATACTCGCCGATTCTTCCATGATGCAAAAAAAGAAAAAAATATGACACCAAAATCAGGTAGGGATTTTTTTCGAAAAATTTTTTTTTATCTTTTTTTTTATCGGTTCTGTATCTTAGTTGGTTAATGCATGGATGTCTACTATACATCAATAGATATACAAAAGTATATTGTCTATGACCTGTTTATGATAACTTTGTAATACTGCCATCCGTTTTTTGTATGCGTCAAAATAAGTAAATATGACAAATTGGGATATATGGCGCAGTTTTTTGAAGGTGAGATGGCTCATTCCACAGCACACTTTTTTGCTTTGGTGCGTACTGTGGCTATTACCCTAATAGATCTCATAATCCTATTCACTTCAAGTTTAAGATAAATGATACTGTCCTTGATAAAGTTTTGGTTTTTAAGGATTTAGGTGTAGCTTTCGACACGAAATTAGCATTTAATGCTAACTATGATTTTATGATTTCAAAGTCCAATAAAATGCTCAATTTTTTAATGAGAAACTCGAAGGAATTTACGGATCCACATACTCTGAAAATGTTATATAACTCATTAGTTAGGTATTTGTTGGAATACGGCTGCTGCATTTAGTGCCCAATACATGCAGTCTAGGGCCAGAATATTAAAACGAGAATCTAAAGTGCGGTCTGTTTCATACCCTAACCATATAAAATTGCTAAGGATTAGGATCGGCTTGGTAATACCTAATGTTAATCAATTGCTAATACAGAATATTTTTATAATCAATAAAAATAGTTGTTGGGGGAACAAGGAATTTCAGCGCATTATGCAAAATTACAAAGAATCTAACAATGATACAAAAAACTTCTAAATATTGCAGACAATGCATGGCTTTTTTGATTGGAAATCTGGAAGACCTAAAAGAGGAAGAAGATCTGTCATTCTGACTCCAATCGAAAAGGCCATAAGTCATCTTATTTCCACCAACAGCCTTATCCGTTTCAACAGTTTCAAGTGACCTTCGGGTTTGCTTTTTTAATCTCAGAAACTTCCGGTCCGATTCTAAAAACTAATTTTTGTGTTTGAAGGGCTGAAGTTACAAAATGGCTTTTAGAAATGGGTATTTTTAGAACTCTAGCTATTTTAAGGGTGATATGATGTTAAACAAAAAAATTTGACCGGTCTGCGAAATTTTAACAAGTCATAAATAAAGTGAAAGCTCTACTTTCGAATAGCTCTGATCAGCGGAAAATTCCCTTAAACGGTCCCATTTTTGGGAACGCCTATTTTTGCTCATATCAAATAGAAAACTTCATAACAAACGGACACAATGGCAAAAGTGTTGGATCTGTTTGCAGAACAGTTCCTACATGGAAAATCTTTATTAATCGGACGCGAATCTTTAACAATCGGACAGATCACTGTTACGTTGAGAGCTTTGTAGGAGATTTCTCGGGTAAATAAGTTAACGTTAGTTGAGAGTATATGATTCCTGTTTCTCTACCGCGTTTCAGCATTTTTAATGTTCCACTGCGCTTATTTTTGCAGTTATTTTATTTTGCGATGCCGAGAAGAGCTGGTTTCATTTTGCCAATCTTTCTCTTAGCCGGACCGATCTGATAACCGGGCAAAAAAGGGGACGATGAGTGATCGCTTATTGTAGCTTTCACTGACCAGGCATACCGAGAGCCCACAGCATATTTTGGGTGTGAGTGTTGCAAAAAAAGAAGTATAGGCGTCGAAAGCTATTCAAAAAATCAAAGTCTTGCAGGCCACAACTGGTGCGTTTGCGAGAAACAGTGCATCGAAAAAAAAATATGAATGCAACTTCGAGGATAATCGTTTCAGCCGAAATTGGGTTTCACTCCTTCCTAGATAAGCTCCGTGGATCACATATCACGGAATCTGAGACCATTTGAGCTTATAGTGCGCACTACCCGACCGTTTAAAAAATTAAAAATTCAAAGTGAAAAACGGTTTTTTTAAACAGTCTGGCACGGCTAATTTAACACTTAAATGATCTTAGATTCCGTGATATGGGATCCGCGGAGCTTATCTAGGGAGGGGTGAAAACCAATTTCGGCTAATACGAGGCACTATATCTTTCAAAGGCCCCAATTGTTGTATGCAAGACTTTCATTTTTTGAATAGCCTTTAATGAAACTTTCGATGCTTATACTTCTCTTTTTGCTATCCACGTGACCACGCTCTACTATACCTTATATATGAACTAGAAAAAAAAAACAAATCTTTGCAAGTGCGGCCATACAGAGTGAATTTTGTTCAAAATTGGGTTCGGAGCGTACCAACAACTGCATTTTTTAAGGCGATTCGCTGGGCTTCGCCTAAAAAGAGTTGCACTCACATTTTTAAAATTAATTAACCGGGTCATCTAGTAAATATATAAATAATTTGTGTTTTGAATTACTGAAAATAACTTCTTTAATTTATTAAAATAAAAAACACGTTGAAAATCTCCACTATCAAGTTAAGTTAAATTGTCAAATTCAGCATAGTTTCCAAGTTATACCAAACACATAGAAAAGTGGCCAGTGTGACCATTCTCTCAGAAATGCATTGGTGAATTGAGTAGCATTTGCAGTTCCTAAGCATGCTTATGGGCCAAACAAAGATATTGAAAAATAAAAACCCTTGCACGTTATTGTTCCTTTATACACTTTATTTACCGGTCTATTCCCTGAAAAACTAAAGTGTAAGTTTCTTTATTTAGATTACTTTTCGAAGTTAATTTTTCTCCAACTGGCTTACAAATACAAAGTTTATTTTTAAACAATAGCAGACTTAAATATTTTACTTTTCACAAATGTAGGTAGGTACAGAAAAATGCAAAGTGCAGGATCGTAAAAGTAATGTTTTTCAAATTTAAAAAAGAGATGAAGTATGAGTAGATAGGTACTGTCAAGTAGTTTAATGCCGGTTGTCCTTAATATTGTGAAATTTAGAATAAAAAAAAGCCACACTATCTTCTATAAAACGTTTGCTTTGAATATTATTTGATTGCTATCAGCTTTTATTTTTATTGAAATGATTCAACGTTTACCTATGAACGTGTACTCATACCTAGTCCAAGTCCAAATAAAATATTAACCAAATACCCGACAACATTTCGAAAATGCTTCCTCTCTGCCATATAAGCTGGTGACCAATTTCCCCTAATACTTATATTTTATTACAAGCTCCTGATTCATAAAAGATTTCTTATAAAATGTTTACTCCCCCCCTGATAGTATGCGTCTATATTGTACATACACTTATAAAACATCCAGTAACAGAGCTATTAGGTCCTGAAATTATATGTCCCAATATAAATCGAACACTTTCGCCATACGCACGGAATGTGAAGTAAAATTTTATCGACACAATAAAATGGTTTAATGGTGGGGAGAGGGGGAGTTTCAACTGAGATTATTTGACATCCCCATACGACAAAAGGACATCAGCAAAAAAAAAAAAAACAACAACATCGATAGAAATCTTTAATGAACCAAGTATCATTTGAACGATATCCAAATCTTTCTCAGCAAAGACACCTTCTATACGCAAGATGTGATGTGGATGATGGTTGTAAATTGTACAGCTCAGTACCAACTCCAAAAGGCGTAAGAAGACGACACAGTTTTTCTACTATAGCCTTATTTATAGCACTCTCCTTTCGACAAAGGATATAATAATGTTTCATCTTCCAAGTCGCCCTCCACGTCCACAGTTGCCGACACATAAATCCGTTTGTTCGTGTGGGCTGAGCCACACTTTAAGAGCTGAGGGTCCTTGAACGAAATGGATACCTCATCTAAACTTCTATGTCCCATTGTTGCAGTTCAGATAAAAGGCTAGTTTAGTGGAGCTCATCTCCTCCCTGATATGGGATATCCGCCGGGTGTGTTGGTCGTTCGATTCAAGCTGTGAAGCACGTTTTCGAAGAATATTAATGACCATATAATTGGTTTGAAGGCAATCGTGATGGTGATGATAGTAATAATGATGATGATGATGATGATGATGATGATGATGATGATGATGATGATGATGATGATGATGATGATGATGACGGTTATAAGTGATAAGTGATAACACATATGAGAGCTTCTTAAATTAATGCCGGATTTGGGATATGAGAAATGTGTATGAAATGGGTTACATGAACAAAAAATGCTACTCCAAAAAAAAAGAGTCCAAGTTTTGTCTATTAGGATAGCCATTATCATAACATCGACGCACTTAAGACCGGGACCATAGGGCAGGAGTAAATATAGGGAATTGTTAATTTGGCAAAACAAGCACGTAAACGATCAAGTGCCTCAATGAAATCAACCATAACCGCACACTTGTCATGCAATTAATATGGTGATTATTAATTATTGCATGATATTACCAACTTGATACCAATTTCAAGCTGGTGATAAATAATGTTCAAAGCCATTATGGTATTATACATGTGTAATGTACACATATTGTATAATTCTTTCAAAATTGGTCACTTCAGAGAGGGCTGTCTGAGTCTCACATTAAAAACAACTCCCGGATGTTTTTCTGAAAAATCCAAGCAAGTAGTGCTGGTCTTAATACCAGAATGTAGACTCCTTAAAACAATAAACAGCGTCAATGAAGCACGAAGGGCATAGTGACTGTTTTTAAGCAGCATTTTCAGCAGGTACTTAATGAGCATCATTTAGAGGGAGCAACAAAATTAGAAGACAACACACTTCCCGGCAATGAAAACCCAGTTTGGGAAAAGATTTTAACTGAGGTAGACTATGCTTTAAGACTTAAGAAAAACCAGACCAATGGTTCTGATACTAGAACAAATTGAAAGAGAGACTCACTAGAATACCAGAAATAGTTAAAAAAAGAGTTATTTAATTAGGTACAATAGATTCGGTCGTTTTTGGATTGTAGGTGGAGATAGCTGGAAAGGATCTAAGAACTGTTAAAAGATTAAAATTTTGTACAAACAGTCAAATCGTAGCAATAATATTAGCTTTGCCACATGGAGAAAATTAACATTAATGCTCTTGGCAAGAAAGTCTTCGAAGCTTTCTAGTTGATAAAAAGACTGAACCTTCGGTAAATAGGTCCCCTCTTCAAAGATAATATCGGGATCAATAAAAATTAATTCAAAGACTTTCTGGCCCAAAGAATTGATGTCCATTCGCTCTAGGTGACCAAACCCATTCCCCAACTATGCAGATGGGACCGAAAATAACCCAGAGAATTCTCCTTTCAAAGCAGCCTAAAGCGTTCTCATTCACCATTAATAGCGTCCATGCCTCTGCCCCATCTGGACCGAGATGATAAACGTCTTACGTAGGAACAGCTTAGCTGCTCCAGAGAGGGTTTTGCTTCTCAACTGCCTTCTGAGCCCAAAGAAACAGTGATAGGCAGGAGTAATTCTTCGTTTGAATTCAGCACTGGTATATTTTGCTGAGTAGATAGCGGAGCCTAGACAGACAAAGCACCACTGATATCACACTCGGTTCGTCCGATGATGTCAATATCGTTCGCATAAGCGAGTAATTGGACAGACTTTTGAAAGATTTTGCCTCTCGTGTTACGTGAGAGTGAGAGTTTTGCACTATTCCTTCAAGAAAGATACTGAAGAAGTCACATGACAGCGCTTCGTCGCCTTGTCTTAAGCTTTTCTCACATCAAAGGCATCGGGGAGTTATTTGTTGTTGGACTTTCCTTGCCTATCCCCACACTGATATGGATCAATCAGATTATTGACGAATAGCTTCTGGCGTTGACAAAGTACGGCAGAAAAAATCTTGTTTGCTCTGTTGGGGAGACTGATGTCTTTGAAGTTGGTGCAGTCCAAAAGATGACCTTTCATCAGAATCGGGCAAACAATGCTGGGTTTCCATTAATCGGGAATGATTTCCTCCGACCATATATTGCAGATGAGCTGGTGCATCATCATTATTGTATTCTGTAACCCCGGCTGGGGCATAGGGCGTCAGCAAAATGTCTCAATCCTTCACGGTCTGCTACAAGGTATTTTAATTTTGGCCACGTCTTTCTCTGGGATTCTGGTTCGCTAAGATTCCCATGTTGTTCTTGGTCTTCCAACCCACCATGCACCCTGAGGATTCCATTCAAAGGACTGCTTTGCAATTTCGTCGTTTGGTTTTCTCAGTGTGTAACCAATCCAACGCCATTTACGCTTTCTTATGTCGACGTAAAGCCGCTCTTGACTTGTCCTGCGCCACAATTCCTCGTTTGATATTACTTGTGGCCATCAAATCTTTAGGACGTGGCAAAGACAGCGATTCACAAAAGCCTCGAAATGGTAGATATGATAGCACGGATTTGACGTTGGAATCAAAGAATCTAAACTAAGTGCGTAAGGAGATTTGACTGGATTTCTAAATTGAGGACAGAGATCCAAAGGCATCACAAGCTTTATTTATTCTTCTTTTAACGTCCAGATCTGTACCACCGTTTGTAGAAACAATACTGCCAAGGTAGTTAAACTGTTCAACTTCTTCCAGGCTTCTCTTGTAGAATAAAACGCTGCTGTGTAGAGTGGCCTGTGAGCATTATTTGTGTCATTTTGCTGTTTACTCTTAGATCACTCGACCCTCTTTTAACTTGCCGTGCTTGGTTCATCCCGATCAGCCCACTGATTTTATTTGCCAGTAGACATATGTCATTGGCATAGTCTAAATAACTGAGCCTTTCGAACGGTCTCCTTTGAATGCCCAAGCTGGCATATACTCCTAACAAATTTATTGCTAGCCGCTTTGGAAACTTGGCCGCAAAGCCATCAGCTCCAACAGCTTATATCTTTACTTCGTTCTGATCGGGTTGACGGAGTTGTGGACCTACCTCATCCATCTTAAATGGTGCAATCTGCATGGCAGCAGAATTCGATTCGTCATAGCCTTTGTATAATTTGCAGAAATTATTTTTTCATATCCTCAGCACCGACTGCGATTCTACCGAGATGTTCCCCTGATTGTCCTTGCAAGCTTCGGTTCGGGACTTCTAACCCTCAAAGGTTCGTTTTACTTGTTGGCAAGACTTCTGCATCTCATTCTTGCATTGGCATTCTTCTATTTCCTTGATAGCATGCTTCTCATGATGCTCTTTCTTTTCCCTTTTGAGAAGCCGGTGTTCTTCTGTCCTCTTCTGCTTGTAGAGCTTGTGAGCAGCTCAAGTCGTTCTATGCAGCGCCACTTTGTATGCCTGTTGTTTGGCTGCATGTACTTGTTGGCATTCTTCTTCGAACCATGGGTTTCGCTGTAGTAGTCGAACGAGGCCCAACAAGTCAGAGGTGACATCTCTGATGGCTTCCTGGATATTCTTCCACTGGTTCCCTTCCCGATGCTTGAAGTTGACAGCATAGGACTTATTAAGAGGACGTGAGAGACACAATCAGGAAAGGACTTGGCGATTTCTTGTGACTATAGCCGTCCGATTTCAAACTTCCTCACAGTATTTTCATATTTTGGCTTTGATCAGGATATCGGTAGCATTACCTTGGCCATAACGAAGTAGTGGTCCGAATCAACGTTGGCTCCTTGGTATCTTCGGACATCCTTCATACTGGAGGTGCAGGATTGCCTATCGCAATCTGGTCAATCTGGTTGGTGGTTGGTTGACCAGGAATTCGTCATGGTTCCTTGTGTATACATCGATATGTGGGAACACACCGTTTCACCCCGCAGCAAAGTCGATTAGCCTGAGTCCGTTAACGTAGGTGGTGTCGTGCAGGTTATATCTTCCAATTTTGCATCCCAAGACGTCTTCTCTTACTTACTTGGCATTATAATCACCCAAATTAATTTTAATTTCATAGCCTAGAGAATTCCTCACATGTCTTGTCATCACCTCTCTCATGCATGCGCGTATATGAGTCTGATGTTGGCGAATTCAGCCTTGATGCGAATTGTCATGATGCTCTCGTGCATATACTTAGTCTTTTTGACATCTTGCCTAAGTCTTCCCTCTCACAACGAATCCACACTGCCTTTGTTGTTTTCAACAGTCACCGTAGTAGATATCGCAGTTCTTCATTTTTTTTGCCCGGCCCATCCCATCGCACTTCTTGGAAGGTGCCGATGTCTGCTTTGTAGCATTCTAGGACCAAAAGCTTGAATATTTTGAAATTTTTTGATCATTATGTCTCTGAAATTAGATTTACAAAAATATTTTCTTGTCTCGTCTCGCAATCAGTCCTAATAAATAATATTCCCCTTTGAATATTTTCTGTATTTTTTTTTCTTATGTTAAATCACTTTTTCTGTTCAAAATGTCAAAGAATAATAGCCTCTATTTTGCTATGTAAATATCTTTTATCCTACCTTGACAATAATTCAAACAAATGAACAACATACATTAAAAAAAAGGAAACACATAATACACATGCTTTCAAAGTCCTTAATTCCTTAGTGTGCTAAGGAAAAATAATAACACAAAAAAAGAAAAAAACTACAAACCTATGTATATATATCTATGTTTTTATATGTACCGTTATAGAAATTTAGAATTTGTCTTGAGTTGGAAGTATTCTGTCATGAAGATCCTTAAACAAAAATTGTATCTGTGGTCATTAATCATATTGAGATACATTAAGCTGGCTTGTTGGGATTCACTGAAATGAATTATATGTCCACTTTAAAAACAAGCCATTTTTAAAATTTTGTTATGTCCTTTTCTTTCTTTCTTAAGTAATGTATTGGTTTCCAGAAAAGAAAACAAGTTTTAAGCAACGAATACATAACTTCTGTAATAATGAAAAAATCGACTTTGTCTTGAATCTTGACGTTGCTCAATTGCACTACTGCACTTACTCGAATTCTTAAAATTTGTTGTTTCTGAGATATAAGACTTGAAAATAGATAAGTTTATAAAAGCTCACACACTGATATTATCGCATTTTATGAAACCGTAGAATTTTGTTATTTCGCAGGTTTTGTGGTGCATACAACGGAACAAAATTGAAATTTTTTTAGTGATGTTTGCCCAAAACCCATAATCCCAAAATAAATATCCCCAAAAACAAAATCTCCAAGCCAACATTTCTTGAAAAAAATATCCCCAAGACAAAATCCCAAAAATAAGATGTGCAAGTAGTGAATCAACTAATTAAATCGCGCACTATTTTGTTCGGTATATTCTCTTGGCAAGTTCAACGTTTCTATCCTTTATAAAATGTTTGAAGATTCTTATTTAATGAAATAAAAAAAAAACAGTTTTTATGCGTCTAACCTTTATTAAAAAAAATAAATAGATAATGTGCTAAGAGCAAATATGTACCGGAAACACTTACTGTAAAAAAAAGCGATTTATCATTTCTGGAACTATCAAAACCTAAACTTTGGGTTGCGGCTCTTCTGAAAATGACTACAACCCTAAGCGATAAATAGAGAAAGTCCACCATTCACTAATGTTAATAGTTTTCTAGGACAACAGTTCCTTTGGATAGAAAACTTCCGGAGTTGAAAGGATTTTACTTCCTCACCGGTCCTTGGTCCCGCTCACGCAACTTCGTTGCTCTGCTATTTACCATTTGCAAAACTTGTTGGGGATTTTTGGAGATTTGGAGATTTTGGCAAAAAAATATATATATTGCGGATTTTGTCTATGGGCCCTCTTCTCTTTGTCTAGTTGGATTTAATTTGGGTTTTATGCTGGTAAACTTTCCCGGTTTGATACAAAAATAAGCTGGTCTGGAGCCCCTATAAACCAACTATTATTTTATTTAAAAATTATTAAATAAAAATAATATTTTACAAACGCAATTTGCATTAAACAAAAAGAATAGAAAAGACATCGCGAATAAAACAGAAAAAAGTACGTATTCGCCCGAGTTTACCATTGTATTAGAAAGTATACTGATTAAATGTATTGTTTAAGATTTTGATCAGCAATATAAACTTGATCGATTTAATGGCATAGCTTTGTATCATAGTACTTATATTAATGGTAATATCATTAGAGTTTTGATTTTTGTTCAGTTCTGCGCATATCTAAAAATGTGTGTCAAATCTCAATATTTTTGCTGTGTTTACGGGTATTTAAGTCATCACGTTCCCAGCCATTTTTTATTTCTGACAATTTCAATTTTAGTTTGTTGTTGTTTTTACGTTTATATTCTTCCTCACGTTCACAGCTTTTTTTATTGCCGACTGACAACCCGCGTAGTATTGTGTACTGTGGTTTTGTATTACCATAAGATTTTTCTTTAGAATTTTGACATAGTTTTCGTTGTTTATTTTTCAATATCTCGAATTTATCCCCTTACATTTGTCAGCTGGTAAACTGGCAAAACTACACTAGTCAAAAAGTTCAAGAAACAAGATTTCCTTAAAAATTTTTTGTTTAGTTTTTTGAAGAGCAGTATTTTTGCGAGGAGTGGTCGTATTAAATCGAAACAAAAATAATTCTACAGTTTTATGATTTCTGTTTGAAGATTTGATTGCAAATAATTTTTCTTACACTACCGTTATTGCGTTATTACAAGAAATGACAATGTTTTGTTTTATTTTTTGAAGGTCCTCATTTTTATGGATAGTTTTTTTTTCCGTCAATCAAATGTTATGGTCAGATAACTTATGCATTCACCTTTAATTCAATTTGGTGTTGTTGTTGTGCAAATTTGTTTTGCATGTTTTATCTGACTTTAAATAAAAAAAGATGCTTTTAACTTTGATAACCTTTATCTCAGAAAATAATGGCACTATGAAAGTCCCAATTTTAGAAATGCAGTAAAATCTCCTTTTGCAAGTTGAGATTCTTCGGATTCATTGTCAAATCCGTGCTGTTATATGATTGCGAAAACTTGAAAGTCACGGCTACTATCTCGAGGAAATTGCAGAAATCGCTTCTACACCATATTCTAAAAATTCGCTATGCCCACAAATTATTTCAAACGAAGAATTGTGACGCAGGACAAGTCAAGAGCGGCTGAATGTGGACAAGAAAGCGTAAATGGAAATGGATTGGTCACACATTGAAAAAATCAAACGATTAAATTACATAGCAGACCTTTGAATGGAATCCTCAGGGTGCATGGTGGGTTAGAAGATTAAGAACAACATGGGAACAGTTCTGGCAGAAGCAGACTTCCAGAGAAAGACGTGGCACAGTTAGAATATCTAACTGCAGACCATGAAGGATTGAAAGGATTTATTGGTGCCACCACTAGGACTTGATGATGATGATCAATTTCAATTAAAGTTTCCTTGTGGCGTATAGAATTGTTTAATAGAGCACACTCCTAGTTTCACTTATATATATTTCGAGATCTTAGCCAAAAAATATAATGAAAACATACCAAAAACCATAAATTTTAAATGTTTATTGATTTCAGAACAACTAAGAACATGTAAAACGCTATATTATGGCTTGAGTTTAATGCTGAAAAAATTCTTGGGGTTGATATAAAAACTAGCTATTAACTCTAGTAATCAAGAATTATTTTATTCAAAAATAAAAAATAAATATAAACACCTACGAACCCAAGGGGTACAGAAAAAAGGAAAGAAAAGATTCAACAAAAATAAAAATGAAAAAAGTGCGTATACGCCAGAGTGTACCATTGGATTGGGTAGTATATTGATTAGTAACAATTTTTTAAGATTTTGATCAGCAATATAGAGCTCACCATTTATAACTGTATCTCTATCTTGTTTGAAGGTATTTGCAGAGTATTAGGGTCTGTAAAAGTTCAAATACGAACAGATCGCGTCATTTCGGAAGTCAATTGACAATTTTTATTTTAACATATTTTTGAACTATCATAACGTTTTTGCTTTTAACTGTGGTATATTTTTGTTTTTTCGGTTTGGTAATCAGGCAGAAATATATGGCAATGTGTTGTCATAATCATTTCTCAAAAAAATATTCTCAAAAATTTTCTGAAGTTATTCATATTAATTTCAAAAATTGTAAATATTTCATATATTTTATTTTTGGGCCTTTTAAGTATTTTGTTTGAATACCTCTTGTCTTGAGTCTATCTTTGCTCCAAAAAGAAGTTATGCACAATATAGTAAAAAACATAGAAATCTTTGAACTTGGATTTTAATTATTGGTTGGGTTTTGTTAACTTAGGTTCAAAATTTGATGACTATTATTTATTCCTTGGTTTTGGCATAATTTAATGCCTTCTCTATCTTCGCAATGTTAGATCTGATTGAAATCTTGAATTAGATTTTTTGTGCAAATGGTAGCATGCATGAAAGAAGCAAAATAGTTTAAAAAAAAATATATTTTTCAAGCACCATAAGATAATCCTTAACTAATAAGCTTCAGACCAAAGGAGCAATTTCATGCCACCCAGTCTTACAGCTTAGTTTTTGTTCATAATGTAAACAGAAATTTACAATCCAAACATGTATAGCTAGTATATTTATATACACGTCTTTGTATGTGGGTGAGGTTAGGTATGTAGCTGGAACCAAACAATGCAGTTGCATTTTAAATTATGCATATATGGTAATGTGAAAGGATTATCCTCTATACCTTCTATTACGTTGCTTCATGTTGTGGTCTTGTATTCTCCACATTGACTTACCTACATGTTGTAAAATATACAGGATCTCAATGAAATGACTTCTACGGTTTAGCAATGCACAGATTTAAATAATTATCTTGAGGGATTGCAAATGTTACCGTAGGAATCATCTTATGTGGAAATAATTATCTGTAGTTATTACAGAAGGTTATTAGAAAAAAAATCTGCATTAATTTGTAGGCTTGAAAAAGAATAAAAGCGAAGAAAATTATTATCAAAATGTGGTCATATCAATAGATGAGAAACAAAAAATATACTTTACTGCTCCTACCTACAGTGTGTGCAGTATAGACCACCTCGTGGAATTATCATATATTCCACGATATGCTGTGAAATTTTTAGGTTTTCTTCGAAGATGCAAAAAAATTGTCTCCCCTCCTCATCTGGCTGCAATCAATAATTCATTCCTCAATTCCTTCATTCATCCAAAGCTTGAGTACGATTCCCATATATTTTGTTGGTCAGGTGCTCCTAAAACCCATTTAAGGCGTAAGTGCAAAAATGTTCATTCTTCAGAAAAGCAATAGATTTTTTTTTTTTTATTTTTCTTTAAAAAAACCTTAAATATAAATATAAATATTTTATCAAAATCGTGGAAGCAGTTTTCAAGAAAAATAAAATGTTCCTTAAAGGTTTTTCAACATTTGTATGTTAAGTACCGTTTGCATAAAAGTGTACGAATAAACGACAACAAAATGTCGACTGGTAAAAAGTCGACCATTTGCGACTTTTCTGCAAGTTTAAATACCGAATTTGATTTTTACCGACTAATCAAAATGTGGGCAGTTTCAATCTCGATTTGACAAAAAGTCAACTGCCCTGATATAAGTCAAGATTTGTCGGTATTTTTCCCTTACAGAAAAGTCCAGTCGACATTTTGACTCGTCGATATTTTGTTGTCGGTCATTTGAAAGTAACCCAAAGAACAAGGAGTTGACAGACACAGGTCCGCTTTGAAAAAAAGCTTGTGGACACTTGTGTCCTTTTGAATGCACCATGTCTACCCTTTGAACACCCGTCACTAACACCCGTCGTTGGTTCAACAAATCAGCCAAGCAACTGGCATGTGGTTACAGGACTGACATGCAAGCTCTTCGAAACAGAAAAAGGAACCTAGTCACCGAAGCACAGGGAGTGGTAGACGTGTTTAAGCAGCATTTTCGGCTACTGCTTAGTTGGCATTATGTAGAAGAGGCATCAGGGGAACAAAGAAGAATGAGACCAGTTGATGAAGATCCAGTCCCAGCGCCCAGTACTGAAGAGGTTAAGAAAGCCATCCACAAGCTCAAGAACCACAAAGCCACCGGCTCGGATGGCCTTCCTGCGGAACTCTTCAAGTATGGAAGAGATGTCTTGGCTCATCCGAGCTATTTCAGACGTGTACAGGGCTCAAACATGGAGATGCGCTATCATGTGATTTCTTCAACCTAGTCCTGGAGCAGAGAGGGGTTAACATGAAAAGCACTATCTTCAACAGGTCTTCTCAACTGCTTGGCTATGCGGATGACATCGACATCATCGGCCGCTCCAAGAGAGCTGTACTTGAAGCATTCACAGCTATTGGTGAACAGGCGAAACGCGTTGGTCTTGAAATGATTGAGGACAAAACAAAGTATATGCTATCAACAAACAAAACCTCATCTGTTCATCGCCTAGGACAAAACGTCACTGTTGGTAGCAGTATTTTCCAGGTAGTCAAGGAGTTTACCTACCTCGGAACAAACATCACTAACGACACCTTGGAAATCCGTCGAAGAATTACCCACCGCTGCTTCTTCAGTTTGGCCAAACAAATGGGTTCAAAACTCCTTTCTCGATAGACGAAGTGCACGCTATACAAAACGCTAATTTTACCAGTTCTTCTCTGCGGAAAGGTCAAATGGATGGAAAATGAAAATATCGCATGAAAATCTTACATCATTACTGGCCCTAAAAGGTATATAACTGATGACCAGTTTCATTTCAATTATTCTTTTATAAATGTACAACATTGTCTGTCCGAAAAACTGGAGGTACCATTTAGTATGCTAATGAATAAACTCTATGTCAGGTAGTCATTTTAATAAATTTAATTTCTTTTGTGAATTAAATTCCATTCATGGGAAGAGGTAACAATTAAAATAATGATAAGATAGGGATGAAAATAAGCTTTTGATGGGTGAGAAAAATCATGTAAAACAAGAGGTAACCTGTACAAAAACGTGCATGCTCGTACACTCTGTGTTTTAATTCTACAAAATATACTGAAACATGACATTAAAGCAGCTTCTATAGCCCCCTTGGCATACCATTGCTTGGCACTTTAATATAACCTATCTGCTCTTGACATACCTTAAATGATTATATATTTTAATAAACTACGTGTACCGATAGCAAAGAGTACATATAGCTCATAGCTCGCATGTAAATGGGTTTGCTATAGGTAAAATGGTTGTTGTTTTCCGGTAACTTGTTTAAAACAGGTCATTAAGGTTAAAATGAATTCTTTTTTAGCAAGAAATGAAAACTTTCCATTTAATCGACCTGTTGTGAAGAGGTTCCCGTATCTATTGTATATCATCAGAATAGAAGCTGACTGGCATATCACGAGTGAGTATATGAGTAAAGAGAATATACCTGGGGCCATTATACGCCTTCGGAAGTTCAAGAAGACGATACTTTTACAAGCACTTGGAAACGTGCCAACAAATTTTTAGAAATAGAACGAAGGAAGGTATGTTTTGTATATGGATGTGTATGGATTTTGAAGATAACGGAATTAATATTGAAGTCGGTTCATATTTATATGTAGGTGGAAAATGTTTTTTAAATTGTTTTGAGTTTTGCTTTTTTTATTAGAAAATATTTTTGCTTAATATCATTTTTTATTGTTCTTTTTTATAATGGTTTCCAGGTGTTTTCTTTCATCTTGAAAGAAAATTTATATTAAACTTTCTGAAGAATATGTATAAAAGGGCAGCAATTCATTGCTATACTGATTAAGATTATATTAAGAAAGAATTTTCAGAAACTCTACCTACTTGCTTCGCTTAGAAGAAGCGTAATTTCAATTTAATTGAAATACACGGAGGTGTCTCAACATTGTTGTTTTTAGTCGAGGCTCTACATTGATGAAAAGTTATTAGTTAAAAATCTGAAAATAATGTAAATATGGTGAACATAACACCTATGACATAATAAGACAGCCCATTCAACAATGCCATTATGGTAATGGCATTATCCACTGCATTTCCATTTCTGTCAAAAACTAAGATTTCCTTAAACTTTCTGCCATAGGGTTTATAAGATTTAGTGCCATTCTACCATCCAATGAACGAAGTTGAATTAAATTCGAAATTCACTTCTGTTTATGTGGAATATGATTTAAAGTTCAAGTGAATTGAGCTCTATCTAATGAACTATAAAACTTTGTGATCCGTTTTTGGTTTTGTTACATAATTTGGAAACTACAAGTACCTACACCATACTTGTAGGTGGTGGAAGGATTACTTTTGTGCCTTGCTTAATGAGGATTCTGTCGAGCAAAGTGCTGAAGTGCCCCAGCTTAACGAGATGCGTAGATCATATAGGGGTATTGACATCGAACCCCCTACAATACTGGAAATTCAATCTTCGATTAATCTTCTCAAAAACAACAAAGCAGCTGGACTTGACGGTATACCAGCCGAGTTCCTGAAAGCTGACCCTGTCAGAGCGGCTAGTATTCTACACCCGTTGATACAAGCTGTGTGGGAAAACGAGATCTATCCCTGCGACTGGAAGGATGGTGTAATTGTTAAGCTGCCAAAGAAAGGTGATCTTAAGAATTGCAACAATTGGCGAGGTATTACAGTTTTGTTCGTTTTTCCAAAATTAATGGCAACCATCATTCTGGAGCGGATAAAGGTTAGAATCGAGTCTACACTCAAGAGGCATCAAGCTGGTTTCCGAAGTGGGCGGTCTTGTGTCGACCATATCAACACTCTGCGTATCGATCTTGAGCAGTCTGCGGAGTTTCAATCACCGCTTTACCTCATGTTCGTGGATTTTGAGAAGGCCTTTGACCGAGTCAACCGTGAATGTATATGGAGATCACTTCTTGGTAGAGGAACTCCCCCCAAAATTGTTGCCATTATAAGAGAGTCCTATAACAACGCAAGATGCTTTGTTTTACACAATGGGCAGCTATCCGACTCTTTCGAAGTGCGGCAGGGTGTGAGACAGGGAGATGTTCTATCGCCAATTCTCTTTCTACTGGCGATTGACGATGCTTTGACGGCCAGCGTTGGAACAGCAGAGAGGCAGGGCATTCAATGGAGACCGTTTGAAAGGCTTAGCCACTTAGACTATGCCCATGATATATGTCTCTTGGCGAATAACATCAGCGGGCTGAACGGGATGTGTCAAGCTCTGAAGGTAAAAGGAGAGGCGAGTGGTCTTAAAATAAATAGCAAAAAGACAAAAATAATGCTCACAGGCCGCTCCACACATCAGCGTATTTTAATACAGGAGACGCCAGTTGTAGAGGTTGAACAATTTAACTACCTTGGAAGTATTGTTTCAGCAAATGGTGGTACTGATCTGGACGTTCAAAGTAGAATAAATAAAGCTCGCGCAGCCTTCGGTTCTCTCTCCCAAATTTGGAAATCATGTCAAATCTCCTTGCGCACAAAGTTGAGATTCTTCGAATCCAATGTCAAATCCGTGCTGTTATATGCTTGCGAAACCTGGAAAGTCACGACTACCATCTCAAAGAAATTGCAGGCTTTTGTGAACCGTTGTCTACGCCATATTCTAAAAATTCGCTGGCCAAATTTTATATCAAACGAAGAATTGTGGCGCAGGACAAGTCAAGAGCGGCTGGACGTTGACATAAGAAAGCGTAAATGGCAATGGATTGGTCACACACTGAGGAAACCAAACGATGAAATTGCAAAGCAGTCATTTGAATGGAATCCTCAGAGTGCACGGCGGGTTGGAAGACCAAGAACAACATGGAAATCAACAGTTCTAGCAGAAGCAGACTCCCAGAGAAAGACGTGGCCACAGTTAAAATATCTATCTGCAGACCGTGAAGGATGGAAACGATTTGTTGGCGCCCTATGCCCCAACCGGGGTTACAGGACTTGATGATGATGATGACACCATACTTTTAGTCCAATGAGGGATTAGTTCTGAACAAATCCAATTCACCACTTTGATAACATCACAATGCTCTTTCCTCTAGTGATCGGCCAGCAGTCACCCTTATCCAAATGCATCCTTATCCAAAACAATTATTTATCAATAAGGTTATTACATTTGGAAAATTAGTCAAACTCTTATATATGGACATGGCTGCAGCGAGCTTACATGGGAATTGGTATTCGATGTCCATTTTGACACCATACAAAGTGAAATGAAATCGTTAATTTAGTAGGTAACGTAAATGCTTTTAGGAATTCTTATATTAAATAATTAAATGATTTTTAGGTGCACTTTGTATGGTACCTACATGCTACATCAATTGAAAGGAAATTTCAAGGCTTTTTGTAATCTGGAGAAAATTAATTTGCTAGCAATAGTCGGTATAGAGAAAATGGCATAAATGCTAAACATCCAGGAAGGAGACAGTATGAAAGCCAATGAGTGTGCTAGAAAAAAACTGATGCTACTGGAACCGAGAGCTCGCATAATATTTTTGGCATGCGAGGACACCAGAATATAAATGTTACAAGAACATGTTCCCCAGTGAAGGTGATAATGAATACATTCATCATAATGGTACCGTTTACGGGAAAAACAAAAGATCTTGACTCGCTGAGTGCGAATATTTACAGTACGAGTACCTACATGACAGACGTCCACCAAGCAAGTGGCCTCAAAACCCTTCACAGACGTAATTTAAGTGGCGGTTTCTATAAGAATTTTTAGATAACTGATTTAACCCCTCGAAATGTCTATATCGCAATCAATAATTCTTGACTATCGGAGCAAACAAATTTGGGAGCGGGTCAAAATTCTGGTTTCAAAATTCTACTTTGCAAAATTCTGTTTTTTGCACGAAAATTATATTTTTCAAAATTCTGCTTTTTTCAGTTCTGTCTTTTAAAATTCTGCTTTTCAAAATTCTGTTTTTTAGAATTCTGTATAGTAAAATTTTAAGCAATACAATTCTGCTAATTCTGTTTTTCTCAAAACCGGTAAACTAACAAGTAATTTTTCAACGTTATTGTTCGATAATTCAGTGCAATGAAGCTGTAATTGTAAGTGCAAAAGCTGTGTAATGAAAGCCTATCTTACAAATTGACTGAGGTGAAACACGAAACAAGTAGGTATGGTCATTGGCTTACAGTTGTTGCATGCAAAATAAAATCATTGTCGTCGCGGAATTTCATGCAAAACAATTGTCCGGGAATAATTTAGCGTGCGAGAAATAGTGTGGTTAAATTTTGTTTTGTATGGTTGGCTTACACTTAACAGAAATATATATTCAGCTCACAGCATTTACTGTACAGTGTAATTGTTTACATTTTTATACCCATAAATTATTAATTAAGGGTAAGTTAATGAATCAATGGCTTGAGCCAAGGCAAATATTTTTCGTCTAGAATATTATACAAAATTATGCAGAGAATAGGTGCAAAACTGCTTAGAAAGCTTTGTCGTTTTGCCCAGTGGAACTGTAAACTATGCTTCTAGTAACAATTATTGTCTTAGACAAAAGAGCAGTCTTAAAACCAAAATTTATGATGAGACAAGTATGAGAAAATTGTCTCGCACGCGCTTTTTAACATTTTCCAAACCTTCTTTGTATTATTGGCAGAATTTTGTAGAACAGAATTTTGAAAATCATAATTTTGAAAAGCAGAATTTTGAAAGGCAGAATTTTGAAAACACGATTGAAGGGTATTTTTTAAATGTAATTTTCTTTAATAGGATGTAAGAAAAAACTACTTAAAATGTATTGGAATGGCAATTGATTACGGTTGAACCCATTGAAATAGAAAAATGTGAGAAACAGAAGTTAAAGTTGTCCAAAACTTAGGAAACCGCGGAAATAAGTCCTGAAGAATGGGTAACATCAATATATTTTGTCAGCATTCGTTATAGTCGGTGTCGTATGATACCGATACATAAGGCCGCATGTGTTATAAGGCAATATTAAGATATCTTTCCCTGCTCTTATGTTCAAGAGGCCCAGGCAGGGTTTTAATAATCGATATAATAAGAAAAATTGTTCAAAAGCATGAAATTCGTTATTTGAATTCGCTATTAAACGACTGCTACTCCTTTCATAGTTTGAGGAGGAAAAAATGCCATCTGAATTCTTCATACAAAATTAATTTATGAGACCAAATTTAAAAATTCATGCAATGTTTTTATTTAAATAATTTTGTATCTATAAAATTCTTAAAACATTTTGATGTACCTACTAGTTTTGGTATGCAAATCTTAAGTATTTACTAATGTGTGTTTATAAAAGTAAAAAAAAGAAAAAACAATGTCAAACCATGAGAAATCAAATTTTCATAAGAAAATTGGTTTTTTTTTTTACTATTACATACTTCAAATGATGAAATTTATGTATAAAGACTTATTTATATCCGTTCACTTGAGCCCGTATGACACTACATTTTTTCTTCATTGTATTTCTCATTTAATCTATCAAAGTGTCAGCAGAGCCAAAAAGGGATAAGAAGAGTTTTTAAGAAAGGGATAGCATTTCTCTAAATTAAATTTCACATTTACAATGTGTCCCAAAAGAAAATATACATCTTATCTTAGTGTTCTCAAGGGTCCAGTGTATATCTACTTTTGTAACTGAGTGTACCTTGAAATAATTTTTCATTTTTAATTCTGAAATATCAAGAAAAGCTGCCAGAACCTGACAAATTTAATTTGAAAATCACATTTTTTATAGATTTTTTGTGACATTTTTACATTTATGGATATAGTGCGTACCCACTCACACCCATCAAAGTTTGAATAAGAAATTGTACGTTCCGCTTTAATTTCATTTTCAGTTTATTAAAAATGAGAGAAAAATGTAGTGTCATACGGGCTTTAGTGAGAAAATTAAAATTAAAATTAAAATTAAAATTAAAATTAAAATTAAAATTAAAATTAAAATTAAAATTAAAATTAAAATTAAAATTAAAATTAAAATTAAAATTAAAATTAAAATTAAAATTAAAATTAAAATTAAAATTAAAATTAAAATTAAAATTAAAATTAAAATTAAAATTAAAATTAAAATTAAAATTAAAATTAAAATTAAAATTAAAATTAAAATTAAAATTAAAATTAAAATTAAAATTAAAATTAAAATTAAAATTGAAATTAAAATTAAAATTAAAATTAAAATTAAAATTAAAATTAAAATTAAAATTAAAATTAAAATTAAAATTAAAATTAAAATTAAAATTAAAATTAAAATTAAAATTAAAATTAAAATTAAAATTAAAATTAAAATTAAAATTAAAATTAAAATTAAAATTAAAATTAAAATTAAAATTAAAATTAAAATTTAAATTTAAATTAAATTTAAAATTCATTAAAGTAAAATATTTTTAAAATTGTTAAAAAAAACGTTGAGTTTCAAAAAATTCGACCATGTCGTTTTCGAAATACATATTAAGTTTTCAAAAACAAAAAAATGTTGGGAATTTTTTTTAAAGAATCAAGAAAATATTTTTGAAGACTTTTGGTACAGAATTTCCTGGAAGCTTCTGCATTATCTTGGATATTGTAAAGAATTTAGAAACAAGTAATATTTGTTCCGGAATATTTTAGAAAATTAACTTTTGAAACCCCGTGTTCATTTTTAAGATAAAAAACACAATTCGAAAATGTGGTATGAAAAACCGTCGATAAATGTGATCGCAGTTGCTTAATAATTTTTGTTTGCTTTTATAACTTGCTGCTAAGAAATTTTTTTAAAAAACTGCACTTGGCATTAAATAACTTTTAACCAAAAATTTCCATCAAATCCCCGAGGATGTACGATTCTGGGCTCACAAGTTTTGAAATATGTACAATCAAGCTACACAAAAAAAAAGACAAGAAATTGAAGAAGTTTGTACTTCTTATAACTATTATGCTCCCAAGTCTTAAAAATAACACACGAAATTCGCGATTTTCTCAAAACTTAGTAGGTTCATAATGGTATTTGGTGATTCTGCCTACAATTTTTTTCATTTCTCTTAGAACCAAAAAAAAAACCGTACCTGCCATACAATTTTGTTTATCAATTTTACAAAATATCATTTTTCTCAAAAATGGCTCCACAACGTTTTTAAAAAAAAATCTTACCTACCAACCTTTAGATAGAAAACAGTTTTTCAAAAAGGTTGGTATTAATGGTACCTCCCAAAGAACAATTTTTTAGTTGTTTGAAACTCGTACTCAAGAGTTTTTTATAATATGTACTTTCTAAATTATTTTAAGAAAAGTCTTTACTTTAATGTAAAATTAACGAAACCTTCCATACAAAAGTTAAAAAACCGTAAAGGAAGATTTTTTTTCTCAAAAAGGGCTTCTCCAATTTTGATTTAACTTTTTTCTTAGGCCAAACTTAGTGCGATCTACTTCAAAAAAATATATAATTTAACACTTAGCAACTATGTATTAGTAGTACCTCTCTTTTTCATATTGAATTTTTTCGTTATCAGTTGAATTAATTTTGATAAAATTTTTAAATACAAATTTCAAATAAGTGCAAATAATATTGCATATCAAAATTTTTAAATTTTTTAAAAAAAGTTTAAAATTATTTTTTTATTTGTATATGCACATAAATAAATACTTAAGATTGCACACCAACATTTTTCCCTCACAATGTTTTAAGAGTTTGATATATAAAAACTAATTTTTCTAAAAAACCGCTCCAACAATGATTGATTTTTTAGCTAGTTTAAATATCGTGTTTGGTGCTTTTCAAAATTTGTATATCATTATTTCCATGTTTTTATATACAATTTTCTTAAACCCCAGCCTCTTGAACATTAGATCAAGTACGTGCGACCCAGTCGTGAATTTTATTTTTAATAAATTTATTTTAGTATACCTATTGGTCAGAAAGACAAAAACAGGTATGCAAAATGTGTTCAGTTTGCAATTTCAAACAATATTGTTGTCAAAGGTCACACTCTCAGTGATTTGTCCCATTAAACATAAAAAGCAGCTAAGTTTCCAAACATGAGTATCTACATGTGTTTTCCTGAGTGTATTTTGGAAACTTTGTCGTTCTCTATCTTCTTAAGCACTGAAACCGAGAATCAGACCACTGACAACAATTATTTAAAATTGCAAGCTGAACACATTTTGCCTGCACACTTTTTCTCTCTGAGATAGCACTTTCTCCTCATACGATTTTTTTCTAAGAATATCGCAAAATCATGCCCTAAGATATTATTGATCAATTACAGGACACCCTGTACGCAAAAAAAAATTTCTTTAAATATCTTCGAAACTTGGTGTACCTCATTCTAATTCAGTTAATTCAAAGACAAAATAGGAACGTTGATTTAGTTATGCTAATTTTAAGCTAATTATCGTTTGTCAAAATGCCTCTGGCACCAACTAGCCCCAGCAACCCCTTAATTTTAGCATTTTTAAAATTACAACTTCATAAAGAAACTGAAACAACTAATTTTAAAATTTTAAAATACAACAAATTTTGGAATTGAAAGCATAGCTAAATAAAATATACAACGGGTCTCATGAACTTGCCCTTATATTCAAGAGGGCTTACAAAATTGTGTATAACGACATTTCATGTCGTTGAGAAAAAATGTTTAAAAGCATGAAATTTGATATTTAAATTCCCTAAAACAACTCCTGTTAGTTTGATGTAAAGACAAAGAATGCCATCTGAATTGTTAAAATTATTAATTTATTCAAAACAAATTTTGAAAATCCTTAGAGCGATTTTATAGAAAAAAAATATTTTTTTTAGATTTAAAATTTTCTAACATTTTGTGGAAGGATACCGTAATTTTTGCATAAAAGATAAATATTTTTTAATATTTTAAAATGTGCTGACAAAGCCATTAAATACCAAGTTTAAAAAAAAATTTACTTAGATTTTTTTTTAATCCAAAAAATATATTTTCGAAAATTTTGGTATACTATGGTTAGGTTAGGGCTGTCAATACTGAGTACTGACACACTTAGACCAAAATTGGTCCGTTGTGATACCACATGAATCTTAAAAACTCCTTCCTTACTCGCTAAAACCACTTTGAGCTCCTGACGAAGCGTGCGAGACTATAAATCGTTTGAAGGTACGCCAAGCCGCGCTGCGTGCCTGCCTATTAAACAGTGTCTTGTTATGACACCTTCAATAGAGCTAATGTGCATTCTACTTACAGATATTAAACACTTGGAGCGTTTCAGGTCAAGGTTTGGCCATACTTGTTTTGTCGCCAAACAAGTAGTGATGTTTTCCCACCTTGTGTTTGTTCTCTTCAACGCATCTTGCTTCAGTAAAAGTTTACACGTAGCGATGGGTATACCAATGTTTACCTTTTCAGGTAAAATGGGTAGTAATGTTCCACTTCTAGCGAGTTCATCAGCTTTACAATTACCTGGAATGTCACTATGACCCGGCACCCAACAAAGGTGAATATTAAACTGTTGCGCCATCTCCAACAGAGATGATCGACAGTTGAGGGCTGTTCTAGAGTTTGTACAGACAGAGTCCAGGGATACTATACAATTTAAACATTTTGAGGATTCTACACAAGTAATCTCATTTTAATCAGTCGGACAGTTTTCAATAAAATTGAAAATTAAAAAAATATTTCTTTGGGAGTTTCCCTTTTAAGCCATTTAAACGAAAAAAATCCTATACAAGGTAGCCTTATTCACTTAAAGTATTTAATGTATATTTTTTAGCTGTGAAGCCATCTTCGAGAAAATTAAGATTTTGTAAACTTTTTAAGAGAAAAATTGTATAGCAGCCCAACTAACATTTCAGTTTCTATTAGCTTAGAAATATTGATATGCTGGATGTCTGGATATGTATAAAGCTTCTATAAAGTTTTCATCAACAATTAATTGCTAATAGAAGTCATGATTTCAATAACTGATTCTTTAAAGTCTGAAAGCTAGTTATAGAAAATTAAACGAGACTAGCGTCTTTGTTTCGGATAGACCTCTGTAAATAACATTAACGAAGAAACATGAAGTTGTCAATGTATAAGGATTGTATAGAGTAATTTAATTGAAGTTCCTGTCACTTGGTCTTCAAAAGGCTTCGGTTACAATTTGCTGGAAGCCTTATCGAATACTTCGCAGAGACTTCTCGGATTTTATTAACGAACCATAATAGAAAATGTCAGTCTATGCTAAATAGACTCAAATCCGTCAAAGTAATTTTAATGAAGTTATTGATAACTAAACGTTTATTAAATAAATTGTTTGTGAATTTTTTTTGTGTTAATATGTCTTCTTCGTGTAAAAAATTAAAAAGTCGGCGGGAAATTATTATAGATCCCTTGTGGTAAGACGTTCCTTAATGCTCAAGAGAGCTCGTCACTTACATCTTCAGATGTAGATGAAAGACAACAACGGCAAGAAAGTTCAGATTCAATAAATCTTTCATTGATAAATCAAATATTTCCAGAGCCAGAAGATTTAAGTGTGTTTCATTGATTCACCGTTTATAATTTTCTTTTAAATATACATATTCATACCTGCTTAGATATGAACCCCAGTACCAGCATGAGATGCGAAACTTTTATGAAGAAAAACACACACGAGTTCAATGATTTATGTTTTCAAGAAAGCGAAGACGAAGATGAAATTTTGAAAAATCAAAATCTTAGACTTAATCTCAAGCAATGGGCGATTGAATTTAAAATCAATCACTCAGCTATTCAGATTTTAATTTCAATAATAAACAAGCGATTTGAAAACAAAAATGTTTATACATCTTGTTTATTCGTGTGAACGGGGTAAAAATTTGTTAACAACATGGCGGCTCTACTGGGCATGAGCCGTGGTCAGACTATGAACATGTTTTGAAAAAAACCAATGGAGTCTCAAGGATCCATGTCCGTGCAGTGACATATCCATACCAATCTTCCAATTTATATCTAAGCTGGATAAGCGGGTAGATTGATGGACTATTACGCAGGAGTTCCGTGTTCGATTCCTAGACAGGTAAGAAAAATCTTTGTGTTTTATAATTATTTAAAATTCATTAATTAACAAATAATTGAAAACAAATAATAGTTTCAGGTTTAACAAAGATTTAAATGCAGTAAAAATCACTCCAAAGAAACTGAAAATAAAAAGAATTATTCTTTTTTCCCCCATTTTTCTACAACCTCTGTAAGAGTTGTATTGTCGCCTTCTAATAGGTATTATAAGACCCATTTATGGAAAATGCATATTTCTATTACACTTGCGTGTTTACTTTTATTGAAACATATCTGAAGCTATCTGTCAAAACCTTAATTTCACTAAGATTTTGAATAGCGCTCGTTAAAACTTCTTATAGATCGTACAAGGACTATTATAGAATTTGAAGCTTTTAAAAGATCTGCGTACAGGGCCGCCTCCAAGAAGATTTTCCGAAATAATTTTAGAAGTTCTACAATATTTTCCTTTTTATGCTTAACGAAATTTTACAAATGTCTTAAGGAAATCAGAAAGCTTATTCAGTTAGGCCGAACCGAAGCTGAAATGTTATTTGGGGAGGGGTTGAAAAAAGTGGTTTTCCAATATTTGTGTGAGGCATATACAACCACGTCAATTCATTTGTTATGAATTATATAAGAATTGATTCTGTGTTATTTTCCTTTTTTCTGTCAGCTCTTGGTCTTGCCCTAATAAAAAATTATTGGTATTTCACAATTATTCCTCTTGGAACTTATCTTCTTGTTTTAAGAAATGAAAAATTTCAGAAAATTCTTTGATAATAGATAAGAAGACACCTTTTCAAATTTAAACTTTGTTTGCATATTTCACTAGTGTTATATAAAATTCATATAAATTATTTAACGCACGCTACAATAAAACCTTTAACTTCAAAAATGTACACGTTTAAAAAAACCACCTCTCCTATCGTATTTAAAAGATTTTTTTTTCAAAACAAGTCTATTCAATTCAAGTTTGCATACAAAAATTTCTTTTTTCTTATCTGATTTGGAAATCACTTGATGTTGATAAAGGTAAGTCGTTTTCCTTTGACTTTGAGAGTTTAGTGGAAATCCCATTATTTACAAGAAACAAACATAATTTAGAATCAACCTTTTCCTATTGTTTGCTTCAAATTTGTTTTCTAAGATAAATCCCAGCTATTAAGGAAGCTTACTGCAATGAAACTTTACTGCCAGAAAGTATTTAAAACAAGTATGTTTCCGGAGGGAAAATCATACATTCGAAAGTCACTTCCTGTAACTTATTTCTGTTTACTATGTGCAAAGATAGGTCCTCATATATATGAATACTATACATAATATAAACAAATTATGTACACACACTCTTAAGTCTCGTTGACACATTACACCACATGTTTGTTTCCTCAGGCCAAATTACATAAAATATCATTGATCTGGAACAACAACGCAACGTCTAACGACCCCACAATCCTCCTTTGCATAGATTTTATATCTGATATGGCTTCATGGTTCCAAAATAGCTTCCTTAGGAATGAGAGTCCTGAGAGAGAGAGGAGTCTGCAAATAAATTTGCTATAGTGTACGAGTATACAAAACTAATTGAGGGAATTTCTATGGCATCATCATCGATGATAGTATAGCTTGGGATGAGTAATGAATTCCAGCTAGAAACTTTACATTAAGGGACTTGAAAGAATTCTTAAGAGAGAGAGAGAGTGAAAGACTCCAAAAAGAAGGACTCTTGATCTTAAAAACTTTGATACAGATAGGTTGTCAAGGAAAATCCTTTTTACACATCAAGGATATCACTTACAAATTGAGTGCCAACTATTTTAGCTCATCAAAATGTCCTCAACAAATGGACCATGGATTTTAGGTAATTAATTTCTCTACTCGCTTCTTTTAGTGATGTGAACTGTGATTGATGGCAGAAGAAATATCTCCATCTCTTTGTAAATTTTGTTCAATATTAATTAGAAAATAATTTTCTTTTTGCTTTTAATATTTTATACCACCCGTATCCTTGGATACAAGAAAACTCCTTCCAGTTCAATATAGAAGAAGGGCCATTAAGTTAAGTTATTAATAAAAAAAAAAATATTATTACGAAAATTGCGGTGAACGCGAAGCCGAATCTGAAACAAATTGATATAAATCACAGTTTTGTGTGTTGGATAATTTTATAAGTTTTCTATGTTTTTTTTTTTTTTTTGCTGTTAGTGATTTATCACCATGACCAAATGATAAATGAAGTGGAATTTTCAAGCGGAAGATTTTTATTTTCCTTTTTGTTCTTTTCATTCGTTTGAGTGATTTGTTTATATCAGGTTGAGGTGTAAGAAAAAATAATTTAATAATTTAACTTGATGAAAGAATAGCAATCAACTTTGTGATGACTTTTTTTTTCCATAAAGGACTTTAATTTGTTAGAATTCAGTGTGTTGGAAAATTCCAACAATAGGTGGAATGTAATTTAATCAAGATTTTGGTTTTGACATATTTTTTCTCTCGTCTCATGATTACTTTGCTCACAGTAATGGGGGAGCGTTGAGTGCCTATTATATTCCCAAACAATAATTTTTTGCTTTTGTTGTTCAGAATCAAAATCGATTGAATGTATAGCTGGGAAAAAAGTTTGTATATAAATTTTGCACCCCATAGTGTTTCTTATCAAAAGTTAATGACAAATCTCATTCAAAGTCATTCAGAGCGATAATTTCAACATATTTTCTACTGAAGACTTTGGAAAAATCATTTGATAACGTCATAAGATCAGAAGTATTAATATAAAGGTTATTTAACAACTGCCATCAGGATACCTGGTTGGGAGGACTTAAGAAACATTTTTCTATGAACTCACTTATACTTGCTTAAATGCGTTATATGCAAAAGAAATGACATTTCGATATTGAAGGTAATTCTTGACAGCATAATCTTTCATAATAAACACACTCAAAAATGCTCTTGTAAGGAAATTTTCATGCCTATCACTATAACCAGATGGATTCCTGATACCCTGATGATTTAAGTTACCTTTCGTTTATAAATAAAAAAAGAAGAAACTTTATTCCTGATACTCTAGCAAAAATAAAAGCAGAGATACACGCAGCAAAAAATGTAATCAATGAATTTTCAATTTTCAATAGGAGACTGTCTCCTAGGAAGAACTATTGACACTTTGGCTAGGGGATTCTGGCACTGGATGCACTATATAGGAATGTCCTATTTCTCAGGGAAAACGCTATCTTGTTATGCCCGATAATAATTTTATAACAGAGAGGAACAAGAGAATAAGGAATAAAGGGTGCAAGCCAAATCTTCTCTGATTGATGGACAGTAATGTTAAAAAAGAGAAGAAATTCGACGTTGATTGCCTTAGCATACCTGGAGTCACCTAAACCTATAAAGAGCATTTCAGTGAGAATCTGTAAACTGTTCATAAATTTGGCCAAGACACCAATAACCAGTGGTCTCAGTATAGCGATATTATCAAAGTGGCGGATTAAACTAGAATAGGCTACTAACCACCCTCCAAAATGAACCTGTTGTATGACGATGAATGCGTACAGCTGAAAGAGATGGACATATGCGAATATGCTGCAGCATAAAACAAAAGCAGTGAAATAGAAGTATCGAGCAAGGGGTTGAGAAAGAAAAAAGACCCTGCGTAGAAGAAGCGTACTCACCCTCTCAACTCTAAAAGATCGAAAAGTTTCGTAATCGAAACAACGTTGACTGTTGACATCTGGAAGTTTTATAAAAAAATCATGCAACTGGCTGCTGGTTTAAAACTAGAACGCAGACTCTTTGCAAGCGAAGGAAACCTAATTAACAAAACACACGGAAAAGTATATATGTATTCAAGCCGCATCAGGTAGAGCGAGAAATTAGACAAGCAGAGTACCACCACCAAATATTAGTTGAACAACAAGGCTGGTGGACCTGATGGTTTACCAGTGAAGCTCTTCAAGCACCGAGGGGATGTGTTGAAAGGGTGCATGCATCAGCTCATCAACCAAGTTCGGTTGGATATCCGATGACTGATTTATCAGCTCTATAGGTCGGGAAGGGTATAAAATCCCGAATGCCAAAATCCCTAAAAGCAAAAAATGAGAATCCCGAATGCCATAATCCCGAATGGACTAAATCCCGAATGGACAAAATCCAGAAAGCAAAAATCCCGAATGGACAAAATCCTGAATGACAAAAATCCCAAAAAAATTTGGGATTGAATCCCGAATTTCAATACTTTCTTAGTACTTTTTCAGTACTTTCAAAGAAATCAAACTGTTTTCTTGTCTTTTGATTTCTACTCGCTTTGGCATCATGACATTGTCTATAAAAGAAATTTTAAATTAAATCTTGAGATATAATACAGTAATTGAATTCTTCTTTGATGATTAAAAAAAACAATAGTTTCCAGTTGTAACTTTTATTTAGTTTAAGTTTCATTCAAATGAATGTCTACTCTTTGCAAATAAAGAGAAGATAATGATGTTCTTGTTCCGATTCCGTGTAATATCTCTTGTTCTAAAAAACGCATAGCCGACTTGGGCAGGTTGATTTTGGGATTTTAAGATAAATTGTTCTCAGCATCTGCTTGGGTTGCTACACACTCCATTTGACAATTGATAGACATTGAAATATGGTATTTAAAAATTCACTTCTTAAAAAGCTGACCAACTTTTCATTATAAATAAATAATATTCTTACAAAAAATTGCAACATTTATATTTTGAAGGCTAGAATCCCGAATGGCTTAGTACCAACAAAAAGTACTAAGCCATTCGGGATTTCGGCATTCGGGATTATGGCATTCAGGATTCTGGCATTCAGGATTTTAGCCATTCGGGATTCTGTCCATTCGGGATTTTGTCCATTCGGGATTTCGTCTTTCGGGATTTTTACTTTCGGGATTTTTTGCCATTTCGGGATTTTGGCATTCGGGTTTTCGTACCCAGCCCCTATAGTTCCCATCTACAAAAAAGGTGATCCTATGTCCAGCAAGAGCTATGGGGGCATGTCCCTCATAAACATAGCATTCAAGATCCTTTCCAAATTACTGTGTGATTGTCTTAAGCCGTTCTGCAACACAATAAATATAATTGGAAATTATCAGTGCGGCTTCTGGCCAGGCAGATCGGCCATACACGAAATATTAACTCTCAGAAAAATTCTGAAACAGACCAATGAATTTCAAGTCTAGACTGACCATAAATTCATCAACTACAAAACCGCATATGATAGCATTCGTCAGGAGATCTACTGTACTGGTCTCAATAAAGTATGCACTTATCGAATTTTCATGTTATCTGAAGCAGCCGAAACGAAAATTTATTAATTCGCAATAAAAAAACGTGAAATAAAAACAAGAAAAGTAATAATCTGTCTTCCTGACTGCTCAACATTAATCTATTGATGATGATTTGAGGGATTGATGATTTTTCGAGCAACGATTCCAAAAATATGCAATTTCAATCAGTGCATACTTTATTTTGTCCAGTTCTGTATCTGGCGATAGCTGAATCAGGGATAAAGGATCCAAGGCAAACTGATCCAGTTGTGTTGCGTGACATTGAAAAATACGTGGTGCAGTATGCAACAAGGCAAAAGGTTCTTTTAACTAATCCAAGCATGCACATGGTTTTGGCAGAGTGATGCGGCGCTATCATGTAATTTCTTCACTCTTGCTCTGGAGCAAACAGTCCGCAGGGCATCAGGATGAGGCGAGTTATATGTATACATACAATACATATACTACCTATTGTAACGAAGCGTTACTGCTTTTGCTATGAGTTCGCCGAAGCCCCCGAACACCATTCCGACCTATGTATGCTGGTTAAAAGAATATTGGAATAGCTATTCTTATATTCCGCTTCAAATTCCTGTTCAATTTACCGCACCGAACCCTGGGTGTATTTTATTTTTGTCAATACTTATTTGCATCATGACACCGAACCCTGGGTTGTTATTCGCATCACACAACACTCCAAACCCCGATACCGGTTAACTACCTCCACCCATATGAGGCATACCGGCAATCATATAGATGAAATGAACACGTATGACATGGTTAATATTTTTTTTGATTCTTTTGGTTCACACTCTCTTATGTCTGAAAGTCAACATGGGGAGGTTGAATTTCACAATTCGTCTTCTGATTTCGCCTGTTGTTTAGTACCAATTTAGTGTACGGAAAGCAAGAATACCACGCGGATTTAATTAAATTTGGGAACCAAACTCAAGTAGAAACACACTGCTGGGTACGAAGTGTACTTCTACCTCTTCCTGTATCTATCTATTCCCCCCGTTTATTTCTATCAAAAGAAAAATTCTTCAGCAGATACTCGTATAATTAGTCTTGTGTGAGAGGTAGGTGAATAGAGGAGAATGTGGTTGTAGTTCCGAAAATCAAAACACGTCCAATACATTAGCTTGACCACATTGGACCAATGGTTATTAATCAACCAGCCAAGAGAGACTTTGAATTCCAGTTTCTAGGTTCGAGAGAATGTAGAAAACTACCTACGGTTTAAAGACCAAACTGGTATGGCGTGGATGCCAAAAGGCTTGGTCTGGATGACTTGAGGCAGCGTGCTCGGGATCGTAGAGGTATAGGATAGCCACCACACCGTTTTTCAGGCTGCGACTCTTCATGGATTGGGTGTCGGATAAGTAAAAGTAAATACATAACAGAGTTGTAAAGACTGCAGTCTTTTCAAGTACCTACTGAAGTTAGTTGACTAAAAGACTAATTTTAATGAGTCTTTTAACTTACAAAAAGACTTTAACGGTTAGCCCAGCAGTTATTAGTAGTACTTCACATGCCTTCTTGTCAAACATTGGAGTTACTGGATGATTTACAACTGTAAACAACACATTTCGCAGCTATTTCCGAACTATAGATTTTATAATTATTGTTTCACCAAAAACATTTTCAGGACTACCGTTGAAGCACTTTGTTGTTTATTTCGCAGCCAATTTTATAGCTACTATGTGAGAATAATAAATGAAGCTTTGCCGAAAATATTTGTAGAGTTTGTATACTTTTTTAGTTCGAAGTCTTTTTGGATTTGAATATTTATATATTTTGGGGGACAAACAAATTTTGCCACCGCAAAGTACCACAGGGGCTGAAACCCATGCTTTGCTACTCTTTGTTTGTATAAGATTATAATGTTATAAGTGATTCAAATTATTATTTCAGCGCATTTTCGTTTCTTTTTCAAACTATTTTTCTGAGATCAAGTACATACATTATAAGACACAAGCCAATTGCATCACTTTTCCAATCTTCAAACAAGCCAAACAATCTTCTTAACCTTGTTTCCACTAAAAAAAATTTCTTAAAAATATTTGCATTTCATTCAACACCAACACACTAAATTAGTAAATATAAGAAATTTACTTGTTCTAAATTGGTGTGCTGTTGCTAGTTCAGTTTTGTTGCTTTTTATTTAAATACTCATTTCTTGAGATTATAGAATCACCAAGTATTTCAATTATTTGAACACTCTTACATCCTTCTATGTGTATGCATGTATGTATGTATGAGTGTAAATATATACGTATATGTAATCATGTAAGCAATTACAAAAACATTTGCTAAATCGTATAGCATGTGAGATGTGAGGGTCACTTCAATCTTGCCGTTGCCGGTTTGCCATTGCCAAGCACTCAGTCTTTTTTAAAAACGAAATTTTCTCAAGAGGTCCTGCTTTCATTTTTTTGTATGTATTTGCTTGCCCCTTAAAGTCAAAGCTGGAACTTACTCACAAGTATCTTGCATCATTTCACTATCGTCTGTAGCACTTTCATCCAACGAATTGAGCACGAGGGCAAAAACGCGGAGAGAATATATACAAAAAAAAAAATAGAAACGTTGAAAATAATAACTAAAATTGCTGCTAACAGTTGTAGTAGTAGTGGCTGTAGCAATTTTGCTGGCAGCAATTTGTTCTGAAATAACCGCAGCACATTGGATTGGATTAGTGTGACCATTTTGTACCTTACAAAATTAGTTTCTAGTTTTGTTAATCTTTTGCAAAACAAATTATTTGTTGTCGAAGCAAAGTGAGAGTTATTCTTAGTTCTGATAACGAAAATCCTGCACGACTAAGATCTGAACTACATAGTTCTGAAAAAAACAAAGTTATAAAATGGCAATTGTTTTGTTTTTTCGTCTCAAGGTCAAAAGTCTTTAGGCCAAGCTTCGAGTATAGCTTCCTTTTCATGTTCTAAGGAAATTATACAAATTTCCCTTGGATATGGCAGTTGCTTACAATTTTAAAGGGGGTCACTCCCCCCCAAAACTTTTCTGCATCGAAATTATAAAAAGGCTTGCGTGAAATCTTTAAGAAAAAAATTTATTTGTCAGTAAAACATTAAATCCCATATTGCTTACCACACTGGCAACAGCACACGTTTTGGGTCAAATAGAACTTTGATGCTTTCGACTTTTTTTCTGGTTTCCCTCAGGGACAATAGCTGCAGGACTTAACAACAAAAAAAATGTTAAGATATAGGTATATATGTACATATAGTGTTTGGAACTTTTTCCTAATTTTCTAAGTGCAAGGTGTAAACGGACTGCATGCCAAGAGAAGGCAACAATATAAGTATGTAGTAAGAAGAACTCTCCTAAAAACTGGGGCACATATTTTCTTATTCGGTCATGCTCATGATACACACATACATATAAATATGTAAGAGATGCAATTGCTTGGAAGGAAGACTATCTTTTTGGTATTTTCTCATATGCTCGTTTAGCTTGTACTAGTCAAGTAGTGTGCCAAGAAAAAAACAGCCACAATGGCGCCAGTAAATGATGTGTTGAAAATGTGTGGTTTCTTTTTTTCCATGGAGGAAGATGATGATGATTGTATATGTAGTTTGTGTGATATCAAGAATGTTAATGAATGCCTAGATAGTTTTTGAAAAAGTGATAGTTTTTGTGCTACTTCTTGAAGTGAAAAACTTTTTAAGACTTACATACCTATCTTTATTGAAAATGTGTAAGTAAGATAGGACATGTATTCTTACAATTAATTTATTTAAAGTATTTTAATCATTATTGTTTTAAATTTAAAGGATTTGTATTCTAAACAGCACACTATAGTGATAAATGTAGGTCAACAGAGAATTTTTTTAGTAATTATAAGTTATAAAAGCGACAAGGAAAGATCTAAACAGAATTAATCAAAATTGTGTGCCTACTTATTTCTCAAAATGAAAATACTGTCTTAGCTAAAGAGATGTCGTGGTGGCTAGTACGCAGTTCCTGCATCTCAATTCTCGATACAAACAAACACAAGGGGACATGGCAAATTCCTGGCCAATCAACTAGATTGGAGGAGCCAACGTTGACGCGGACTACTACCAGGTTGTAGCTTTAGAAATCCAAACCAAAGCCAAAACAGTTATATACTATGAGGAAGTTCGACGTCGGACGGCTGCAGTTCTGGGAAATTGCCAGGTCCTTCCTTGATCGTCCTGGTCACAACGGGCATTGAGGGAAATGAACGGGCAGATGAACTAGCCAGGCAAGGATCAGCCCTTCACATCTCACTTGCGGAAAGAGTCAACATTCCTCTTGGAGTTGTGAAGGGCAATATATTGTCAATTTTCCTTAGGGAATCCAATCGTAGGTGGAGCAGTTTAACCAACTGCAAAATATCCAGAACGATCTGGTCCGCCTTAAATAAATCCCGAACAATTGATCTCTTATGTAGACCCAGGCGGGACAAAGCCAGGGTCGTAGCAACCTGCACTGGACACTGGCCAATTGGAGAACATGCAGCGAGGCTGGGTATCCCTTACAAAACTCACTGTCGCAGCTGTGGAGACCAGCAAGAAAAGGAAACAGTCCTTCATTTTCTCTGTAAATGTCCAGCTCTAGCCAGAATGAGAGCACAATCGTTTGGAATGCCTTTTTTTGACGACCTAAACGAACTTTTCGAAATGAAGATCAAAGACTTGATCTCTTTTTTTAACGCCACGAAATGGATCTGAGACAGAAATCTGTTGCGTTCTGCATCATGTTCCCCCCCAGATCTAAAGGCCGTGAGTAATCGGAACCCGGGTTTCTGAGGAGCTTCATGATGCTCAATGGCAATGATGATCACATGATCGGATCGAACGCACTTCGTTGCTATTCTACAACCTGCCGAGCTCGGCATAAGATGTCAAGTTCGGGCGAGATGCTATCCGAGCGAGTGAGTGTCCTATGACCCAACTCACAAGATACATTAACCATACTTCACAGCCGTCCTATTTCAAAGCAATAAGGAACGCTTTTTTTTCATACATTTTTAAATTGTAATTAAAAGAAAACTTGCCAAGTAAATCCACCAAATTTTAATCAGTAATCATTAAATACCAAATTTCTGTCATGATTTGGAATTGTTTCGATATTACTTTACTTAAGATATTTGATATTTAACTTCATGAACTTAAAACTGGGCATATATTTTAGATCTCATTACTTTTTTTGGCTGACTTTTAACGCACAGGTTTCTTGTACATATAAGAACTTGGCTCTTTTTTTAACATTTATGTTTTTGTTGTGATTTCACTCCCTTTTGCAAAGATTTATTTTGCCAGGTGAAAATCAAGCCCTACCGCTCCACAAAGTTTCATAATTCTACGTCAACCAAAAGTGCTCCATATAAATAATAGCAATTCTGATAAAGTGGGTGGATGGCACGCCCCTGAATGGGAAATTCCAAATTTTCGATATTTTTCTTTGAAAGTACTTCAAGCCTTAACAAGCTACCAATTTACATCGTTCTACAACAATCGGAAGTGCTCCATATAATTTATAAGAATTTTTAAGGATTTGTGTGGATACCACGCCCCCTGAATGAAAAATTCCAACTTTTCAATTCTTTTCTTTCTAAGAACTTCAAGCCCTACCGACCTACCAATTTTCATCGTTCTACAACAATCGGAAGTGCTCCATATAATTTATAAGAATTTTTAAGAATGTGTGTGGATGCCACGCCCCCTGAATGCAAAATTCCAACTTTTCAATTCTTTTCTTTCTAAGAACTTCAAGCCCTACCGACCTACCAATTTTCATCGTTCTACAACAAACGGAAGTGCTCCATATAATTAATAAGAATTTTTAAGAATGTGGGTGGATGCCACGCTCCCTGAATGGAAAATTCCCACTTTTCAATTTTTTTTCTTTCTAAGTACTTCAAGTCCTACCGACCTACCAATTTTCATCGTTCAACAACAATCGGAAGTGCTCCATATAATTTATAAGAATTTTTAAGAATGTGGGTGGATGCCTCGCCCCCTGAATGGAAATTTTCAACTTTTCAATTTTTTTCTTTCTAAGTACTTCAAGCCCTACCGACTTACAAATTTTCATCGTTCTACAACAAACGGAAGTGCTCCATATAATTAATAAGAATTTTTAAGAATGTGGGTGGATGCCACACCCCTGAATAGAAAATTGCAGATTTTCGATTTTTTCCTTTGTATGCACCACAAGGCCTACCGTTGTGCGAAATTTCAAGTTTCTACGATGTCGGGAAGTGCTCCATAATTTTGATGATCTGTCAGTGAGTCAGGGAGTCAGTCTCTCGGGAATTACTAATGCTTAAGTGTTGAAATTTGGTGGGCCATCTGTGTTTGATCAGCTCAACAAATACTGCGAATTTGAAGTTTCTGACTTTATTGGTACTGAAGTTAGAGGGGGGTTGAAAATCGCCTGAGTTTGTTCCTGTAAAAAGGGTGTAGTGCCGCGAACTTGGCTGGGCACTACCGTGCCCTTTGATAGAGCCGTATGTATGAAATTGTACTTCAAATTTCTGTTTAGACTTCTTCGAGATTGTGGAAGATCTGGAAACAATCTTGCAGTGGCGTGACCAAAGCTCAGCTGGCAAGACTTCTTCACTCGTTTCTCTTTTATGAAATAGTTCATTGTGTTTAAGTTTCACGATTTTCATTAAAGCAATTTGATATTTTGCTTCTCTTTCAAGTCTTTGACTATGCACGCCTGGGAGGGTTGTCCTGCTGAAAAGATCCGTTTATTGGTTCAAAAATATCCAAATATTAAGGAAAACTTCTTTCCAATATTTGTTATTAGTTATTGCAGCCCGATCTGAGCTCTGAAACTTGATGTCAGTGGTGCTTTTGTGAGAAAGAAGGATTGAGAAGGAAGCCAAGAAGATGGGTTTAACGGTGAATGAAAGCAAAAACGAAATATATGCTGTCAACAAGAAAGGACCCCCAACACCGACTTCTAGGACAGAACGTCACTATAGACAGCTATAGTTTTGAGGTGGTCAGAGACTTTGTCTACCTAGGATCCGCTATAAACTCAGCGAACGATACCAGTGCTGCCAACTGTGGATGAGAACGCGTTAGGCTGTTTTGAGAGGAAAATTCTCCGGGTGATTTTTGGTCCCGTCTGCATAGATTGGGAATGGAGAAGAAGATACAACCACGAACTGTATGGGCTGTACAGCGACACCGACCTAGCCACAAAAGTGAAAAGCCAACGACTAAGATGGCTTGGTCATCTAGAGCTAATGGACACCAATGCTCCGGCCCGGAAAGTTTTTGAATCCAACCTCGTGGGACAACGCAGTAGAGGTGGACAGCGTAAAAGGTGGCGCACGCAAGTGGAAGAGGACCTCAACCAACTTGGCGTGCGAAACTGGAGACAACTAGCTAGAAACCAAGCTGGCTGGAAGAAGCTTGTTGGTTGAGACCCTGGTCCACTCCGGACAGTAGCGCCACCTTAAGTGTAACTTGTATAACCAATTTCAATATACGTGTGTCTATTCAGTTGACACAAAAAAAAACTGAATTTTTTGATGTGGAAAGTGGAATACTTTGGAAGAGAGCCGGAGAAAAAATAGCGGTGCTTTTTCTTTTATTCTTTCTTATTAATTTTTCCAACATCATAAACAAACAACCTGCATCATCAAACGATTAATTCACAATATTTGAAAAAAAAAAAATGGACAAAGTTCCTTTGAACATTTGTGTGCCTATTCAGTTGAAGCAGAGTGTATGTTTATCTTAAAATGTTTTCTGGTCTTAAAATGACAAGGACGGTACTTCATATAATATGTCCCTAGCACGAAACCTAGGGAACGAAACGGCTGAAACCCTCAATGGAAAACTTTGCCCAGCTAGATCTTTGAAGAAGAACTCGAATTAACAGAACGGTAACCTTAGCGGAAACCCTATGTCCTCGGCAAATAAGTAACAAAGCGGTCGGAACCCTCGAAAGAGAACCTTGTCTAATGAAACTTCTAGAAGAGTAGTCCAAAAGAACAAAACAATTGTCCCTGGCTTCACCCTACCTAAATGGTTTTTCTAGACTTAAAAGGGGGAAAACTTTGAAAAAAAAAAATAGATTGGGCTCTGCATTAAACAATTGCTGTCTGTCACCACCGAAGGCGAAACGCCTTGTGAATTGTCTAAATTACTGCCTAATCCCTAATTCTCTATACTTCAGAATTGGTATCCACATCCGATCCCGACGATTTTGTCTTTCTCTATCTCCCGTTATTGCATTTGCTGGAGTAAGCCAGTGTGAATTGTAAGGGTAAACAACAAATTTATATGAAATTTTATTAATTTTATTTTGTTCAAGGTTTGTATGAAATTGCTATAGGTTGGTGCAGTACGATGCATGTAACCTGGTGTGCATGGATCTGTATCGGAATATATGGCACCCTAAAATAATTATATATAAGGTAGATACCCAGCGGGAAAAATTAAAAAATCATTGAGGAAAAACCTGCTTTTTCCTTGAGGAATGGAGGCTGTACCTGCCACTTTTCAGCTTATTCCTTTGATGAATTTAACATGGGCGTGTCATTGGCGGGAAGCACATGCCACTTTCTCGATGAAAATTCACTAACGAATTCACTACTTCCATGGAAGTTGTTTATTCACCGACCCAGGTGATGAAAAACATGGTGATTGCATAATCTGTGAATTCACTACATACGGGTATTTAGCTTATTCATCAGTTCAATCATTTCGATGAAAAATCTAATGAAAATTCAGCTATGAAATCACCAGGTTAGTGGTAGTTTCTTTTTCATCAATTAAATCCTCCCATTTGTATTGCACCCTTCATTCTAAAATGAAAACAAACCAAAAAATTGTATTCAAAATTGTTGGCGTTTCGACAAACGCAATTTCTATTGACTTCAGTTCGTCTTACATGGACTTTTTTTTACAGAAAGTCATTGTGAACTGTATCCAACAAAATGAGAATTTATAGTTGCCAAAAAATTATAAACTACTTTGTGCATTTCTATTCATCGTTGGAATCATCGATTACAATTCACCATGAGTTTCACTCACATTTGTTTTTTTTTTTTTTGTTCTCGCCATTAACACTTTACAAAGCAGATGAGTGCATTCAAACAATGAACTGATGATCTTGTACATTATTTTTCCACAAATTTTTCATCACATACTTTTCCCTTTTAAATTCACCGAAATAAAGGGTCGTTTCATAAACACAAAGCAGAAAGTGGAATCAAAGCTACGAACTGAGGAAACTTTGCATTACTCTTCACCTACTAAATCATTGCATGTCGTTTCTCTTATGATTTGGCAAGTGAATTCATTGATTATTTCAGCAATAAATTTCATTGAGGACGATATTTCCCGCTGGGTAGGTAAATGTAGGAGTTGTAACGCTTCATTACAAGCTTAAACTCAATTTTAACACAATTTCTTACAAAAAATGAATTAATAAAAATAATAAAGTAGAGGAGAATGTCCAAAAATATTTGGATGACAGATCCAGGACTGACTAAAATTATGTATATGCGGCATAGGCATCAATTTTAAATAAACAAATATGAAATTAATCTCTTAAAAAGTTTTCTCCGAGACTATCATAATTTTTGTATTTTTAATAAATAACAAAGTATTTTTTCATGCACAACAAAGTTGGTTACATTCAACCGACTTTATTAATTACAACAAGCATTTTCTGTGCTTAACTGACAGAAAAATCGTATTAAATTCAAACCGTTATAAAAAGTAAGTATACGCCACAGTAAACAAATATAAGGGAATCGAATTGTGCAGGTTTTAAAAATGTACAATTTCAGTAATTTAAAATGGCTATTCCAAGAACTCCTCTAATAATACAAACAAACAACAAAACATAATTAAATTTGAATTGTATAGTAAATAGCCAATTCAAACCAAAAATATATAACAAAATATTACTAAATAACAAACAAAAAAAATACTGGGCACAAGGAATCACAGTTGGCACGGAATCACCCATTTGTATGTTGTATATACTTTCAACTCAACACATTTTTTTATCAATTTACATTTTGAGAATATAATTAAATCAAAATCGCTTTGTGCCTTTTAAAATTCTTTGATAAATGCCAAATAATATTTTTGTAAATAAAAAAAAAAAATATTAAAGGGATTTTATTGCCTCTTTCTGATTTATAAAAATATCCATTGTTCAAGAGTTTGCTTTTATTCAAGCTGTGATAAACGAATTAAGCTGTTATTCTTGTGAAAAAACAACATTGGTTATATTTTTGAAGCTCTTATAGAGGATAGAAGTTGTGGCTTGAATCACTGCTCGAATTGTTTATAGGAGCTACAACATAAACGCACCCTTATACGTTAATTACTAAAAACCCAGTAATTTGACATTGAAGCTAAGTCCTAAAATTTTGACACACAAAATTCTTTTGCTTTTCTATTAGTTTAATTCAGTTTC
The DNA here is from genome assembly GCA_963921185.1 of Dasysyrphus tricinctus. NCBI lineage: Eukaryota > Metazoa > Arthropoda > Insecta > Diptera > Syrphidae > Dasysyrphus > Dasysyrphus tricinctus. The sequence continues at coordinate 58,245,136 of OY992530.1, read as the reverse complement.
GCACTCAGTTTCCAATTTTCCAACTCGTGCAACCCTTCTGTGCACGCAGTTTAAATAAAAACAAACAAAAAAGCCTGCTACTGCGACAGCAAAATTCCTACTCATATTTAACCTTCAACTCGTTCACATGAATTGTGAATGAAATGTAACCACTAAAAGCATACAGGCAACAAAAAAAGTATAACCAAATTACTACCGACCTATTCAAATGAAGTACATGCAATAACCTTTTCAACGATAAACGACACATTACTGTGGACTTGGTAGACCAGCTCCCAATGGGGAATTGCATTATTGTTCTATAAATCGTTTTTGCCAAATATCTCTTGAGCCCCATGATCTACAGCTTAAAGGCAATAGCCCTGTTTTTTAGTGCATTTTTATCTTCGCTTAGAAAAAATTAGCATGTTAAATACAACAACAATACGGAATTATACCAGTTTATTGTTGTTGGACAAAGTCCAAATGCGGAGTTGCATTATTGTTCTTTTCGGTGCTTTGAAGCCAAATATCTCGTGAACCCCATGGTTTAGAGCTTAACGGCCACATAATAAAATGATGTACTCACAATAGCCATTTCGAAGACGTATGACATATTCGTGTTCAGTTGGTAGACCAGCCCCCAATGCAGAGCTGCATTATTTTTCTGTTCGCCTCCTTTGATTCCAAATATCTCTCGAACCCCTTGGTTTACAATTTAACGGCTATATAACAAAATGAAGTAAATGCAATAACCTCTTCAAAAATATGGCACACATTGCTGTTGACTTGGCAGACCGGCTTCCAATGCAGAATTGCATTTTTTTTTTTAAATATTGCGTTTTTGTCAAATATCTCTCGAACGACATCACTTTCACCTTAACATTTTTGAAAGATAATTAAGTACTCGCAATAACCTTTTTAATGAAGTATGACACATTTCTGTTGAGTTGGCAGGCCAGTGCCAATGTAGAATTGCATTATTATTTTATTCGACTTTTTCAATGCCAAATATCTCTTGAACCCCATGGTCTACAGTTTAACGGTTACCTACAAAAATAAAGTACATGTTATAACCTTTCCAACGATGCACAACAAATTGATGTTGAGCAGGAAGACAATGTCGAAATGCGGCGTTGCATTATTTTTCTTTGCCGTGCTTTGAAGTCGAATATCTCGCGAACCCCATAGTTTAGAGCTTAAAGACCATATAATGAAATGATATCTTAACAATAACCTTTTCAAAAATGTAATGACAATTGTGTTGAGCATATGGGCCAATTTGCTCATTCTCCTTTCATGATGCTATGTAAAACTTTTGGTGTTTCAGAACTCTTTCTTATTAGATTAAAATGGCTATAACTTTCGACTTAAGACTGCTTGTAATAAGTTTTATATCTTTTAAGAAACTGAAAAAATAGGGCAAGTTTTTAAAAGACCTAGCAAATATTGCGTAATGGAATTTTTGTTTATCATTCAACTCAAAAAATATATGTTAAAAATTAGCTTTGATCATAATTGCAGTTTATTTAGGTATTTCTACCAACTGGTTAGGATTTAGTATGGACAAGTTATGGAATTCTGACAGGTCATGGCCTGGTCTTTCACCAATTAAAGTTTGAAGCATTAGGTTTATGGACATTCAGTATATAATTAATGTGTACAAGTGAGTATCGCATAGTCTTAGCTAAATGCATAAATCTGGTCGGCCAGAGAAAGTGACCAAGCTATGCCCCGGACGACCTTGAAATTCTGATAGGTGAAAGTTGCCCCTTTAATTTGATGTAGGTTTCATCCTTTAATCGATGGGTGGTAGCACCCCTAAAAAGTGACCACTTCTTTTGGTCGGCCAGCTGATCTGACCAGGGTATGGGCTGGACGACCAAGCTTTTTTATATCACCTAACGAAGACAAAACGCTATGTAAGTAAAATTTTCTTTACCTCGATGGGTGGTAGCACCCCTAAAATATGACCACTTCTTTTGGTCGGCCAGCCGGTCTGACCAGGATACAGGGTGGACGACCAAGTTTTTCTATATCATCTTATCATCTAGTGGCAACCTAATGCAATATAAACAAATTTTTCTTTACCTCGATGGGTGGGAATTTTGTATTGCCGCCTCCCGCTCTATAACAAAAACATAAGAGAAGAGGTTGTGATGGGGGTGATTGTAGTATGTGTTTTTCAAATAATTTTATTCATAACATTCCAGAAACTACGCACCACAAAAATTTAGAACTATTTATTAATATTAATTTGACCTCGTAAAAGCATCCATGTTATTATTAAATTACAACAATTATAGTTGTGACATTTGACCCATTTCCAGGTATAGAATTATTATTTTCCTAGCTTCGAAAAACCTTGCTCGAATTTATTATAATGTTAGATGCCTCACTATTTTGTACTCTAATTAGCAGCCTATTAGTATCTAATTATGCCATCATTATTTTCTATTTTTATTGTTTCAAAGAATTTTCCTTTTTCCAGCTTCATTATTATCGCAATTTTTAACTGCTATTTTATTAACATAAACAGGCAGTAAAAATGAAAAATAAATCGAAAAAAATAAAATGGGATGTCCCTTGTCCTCTTTCATGCAAATTATTTTACAACATGACAAATTTCAAATATACATATATAAACATATAAACATCCTATCTTTGCTCATATAGCTATATTTGTATTCACTTTTATTGTCAAAGTACAGAGATTACATTGTAATATATATATAAAAATAAAACTCTTCTTTGCATATATCAAGGGTTATAAGAAGCCTAAGATACAAAAGAAATTTTAACCACCCACCCCCCCATCATGCATCCTATTTTTAATTTTAAAATTCTCCAAAGCCTCATTAAAAATCCATATTGTAGCAATTGTCTGCTCCTTTACTCCTTGTAGCTATCTGATATTTATATCAATATCTATACTTAGTGAATTCCTCAAAAGATCAAGAATTTGAAAAATGTGAACTTACTCCTGTTATCCACAATTTTTGCAAGTATTTTACTATAACACAAAAAAAAAATACCTCTAAAATACGATTTTGCCTTGCTTTGCTACGTGCATAAAACAAAATTAAAAAATTCTTTTTTTCTCAGCTCAAAAGTAAAAAAAAAAATTAAAGGAACTTCGATGCGAACTATTTTTTTTCCGTCTGAAAATAATTGCTCTTGGCTACACGAGAAATAGAAAAAAAAACAGACATGATGATGGGACATGCACTTTCTCTTCGCCATCCGACTTTTTATACTTCCGGTTTAGGTCTTGACTGTTCTCTTTTTTTTTTTTTTCTTCCTGTGCTTGTGCATGGTATTTAAAGGGTAGATATATGCTATAAATTTAGATAATCTAGTGCTCCAGATTTGAATCTCAAATATGTCACTACTTTTAACCTTTTGAAAAAAGTTGTGTAAGAGTTAAGATTTGCATAAGTTTGCTAAAAAAAAGGTGAACGGTAAAATGTACTTTTTTAAAATAAATAATCTTATTTCTCTAATAACTCAAAATATTTATCTTTAAGGTGGTCGGTTACTTTTCTTCCTTTAAGGAAATTTTAACAAAGGCCCTCTCTAGCCACTGATGAGTCCGAGTGAGATCGCGACAAAACGCCAATTTGTAAGGACTTAATGCCAAATAAAGAACATTAAGTGAGCCCTTCTCCATGTATTGCGTTTCGCCCAGGTACAAATTAATGCCATTAAAAGCTTTTTTAAAACGAAACACTAATTTTTAAAATTATTTACCCAAATGAAAAGTAGGTTCTTTGCCTACTTCACAAGCTGTGTTAATTTATGGGCAGTTGACTCAGGAAGTGGTATTATATTGAACTTGGGTGGTCGTTAAAAAAAACCCATCATAGATGGGCTTAAATCGATTATAAATGAAGAAAATAAAATTATTCTTCTTTAATTTTTTTAAACTGTTTTGGATACTTTTTGCTCAATTTATATTTGAAAGCAAATAAAACAAATATGATTCATGTATTCCCATCATTTTCCCTAATTTTTTCAATTTGTCGCTGTTGGGGTCAATTTAACAAGCCTATTTTTCTTGACATACTGATTCGCGTAAAATGTGACAACAAATTCATAAAATTTGGGTTGAAAACAATGAAAAATCCCATGAGAAGGGGCAATATATCCCCCTGCTTGGGTAGAAAGAGCAATTTTATTAAAAAAAAAATACTAAAAACGGGAAAAATATATATACAGGGTGTCCCGTAATGAGTGGATAATACTGCAACTGGTTATAGCAGGCCTTATGACTGCTCAGAAAAAAAAATATAAAAAAAATATTTTTCTTGTGGTCTCCATGGTATAATTTATTTTCGAAAAATGTTAAAAAATTCAGGGTCTCCTAAAATACCTAATTACAACGGCCACCCATAAAGGATTCTTAATATTTTTGTATTTTTATAATATTCTTGAATAACCGTTCTAAAGGATGGGTAGTAAATTTTAACACCAGCTGATGCATTTTTTGTGTTATAATTTTTTAAAATTATTTTTTTATTCAAAAATAATTCAATATTTTTTTTATCAAAGTTTGAAAAATAATAAAGGGAAAAAAATGTATGAGAACATAAGTGGCAAATTTGATAAAAATTGTTTGTGTCTACAACCATAACCGATAAAATTGGCGTTTAATCTACTAAAGTAGTTTTTTAACACTTTATTAGATGAAATTAAGTTACTAAATTAAGTAAACACTACGACGACGAATGAATCACTCATATTGTTTTTTAATTTTTATTGCATTAACAAATAACCGTTCTTAAATTAAGGCAGCAACATTTAACACTAGTTGCTGTATTTTTTTTTTAATAATTTTTTTAATTAATTTTTTAATAAGAAAATGATTAAATATTTATTTTCATCAAAGTTTGTAAGTTAATAAAAAAGGCAAAAAACTGAAAGCTTTCGTGGCAAATAATGTTAAAAAAAATAATCTCCTTTTAATGCACTTTCCCAAATGGTAAATTACAAGCTTCTATCTACAGCAATAACACATTAAATTGGCTTTTAATCTACTACAGAAGATTTTTAACACTTTCTCAAAATCAAAATTGACTTGTAATAAAATAGGCATTAAAATGCATAAAAAAGTATTATTTGCAAATATTGTCAATTGTCTGTCATTACATAACGTAAAACGTTGTTATACTGGAAGAGGAAGCGCTAACGCAGCTGCAGCACTCTATAGACAGCGATATCCAAATGCGCGACATCCGGACTATCGAGTCTTCATCAGAGTCCACCAATGTTTTTCAGAAGGACTTAGATGGTAAAGCCTATCTTAATTTCTTGCAAACTAATTTGCCAACTCTATTGCAAGAAGTGCCCGATGAGCTAAGGAATTCAATGTGGCTTCAAAACGATGGATGTCCTGCTCATTATGCTGTAAATGTAAGGAGGTACTTGAATCGAACGTATCCCAACAGGTGGATAGGCCGTCTGGGCCCAATTTTGTGGCCACTACGTTCGCCAGACCAAAATCCTTTGGACTTTTTTTACTGGGGGTGCCTGAAAGAAATGGTTTATACTAAACCAATTACATCCATTACGGAACCGCGTCGTCGTGTTCAAGACGCTGTGATGAAAATAAATGAGCGCCAATATGCTCGTTTTATTGAGAGGTCCTTCATTAGAAGATGCAGAGCCTTATCACAGTGAATGGGGGACAATTTGAACACTTGATATAAATCTATTTAAAAATACAAATAAATCATAATTTATAATACTGTTGTTTTTATTTATCGCATTTCCCATACCTATATCAAAACCTTTTTGAAAATGCATACTATTATTTTAGTTAGTGAATTTAGCAGACATAATAGTGACACTGGTATATCTATTGACTTTTCCTTACAACTCAATTTTTGTTGTCATCAAGCTTTGATGAAAATAAATATGGAGACCACAAGAAAAATATTTTTTTTATATTTTATTTCTGAGCAGTCATAAGGCCTGCTATCTCCAGTTGCAGTATTATCCACTCATTACGGGACACCCTTATACAAAATAACTGCAACATTTGAAAAATTATTTCTTAGCTTTTTGAAAATTCATATTAATTATTTTTTATTTTGAAATAAAGTTATTTTGATTAAGAATTATGGGAAAAAAAATTCTTAAAACATTTTTAAGAAAAAGTTTTGGTATAAAAATCTATCTTAAGTAAATATTTAAGACTTAAATTTAAAAAATAAAATGCACGACTGGGTCGCACGTACTTGCTCTTATGTTCAAGACACTGCGGGTTTAAGAAAATTGTATATAAAAACATGGAAATTATGAGAGAAAAATGTAGAGAAGCTTGAAATACGACATTTAAATTGGCTAATTGAGGTGAAAGAAAAGAATGCCATCTTAATTCTTGATTGAATATGATTTTATGGGAAACAAAATTTTAAATCGTTGCGGTTTTTTAAAAAAATAATTTATTAGGTATATATAAAATTCTTAAAATAATTTAAAGAACAAATTTTGGCATGCAAATCTAAAGTATATTTCTGTGTATATAAAAACAAGATTTGAAAAAAAAATTGTCAACCCGTTTTAGAGATATCGAATTTTCAAAAAAAAAAATTGAAACTTTTTTTAAAAATCCAAAAAAATTTTTTTGAAAATTTTGATATGCAATATTATTAAGTCTTATTAGAAATTTGCTTATAAGAAATTAATCTAAATCCTTTTAGCCGATAACAAGAAAATTCAAAATGAAAAAATACGTTCTACCTAACTAACAATTTTGCCCCTATAATCATCCAAAGAAGCTTCCCATAATCATTTCTTGCAATCATATAATCATTATATAATAGTCCATAGAATTAAAAGGGCGGCCTTTTTAAGCTCATATTGGACCTTTATGGACTAAACTCAGCTGCTCCAAAAAACACTTAGTGGACTCAATTTAGACGTCTTAAAGAAGAAGGTGGAAAAATAAAAAAAAAATATTTCACAGTTGATTTATATTTATTTATTTATATTTTAATTTTATTTTATTAATTTTCTGATATTTTGTTTGAAAGTTTTTATCAGAAATACAATCTTAGAATTTATTAGATATTATTTAAGTTATAAAAATTACAAGGTTTCTGTGAGATTCAAACCATGGTCCTCTCGCACTGAAAGTCCACCACGCTAACCGCTCGGCCATGGAAGAATATATTTACGATGAAAAAAAACGTATGCACTTTCTTCACATTGCTGGTTTGTGACTATACTCTTTAGTATACCAGAAGTGGTTTGTGTTTTTACTAGTACAGTAGAAATGGTTTGTGGCTGTACTTAGCAAGTAACAGAAACTAACATAGAGATTGTATAATAATTTTACAGGATGACTATAGGAGCGAAAGCTCCGTCGTCATTTCATAAAAGCAATATAGAGAGATTAAAGAAACATTGGTATATCGCTTCTATCAAGCTGATATAATTTGTACCAGAAAATATTTAAGGAATCAGTAATGCTCTAATAAGGTATTTACTTTTCGTCAGATGGGTAATAGGAGCGCTATAGAAACAAATAACACTATAATGTCTGAAATGCGAAGCAATTTTGTTAGTTGGGTATGTCAGGTACTATTAATAGTTGTTAAGTGTAAAATTTTATAAGTTTTGGTAGTAGATAGTACTAATTTTAGTATAAGAAAAAAGTATAATCAAAATAGTAAAAGTCGTTTTTAAGCAAACAAATATTTTCTTTTACGGTTTTTTAACTTTTGTATAGAAGGTACCGTTATTTTTTCATAAATGTAAATTTGTTTCCAAAAATATTTCAGAGAGTACTAAAAACTCCTAAATATTGAGTTTCAAAAAAATCGTTGAAGTCATTTTCGAAATATTTGATTTTCCAAAAAAAAAATTCGAAACATTTTTTAAAAATCCAAAAAATATTTTTTCAAAAATTTTGGTACACAAAACTATTTATAGTTTTTGGAAGCTTCTGCATAAGAAAAATAATTGAAATCGGTCGTACCGTTTTGAAGAAAATCAAAAATAAAAAAAATGGTTCTTTGGGAGGTACCATTAATAACCATTTTTGAAAAATGGTTTTCCACTCAAAGGAAGCCTTTACTAAAATATATTTATTGGTTTTTTTTTTAAGAAAAGTTGTCGAGCCGTTTTTGAGAAAAAAACGATTATGTAAAACTGCTAAAAAAAATAAAAAAAAAAGTATGTGGGCATAATCACCAAAAACCACTATGTACGAAGTTTGAAGAAAATCGATCGAGCCGTTTAGGCTGTAGACGAACAGAAATTGCAGACAGACAGAACTGTGCCACCCATTTTTTTGGTGTTCTCTATCATCGTAATATCATGTTTGATTGTTATCTCCAAAAAGTTTTTTGCACGAATCCAAAACTTCCCGTAGGTATAGTAAAAAACTACGGAAGTAAAAAAACTACTACCTATACATTTTTGTAGGAAATTTTCTAAGCTACAACCCAGTCTTTGACATTTTTATCTAATTAAATTTAATTAATTTTTAAGCTAATTTATCTCATAAACGGCTCCAACGATTTTGATAAAAAAAAAATTAGTGTATTATTGTAGATTTGGTGTACTTTCTGGTAAGAAAAAAAATTACCAGAACCATTTAATAACGGTACCTGTCATAATAACGGTTTTTTTGATTTTCTGTTTTCTCATTAACCACTCATCCGATTTCAATCAAATTTTTTGCACAATATCTTTGTTAAAATATAAATAATACTGCATACCAAAATTTTGGATTTTTAAAAAAAGATTCAATATTTTTTTTTTGAAAATTCAATATTTCAAAAATGCGTGGATGAATTATTTTGAAATTTCAGTTTTAAAAGTTTATTAATATACATATACTCAAAAATGGTTTACCAAAAAATTTTTTTTTTAATGTTACAAAAATTTTATATATAAAAATTTATTTTTAAGAAAACGGCTCCAACGATTTTTAAGTTGTTTTTGCATATATTTTTATTTTTTCAAGTCATCAAATGGTATACTTTTTTTGAGCTCTTAGTTATTTATCAGGCTGTTTTAAGAACGATTTAAATGCTTTTTTTCTTTTTCTATAATAACTTGATTATTTTTTAAAGTTCTTAAGTCCCACACAACTTGAACATAAGAGCAAGTTCGTGTGTTCTAGTCGTGCATTTTATTTTAAATAACAGTAAACGGTTAAAAAAAATAATATCTTCAAAGTCTTAAAAGAATCTTGTGGCAAATCTTATTCCAGTTTTCAAAACTATCCTTGAACTTTCGTCATAAATGGCTGAGATATTGGTAATCAAAGCTAGGAGTAACTTTTTTCATTAAAAGTATACCTATCACATGGAAAACAAAATTGTTCCAATACAACAAACAAATTAATTAAAGATGAATAAGATGAATAAATTTATTTAATTGACTGAAAAAAGTTATCCAACAAAATGACACACTTCAAAAAAAAAATGTTTGTCCTTTGTCTTGGGTTGTGCGGTAGATAACGGTTCAGTAAGAAATGAATTTGCAAACAATTATTATCAAAGCAAGAAACAAACTGAACTCGTAGAATGTTTTTTGTTTCAACCCAATATGAGCACTCATCACAGAGATGCAGATCTTCAAAAAACACTAAATAAAAACTGAAAAAATCTTGTTCCCTAATTTTTTGATTGCTATTATGGTAAGTATTATATAAAAAAATTTCAAACAAATATCTTTTTGTTTGTTAAAAATGAATTCAAATTTATTCTTTAAAAATCAATTGAAAAATCGAAAAATACACAGTCAATTTTATTAAAATTTGGTTTTGAATAAACGGTTACAGTTTTTTAACCTTTTTTTTTAATATAAAAAACTACCATACAAATCTTAAAATCCTCTAAAATAAATCGCATTTTTCTCAAAAATGTTGTTCAAATTAGAGATATAATGTCCCTGAGTAACATAGGCTAAATTTTATCACAACAAAAACATAAATGTTACAAAAGGAGCCAAGTTCTTATGTGTATAAGAAACCTGTGCGTAAAAAGTAAAAAAAAGTAATGAGATCTAAAATATATGCCAAGTTTTAAGTTCATGAAGTTTAATATCAAATATCTTAAGTAGAGTAATATAGAAACAATTCCAAATCATGACAGAAATTTGGTAATTAATGATTACTGATTAAAATTTGGTGGATTCACTGGTCAAGTTTTCATACATTTTAAATTTGTGATTAAGTAAGTATTTAAGAGAAAACTTGCCAAGTAAATCCACCAAATTTTAGTCAGTAATCATTAATTACCAAATTTCTGTCATGATTTGGAATTGTTTCTATACTACTCTACTTAAGATATTTGATATTAAACTTCTTGAACTTAAAACTTGGCATATATTTTAGATCTCATTACTTTTTTTGACTTTTTACGCACAGGTTTCTTATACACATAAGAACTTGGCTCCTTTTTAACATTTATGTTTTTGTTGTGATTTCACTCCTTTTTGCAAAGATTTATTTTGCCAGGTGAAATTCAAGCCCTACCACTCTACAAAGTTTCATAATTCTACGACAACCGAAAGTGCTCCATATAAATAATAGCAATTCTGATAAAGTGGGTGGATGGCGCCCCTCCCCCCCTGAATGAACAATTCCAAATTTTCGATTTTTTTCCTTTCTAAGTACTTCAAGTCCTACCGACCTACCAATTTTCATCGTTCTGCAACAATCGGAAGTGCCCCATATAATTTATAAGAATTTTTAAGAATGTGGGTGGATGCCACGCCCCCTGTATGGAAAATTCCAATTTTTGAATTTTTTTCTTTCTAAATACCTCAAACCCTACCAACTTACCAATTTTCATTGTTCTACAACAATTGGAAAGGCTCCATATAATTTATAGAATATTTAAGAGAGTGGGTGGATGCCACGCCCCCTGAATAGAAAATTGCAGATTTTCGATTTTTTCCTTTGTATGTACCACAAGGCCTACCGTTGTGCGAAATTTCAAGTTTCTACGATGTCGGGAAGTGCTCCATAATTTTGATGATCTGTCAGTGAGTCAGTGAATCAGTGAGTCAGTCAGTTACGGTTTTTTGCGATTTTTGAAGTCCTATATCTTGGGAACTACTAATGCTAAAGAGTTGAAATTTGGTGAGCCACCTGTGTTTGATCAGTTCAGCAAATACTCCGAATTTGAAGTTTCTGACTTTATTGGTACTGAAGAAAGAGAGGGGTTGAAAATCGCCTGAGTTTGTTCCTGTAAAAAGGGTGTAGTGCCGCGAACTTGGCTGGGCACTACCGTGCCCTTTGATTTGGATACAAATTAATTGCAACGTTAAAATCTAAACGTTTGTACCTTTTTTGGGGTATTTGTAAGTTCTTGATTTTTATATTTTGAAATTTTAAAATTTCTTTTTGAGTTTGAAAGGTTATTCTAAGGGGAAGGCTTTACGGTTAAAAAATTCAATTTTTAGGGATAAATAGGGTAAAAACAATAATGGATAAAAAAAATTCTTTTTCTGTTTGATAGAGTTTACTAAGAGGGTGCTGTCTTCATACACAGGGTGAAATGGAGTAGAAATTAGAAATCGTCGGCTGGATGCTATCTTGTTCTAAAGGCCATTTTTTACGAAATTGAGTTAGGTATGCAGTCTTCATAATTTTGGGACGCTCTTTCGTTTGGCGCAAACCAATTTGTTCTATCTCTTTTAGTTTTCAAGTTACAGAGAACTATTTTGTTCAATAGGACACTTTTTTAACGATTTTTCATGTCATTTTTGTTCAATAAACTACTTTTCATATTTTTTGTATTATATTGAACACTTGTTAGTATATTTAAAAGAAAAACTATTTCATAATTTCTATCTTGTTCAATATCCACAATTTTGGATGTTTTGTTCAATATGCGTATGTACTTCATTCATTTCTATTCTGTTCAATATCCAATTACTTTAAGTTTTTGTGCAATATCCAGCCGTATACTTTCATTCTCTTTTGTTCAATATCAAACGAGATCTCCGTTGTTGCATTTGATTTCCCTATATTCTCATTCAGGATTTTAAATGATATTGATTTATCTACCCCAGATAGGGCTACAATCGATTCCTTAACGTATGTGTGGAAAAATGTTGCTCCATATTTTTGGTATTGATTTTAACAACATTTAAAAAAATGCCTGGTGATATTGAGTCTTAAACCCCTGAAAGGTCAGGTCAAGTTGAAGAATTGGTGCAGTATCCCAAAACACTTTTAAGTTATTATTTTAAGCAAACATTATTATTTTTTATTCGTTTAAAAAAAATATGTTTGTTTTATAGTATGTATGATAAATGCAGCAACTCCAGATTCTATTATTTTTATTATTGGAAAATGAGATACGAGAATATGAGCAAGTCCGAATTTTCACTGAAGTAAACTTTACGTGGATCGGATAAGAAAAAAATTACAACTCCATCGTTATGGAAAAGAAACGTAAAAGAAATTGCGTCAGAGTGGACAGGAATATCATAATGCAAAAGGTCACAAGTGTAGAAAACGTAAAATTCAAGTTTCCGCAGTTGCAACATTGCTTTCAGTCATGATTGTTAGGTATACAAAATTTTTGAATGAAGATGCGAACGAAAATTTAGCTTTTGGCCACTGAATGACACCGAAAAAGGGCAGTTTCATTCTAAATTTGGAAAAAGGCTGCTACCAAAACGAAAAAGAACAGACAAAACTGGATCGAGAATGAACTTTACGTTAAAGTATTTCTTCTTAAAAGAAAACTATTAATTTGATGTATGTATATAAAAAATTCTTTTTGTCGACTCTTGATATTTCTCAGCAACACTGACAAAATATAATGAAACAGGTACTCATTCCACTCCTCAACATGGATAAGTTATTTAAAGAGTTACACCAAAAGAAGATTTAAAAATAGTAAAAGAACATATAACCCCCCGTTCTGATTTCCGTTCGGATTCAAATCCGTATACGAAATTGATTTCCGTACGGATTCAAAAACCATGTTCTCAATTAAGTTTGAATTCACTTCCGCAATAGTCGATATTCAATCCTGTTTTTCTTTGGAAATCCATAAAAATAATTATTCAAAACGTCAAACAATTAAAAAATATCTGTATAATTCAATTAAATTTAAACACAACAGCAAACACATAAGTGGTGTCGTGGTCCGTGGCTTTTAAGTGAAAATCTAGTGGCGTATCTGCTCAAAAATATAAGCTTATACATGTTTAAAATTATTTTAAAATTTTAAACTTTAAATGAATTTCAAGTGTCAAGCCGATTTTTAATTCACGCAAAAATCAAAACACAATCATATCGCAAGTATTGAAAACGAAAAAAATTAAAAGACATCGAGAGTTTGAAAACGAAAGGATTTTTCAATTGATCGGAATTCAGAACAGGGGTGATAAAAAGTTTCCCCGTGATGGATTCCCACTTCTGCCAAAAAAACACAAAAATCAATATCTTAAAGCTGGCGTTTCAATGACAAAAATGCACAAAGTGTACAATAGTCGGAAAAAGTATTTGAAAAAAAAAAATCGCATTTTTCTTTATATCTATCTTTCTTTTTATTAACAGAAAACATCTGAAAATATATTATAATGGTATCAAGATAAGCTTCCAAAAAACATACAAGAGTTAGATTCATAATTATAGCTTTGAAAATAAAAATTTTATTTCAAAAACGTATCGGAGAAAAATATTTTGACAAAATTAAAAAGGCCCGCAGTCACCGGTTATCTTTTTAGTACAGGTAGTGAGAATTGTTTTTTAGTGGGATTTTGGATGTAGAATTCAAATCCGTGATCCGCTGTGGCTTTCAGTTTGTGTTTTCAAGAAACTGCCATTAGAACATCTAGAAATAATTGTTTTTCAAAACAAATTTCGAAAGTATCTGAAATCACCGATCTTCGCATTCAAATATTTAGTTTGTTTTAATTTCTCTTTTTTCAAGCCTAAAAAAAAGGCATTTGCGATAAATGTGCTAAGCTTAAAGCTACGAAAAATCCGAATGCAACTGAAACACGATATTACAATGCACATCACAGCTATCATAATTTAACGAAGGTTGAGTATGATATTGATCGAAAGAATAATTGTGAAGATACGGAAGTTATTGTTTGTGACCTTCAAAACGTTTTTTCTCTTTAATGCAAACGTATGAAGCTATCCTCTAATATACGCGTAAGTATTCAAGCCAAAAAATAATCCCCAATATCACAAGATCATTAGGTCCATTGACATTATGACCAGATCCAAGTACAGGTAGACCTTATGAACGCTTGAAAAAGAAATACCGTCCATTTTGACAATATTTCCATTCAAAAAAGACATAACGTTCATTTGGACATATTTTCTATGCGGTGGCGCGGTGTGGCGTTGGTTGGTGGTGTAGCGCGGTGCGGTGTGGCATCGATATTCGGTCGAATCGAATCCGTACGGATTGAAAACGGAAAACAAAAATATACCCCAATTGAAAACGTCGAAAAACGGCGCATTGTGCATTCGTTTGTTTTGCCTAACAACTAAGAATCATAGATGTTCAAAAAAAGCGAATGGATCCACCAACCTGCCATTTTTTGACGTTTTCAATTCCGGTATCTTTTTGTTAAATGTTTTCAATCCGTACGGACTCAATTCGACCGAATATCAGAACAACCACCATTATGTGTTTCTTTAAAAATTCTTTATTAAATCAGCTCGAATCAATAAAACTATTTTTTGTTCAATATAACATAATCAGCTTTATGTTTCCGCTCTTTCTGTTTTTTTTTCTTTGTTGTTAAATATTGACTATTTTTGTTCAATATCCAAAAATTTTACCAACTTCTTGTCACTCCATATAACATTGTTCAATATCCAAAATTACTTCCTTGTTGATTTTAATTTATAACTAATTCAAAATAAAAGAAAATCAATTTCTGTGACTTGTTTTATAAACAAAATTGTCAAGGCTTTCAGAAGAAAAAACAATACTAATCAAAAATTTTTGATATAAACACAAATTTTCAATTTGAACTTTAAAAATCGATTTCCCAACATTTTGAAAAATGGACATTGAACAAGATAGCATCCAGCCGACGAAATGTGTATATGGTTTAAAATGCTTTTTGAGTTGGGAAGGCTATTCTTAAAGGCTTAAGGACTGAAGACATTTCAAAATTTAAATACTTATAGTGTGAAATGGGGTTTGTAAAATATGGAATCTGATTTGAAAGGTTATATGTAGAGGATGTCATTCGAAAATTTTTCCTAACCGAGCTAAGCCGGGGCGGGCCAGCTAGTATAAAATATAAAACAATTTTTCACTTGAAAACTACTAAAAGATCCTCCTGTTTTATTTCAAATTTTCTCACTATCAGCTGAATGGATTTTAGTTATATTTTTATACAAAAACTTCCAGAAACTCAAAATTTTCAAAAAATAATTTTTTGAAACTAAAAAACGAGGACCTGTTATACATCAGCACGCCTTGATTTAATCAACATTATTGGTTAACGGTGTTTACTCACGCAAATCAAGATAATGTGGACTCTGCTTTATGATTACTTATCCCCGAAGCTAGAAAGCAACTCCAAAATATTTTTAAAAGTTGATAGGTGAGACAATAAAATATCCGGATACAAATTTGTCTCGAAAAATCTCTATTAATTTTTAATAGGCAAATTATTTTAAGCAAAACTGTTATCATTTCAGTTTGTTGGATTTTGAATCTTGTGAATTAAATTTCATGTACCCAAAATCAAAACAACCGTAACACTTCACCGAGTACTCGCGACCCAGTCGTTTACTTTAAATACAGTTCCATACCTAGAGCACTTAGCTGTGCAGTAAAAATCAAACTTCCTCCGCGGCAGGAAAAAAAAAGTAAAAACATACGGAAAAGGATGTGCAATATCTGCGCATATATTCGAATAGCAGTAATACGAGTAGCAGCAGTTGATTCGCCTTTAGGTTTCTTTTTAAAAACTTTCCGGCGGTTTAAGTTTTACTTCCATCTGGGTGCTGTGAGTTGTAGAAAAAAGAAAAAAGAAAACAAAGTTCAACAGTGTATCCTTGAGTCCTTTCCTCGCTTGGAATATGTATGTATTTTTTTTTAAATACTTCGTAGGTACTCCTGCAGTAACGGAATGGAAGAATATTGAAATGTTTTTAGTCGAAATGGTCCTTCAACGATACAAATCAATGAATTCCGTCTGTCGCAGGTCGCATGTTAGCAGCAAATATGTATATCGAATGCTTGCGGTTCTAGAAAACTATGTTTTGTTGTTGTTGTTGCATTCCTTTTTGTTAGTTCTGTTACTTACTGCGGAACTCCAATTCATATTTCTTGCTGCGCCAGGAATTTGGGATCAGAAGGATGTGTGTTTTTTCTGGTGAATATATTTTCTTTCTAGCGGAAATGCCAGATGATATTGAACGACACTCAAAGAATAGGAAATTGAGAAATTGAAGGGGTATTTTTTTATTTTTTTTTTTAAGCATTGAAATGTCTGCAGGAATACCACACTCAGCGATATCATCAATGGGAATGGCAACGGCATTATTAATGCGACATCCGCATATCTATACGAAGAAAAGCTATTTCTGTGCAATTTCAAGGGTTAAAATATTAACGAGTAATAAATTATAGTTTTTTTTTTTTGTTGTATTCCTTCTTTCTTTCTAATAGAATGCGGAGGAAGTCAACTTGATTATTCTGGTATTTCATCAGAGAATAGAGAATTCACTCACTTTACTTTGATGGAGAAATAATGAGTTGAAAAATGTTTGTTTCATGAAAAATGTCATATCTACCTGTCATGTTAAGACATAGCCTTAGTAAATTAGATTTTCAAAGGAAAAATACATAAACACAAACAAACATTCCTGTGGTATGGAAGGTCCTTTCAGGTGAGAAATTTCAATGTCCAACAACAACTACTTAGAATACACTTTGCTTAAGGGGTTGATCAAACAAGATTATGCATTTATAAAATTCATAGTTAGGTATAGGTCCAGTCATGTCCAGTCAGAAAAGGAGCAAAATGTGTCGGAAGTCTTGCAAAGAAAATTGGGGGAGCTGTGGTTAATGTAGAAAATTATGATCGAGTGTTTCTCAATGATACAAGTTTTCTATCTTATTAGGAACTAAAGGATAGCTTCTTCAGGTCTTAGTTTTGTCCTTTGGCCTTTAAAGTAAACAGTATATGAATATTCTGGAAACTGGCTAAAGAAGGTATTGGTATATACTCGTACATAATTCATTACTTTACTATCTGCTCTTTGTCAAATACTCCAATGTATCTACCTACAAGAAGACAAGGTTCAATTTCCTATCCTAAGGAAAAAGAAGAAAACAACAATTGAACAACAAAAAACCAACTAGCTTCTCATTTCCTTACAGTGCACTGATGCTACTGATGGTTGGGCTTTGTAGAAAGTGGGAAGTCACTGATTGGCGTGGACATGGCGATGTTTAGTGTGGTGCACTGAATACTACAAGTCAATTTTACCGCCTAGTGGTAACCGTCAGAAACTGGTTTCATCCATCCGGGCTTGACTAGGTTAGCTTAGGGCCAGCTCTTCAGTTCAGGGTTAACTCTGAGTTAAAGTTAGCTACGCCTGGAAATAAATTAACCCCGAGTTAAATCACAAACAGTTTTTTAGTTGAGGATTAAATTCATCTTTCAGTTGTCAAAAATTTACTGTGCGACACTGTGGATATCACCCTTCATCGCCTTTTACGCTTCAAAATAAGGATGGTGCCACAACGGAATTGCACTCTGTGAATAACTTTCATTATCAACATCGAGATGGTACCACAACTGAAAAGGCCCTCAATTTGGTCTAAGGGCCAGTTTTTCAGTTCAGGGTTTACTATTTTTTAAGTCAGAGCTAGCTAATCCTGAAAATAAATTAACTCTGTGTTAACTCAGGAACAGTTTTTCAGTAGAGGACTAACTCTATCTTTCAGTTGTCAAAAATCTAGGGCCAACAATGTGCGACACTATGGATATCACCCTTTATACGCCCTTCACGCATCGAAATAGAGATTGCGCCACAGCAAAAATGTACTGACAATAACTGTCCTAATCGAAATCGAGATGGCACTACAACTGAAAGGCCAATTTGGTCCCTGAGTTAACTCACGAAATTAGACGAGTTAACTCGGAGTTGACTTATGTTTTCAACTGACTGAAAAGCACGTTTATGGAGTTAACTCAGGTTTAACCCCGAGACTAGGATGATCTGGCCCTTAGGATTTCAATTGACTGAAAAACACGTTTCTGGAGTTAGCCCTGAGACTAGGATGATCTCACACTGAAAAACTGGCCCTAAGACTAGGATGATCTTGCACTAAAATACTAGGCCTTATAAGCACGAGGAAGACAGATACCTTATGAGCTATTCTAGTATACATAGGGCCCGTTAACTCAGAGTTAACCTACATAATTTGGTGAGTTAACTCAGGGCTCAAATTGAAATTGATGGCCTTTTCATTTGTGGTGCCATCTTCATCTTGATTTCGATATTGAAAGTTATTGTCAGTGCAATTCTGTTGTGGCTTCGTCTATTGTTTCGATGATCGAATGGTGTAAAAGGGTGATGTTCATAGTTTCGCACATCGACAACGCTAGATTTTTTTAAAACTGAAAGATAAAGTTAATCCTCAACTAAAAAACAACTAAAAAACTGTTTCTGAGTTAACTCGGGGTTGATTTATTTTCAGGATAAGCAAACTCTGATTTAACTCAGAGTTAACCCTGAACTGAAAAACTGACTCATAGAGATAAAGTCCAGGTCAGTAAGGATTTTCAGTATTTGTCAGGGTGCTATAAAAGAGATGTTGGTGGATGAATACTTTACGGGCTGATGGCAGAGCTCATATCCCCGAAGTGGGCTGTGAGCTACTGGCATCGGATTATCTGGTCTTCTGCCATAAGGACGTAGCCTTTCGGGTTTGAAGGTTGTGTCTGTGGGTTAATTTCCCTACCATGTACAAAAATTTCGGTTATGAAAGAGACACGACGCCGACGAGCCTTTGGATAGTGATAACCCTTAAATTGAAACAAGACCCGGAACTTTAGCAGATAACGAATTGAGAGCATGTACTTAAAACGTGAAAAACCTTTACACGCCCGGTGCAACCGCCAAACTTGAGCCTGTCCTCACGTGTTATATGGCGCAGACAATACCGCAATCCAGGAGGTATGTACAATGGATAAGATATCAGGGGTGATGAAAAGAAAAGGTTGCGGCATTTTTTACAGCTTTCATGAAAGACTACACGTGTAAGGACGTGGATTCGTCCTGGAAAATTGGTTACGAAGCAAAGTTATCGACTTTAAACCGTTAAGTCCTGCCAGGAGTACAATGTTAAAATTTTGCTCGGGGACTTCAATGCTCAAATTGGAAAGGAAGGTACTTTTAGTGGATAAGTTGGTGGGCACAGCCTTCACGAAACAAATGATAATGGCATCCGACTAAAAGGCTTTTCAGAAGCTCGTAATATGTATATGGTAAGAGCTCACAAAGTAGCCTGACACTCCCCAAAAGGTTGATACGCCAACAAAATTGACCATGTGCTATTTGATGGAAGACAAGCCTCTTACATCTTAGACGTGCGTATTTTTTGTTGTTATTTGTTGCTGCAATATTAGAGCTCGACTGTCAAACGAAAAGAAACTACAAAACAATCTAAAGAAAGAGTTTTAACGTTGATCGCATTAGCATATCTGAGCATCTGAGCGCGAAACTCTCCACTGTGCATTCACCTGCACCAGACGCTAACAACCAGTGGTCCCAGTATCGCGTTATCTTCAAAAAGGCAGCCGAAATCACAATAGCCTACCAACCACCCCCAAAAAGGACCCGTAGTATTATAATGAATGCGTACACATAAATAGACAGAATATGCACATGCGAATATGCTGCAGTAGAAAACTAGTACAGCGAGAGAGGAGAATCAAGTAAGGAGAAGAGAGGGGATGAAGTCCTTGTGTAGAAAGAAAAGAGTTGATCGAAACAACACCAAGATGTTTTTGAAAACACCAAGCAGCTGAATGCTGGCTATAAAACCGGAAAGCAGGTTCTTCGAAACAGCCAATGTAACCTAGTCACCGAAGCACAGGGAATAGTAGATGTATTCAAGCATCATTTCCAGCAACTGCTGCATGGGCATCAGGTAGAGCAAGAAATAGGACAAGAAGTGACCTAACTCCAGTAAATGAAGACCCGGTACCACCACCCAATGTAAAAGAGGTAGACTTAACTATGAAGAAGCTCAAGAACAACAAAGGCTGCCGGATCTGATGGTTTACCAGTAGAGCTCTTCAAGCACGCCTGTATGCACCAACTCATTAACCAATTTTGGGTGGAAGGAACCATGCTCGGAGAGTAGCCTATATCAGCTCCATATGTCTCATTTATAAAAAAAAGCCATCATATGTCCTGCAAGAACTATCAAGGCATATCCCTGATAAATGTAAGCAGGATTCTATGCAACGTACTGTATGAGCGTCTTAAGCCGTTCTAAAACACTATAATCAGCAAGTACCAGTGTAGCTTCCGGCTAAGCAGATTGACCATAGACCATTAAATATTCACTCTCAGCCAAATCTTGGAAAAGACCAACGAATTTGAAGCTGAGACACACCATTTATACATTGACTTCTAAGCCACGATAGCATTCATCGTCAGGAGCTCTATATATGGCGATGAACGAACTTTGGATCCCAGGAAGGCAGGAAAACTAGTTCAGTTATGTTGTATGACAGAGAACAGCTCTTCCGACCTATTCAAAGCATGCACAGGGTCATTTGATTTCTTAAATCTTCTTCTGGAGCATATCGTCAGCTTTCTGTCAAAACCTCGTAAGGCTTAAAATGCCATTTTAATGTATTTCAGATCAAAAGAAATCACTGAATTCAAATATTAATGTCTTGTAACTGCATCATGGTTGCTTTTAGTTCTATCAACCAGTTTAAAAACTTTCTACGATCTAAAAATTTCATGTTATTACTTTTTGAATCGGTTTTTTTGTGTCTTCTAAGCAAATTTTCAAAACAGACTTACGAGGTTTTGACAGAAAGCCGACGATATTGGTTGTAAAATGTCGCTTGTACCGCCCTTCGGCATAGATAGGCGAAACTTGTTGATCTTCAAATAAAAGAGGACAAGACCAAAAACATGCTTTTAACAATGAAAGATCTGTCAACCAGCTTGGTCAAAACGTCACTGTTGAAAGAAGAATTACCCTATCAAACTGGTGGTGGTACTTCAGTTTGGCGTAACAAATGGGTTCTAAACTCTTCACGCGAAAAACGAAGTACACACTCTATGAAACCCCACCCCTTGAGTGTTGGGTGATGAGCGAACAAGGAGAGCTGATAGGTTAGGTAAGGTCGCATCACCTCACTCGGATCTCAATGGATCCATTGGGCTGTGGGCTCCCCTGGGTGTAGGAAAGGTAGGTATAAGGAGGAGAAAGGAAATTGATTAGAGGGCGCTTAGGTATGGCCTCCATCCTCCATCCTGAGTTCTGAGAGAATTTAAGGATGTTTCTTAGTGGCAACCACGAAACGTCGTGTCGCCCAGTTCGTCGACAAAAAATTCTCCGAGGGATGCCTTTCTAGCTCTGGATAGGCTGGGGCAATCGCAGAGGAAGTGAAATGAGCCCTATACTCTGCCTCTTGATCCTGAAACCCTCTACATAAGTCAGGTGAGCTGAAGCCCATACTGCTTAAGTTATTATTATATAATAATATATATAGGATTCCAACCAATAGGGCGAGTTGAGGCCTGCTAAGCTTGAGTAAATACTCGGTTTTTTTCTTTGAAATATCCGTCCATAAGTTCCTCGAAATACGACAGGTATCGATTGTTCTGTCGTTGGCAACATTGAGGAAACTCTGGCAAATTCTTCTTCTTTCCTGCTGGCTTGGATCAAGAGATGATCCGTTTTTGTATTCGTTACCGTATATGTCAGGATGTCCTGGGCCCCATTGAAGGGTAATTGTATTTGATGCGCTGAGTAATTTTAACTCATCACGACACCGAACAATTATAGTTTTGACTTTGAAACAAATGAGGGAATGGCTATCAATAAAAATGACAATATTTTTGCTAACTATCTCTCATGCGTAAAGGCTCTTTGCAGCCTCACAAACTGCTAGCACATCCGCTTGAAAGATACTGCAGAAATCTGGAAGCTTTATTGATCTGTCAAAGGGTGGATTAGCTGAAAAAATACCTAACCCTACCCCTTTATTTGTGTTGGAGCTGTCCGTGAAGACCGAAACATGATTACTGTTTATGACCCGGTTTTCCATCCAGGGTGTCCCTGTGGGAATATCTGTTAGGGCTACCAGGCTTAAAATCAATGTGCGGTAATGTAGATTACACATGAAAGTTTATGTCAGTAAATCTCATAATAGTTCTATGACCGTAAAGGCTCTTTTTCCAATTATTGCATTGTTGAAGTATGAAGTCGCAGAGCACTTTTGGTCGCCATCTCTTTCGTAATAAGATCGGGAGGGGTTTTAAGATTGGCTGGCCACCAAACCAAACATGTGTGAATCAGGATTGGCCTTATTATGATGGCTGTGTACATCCAATGAATGGTTTTAGGGCTAAGGGCCCCATCTTTTTTTGGATTTTTGGAAAAATAGGAAAGACTATTGTCCTTGTTCGAAAAATATGACAGTTGAAATGATTGATTAAGGATTTAAAAAATTCAAATTTTCGAATGATTTTTGGTTTCAAGATTCAAGATTCTTCTCACCTTAGTTCGTCTACACGTTATTGTAAACTTTTTCATCTTTCATTGCGAGGGGTCGTGTCGTTTGGTTTTGCAATGACTTCATCGACATAATTCTGTGGAACTCAACAGTAGTAGTAGTATAGCTTTTATTTATTCTTGATTTATAATAATAATAATAACAAATACAAATAAAATAATATAAATAAAATAGTAATCATTCTATAACTTGAAGCTAGTGGCGAATGATACAATAATTTTACAATTTACATATCAAGTATCTGATGTGGGGTGACAATCAGTAGCAAAATAATTTAAATTAAATATAATACAAGTAATAAAGTATAAAGATATAATTTATATCATACAAATAACATTACATACAACATTTGTTTTTGTTTTTATTTTTTGAGATTTGAGATACAAATATTATAGTTTATAAGTTTAATACATACATTCCATCAATTAAAGAAAATGAAGAGAAAGATAATTTTTGAAAAAAAGATAGTTTTTTAAAACGAAAAAATAATGGATTAATAGATACTTAACAACACAAATTTTCAACAGAGTTCAAATCAACCGTGAAAAGCCAGTCTTTTACTTTACTTAAAAATGAGTTATAATTGCGAGTCATTCTAATAAACATTGGAAGTTTATTAAAGCATCTAGGTGCAACCGCAGTATAAAAGTGGGAGAAATGGGTTTTGTGAGCAATGGGTTCATACACAAAGTGCAAGTCGTTTATACGCAGATTGTATAATAATGAGTTTCTACTGGGTAGATTTCCACTTTGCTTATAAAATTCTTTCAGTACTTTAAAAATGTAGAGATGTCTCATGGGCAGAACTCTTAAATCTTTATATAAAGGCCAACTTTCGGAGAAACGGTTTCTGTTGTAGATAATACGAATTAAGTGTTTTTGTGCAATCAGCAATGGCTTAAAAGTGTTTGTATATGAGCATCCCCAGCTAGCTAAACCATATTGCAGTTTTGAATGCGCAAGGCCATAATATATCAAAGTTAAAACTTTTTTAGAACAAAATGGTTTTAGCAGATACATTTTACGAGTGACCGACAACATATTAGATTTAATATTACCGATATGATCTTTCCAGTTAAGATTAGAATCTATTAACACACCCAAATATTTGAAGTTAGGTACTGACTCAATATTGAAGCAAGAATCTGAACATGTCCTGCTAGGATTAAAATTTGATATACCACAGTTGTGTTTAGGAAAAGTAAATTGTTTACAATTTGGGGCATGAAAATACAGATTATAGTCCATAAGTTGGTAACCTGATGTTTTGAAGGTCATAAGCTTAGTTTTTTCACTTAAGATAAGCTTGTGAGCAGAAAACCATTTTCTTAGACTTTGAAGATCCTCTTCAATTTGCACTACATAGTTAAGAACAGAAACTGACTGGTAGGTGAACGAAATGTAATCTGCAAAGGCAGTCGATAGACCATTTAGCTTTAGTTTAAAAAGCGAGTTGATATATATCATGAAAAACAGAGGGCCAAGTACTGACCCCTGTGGTACACCATTTTTCAAATTCCGAGTTTCACTTTTAAAACCATTCAAAATCACAGTTTGCATTCTTCCTTTCAACTAAGACTTAAGCCATTCAAAAGTAAATCCTCTAAAACCTGCATTAAATATTTTTTTTAGAAGTAAGTCGTGGTCAACCATGTCAAAAGCCTTTGTCATATCAATAAACAAGGCCATAGCAGATTTGTTATTATTAAGGCTACCATAAAGTTGGCTGCATAACCTGAGAATGGCATCTTCAGTTGACTTACCTGAACGGAAGCCAAACTGATTCTCACTTAAAAAATTATTTTTATTTAGAAAAGAAGTGATTCTATTTTTCATAAGCTTTTCAAAAATTTTTGAAACTGTGGGAAGAAGAGAAATGGGTCTGTAATTGGATATGTTTTTCTTATCGCCTTTCTTAAACAATGGTATAACTTCGGCGCATTTCAATTGTATCGGGAAACTTCCCTGTTCAACACTTAAATTAAAAATGAAACTTAAAACATCAGACACATATAAGGCAATCTTTTTTAGAAGTTTGCTTGAAATTCCATCTGATGTGCAAGAATTCTTGTTTTGTTGGGATATTATCATTTTGTAAGTCTCAAAAGAGGTAATACAATTGAAAACGAAACTATTACGTTGTAAATAATCGTCATCAGGGCTAAGCTGGTTATAACAAAAACAGTCGACAGTATTTATGGACGGTTTAAGTTTTTCTGAGATATCTGTGAAACATTCGTTGAACTTGTTTGCTATGTAGCTCACGTCCGTTAAGCCGCGTCAACATTATGTCGAATTGTGTAGATCAACATCGATGATCAACAGAGTTGAGTAAGTGTAGACGTGTTGATCGACAAAGCCAATCAACATTTTTGTTGACTCGAACGTAACTCGATTCAAATGGATAGCAATCGACAAAGTTGTTCGACAAATTTTATTTTACTAAAAAACATTTGTAGGGTTTTAATTTCATGAACATAATTTATTGGTTTTGTGCATTTTTACTAGATGAAAAATGCAATATTTGTTGTGAATAAGTATTGAATGTTAATAATATTGTTTTAGCTTTATTGTTCACAAGAAAAAATAAAAAAAAGTTGGGTACCACCAGGACTCGAACCCAGAACCCTTCGCTTGTATCCTGACGCATCGATCAAAAAATTCCAAACCACACAAATGTTTGCTACGAAAGTTTTTCACGTACACACTAGCATGTTGATCGACAATATTAACCAACAATGTTGATCGGCATAGTGTGGACCGTCCTTTAGAGTAACACCGTCAACGACTAAGTTCTCTACTACGCTTGACTTCCTGTCTTTCCCCAAAATACTGTCAACGATTCTCCATTCTTCTTTTACATTACCCATAGCTCTTTCAAATAAATTAGCATAGTAATTTTCACGAGTTAGTTCGACGTTAGTACTTACAGCTTTACTTAAAGAAATGTAATATTTTCTGAGCTTTGCATTATTAGGATGTTTCTTGCATTTCATACCAATTGCATTCTTCTTTTTAACCTGCCTAACGAGACTATGATTCATCCAAGGTTTTAATAACTTATTTCTGTTTGAATGTTTTACCGGCATGATTGGATGTGACTTTGTAAAATTGAAATAAAAGTGGCAAGCGACCTGGAAGGATCAGTATCCGAGTAAACTTCATCCCAGAATTCAAATTTCAAAATATCTTGAAGTTGTCTGTAGTCAGTATTAATTTCTCTGTTAGTTTTGCTACAAGAAGACTTCGAAGTAGTTTTAAGCTTTAAGGTCACTTTTCAAAGTTATCATTTTATGATCAGTTATCAAAAGGTCAAAAACATTGCTACTAAACATTCTTTTATTACTTCTGCTGAAACGAGCGAAAATGTGGTCAATGCAAGTACTGGATTGTTCAGTAACGCGGGTTGGTTCATTAATATATCCTTTAAGTCCATTTGCTGCCATTAGAAATAAATAATTTTCTGTATCTTTATCTAATACATTTAATGTATCAATGCTAATATCACCAATTATAATAAGATTATTAGTTCTATTTAGACTAAGAATTCTGCTTAATTCATCTATGAACAAATCTTTACCAAACCCATGCAATCTGTATATACACAACATAGTAAAGTTGTCATTCTGATAACAGAAAGACAACTTAACCGCATCTGCGCTTGATATATCTATTTTAGAGTAGTTAAAAGCAATACCCTCACTCACATAAACCGCTACACCTCCAGATGCATAGGTTTCATTACAACAATCTACTAGTGAATATCCCGGTATGTTATAAAGATTAATTTCATTAGCAAAAACCCAGATTTCTGATAAAACTATTATGCCTGGTTACTGGTAATGTTTCAAGTGATTCAATATGAGCAAACTGCGGATATTTTGGTGTAAGCAAAAAAACGTATCAACAAAACTACGAGAAACTGGATAATCACATTAAATAAAGGTACCTACCTTGCAGATATTGTAGCTTTTGTATTTTGACTAAAATAGGTATTTTATTTCTTCAGAAATATTTTTACTTCGTGGCACCGAAAAGATATGACGTACGGCACGGACTGACTTTCTGTTAGTAATGTATGAAAGGCAAAGAGTGGTCACTTGGGGCACAATTTTATTTATGATATGTATCTTTCCTCACTCACTAAAAAAGAAGAAGTCCAACATCAAAAGCTCACCTCAAAATGTTATACCTGTATTCGATATACATATACTGATCCCTCCTAAGGACGCCTTACATACATATAATGTCACATTTAAGTGTATTAAACGATGTAAGAGTTCATGGATTTTCCGTTTCACAAAATTTAATTCAAATAAAATTCTTTGACCGGGAAGCGGTCAGGCGCAACACAAACATCGATCCGTAAAAAAAAAAGTTCAAAGTAATGCCCATCAGCATCAGCAGCAGGAGGGAACCATCAACCAGAACTATCAAGGCATGAATTATGCAAGTTGTTACTTATATTATTTAAATTCACCCCTTTCTAGGAAAAAAAGCAAATAAAAATGTTTTTTATTCACCGCCCTTATCATGTGAAGTGCCTATTTAGTTGTCACAACACAATATGTAGATACTACATACAACATACGTAGAGGTACCGTATTTCCCATCACTTGGATGAGGATTGAGGTGGAATTTAACTGTTACCAGAAGAACATGAATTGCGTTCTTTTCGTTCAATTGGCTTTGATAAGAGTGACGCGAAACGACACACAGCGACATTACATTTGACGTTATGTACTCGGGCTTGGGCACTTTACGTCTCCTGGCATGAGGTGTTTTAGCGTTGGTTGGTATGATGATGATGCGATATAGGATGCAGGGTTTTAGACAGATATTGGATTTTATTTAGTGCGTGTGAGCATGAACGCATAAATTGAAAGGTTCCATTAAAAGTTACTCAAAGCATGATTCAATTCAATTGACACGCGACGTTAAATTTATTGAAACATCACGCTTCACTGAATACAACGAACTCGAAGTGAAACAGAATATTGACGATGTGATTTACTACAATGGATAGTTCAGTGCTGATGAGTAATTGACAATGTCAGTTTGCATTTGAATTAGCATAGCTAAGAGGGGGAATAATTTATATAGGCTCAAGCATCATAGTCCTCTTCCTTTAGATAAGATTTCCAAGGGATTTCAGAGTAGAAAACTTCAAATATTGATGATTATAATATTTCATCTTAAATACGTGTGGAATTGCAAATGAACAATATTTCGTTTATATATCTCTACCTCTTGGGACACAATTTAACATGACTTCAAACAAAAATTAATGTTATTTAAAACAGTTATCAACTTGATTGATGGAACGAGGAACAACACTCCTACTTTTCATTGCTAACAGCAAACTCTACTTTACCCTTCTAACATGCTCAGCTGAACCTTAAACTCAACCTTTGATTTGAATACATTATAATATAATCGGAGTTCCTATTTAATAAATTAAAGAGTACATGAAATAGTTTGTACATATCATAACTTGTAAACGTGACATGGTGGTGTAAGATACCCAAATTATATGCTAATTATGTACCTAAGCAAAGGTTTAGTTGGTAATCCTTAGCAGTTATGGTTTTTCATGTTGCGAAAATGATGTCACAGCTCATAGGGTGTTATTTCTATATTAGCTTTTGTAGATTTAATGCAGTTGTTTAAATAAATAAAATAAAATTTTCACTGGTTTTGAGCTATGACATTTTTGATTGCTTTATCAAAAACCGTAAGTGCACAAATACAACAATATTAATCGTTATTTAAATATGTTTTTAGAAAAATTAAAAAAAAAAAATGTTTTCGTTCAAATTTTGAAATAAAGAACTAAATATTCATAAAGCGTAAATGGCTTTATTGTTATTAAAAATGTTCTTCATGAAGATCAATGATGACCATGACAATTTTCGAAGCATTAATTCCACTCTGTTTGAGATACCTCCAAAGGATGTATTTTGAATTTATAAACCACTTCATTCAGGCGTAGAGAGACGTTGGCCTCTCTGCAGAAATTAGAATAAATCTTTGCGGGTGCCAAGTCAGTACTTTACGGCAGATGACCAATCAATTTGATGTTTTTGAATGCTCAAAAATGCACTTGTTTGAGCAGATATTAGAATAAAGATCTATCATCGTGGTGGAGAATGATTCGTCTTCTACGATTGGTTTCCCTAATTTTCCTGAGAATTTTTGGTAAGCAAATGGTGGTGTAGGTATATACCATTCAGAGTTGACCGTTCTATGTTACTCTAATGGTAATGGTGGTGACATGTCCAATTTATTTCGAAAAACGGGTGACCATTTGCTTCAAAGTGCTTCGTGCGCGAACAACACTTTTGTTGGACTTGGCTATCGTCTAACTGCTCAAAAAACCCATACAGTCTATTGTTTCAAGTTAGGAGCGTGACAAGTGTTTTCAAAAAAGCGTGACCACCCGTACCAAAATAACCGGTACAGTTCCGAAATTTAACGCTGTGTACAGTGTACCGAAGAAATGCCTCAGTACCAGGGCTGTCGAAGTACTGCAATTGAAGTATTTGTACTGCTTTTTGAAACTCCGTACTGCTAATACGAGCAAAGTACTGCTTTTTTGAAAATTTGTTCGCACAACATTTTCAAATCATAATCCTATCCAAAAAGTTTTTGTCCTTTTTATCTAATGTTGGCTTTCATAAATAAAACAGACAAAAATCTCGAGTTCCATTTTTTACGAATGCATAGTTTGCCGTATAGGCAAAGCCTGTATATCGCAAGTAAAAAGTTCGTAATTCTGAAAATTTTCAATTTTTTTTTCTGATCCGAAAAAAAGAAAGTATGCGGAGATTTTGATGCCATTTGGAACGAAGTATTCCACACCCGTCAAAATGTAGTTTTTCACCCATCTGTCAACAATGTTTAATTATATTAATGGTTCTCTAGCACATGAAATTTAGACTTTTGCGTACATTGACAAAACTCCTACAAAGCTGAATTTTGGTGGGGCTTTGTTTTTGACGTCTTGAGCAAATTCCAACACCACCCTAAGTTTTGGCTAAAGAAAGAATTTTTGGAGGAGTAAAAGGGTGTAAGGTTCAGTGTTTTGCTTATTTCTCGAAAACTATCAAATTTTTGGAATGAAAAGAAAAGGTAAAAATTGTAGCTTATTCAATTTCATAAAAAAAAATTACCATGCTTTTTTCATGCATTCAATAGATTTAGAGTAAATCTTGCAGAAATTTTATGGAGTAGAGAATTTAGTCAAAAAATTTATTAAAATTGCTTAAATCAATGAGCAATATTTTGTAAATTATATGCGTTAAGCTACATCTCATCACATCTCTCATTATAAACAAAGTTATTGCGGTGCCCAGGGTAAATAAGGCCATCAACTGGAAAATTGAGTTGCTTTAATTTATTTAATAACTTTATGGAATTTAATTTTACAACAAAATGACGAAAAGCTATTTTTATGGCCAGTTGCACCGACCTCTTTTAAATTTGTATTGCTTCGTTTAATTTTAAACTGACATTTATTGGTTGCACCAACCATTTCTAAATTTAACAGGCGAATAAATAAACCAATAACCTAAAGTTCCATTTTCATCCAGATAAATTTTAAAAGAAAGTTGAAAAGAACATGTCTAACTACCTACAAACAAAATAATTAAATTTAATTTGTCGGAATATTGTTGATTACAAATTGAAATAGCGAAAACAACAGCTGAAGGCATTATGCTTCCTATTTATAAACACTTTACTTAAATAAATAGATAATTCCAGAATAATTATGGACTCGTCATCATGTGTTCATCTGAGTTGAAGAGTTGGTCAGGTTCACAGAGAAATCCATTTTCTGAATTCGATGACGTCGCCTTAACAGTCAGTGTCGAAAAATATTAGTGTTAGTTGGTATAAAAGGAAGGAGAAGGAAACAAATAATTATAATTATAATAATTATTAAAAAACTTCCAGCTTAATGATTAGGAATTCTAATCTTGTTGGATATAGTCTACAGTGAATTTTTGTTGAAAAATTCATGTAAGTTGAACTGAACTAAATATAAATTGCGTATGACAAAGCCCTCACTATGTCACTGATGAGTTCAAGTGAGTAAGCCGAACGAAACGCCAATTTATAGGACTAAAGGCCATAAAAAGCTATTTTGAATCAATAATTCAACAAGTCCAATCCTTAATGCTAAGTCTTCTACTTGGCTGATTTATTTCAGTAGTATATAGAATTTGTATTATAAAACCTTCTTATATAGAAACTATGCCTGGCACAGGGCAAAAAAACTTCCAGCTTAATGATTAGGAATTCTAATCTTGTTGGATATAGTTTACAGTGAATTTTCGTTGAAAAATTCATGTAAGTTGAACTGAACTAAATATAAATTGCGTATGACAAAGCCCTCACTATGTCACTGATGAGTTCAAGTGAGTAAGCCGAACGAAACGCCAATTTATAGGACTAAAGGCCATAAAAAGCTATTTTGAATCAATAATTATTATTATTATTGTATGAAGCTCATAAAATTCTACCCAAAAAATATTAGCTTTTTTCGTAAAAACAACCGATTTTGAGAAAAACGTGCATAAACACAACAAGAGCTTTTTATGTAATGAAATCTTTTCAATACCACCATTGCAGTGTTCTAGAGTTAAATAGGTAATGAGCGGGTATTTGATAATTTTTAATGAACAATAATTGCATTTAAAAGAAATTAAATGCATTAACAATTATGTTTGTATATATGTGTTTTACTACCGTACTGCTGTGTACTGCTGTTTTTTTTCTCGAAGTACTACTTTCTTAAAAAGTGAAACGACAGCCCTGCTCAGTACACCCAAATGTTCCGAAATGGAATTCGTGTACCTACCAAAATTTATTGCCAGAAGTGTATCCCGTGGACAAAATTTATTAAAAATTTGGTTGAAAATACTAGCACATTGCCAATAAGAGTTGGAAGACCTGGATGAAAAAGAGCAAGAATGGCGTGGGATTAACGAAAAATAACGAAAATCTTTTTAATAAATAGACAAAAGTCAAGAAGCATATTGACGCTTTTGATCTGGGAGTCGGAAATCAACATTACAGATAATGACCAGATGATTTTTACCTAACGTTGTTGTTTGAAAGAAAAGTGATTTGCTTGCCACAGGCCATAAAATAAGCTGATTCCTACAAAAACTGTGTGGGAATAGTGGTTTAAGTGGGCTTAAAGACAAACAGCCAGTCTTTGGAAATCCAGTCTTGAAGTGCTTTGCTGATTGAAACCGTTTTTCTTCCACAGTTTTTGTAATAAATTGATTTTTTGCTGGGCGGTGGCAAGCAAGTCCCATTTCTTTCAAAGTCATCGTTGGGTCTTCGTATCGGAAATGTTGATTACCGACTCTTGCTCTTTTTCGTTCAGATTATCCAAATCTTTTAGGCCATGTGCCAGCATTTTCGACCACATCGACAATTATAAAAGTTGAGAAAATGATACATCGTAACTATTCGAAATATGCATCTTTTAAAATACGAGCCCCAGACTCAATTTTTGGTATTCTAA
Source organism: Dasysyrphus tricinctus (assembly GCA_963921185.1). Taxonomy (NCBI): domain Eukaryota; kingdom Metazoa; phylum Arthropoda; class Insecta; order Diptera; family Syrphidae; genus Dasysyrphus; species Dasysyrphus tricinctus. Next base: position 58,212,876 of record OY992530.1, on the reverse strand, counting down.
ACTCTTCATTATTATGGCCTAAGGGCATAATCATGCACGAATTCAAAAATAAACAATTTAACGAGAAAACTACATCTCGCAACCCTTTTCGAGAGACCCGGACAATGCTAAATCACCAAAGAAGCAGCTTCAACAAGTACTGATTTATTACCAGAATGTTAATGGTTTAAGGACTAAGATCAATACGGTCTATAAAAATATTAATAATCTTCCTCACGATGTTATTGTAATAACAGAAACTTGGCTGAATGACACATTCTTAGATTCTGAACTCTTCGACACAAACTATCAAATCTTCAGACGAGATCGACACCATTCAAACGACTTGGACACTGTCGGTGGTGGAATACTGTTAGCAGTGAAGAACTCTTTAATATGCACTTTGGTTGACATTTTTGAATCTTCTGATGTAGAAATAATATGCATTAAAATTAAAATAGAAAATGGTCAACTCTTCATCATCTCCGTTTATATACCTCCAAGATCTACCAAAAATATTTACGAAAACTGTATAAACTGTATTGAAAGCATACACGATCTAATGGAACCAAGTGATGAGCTCTTGATCTTAGGTGACTTTAATCTTTCGAACCTGCAATGGACCAAATCTACAGACTTCAACATTTTATCTCCTGTTAACCCGTCGTGTGCTAATGAGTTCACTATTATTGATGGTTTAGCCTCATGTGGACTTAGTCAATTCAATGGAATTTCTAATCGCTTCGATAAAATACTAGATTTAATCTTTTTCTCTGAAACAATAAACGCTGATACATCTGTAACACATGCCGATATTCTATTATTAGATGAGGACCGGCACCATCCGGCCCTAGATATAATGCTGAATTTAAATATGTGCAATATTCTACCTAGTCCAAATGAAAAACTTGAGTTCAATTTCAAAAAATGCAATTTTGATCAACTTGTTAATTTATTGTGTAATGTTGACTGGGATCAAGTGTTTCTAAATTGTAGTATTGATGATATGTGCTTAAAATTTTATAATGTACTTTTTAATTGCTTTTATGAAACTACTCCATTACGAAAACCTTGCATTAGTACTAAAACACCACCATGGTTTAATAATCAACTAAAAAACTTAAAAAATAAAAGAAACAAGGCATGGTTAAAATATAGTAAATCCAGAGCTGATGAAGACTATAGGACATACTCCGAACTAAAATTTATGTTTACAGACTATTCTAATTTCTTACATTCAGATTACATCGCTAAAACAGAAAATGATCTTAAACGTAACCCAAAGAACTTTTGGAATTTTGTGTCCACCAAAAGAAAATTTGATGACTACCCTAATTCTTTGTCTTTTGAAAACGCGCTACTAGTCACGACTCAGAAGTGATTGCAAATATGTTTGCAAATTTTTTTAAAGATGCATTTGTAGTATCTGGTTCTCACGAACCCTTGGATCCACTACTTTCTAACAACAGTTTTTCACACCTTAACTCAATTAATTTTAGTGTGTGTGAGAATTCAATTATCCAAAGTGTACTTGAGCTAGATGATTGTTTTAGTCCTGGTCCTGATGGTGTACCATCATGTGTATTAAAGAAATGTGTTTCTCAGTTGTGCTATCCTCTACATATTCTTTTCAATGAATCTCTTAAAAGTTCAATCTTCCCTATTCTATGGAAAAGTGCATTTATAACACCTGTTCATAAAAAAGGGTCGAAAAATGACATAACAAATTACCGCCCTATAGCCAAACTTTCTGTTATTCCAAAACTGTTTGAATCCATAATCTGTAATGTATTGTCTTTTAATTGTACATCTATTATTTGTGACAACCAACATGGTTTCGTTAAAAACAAGTCAACTGTAACAAACCTGTTTCATTTTACATCCTTTTGTCTTGATTCCTTTGAAGAGCGAAAACAAGTTGATTGTATCTTTACCGATTTTAGTAAGGCTTTTGATAAATTGTGCCATAAAACTTTGATTAATAAACTGATGGCTTTGGGCTTCAATGAATGTTTCTTAAAGTGGATCTCGTCCTACTTGATGAATAGATGTTATAGTGTGAGATTTCGTAATGAGCACTCTGATCATTTTATAGTCAACTCTGGTGTTCCTCAAGGTAGCCACTTAGGCCCATTATTATTTATTTTATATATAAATGACTTGAATTCAATTATTCAAAATTCCTCTTTTCTTATATATGCCGATGACATTAAAATTTTCAAAAGTGTAACTTCTATAAATGACTGTTTAAAACTCCAAGAAGATCTTTATAGGTTTAGGGAATGGTGCAATTCAAACCGTCTCCTATTGAATATTGATAAATGTAAAACAATGTGTTTTACACGCAAAAAAAATGTGATAACTTTTAATTATATGTTAGATTCTTCTTCTTTATGTAGATTATCTGTTTTTTCTGATCTGGGTATTGTTCTCGACACAAAATTAACTTTTGTCGACCACTATAACTATGTCATTAAAAAAGCCAATAAAATTCTGGGATTCATAAAACGATTCTCTCGTGATTTCAAGGACCCATACGTTCTAAAACTTTTATATGTATCTTTTGTAAGGCCAGTACTTGAATATGGATGCGTGGTATGGGCCCCTTACTACACAGTACACATAAACAGACTTGAAAGTATCCAGAGAAGGTTTATGCGCTTCTGTCTTCGCTTTCTGCCGTGGTCGCATAGACATGCCTTACCTCCTTATTCTCAAAGACTCACGTTAATTAATCTTCCTTTACTCTCAAAACATAGACAATATATACAGCTATGCTTTATTATAAAATTAATCAATGGGTCAATAGTATCTCCATCAGCTCTGTGTCGTTTAAATTTCAGTTATAGTCAGGCAAGCTTAAGAAGACAGTTGCCCTTATGTCCGATCTACAGTAGAACAAATTATGGTGTGAATAGTCCATTAAATCAATTGATTTCAGTCTTCAATAAATATTATTGTGTATTTTCTTCTATAAACGACAATGTTAAAAGTTGTAAATTTAAAGAAACCTTTTTCAATTCATTATTGTAGTTGACTATATTTATTTAAATTGTAATGTAATGTAAAATTAGTTTTGTAAGCTTCTATCGTTAGTTATTTAACGAATAAATAAATAGTAAATAAATAGTCCACATTTTCAATAAATTTTGTCGACTCCTGCCAATAATGCTGTATTCCCCTGAAAATGGTCAGTTCTTGATTACCATGCTTGAATGTCTGCTTTTGTAGCTGATGAAAGGTCTTTTACTCTTTCCATATCTTTTCAAGTATCTTCACTAAAATTTCTCACAAACGTATTGAAAACGGTAGAGTAGCTGCAAATATGGCCCCCCTTTTGTTTTCACGGAATAACTCACAAACTATCACCTGGCACTTGAACTTTTTTTTTTGCAAGCAGTAGCTTCATTCTGTTTGAAACAAAATATAATACTCACAAAAATAAAAGTTGCAATTTTTTTGTAAAAAAAAAATATTTATTTTGGAAGAGCGAAAAAAAGGGATTTTTAAAAGTGTTGGTAATATGGCCCCCGAAGAACATATGAAGTACGATCACATACTTGGTATTTTGTGTAAGGTGCGACGAAAGGTTGAAATGAGAAAAGAAAAAAAATTTATGACAGTGGGGACTATCTCCCCCCGTTTAGACGGGAGGGGCAATTTTCTACTAAAATGCACTTAAAATAGAAACAAATATTAAAAAACAACGGCAACATTTGCATAGTCATGTTATAGCTTCTTTTAAAGCCAAAAATCCAATTTCTAATTTCCTCTTTAAATAAAGTTATTTTTGTAAATAGTTTATGAACATAATACCTGCATGTAAAGGGGGCCATATTAGCTGCATGGCAGTATTTTTATAAAATGGAGCCTGATTTCTACGCTTGCATTTTATTTTCAAGTATTTACCTTAGTTTCATTAACAATTAAGTTATTAATTTGATACTTTTTAAATTTATAATTTATCTATATAACCGTTATCCGTCACATTCAATTTTGTTCAAGATGAAAAAAAGTTTTTTTTTTTTGTTGGCTTCAAGTGGGAATTGTAATGCCACCTAAGCACCTAAAAAGCCAGTATTATCCATATAACTTATATGAGGGGGGATGTTTGTAAAAATTTTGCCTCCCAATAGAATAAGCTTATGACGTAAGAAATAATTGGAGGGCCATGTTACCTAGAGGGGCCACATTACCTACACTTCCTCTAATGTTACCTATGCACAAAAATATATTGAAAATTAAGACAAAAATTCACTTTTTTTGTTAGAAACCTTGTTAAATATGTGTAAAACTAGAACACCAACCTTCCAAAGCTTCGAAAATAAAAATAGATTTCCATAAAAAGAAATGGAGTCCATCTTTAAAAAACTTGTGGTTTTCTTTAAAACTAGTTTTTCCCTTGTACTCATGTAAATAGAAATTTAGTAAAACTAAAATAAAAGTAGCATGTCAAATCCAGTCTTAGAGCTTAATTAAAAAGTATAATTTCTGTGCACTCCACCCCACCACCCCTGAGGTAGGGGTGGACAGAAAAATTGTGATCTCTTTTTAAAGTAGATATATTTCAAAAACTCTACTTTTGTTCTCAATATTCAACTTAATTAATTCTTATTGAAATACCCTTAGCCAAATGTAAAAATCTTTCTTAGCTTTTGAGAAATAAAAAAAAACTATAAACATTATTTTGTTTAATTTCTCAAAAAGTAAGTACCATTTCTACATTAGGTTTTAGGTGTTTGACTAAGAATTGATAAGAGCATTGAACATGAAAATAGCAATTAATTACGGGAAATTTTGAAAGATATCGGCTTGAGAAAAAATCACAATCTTTTCAAAAATGTTGACTTTGAAATTAAATTTTTCAAAAACAACTTGATTTAAAAAACAAATAAAAGAATTGAGATTAGCTTTCAAAACAGCCCCCTGCCTCAGGGGGAGATGGAGTTCCCCAAATTTGTTCTTAGAATATACCTACCCCAGATTCATGCCTTAAAAAAATTGTTGAGGAATTAACGGTCACCTAGTATAGAATCTCATTTGAACGCCTCACTATATTAGGTGAAGTTGAAAATTACCTCGAAAATCTGACAGCAGGAAAAGATTCTAACTACTCACTTTGGAGAGCTATAAAAGTAACAAAAAGACCAAAGCTTCCAGCGCCTCCTATTAAGAAAGGCCAAAATGAATGGGCTAAAAGTGACAAAGAAAAAGCTATGGTATTCGCCGATTACCTGGAGGAAACATTTAAGCCTTTCGATGGACAAGCTCTCAACGAAAATTTTAATATGAATTTTACATCAAATGACAGCTACATAATAAGAAATGCTACACTTGCCGAGTTAAAAAGAGAAATAAAGAAGCTTAAGTCCAATAAAGCTCCAGGTTATGACTTAATCACGGCAGAAATTCTAAAAATGGTCTCTCGTAAAGGTTTGATCAAGCTTCTTTATATAATAAATGCCGCCCTTAGGTAAGAATATGTTCCGAGCCAATGGAAAGTTGCAGAAGTAATAATGGTTTCGAAACCTGGCAAACCATCTCATGAAAAGAAGTCTTACAGTCCGATTTCGCTTCTTCTTATAATATCAAATGTTTTTGAAAGAATACAACTCCTTCGCCAGCAGCCGATAATAGAAGAAAAACAATTAATACCTGAACATCAGTTCGGATTTAGAAGAAAGCATTCGACCATTGATCAAGTGCATAGGATAACTGACGTAATTGAGAGAGCTCTTGAAGAAAAGAAAATCTGTTCGACGGTCTTTTTGGATGTGTCGCAACCATTTGACAAGGTGAGGCACGAAACCCTCAAATTCAAATTAAGACATGTTCTGCCTGAAGGACTTTAAAAAATTCTAAACGAATATCTAGAAAACAGACTTTTTCGTGTAAGACACGGAAATGAATATTCTAATTTCAAAGAAATAGTGGCTGGGGTACCACAAGGTAGTGTTTTAGGTCCAGTTCTGTACCTTCTATTTACACGTGATATACCTCAAACAGTAGACACTACCGTAGCAACGTTTGCTGATGATACTGCAATACTAGCAGTAGGCAAAACGATTAACGAAGATACGATTAAATTACAAAATGCTCTTAATAATGTTAATGAGTGGACAAAAACATGGCGAATAGCGCTCAATGAACAAAAGTGTCAGTCCACGTGGACTTTACGTATAAAAAAATAAATAGATTGCCCGTCTTTCTTAATACCGGTCGTGTACCATTTGCGAATGAGGAAAAATATCTGGGAATGACTCTAGACGCGAAATTAAAATGGAAGCCGCACGTAAAAAAGGAATGCAGGCAGGTACTTAAACCTGTCTGGACTTATGGTATACAACTCTGGGGTTGTACCTGCGATACAAATTTAAATAACTTACAAACGTTTGAAAATAAATTGCTTAGGTCATTTGCAAATGCACCATGGTATATAAGAAACGAAGATCTTCACAGGGATCTCGGGATTCCTACGGTTCGAGACGAAATTAAGAGTTTCGCCCGAAAACATAGAAATCGGCTACTAGATCACGCTAATCCAACGATTACTGACATTCTTGACGAGTCGAATTTAGTACGCCGTCTGCAAAGAAAAAAACCTTCCGACTTGGTGCGATGAACACAAAACCACTTTAAAATCGCGGAATAAGCAGAAACTTTCACCGGAAAGTTACCTGCAACACGTTACTTAACTTCGTTAAAAATAAATTGCTAGATAAGTTTCAACTTAGTCGCAATCGGGACGTGGAGGTGGTTTTAGTGTAGTAAGAATCTCACACTTCTATGAGCACGCGTTTTCCGGCCCTCATAGAGCCTGATGCAGGCTTTGCACCTACCCACGGAAAAAGAAAAAAAAACTATATTAAATGGAAGGGAACAAAACGATAGGTAGATATATCACAATTAAGAGGTATTCGATTTATCGAAGTTCGTTATAACGACTATGACTATAATCTGTCCAGCAAAAATTGTCAGTACAGGGCTTATGGGAGAGCTTTTTTCAAAACAGTGGTGCCTGTGTATACCATCACAAAACTAAAATAACAAATGTGCCACTGAAAAAGATACTAAGCCACTGATAAACACACAGGAATTGTTGTTGTAATTCTTTGAAACATTTTCTACACTACAGACTACAACATGACCGTTGTCTTTCAATGCCAAAAGCATTCTCAAATCTGATTGTATACTCGCTTTCGCTTCTACCTTCGCTGTTTAAAATAAAATTAACAACAGAGTCGCAACAATACAACAGAGCTTTTTCAGTGGTTTTTAAGTAAGAACTTTCAGTTTTGAAGCTTTTGAGAACAAAATTTATAAGGGTGAGAGCCAACAGTGTTGTCGTTTTGATTGTCTTCTTACTATTTGTTTGTATTTCTGAATACACCTATAAAATGCTGTAAAAATTTGTACAATTTTAGTCTTTAAGAAAAAAAAAAAGTTATAAGAAGGTTTTATAATACAAATTCTATATACTACTGAAATAAATCAGCCAAGTAGAAGACTTAGCATTAAGGATTGGACTTGTTGAATTATTGATTCAAAATAGCTTTTTATGGCCTTTAGTCCTACAAATTGGCGTTTCGTTCGGCTTACTCACTTGAACTCATCAGTGACATAGTGAGGGCTTTGTCAGACGCAATTTGTTTTAAGTTCAGTTCAACTTACATGAATTTTTCAACGAAAATCCACTGTAAACTATATCCAACAAGATTAGAATTCCTAATCATTAAGCTGGAAGTTTTTTTGCCCGGGGACTAAAGGCCATAAAAAGCTATTTTGAATCAATAATTCAACAAATCCAATCCTTAATGCTAAGTCTTCTACTTGACTGATTTATTTCAGTGGTACATAGAATTTGTATTATAAAACCTTCTTATATAGAAACTATGCCTGGCCCAGGGCAAAAAAACTTCCAGCTTAATGATTAGGAATTCTAATCTTGTTGGATATAGTTTACAGTGGATTTTCGTTGAAAAATTCATGTAAGTTGAACTGAACTTAAAACAAATTGCGTCTGACAAAGCCCTCACTATGTCACTGATGAGTTCAAGTGAGTAAGCCGAACGAAACGTCAATTTGTAGGACTAAAGGCCATAAAAAGCTTTTTTGAATCAAAAAAAAAAGTTATTTGTGCTAAGTTTTGAAACGTTCACAAAGCGTTACGTGAACAAATTCATTTAAAAGGGTGTGGTGTGGGAAAAAAAGGCAAATTGATCTTTTTTTAAATATGTTTGAAGTGGTATCCATGGTAACCATATGCACATTGTTCTTCGATTTGTCAAGCCAATGCAACCAGACTGTACTGACAATTTTTGTTGGATAGAGTATAGACCATATTACTATTTGAAAGTGAATTCCTAGTCCATTTTGTGTTTCATTTTATGTAGTATAAACAAAAAATGACAATCTTAGCCTAATGCTTATAATTACTGCCTTGGACGCATTCATTGATTTCTTTCACATGTCAGGAGGTATGATATTCAAATTCAATCAATGCTTTATATATCTACCCCGAGTCCGTGTCAAAAAAAATATTCTCTCGTTAAAAGAAGATGACAGAAAACATTAAAAAATATTATTTTATGTGTCCGCTGACGACGAAGAGTTCTAAACCTAACATTTAACTGTCAATTTTGTATGAATAAATTCGAATAGAGCTTCAGTAGAACACTTCGGAGGATCGGAGCTATAAAATCATTTTATTTTGTGGTATATAGTAAGTACTCATGTTAAATCCACATTTCCAAAACCATTTCTTAAGGGTTCTTGCACTTTACTGAATATATTATTGTAAATAAAAATTCTCCAAAGAAGCACATTTTTGAAGAGTATATTCTCATATTAACACTTTACTTCATAGTTTTTTGCAACCCTTAAGCTTTTTTTCCCTCTGGTGTAAAATATAAAAAATAATGTCAGCAGAATATTTTTATTCCATTTCAGAGATTTTTTTTTTTTGCATAACACAATCTTGTCATCTTGTGTCAGACGTCAGTCTTACTTAATTAAAAAAGAAATGTTCAAGAAGTTGAATATCCGACAAGTATTCCAAGAAGATTCCCTGTCTTGATTTAAATTCCTTTTATAAACATTAATAGTTGGAAAAGGAAATGAAAGAAAATATGAGAATCACAGCATAGAAAATACAACAAAAATAAAAAAAACAACCATTTATTTATGAAGGTTCTGGAGATCTTTTATTTAGAAAAAAAAACTTTCAACAAGGACATGACGGCTGCAACCCTTTCAGCAAGCTTATAGCAAAAGTCAATACTCATTTCCGTTTTCCATTTCCGCATTATTATTATTATTATTTTTTTTCTTTTTTTTTTAAATCAAACGATAGAAAAATATGGGGGGGAAATAGAGTGGATGAAATGAGAACCACACTCAGCCATGGATTTGAAATCCTTTTATTCATTCGCACATTGTTAACACAAATTATCACTATGCTGTAATTGAAAAATGAAAAGGGGGAAATGGATAGTAGGTATTGAAATGAAATGAAAAAAGAATCTGAAAATAAGTTGACTTTTAACCTTTTTTTCAATATGATGGGGTATTGAATAATTTTAAGCTTTATAAATGCTTTTTTTCTGTTTGTTAAGGTTTCATTTACATTTATAAACCTTTTTTACGTTTTTGATTGCAAACGTTTTCCAAAGACCATGAATTAACATTCATACGCCAGAGCAATTTTTTGGCACCTCATTTTTGGGAAATGTTGTGATAATTTCGAATTTGTAGTTCAATGTTTTCTATGAATTTTAGGGTTACCAAATCAATTTTCACAAATCACCCAAAATTACATAGAAAACATCGCATGACAAAATTGACTTTTTTACAACTAATTAAAGACTAATTAATGGCAAATTATCAATGAATAAAATATTATGTTTTGGAAGTTTCACCACTTTTCAAAAAAAGCATAGAAAACATAGAACGAACCATTCAAAATTATCACAAACAAATAACGGCTAGTTTATGGTAAATCATTATGCCATAAAGCATCTGGTATAAACAGTTTCTACCCCATTTTCAGGTAGTATTTTGCCAACTTGATGGCAAGCTTCCAAAGAACCCAAAAAACATAGAAAATATTTCACGACAAATTCAAAATTGTCACAACTAATTGAATTCTAGTTAGTGGCAAACTAAAACTATTAAGCAATAAACAATTTGGTATTAGCAGTTTTAATCCCTTTTTAAGGTGGTCCTTTGCTAACTTGATATGAAGCTAACGAATAAAACATAGAAAACATAGCACGATTGAATTCATCACAACTAATTTATGACTAATTAACGTCAAATTATTATGCCGTAAGATAGAAAACATTGAACGACAAATTTGAAATTATTGTCACAACTAATTAACGACTAATTAACGGCAAAATATCCACCTACCCATTTTTCGATTTGTAAAAGTTGCTTTGCTAACTTATTGACACTCGCAGAAAAAAATCACCCAAAAATACATAGAAAACATCGCACTACAAAATTGAATTTATCACAACTAATTAATGGCAAATTATTTTTACCACATAGAACGACAAATTCGAAATTTTCACAACTAATCAACGACAAATTATCCACCTACCCATTTTTCAATCCGTGAGAGTTGCTTTGCTAACTTGATATCAAGGTAGGAAAGCACCCAAAAAAACATAGAAAACATTGCACGATCAAATTGAATTTTTCAAAACTAATTAAGACTAATTAATGGCAAATTATGAAACCATAAACCATCAGGTATAAGAAGTTTTTACAGATTTTCGCACCCAAAAAATCATAGAAAATATTGAACGACAAATTCGAAATTATCACAATAAATAATTAACGACTAATTAACGGCAGATTATCCACCAGCTAATTTTTCGATTCGCGCCCTGAAAATTCGTATGTCACGGCATCTGTTCACATATTCTATATCATCCAATTCTGGGACAAAAGAAATTGTTTATCAATAGATAGACGTCTCCGCTGACTGAAGTGATGGAATTGACTGACTTGGGTTTCTGCTCACTTTAGGGGCAACAACGATGTTTTGGGCAGATCCTGGATTTTGTTGACGAATATGTTGGCTAGTTGTGCACTGAACCAGTCAACTTGAATTCTACTACCAATCGTTTAAAAGTCAACTGGGAAAGAAGAAGAATTGACCACGTCATCCGTAAAATGTTTACGAATATTTGCTTCAAGAGAAGACCAACTTTGATAATAAGGTTCTTTGCATTTGGACGTGTTGCCCAATCGTGTAAATTGCCATTACGATTTTGCATCAGCGGATGAATAATAAATACCAAATTTGACGGTCGCCATCAACCCGTCCCCAGTGAAAAACCCTTAAGTTTAAATAATATCACGTTGAATAATTTAACAATTTTTTTTTTGTTATAAACAAAAGTCAAAGACCTAGTTGTTAGTATTTTTGCCATTTTTTACAATTCATTAATCAGTTTCTAACCATTATATAATGAAATTATATTCCATACATTTTAAGGTCTTTTCAAGTTACAGCTTTGAAAGACGAGAGTAAATTGAAATCATCAAATTTTTTTTTTTTGTTATAAACCCATAACGTAGTACCTCGTGGCATGATGGTTAGTGCGTAGGACTGTCATGCCGAAGGTGTGGGTTCGATTCCCAGCCGTGCCACCTAAAAACAGAAATGTTTTATCCGAGGTACTGCCTCTTGCGAGGAACTGACAAATCCTCCAAGAGTATACTTGTCAAGAAAAAGTGCTTCTCATCTAGCCGTTCGGACTCGGCATAAAATTGTAGGTCCCCTCCATTCCTGCCAACAACACGCACACAGGAATGGTTGAGAGTTGTAAGCCACTAGGCATAGGCCCTGGTTCTCCGCGAGCTGTTGCGCCACGGCCACCCATAACTTATTTCTTATTAACAAACATTACCATCTTAACTTGAAAGAAACCAAATCAATATACCTTACTATTCGTATTTAATTGTATGTGTAACTTTTGTAAGTAATTATTGAACACTTCTTGCGCTTTCTCTGACAATGTAGCTTATTGGTAACAATGCAAAGGATATTGATGTTGAGTCATGAATGAGGTAGTTATGCAAAGTTGAGTGTATTTTATAGCAGCAATGTGCATGTGAATGTGCATGCTCTCTGTGGATTGGCTTACATAAATCTCATACCCAACCAACAACTATCATAACGTCCTTCTCATGCCCGAAGCATGACAGGGCAAAATTGAAAATTTTCCAACTTCACGTTTGAATGTCCTACTAGCTTAGCTAGATGACAGTAAAGTTTTCATTCCCCTAATGGCCTAGCCGATATTTAAAATTATTATTATTTTCTTCGATATCCGTATTCAATACTGGGATGACGTGGAAAGTGGAATACCAAGAGAGTTTTATCAAACCAACCAATCACATCAAAAAAAAAAATTGCACATTCATGCTTCTTGCATAAAGGGTTAATGTGGTGCATGTGAATCTGTTCGGAAGTTTAGGTTAATTTGGGTGACATAGTTCAGAACAGCCATAGGTATTGGCATTTTTTTTGTAAGTTTTAAATATAACAAAGCATCTCGAAGCTACTCAAATGTTAATTTGTTGCTTAAACATTTAAGCTGCAGCGGTTTTTAAATATTTAAGTCTCTGAGGAGAGCATCGAGTAGAGCTTGAGCTATCGGAGTTATATCTGAGCAGAGTATGATCAGAGCTCTCTGATATAATTTTCAAACACATCTAAGCACGGAACTGTCATACGATTGCGATGCGTTCAACGCACCAAAATAAAGTGCTGACTTTATAATCTTATCTAACAGCTGGCCAATCAAAAGCTGGAAAAATTCAAAAATGTGAACTGAAATTGATGTGTAGAACGCGCCCATTAGAAATGAGCTATTTCATAGAACATACTCCGAGCTATGCAGCTCTGATTTACAAAAGAAACACAAGTTGAGCGCTCTGTGTGCTCTGTGCTAAAAAAGAAATACAGTTCAGTGCTATGCTCGAAGCAAAAAAAAACGCCTTTTGACGTACGTTTATCCATCTCCACTTTTCGAACTCTCTAGAATTGGCATCCAGCATGTTAAGACAGATGCCATGTGCGTGAAGTTAGCAGCGCAATTTTCGATTTTCAAAAAAAGGTTGTGATATAATGTACCCAACTACTGGTGCTGCCATGTGCCGAAGTTAAAAAAACTCATTCTAAGGGTATGAGTTTTAGAGGGTACCTACCCATGTATTTAGCGTGATGTCAGAACCACCATTTTTGGTTTTCAAAGAAAAGGTTGCGCTGTAATGTGCCTTAGGTAAAAACAAAAAAATTCGCGAATTTGCAAATTTTGTGAATGAATTTTTTTTTTATTTCGCAATTTCTTAAAAATAAAAGTAATGCTGTTGTTTGATCAGTTTGTGCTGCTACACGCTGAAGAGACCTTAAGGCCAAAAACTAATTTATAATTTTTTTTTAAGTTTTTGAATTTTTCTTTAAAAATAAATTATACTATATTGTGCTCATATTCCGAAGAGATAAGAAAACTCTAGTATTTTCAACTTTTACCTCCAAAAACCTATTTTGCAAGGCACGAAGTTAGCACAGCCATTTTTGATTTTCAAAAAAAAAAGTTGTGCTGTATTGTGCAACTTGTGCTGCCTTGTGCCGTAAATATTTTTTAAAAATCGCAAATTCGCAAATCTTACGGATAATTTTTTTTTCATATTTTGTAATTTTGTAAAAAATGAAAGTTATGCTGTTTTGTGGTCAATTTGTGCTGCCATATTCCGAAGAGATTAAAAAAAATGCATATTTGCAGAAAAGAAGTGTGAAGTTGGCACCGCCATTTTTTACAAAATTGCAAAATTTGAAAAATTTTCATATGTAAAATTTGCGAACTTTTCAAAAATATTTACGGTGCAAGGCAGCAGAATATAGCACAAGTTTTTTTTTCGTGAAAATCGAAAATGGTGGTGCTAACTTCACGCTTCGCAAAACTGTTTTTTTTTTTTTTTGTCGTACAATTTACAAAAGCGATTTCCTTATCTCTTCGGAATATGGTAGCACAGACTGAGCACAAATCAGCATAAATTTTATTTTATACAAAATTGAAAGATGTTCATCCGTAATATTTTCAAAATTGTAATTTTTTTTAAATATTTAATGCACAAGTTAAGAACAATACAGCACAACTTTATATTTTTTTGAAGATCGAAAATGGCGGTTCTAACGTCACTCTTAGAAAATGGGTACTTTCTAAAAACCATAACCTTAGTACGATTTATTTTCTAATGCGGCACATGGCAAACAAGGTTGGCACATTTAAGCAAATCCTTTTTTTTTTGAACATCAAAAATGGCGGTGCCAACTTGACGTACATGAGATGTCTGTGTCTCTATGTACCTACGTTCGAACATTCTTGTACCTCTTACTGTTCATGATATCTCAAGAACGAATAAAGATATCTAATAAGGAATTAAAAAAAAATATAAGAACAGATCTATGTACTTAAAGTTTGTTTTTATAAAAAAAAATTGCTGAAAATTGTTGAAAAAAGCTTTTCGGCTCAAAACAATGATATTGGTCTTGGCCAAATGTTATTCTACACCCAAGTTCATGATTGATAGGATTTGAAAAAAAATCAATCAAAAGATTTTTTTTAAGCAAGAAAATTACAAGAAACGATACCAAAAATGGCGTTAGGTCTTATCGCCCAAAACCATAACGCCCAAATTATAAAATGTCATAAGGCCCAAATGATTCCTGAACAATTCGTTGTTGTATTTTTGTCTTGAATTTGGGGTATGTGACGCGGGTGCTTCGCGTGCGTGGCGCGCAACTGTCGTGGGGCGGATGCGGCTCGCGCTTGAGGTGGTTGTGCGCCCGCATGCGCTGTGATCCGCGCACGCCCCGCGCCATCCTACATCAGCCGGTGCGTTCGTTGTTCCTATTTTATATTAATTTATCGTTGTTTCTTACTTATCAGAATACTCCTGGAAGTTTGTTATTTTTCAAAAATGCATCGAAGCCTGGAAGGCTAGGATCTAAAATCGAAACGTCACAACGCCCAAAATATATATCACAACACGCTAAAGTAATGCTATAATGCCTTAGAGACAGCAAACAGCATTGTGTTTGTGTTTTTGAAGCAATAAATTCTACACGGTTTTTCATTCCCCACTGAACAATGCTGTCAAGATCAGAATTTAATGAGCTTATCATACGCTGCCGTTGAAGTTCCAAATACATACAAAGGAGAAGGATGTAAATCAAGAAACGAATATGAAAAGCTGAGGGTGCTGTCATCAACAAAAAAATTTAATGGATTAAAAGTTTCAGACAAGTGATCATTAATGAAAATGAGAAAGAGAGTTGGAGACAAAAAACTGCGCCCTGGGGCACACCAGCATTTATTTAATGAATATCAGACTTGAAACCATCCAATACAACTTTTATTGAACGGTCCAAAAGGTTATTTCTAATCCAACGAAGAAGGGATTTATCAATACCAAATTCACGTATTTTCGATAAGAGAGCTTGGTGCCAAACTCTATCAAACGCTTTTGAAATATCAAGTGCAACAATCTTACTTTCTCCAAAATGATATAAGGATTTGTTCCACTGCTCGGTGAGATATAAAATCAGATCAGCAGTGGACTTATTGCTATGAAAGCCATACTGCCGGTCATTAAGAAGCTCCCGTTCTTCAAGATATTTATTGAGCTGATAATTATTAATTAGCGTTTCCA
Source organism: Dasysyrphus tricinctus (assembly GCA_963921185.1). Lineage (NCBI taxonomy): Eukaryota > Metazoa > Arthropoda > Insecta > Diptera > Syrphidae > Dasysyrphus > Dasysyrphus tricinctus. The sequence goes on along the minus strand of OY992530.1, from coordinate 58,197,165 downwards.
TGACCTTAGAAGAAAGGAACTTAAGCGCAATTGGTCGATAGTTAGAGGGAGACGAGACCTTTTTTATGGACTGTCTGGACAAATGCTATTTTCCATCCACTCTGAAAGAGACCAGTAGAGTAGGACAGATGGAAAAGCTCAGGCAGCTTTAGGAAGCTTTGAAGAACACCTCTTCAGATCAATGGGAGGGATACTATCCGGGCCAGTGGATTTGTGTACATCAAGATCTCTTAGAACTGTAACTTCTGCACGAGATGAAAGAAGATTTGTTCCCCCAACTGAGAAAATTGCTTCGCATTTCAGACATTATAGTGTTATTTGTTTCTATAGCGCTCCTATTACCCCTCTGACGGGAATTTAATACCTTATTGGAGCATTACTGATTCCATAAATATTTTCTGGTGCAAATTATATCAGCTTGATAGAAGCAATGTATCAATGTTTCTTTAATTTCTCTATTATGATCTTATGAAATGACGACGGAGCTTTCGCTTCTATAATCATCCTGTAAAATTATTATACAATCTCTTTGTTAGTTTCTGTTACTTACTAAGTGCAGCCGCAAACCATTTCTGCTGTACTAGTGAAAACACAAACAACTTCTGGTATACTAAAGAGTAAGGCCACAAACCAGTAGTGTGGAGAAAGTGCATAAGTTTTTTTTTCATCGTAAATATATTCTACTATGACCGAGCGGCTAGCGTGGTGGACTTTCCGTGCGAGAGGTCCATGGTTTGAATCCCACAGAAACCTTGAAATTTGTATTGCTTTAATAATATCTTTTAAAAATAGAAACGAATAACACTTAAAAATCAGAATTAGAGGATTCTATTAGTAACAAAACGAAACACGTCTTAACAATTCAGGCAACACACTCAGACTACCCATAAACTTATTGTAATCGTCCTTATTCTAGTCCGGCATGTATGGTCGTCCCTCTCTTTCCAAACACATATATTTAGGACAGAGTACTGCTAAGTTATTTATTGTTACAATCTAATAAATTCTAAGATCGCATTTCAGATAAAACTTTCAAATAAAATATCAGAAAATAAATAAAATAAAAAACAAACACAAATAAATATAAATAAATAAATATAAATCAATAGTGAAATATTTTTTTTTTAATTTTTCCACTTTCTTCTCTAAGACCTCTAAATTGAGTCCAGTAAGTGTTTTTCGGGGCAACTGAATTTACTCCATAAAGGTCCAATAAGAGCTTAAAAAGTGCGTCGTTTTAACTCTACGGATCATTAATGCTTATATGATTGCAAGAAATGATTATGAGAAGCTTCTTTGGATGATTATAGGGGCAAAATTTTTAGTTGGGCGATAAAATCATTAAAGCTCTCAAGTTCAGGTGGAATCATGATACTCTCTGGCAGCAACGAATTAACAGCAAACTATGCTGCAAACAAATTGGCTTTTTCTAGTGAGCTGACAGCAGGAGTATCGTTGAAGACCAGCACTGGAACCGAAGACGAGGTAGAATTACGTACGTTTTTTTACAAGTAGCCAAAAATGTTTACTGCCTTTGGGACAATATAGTATTTTTTGCCTTAATTTTTGATCATGCAAAAATTTGGTTCGACGAATATGAATGTTACAAGTCTTTCTAGATTGTTTGTGCTTATTCCGGTTTTCCTCAGTGGGGTTGGCTTTATATCTTCGGAAACTTACTTCTCTAACACTGTTAGGTTCTTTACATCAGCCCAAATCGAACCATGAATTCCCTTTCGGTTTGATGGATTTTATCCTCTTCAGAATGAAATTTCTCATACCGTGAAGAATTTAATTTGTAATCATATCTGCACTGGAATCAACTTTAGTACCGAGGAAGCATAGTGGCCACTTAAAGTTCATGAAACAAATTAATGAGACCGTCCCAGTTGGCTTTCTCGTATTGCCAAACTCATGGGCGTTATTTCTCTAACTGGATTATTTTGGCAAGAGAAATTAGCTGATATGACACACCCAATGGTCCGATGTGCCTAGAGGCGATATTTCGCTAATAGTGTATTTATCAGGGTCAGAGGTTAGAAACTAGTCTAAATTGTTGGCGGATTGGCCTGCAATGCCAGGGATATGAGTTGACTCGTCAAAAAGCTCAGCAATGACCTCAACATACCTTCCTTCAAGTGTTGTCTGGCCAGAAAAGTGAAGCCACGGAGAATTGTGTACATTGAAATCGCCCGCAATGACGATTTCCGTGTGAGGATAATGGGTGATTTCAGAACAGACAATGGCACTAGCTTCGAAATAATTTAAGAATTTCAAACATGTTTTTCGGTTGAGGAAAAAATATCATCAAAGTCATTAGAGTCCTTTCCGATAAAACAAGCAGAATGGGAGTGTCAGTGCGTGGTATATCCTAAAACCACCTTTTCACTCTGAATAGAACAAACTGTGAAAATTTCATCACAATTGTTAGAGCTATTCCCGATAAACCAATTTTAAGAATTGTTTTCTTGTTATAATTTAAAAATTATATTAAAAAATCCTTTTTTGCCGATACCTACCAAACGATTCTAACCTTCACCGACAACGATAAAAACTAATTTTAAAGCAAATTGCATCATAATCTTCCTTATAACAAACTTTTAATCCTAATCCCCTTTAACATTAAAGCTTCATTACAAAGAAATTTCATTGTATGCCCATAATATGTGTTCACCAGTCACCATATCAATAATTTACCCAAAAAAACTCTTCGAAGCTATCCAACGTAGTATGATAATTATTATGACTATCATTTGCCTCCATCTGATGCTTCTTTGCAGCTCATTAATCTCCAGTCTTTTTATAAATCACAACAACAAAGATAACGAAAATAATTATTTTAACCCAAATATTAGGTGTCTGCAACTTAGTTTTCAGCCATGCCATTAATTCCAATTAAGTATTACCACAATTTAAAATCCTATACTGGTACTTTAAAATTTCAAAGGATATTCCATCAGCCTCTATTATACTTCATCAACAAAATCATTATCATAAGCTTTTCCATCATCAAAATTATGCACCCAAGGTCCGAGACATGCTGTGCGTGCTAGTTTTGACTTTAATCCATCTATGTGACATCATTTCAGAAACATGATACCATCAAAGTTCTATATTGAAATTCAAGATCCTCCTACTACTACAACTACTTGACATATTCAAGATAATTTTCAAGGATAAATGGAACTATTTTCAATCTATGAACTACTATTCTTATACATATATATGCATAGCATCTTACACTGTACATGTAGTTATACACATATTCATTCACATTCTTCTTTAGAATTGATTTTTTTCCTTCATAATATCCATCTTAAGAAATTTCAATATATTAGAGACCTTCAAAGAAGACCTAGACACTTGGAAATAAAAAGCATTATTTTTTAGATTGTGTGTAAGGCATCTTTGGTCTGATTGATTAGGGCAATTAAGATAGGAATATTATTAAAATCCAACGCAAGGATTTGAGGTTTAAGTAAGATTTCTCGGTGCGTTCAATGATGAATAAAATTGAAGTCATTCGATAAGGAAAGATGTTTGAGGATTATTCCGTCAAATGAAAATATTTGATTCAAAAGAAATCATTCACCGGCATTTAATAGGGATCGTTTGTCGGTTTAGTCTTATTGTTGAGTATATTCTCCAAACAAATTCAACTCTTTCATAATCCTTAAGTATACAAAAACCAAGTCTTTAAAGAGTAGATATAGTCTGACAATCACAATAGATAATTGAATTTATAAACATTAAAAAATACAACCAACATCTTGATATGCATAATGTATTGTTAATTTTGATTATAAGGGTATTTAATGGTCAATATTATGAACATTTTTTAAAAAATTATTAGTGAATGAGTTTAATTTTCTGGCCACAATGACACTAACAAAATTTTTCAATGACGTATCCTTCGCGAGACATTAGTTAAAAGTGGTTTTCAAAATGGCAGTTGGATTAAAACATTAAGGGCCCCCCAATTTGTGTCAATACTCAGACATGACCTATGTGCGTAGTAAGTTCACTCAGCCAAACGTGGTTCTAATATTCAATTGCAACTGATATTCGGAAATACTTTGCTAAAAATGTCTTCCTTAAATGATCTAAAGTCTTAAAAATTCGGCAAGAACGAAATCATTCTAGTTGCTGCATCAACCATAATTCGGTCATTTCCAACAGCCAATAGATGTGGTAAGGTAGAAGTGGCTGTCCTCTACCGATGAAGCTGAGGAGTCTAACAAGGAGAAGTTTTACGACTGCCTGGACGGAGCCTACGGAGCGTGCACAGAGTACGATGTCAAATTCATGCTCGGAGACTTCAATGCTAAAGTCGGAAAGGAAAACATCTTTGGTTGGGAAGCACAGCCTCCAGGGAGCGACAACAGATAACGGCTTCCGACTAATCGACTCTGCTGCAGCTCGTAATATGGTGGTAAGTAGGACTAGGTTCCCCAGGCGAAGGATACACACAACAACCTGGCGATCTCTAGATGGTCGAACCGCCAACCAAATCGATCACTTGCTAATTGGTGCAAGATATGCATCGAACATCTTGGACGTGCGAACTTTCCGAGGCGCAAACGTGGACCCTGACCACTTTCTTGTTGTGACAAAGTTCAGAGCCCGACTGTCCAACGAAAAGAAAACGAAGACCGCCCAAAGGAAGAAATTCAACATTGCATGCCTTAGCACATCTGAGAAAGCCAGAGACTATTGTGAGCAATTGACCAGGAAACTCTTTGCCGTACACCTAGCCACAATCGTCAACAACCAGTGGAATCAGTATCGCGACATAGCGACATCATTAAGGAGGCAGCCGAGACCACCATAGGCTATCAACCGACCAGAAAAAAGAACCCGTGCTATGACGATAAATAAGCGATATTGAAGCAGGAGACGGAAAATGCACGAATGCAAATGCTGCAACGGAAAACAAGAGTAGCAAGAGAGGAGTACCGTGAAAAGAGAAGGAAAGGGAAAAAACCCTGCGCAGAAAGAAAAGAGCATCTGCAGCCTCTCAGCTCAAGAATCTCGAAAAGTCTAGCATCGCCACCAACACCCGCCGGTTCTACAAAACAGCCAAGCAACTGGCATCTGGTTAAAGGACTGGCACGCAAGCTCTTCGAAGAACTACAGAGGCATATCCCTGCTTAATATTGCCTACAAGATCCTATCCAACGAACTATGTGAGCATCTTAAACCTTTCTGCAACACTATGATCGGCACGCACCAGTGAGGCTTCAGGCCAGGCAGATCAAAGATAGACCAAATCTTCATATTGAGGCAAATTCTGGAAAAGACCAACGAATTTCAAGTCGAGATCCACCACATATTCATCGTCTTCAAAGCCGCATATGATAGCAGAAGTCGCCAAGAGTTTCTATTGGTGATGTCGGAACTCGGGATCCCGAAAAAACAGATCCAGCTATGCCGCTTGACGTTACAAAATACGTGGTGCAACGTGCAAATGGGTAACAGCTCATCCGAGTTATTCCAGGCGTTTACAGGGCTCAGGCAAGGAGATGCGCTATCATGTGATTTCTTCAACCTAGTCCTGGAGCAGATAGTGCGCAAGAGTGGTGTTAACATGGAAGGCACTATCTTCAACAGGTCTTCTCAACTGCTTGGCTTTGCGGACGACATCGACATCATCGGCCGCTCCAAGGGAGCTGTACTTGAGGCATTCACAGCTATTGATGAACAGGTGAAACGCGTTGGTCTTGAAGTGAATGAGGACAAAACAAAGTATATGCTATCAACAAACAAAGCCTCATCTGTCCATCGCCTTACACAAAACGTCACTGTTGGTAGCAGTAATTTCGAGGTAATCAAGGAGTTCACCTACCTCGGCACAAACATCAATTCCACGAACGACACCATAGTGAAAATTCGACAAAGAATTACCCTAGCGAACCGCTGCTACTTCGTTTAGGCCATACAAATGGGTTCAAAACTTCTTTCTCGAAAGACATAGTGCACGCTATACAAAACATTAATTTTACCAGTTCTACTCTACAGCGCCGAGTGATGGACGATAAGTAAAAAAAGGGAATTGATACTGGGCACTTTCGAGACAAAAATTTTTCGGCGGATATTTGGTCCTATATGCGAAGAGTGCGATTGGAGGAGAAGATTCAACCGTGAATTGTACGAGTTGTACCAAGATGTGGATGTAGTCCAAAGGGCCAAAACACGTCGACTACACTAGCTCAGCCACATCGAGTCAATGGACAACAACGCTCCAGCCAAGAAAATCTTTGAATCCCAGCCCCCAGGTTCGAGATGACCAAAAGCCCGAACCTCCGCTATAGGGACCAGGCGGTCACAGACGCAAGAGCACTTTCTCTCGACGACTGGAGGGAGCGTGCAAGGGACCGAAACCGATGGAAGACCGCAATATCTCAGGCGAAGACCCTTCATGGAACGGGAGCCGGATGAGTATGTTAGTAAGAAGTGGCTGTCAGTTATTAATACTGAAGCACTTAGACCGGAGTTGGCCCGATGCCATACCACATGAATATTGAAAACCTTCCTTAATTTTAAAATCACTTAGAGCTCCTGACGAAGCGTGTGAGACTATTAATGTCTGTGTTTGCCAGATCACAAGGATCGTGTATCGATGTTGTCCCACCTAATGTTTATTTTCTCCAAAGCACCTTGCTTCAGCGAAAGCTTAGACGTAGCGATGTCATAATGTTCCACTTCGGCTTTACCTGGAATGTCACAATGGGGTGGCACTCAACAAAGCTGAATATTAAACTGTTGCACCATCTGCACCAGAGATGCTCGACAGTTAAAGGCTGTTCTACTAGAGTTTGTCGAGACAGAGTCCAGGGATTTAATAGAAGCTTGACGATCAAAGAAGATGCGGATATCCGAGGTTGATATCACGTTTTCTTTGAACCAAAATCAGCGTTGCCATAAAGTGCCCGATCGGGCCATTTTGCCCTTCAGTTTGAGTGTACGCCCTTTGGCCCTGGCCAACCAGAAATGGCCCGCAAATTAAGATTTCCTGTTTTCATACGAAAATATTTTGAATAGGAGAATTAAATAAATGATAGGTAAAAAGCTCAAAAGTATAGCTGAATTGGGAGGTAAGTCGATCTTTTTTTCAAATCTTCTCGAAAGCAGTTAACAATTATTATAAAACTTCGTCAGTTTTTGCTTCACTGAATATTAATTTCATTCAAACAATTTTTTTGACAGAATGTGGCCCGGACTTTTTGAAAATGGCCTCCAAAAAGGCCCTCAATCTTTTTTTCATCGTGGCAACGCTGACCAAGATAGTACTTCTTGCATCGCTAGAAGTTCCACCTGGAATAAACTACAGTGATTAGGAAGACGGAATGAGAGACTTAAATTTAGTTTATCAGGGTACACACTTCCACCAAGCCCATCTTTGGTCTTCGATCCGTTGGTGAAGAAGTGAATTGATTGATCTTCTAAGAATTCTACATCCTCCCAGGTGGATCTAAAAGGTTTTATCGAAATTCAATAGTGGATTGTGTGGTCAGTGTTAATTGGAAGTGATCCGAATGAATTCATAATAACGGAGTGACCAATCTCATTATTGATCCACTGTGAAGAGGCTTTGAGGCAAATAGCTGTGCTCACAGGCGTTTGTTTGCTAAAAATATCGAGAGGTGTCAGATGGAGTAGAGTGTCTAGTACAGTGGAAGGAGTCGATCGAAGTGCTCAACTTATACATAGACATGCTGTTCTTTGAACTTTGCTTAGTTTGTCGCGATGTATGGCTTTATCCAAGGCAGTCCATCATACTGCCCAGCCGTAAGTTAGAATCGGTCTAATTACCGAAGTGTATAGCCAGTGAGTAATGCGTGGTTGGAGGCCCCATTTACTACCAATGGCTTTTTTGCAAGATAAAAGTGCAAGTATTTAGCTTCGTCTGAGAATTTTAGAGGAACACCTTTAATAGAAGGGAGGTCTATTTGCGGAACTTTGTATTTCCTGGAGAAGAGGACAAGAACTGTTTTATGGGGGTTAACTCCAAGTCCGCCCATCGTTTTAGCTTGCTTAGAGTGTTTTGTAGAACATCTCTTAAGATGTTAGGATGCTTTTTCAATACTGATAGGCAATCACTCTGTAGCTCTCCGCTTCTAAGCAATTCAGCAGCTCATTAACTACCATGTTCCAAAGTAGGGGAGAAAGAACCCCACCTTGCTGTGTATCTCTATTGACAGATCTTTGTGCTGAGACGCCACAAAGTTTTTAATTGATAACCCTGCTTGTAAGCATCAACATCAACATTCAGAGATGCCAGTGTAGATGTGTCGACGTTATTAAAAGTGCCTTCTATATCTTGGAAGGCAACCATTGCATGGTCCTTTTAATGGAGGGAATATTCGATGGTACATACGTTACTAGTGTGTGGAGAGATGTTTCCACTGACTTCCCTTTGCAATAAATTGAGCTGTAGACAGTAGTCTCGTATCATTGTTTGATCGTAGTTGGATATCAATCAGTTATTCAAAAGTTTTTAGAAGGAATGATTAGAGGCAAATTGTTTAAGAAATGCAGCTTATTTACATTTCACCAGAAAAATAATTATTTTAAGTAGAGTTTAAGGTTATCTGCAAATGTTGATCGTGAATGATCGGCTAGTTCGACGGAAATCACTGGCTCCCCCAAGCGCCTTTTAGCAAATCTTTCATTGAAGAACCTCCTATATGCTCACTTATGTGCCAATTTGCATTTATCCCAGATAATTACTTTGCAAGATTTCAACACCTGTGTCATCGCAGAGTTTCTAGAAATGGAGCATGTTAGTTCGACATTCATCTGAAGATTTAATTACAATTTCAACGCTGAATGAGCCGTCAAACCGCCTTCCAACCACGTTGCCGCTATTTCAGAAGAAGCGACTAAAAGCCCATTGCCGGATCTTGACTGAATTGGAGCCCCGCGCTGTAGTTTTCCATTAAATACATCGTGCATCGAGCCATTGGAGGCTGACATTCCTTAATTACTAAACAGATTGTCGCATATTATCAGACACCATGGCTTCGATCGATTGTCAATTTCGATGTCGATTTCGTTCTTCAAACTCAATGCAAGAAATATCAGCGTACGTACTTCTATTTTTCTCACACTTAAGCGCGTTTGAAAGAAAACATGTCAAGATGATGATTGCAAACAAAAAACAATGTAAAAGCTTGAGTCATGGGCCATCAGGCACCTCGAAATGGGGCACACAGCATACCATCAACAGTCCACAGGTTTCGAACGAAGAAGGATCATGTGCCAAAGAAAAATGTACTTAACACTGATTGCACAATATCGATCATAACTGTATCCTATAAATCGTCAATGCGGAAAAGATGGAAAACTACTCAGGTGTCAAGCATGAGTGAGAGCGTAGTGCTACCTGCTGGCAATTACATTTTCGTAAGTGACAAAACTGTCCATTCCGCAATTTTTGTCATTCCTTAGGATATTTTCTTCAAAAAATCGAATTTTCTGATATCAACACCTGAGAATATGAAATTCGGGTTTTTTCGATTTTCTGACTTTAAAATTTGTCTGAAATTTTCGGCATATTAAAAGATTATTGAATTGAAGTGGCTTAAAAAAATCTAATCTCAAAAGAAAATACGGAGAAAAAAACCTACTATAAAAAATAAAAATATAAATAAATTGGGTGGCGCAACAGCTCATGGAGAACCAGGGCCTAGTGACTTACAACTCACAACCATTTCTGTGTGCGTGTTTGTTGGCAGGAATGGAGGGGACCTACAGTTTTTTGCCGAGTCCGAACGGCTAAATGAGAAGCACTTTTTCATGACAAGTATACTCTTGGAGGATTTGTCAGTTCCTCGCAAGAGGCAGTACCTCGAATAAAACATTTCTGTTTTTAGGTGGCACGGCTGGGAATCGAACCCACACCTTCTGCATGACAGTCCTACGCACTAACCATCAAGCCACGAGGTACTACGAAAAAAAAAAAAAAAAAAAAAAAAGAAACCTACTACTCCTTTGAAATTCGATATCGCCTTTACCTTATAAGCTTTCGTGATCATATTTTGGTTACGTGAATTCAATCCCAAAATTTCCTATCGGCTTTATGTTAGGTATTGTCCATTTTTACTCAATAAATGGAATTCTAATGACAAAATGTTTCTTTTAGTAGTAATTACATATAGGTATAACTGGATTAGATCGAGTGATTCGTACTACAGTGTGGACATTGAAAAAGATTTGCTTATACAATTTAATTGTAAACAATATAAGTGAATTACAAATCTAAACACATATGCACTTAAGAAAAACCCTTTTGATTTAGTGCGCACTTTAATCCGTTTTATTGTGATCAATTAAAGTGATAAAAATAGATAATAGAAAATAATAATCATAAACACCTTGAACAAATCAAAGTTATTGTTTATTAATGCAAGAGAAATCCGTTTCTATTTAGGCCGCACTACGCCAAGCATTTTAATTATAAAGTTTGTATTTTATTATCATTTTAGTGGAAGCAATTTTTTGATTGTTGATTTTTTTATTTTGTATTTCCTAATTTTTAAGAAGAAAAAAAAAGCCAATACCTAGACATTGTGTTCTTTATCTAGCATGAAGGCACGTTTGAGTAATATGTTCAGGGTAGCAACTACAAACATTATATGAAAGTTTTTTATGAAATGTAGATAAAGCTTGATGTCATTATGGAATGATAACCTTGTGATATGTATCTTATTTCATACCTGAAATTAAGTGATCTTGTTTTGGAGATGTTTCCCTACAGTTTTTTATAATTTACATAGATAGTGTTTATTATTCATTCACTTAGACTGTTCCAATAATAATTGAAAGCCAAAGGACCAATTATCTAATTTTTGTAGGGTATTTCTGTTTTCTTCATATCGTATCGTCGCGTGCGTCGGCTATCTCCCAAAATCTCTTAAGTGTTAAAATGACATTTAAATGTATCTTAGATCAAAAAATCAATGAATCTAATTTATTAATACCTCGTTATTGTATCATGATTACTTATTTGGCTCGGTTCTAAAAATTTCAATTTTATAATTTTTAAATAATTTTGTTTGTATCTGAGCACATTTTCATTTTCGACTTACGTAAGCTTTAAGTCCATAGGCCAAAAGCTCACTATGGCTTATTGACTTTAACTTGAGTGGGTTAAATATAGCGATAATTCTGAGTGTAAATGTCTTTTTTGGACACGGGCAGTGGAATGGCAGCAATGGTGCAATAACACTCGCGGTAATAACGCCCATGGGTGTGGCCAAAGACGGTGGCCTTTCTGTGAAATTGCCAGAAAAATAAGGATATCAAATACAATTATTCATAACTTTTAAAGGTGCGGCGAAAATTATGAATTGTTAACCACGCGCAAAATAAAAGGCTAACAACCTGTTAAATTCGAATGATTTCACGTAAAGTGGTCAGTCACAAGCTGTTTGCTTCTCAAATTAAGGCTTGACTTGCCTATTTGTAGCAGAAGCGTAAAACAAATTATAAAAGTCAACTTATAGCCTATTGAATAGACCTTTCAAAAAGGAACAATGACGTGCAAGGGTTTTTATTATTGAATATGTTTGTTTGGCCCATAAGCATGCTTAAAACCAAAAATGCTACTGAATTCACCCATGCGTTTCTGAGAGAATGGCCACACTGGCCACTTTTCAGTATTTTTGGTATAACTTGAAAACTAAGCCGAATTGGAAAATTTTACATATAATACTTTTTGTTCAAAATTAAATTTTCTATTGGAATGGATAGTTCAAAAATTTTAGGAAAAAATTTAAGCAGGAAAAGTTAACAAAAACCAACATAAAAAAAAATCGAAAAATCTAAGATTTTTAAATTTGTTTCTAAATTGCGCACAACTTTTTTAGGAGCAAACGCTCAAGACGTTCATAAAGAAAGTAAACTGGAGTCTTACGGCTTTAATATGACATGTTAAAAAAGTCATATTATTTAAAAATTGACAGAGATATAACCATTCAAACTTCCATTTCTTGTAATTTTCCGCACTTTTTGCCCGAAAGCCTATTTTTTAGTACTTTATGACAAATTTAACGTTCCTAGCACCTATTACCAAATCTTATGTTAATCGGACCAGCCGTTCGGTCTGTAGGTCTGAACGCATTTAAAAACAGCCGAAAAACGAAATTGCGAACTTACATCCTTTTTATAAATTCTCTATAGTTCTAATGTCATATTAAATCAAAAATTTTGATTTCGAACATTTTTCGAATGTGAAATTTGCCATATTGTACCGAAAAAGGGACTTTCGGGCCAAAACTGAGAAAAATTATAAGGTTTGAATGGGAATATCTCCGTCAATTTTGAACAAATATTAATTTTTGAGCATGCCATATTAAGGCCTTTAGTCTCTACTTTGTTTTGTCTATGCATGTCTTGACCCTATCTTTGCTTCTAAAAAAATTATGCACAATTTATTAAAAAATTTAGATATGCTTGATTTTTTGATTTTTTTTAAGTTGGTTTTTGTTAGCTTTTCCTGCTTAAATTTTTCCTTAAATTTTTTGAACTATCCATTCCAATAGAAAATTTAATTTTAAACAAAAAGTATTGTATATTAAATTTTTAAATTCGGCTTAGTTTTCGAGTTATATCCCAAAAATACTGAAAAGTAGCCAGTGTGACCATTCTCTCAGAAACGCATGGGTGAATTTAGTAGCATTTTTGGTTTTAAGCATGCTTATTAGCCAAACAAACATATTCAATAATAAAAACCCTTGCACGTAATTGTTCCTTTATACCTCTCATTTTCCGGTCTATTCAATAGGCTATTATACATTATACAACATACAAAAAAAGATCCAAGAAGCCACCTTAAGATGCAGCCCATTAGACAGCAAGTCTGAATTTCGTTGAAAGTCACATGAGTAAAATCCATGTGTTTTTATGGGAGTTTCCTTCCAGTAGTTTCAGTAAAATGCTTAACCGCTTTCGAGAAAATTTGAAAACAGGAACTATTTATCATCTTATTTAGCCATACTTAAGAGCCTTAAAGCAATATCATTTTGATAATTTTTCTTTATAGAAAATATTTTTGTATGAAAACAGAAAATTAAGATTTGCGGGCCATTTCTGGCTGGCCTGGGCCTAAGGGCAAACACTTAAAATAGAGGGATATAAGGCCTGATCGGGCAATTTATGGCAATGGCAACGCCGCCGATGAAGAGGTTGAGTTTGATAACATGCCCGTTAAAGTGAAGTTAGACACAGGTGCACAGTATAACATTATAAGCAGAGACTTAGCTATAAAATTTTCTGCGAAAGTAACACCTTTCAGCACAATAAAATTGCTTTCAACGGTAGTCCTGAAAATGTTTTTGGTGAAACAAATATTAAAAGCTGCGAAATGTTCTGTTTAAAGTTGTAGACCATCCATCAATTGCAATGTTTGGCAAAAAGGCCTGTAAAATGGTTAGCCTGGCAATGGGTAATGTGAGCCCATGAAGTCCAGGTAAATGAAAATCTATGTAAGGGCCTGTGTACAAAAAAACCATACGATATAGATTTTTTAAATTGACAAATGGTGAAGTTGGGTGTTTTGACAAAGACCTGTGAAGTAATTCGTCTGTGTCGCTGACGGTTGTCGTCAATCCATCAAAATAATAAAGTAGGTGTTTATATGGATCCATCAGACATACATATAGGTATACAAATGTTTTCCAAAGACAACGCTCTTTGCAAACCACTGAAGAAATTACAGCACGAATCCGAAACTCAAAATATTTTACCCTTAATATGAAAAAAAGGCAAATTCCAGTAACTGGGCGAATGAGCGGTACTATTTAACAATGACCACACCATGGGTCAGGCATTCATATAAGAGAAAATGCTGTTCGGACTGGCTTCAAAGTCTGAAATGTTCCAGAAGATGATTTGTCAAATCTTCGAAGGCTGCAAGAAAACGGAGTGTGTGATCGAGAATATTCTCATTCACGCAGAGACTCAAGAAGAGCTCAAACAACTGACATACACAAAAATTTCACAAGCTGGTCTCAAAATGAATAAAGATAAATGCATTTTTAAAGCTTAGCAAATAAAATTCCTAGGACAAATGTTGTCGTCCGACGGCAAAAAAAATCAAATGAGGAAAAAATAAAAAATAAAGTAGAGCTTATAAGGATCTTAAGTATGGCCATTTATTTAACAAAATTTAAAAACATTTTTAACACATAACATTTCCGTTGAGGCAACTATTGAAAAATAATGTCGACTGGCAGTGAACTCAGAAGCAAGCTGACGCACTTGAATCTCTTAAGAATAACCTTTCAAATACACCTGTTTTGAAGTTTTATAATCCAAAAGTAGATGCCAGTTCACATAGTTTAGAGGTGCTGCCCGTTGCAAGACGATTATCCAGTGACTCAAGAATCAGAAGCTATGACTATAACGCAACAGAAATATCCTCAAATAGAGAAGGAAGCACGGTATATGCAGTTTGCATGCACCAGAGCAAGCAGGTAGTTATCGAAATTGACCACAATACCCTCGTGGCAAAGAAACCATTTCATTCGTCACCTCATTGACTGCAGAGAATCCTGTTTGAAGTGATGCAATATTCATCTAAAATAAAGGGTATAAAGAAAACACGATTGCAGATTCTTTAAATTACGATTATACATATAAATGAGGCTGAACTTGATGGAAGCAATGAGCTTGAAGTTTGCTGGTTGTTACAAATCACGGCCAAATCTAAAGAAAACTTCATTTAAGAGACAAATAGAGACATAGAACTTCAATTACTAAAAGAAAGTGTGCTGAAAGGGTGGCGAAAAATAATAAACGTACTTACTTAAGGAGGCACTTCAGTCCGGACGGCGGCGGCGGCACACAGTGGGATGGGAAGCGATTCTAGCGCGCCAAAAGTATTCTTGGGGTAATTATATAGAATACAGACCCGATTTTGATAAGCTTTTATAGTTTTGAGGTCGTTGCAGCCGTTTTTTAATATTTTTCCAGGGTGGTGTCAAAAATTAGGGACAAGAAAGTGGCAAAAAGAAAATTCTATTAGTGTTCGAAAAAAGGGTGTCCCTTAATGCAGGATTATTTGAGAAATGATTCTTAGGTGGTTCTAAAAAAATTGTATTAGGTGGGGGGTCTGTTTCCCCCCGTTTTGGTGGGATGGGAAAATTACTTGAAATAGACAAACAAATATTAAAAAACAACAGCAACAGTTTGAATGTCTTTTTTTCTGCACGTATTCTTTCACACTTTAATAGGATTTATAGTTTTTTTAATAATCGATAATCCGGTGGATAAAATTTAATTATTTAATTAATATGTAATATTTTTAAGAAAATTTGAGTGTTTATCAAATTAAACAACCCAAAAAACGCAGAAAACACTCACAACCAGTGGCGTATTTAAAGATTTGGCGCCCCGGGCCAATAAGACTTGGCGCCCCTTATTTAACGAAAAAATCTAATATCGCTTCATAATGAAAAAAGGCATACAAAACAAACACAATTTTAAAATTTTTGACAACGCACAAATTGGTTGACACATTCATCAAAAGCACTGTTATAATTGAACGATTTTGCTAGGTCAGAATGAAGGCTTTAAAGTTTCTGAATAGTTAAGTTTCTGCTAAATAACTATGATTCTCTTAGTGCACAAAATTGCTGAGGTTTGTAGCTCAAATGGATCGTTATTTTCAAATAATTTTTTTTTTTTTAATTATTCCTGTGGGTAGGTGTTAGACCTACAAAAGGCTCTAGGAGGACCGAAAAAAACACGTGCTCATAAGTGGTTGAGATTCTTACTGCACTAAAAGCGCCTCTACTTCCTGATTGCAACTAAATTGAATCTTATCTAGCTATTTATTTTTAAAGAAGTTAATCAACGTGTTGCAGGTAACTTTTCGGTGAAAATTCCTGCTTATTCAGCGATTCTAAAGTGATTTTGCGTTCACCGCTGCTAGTCTGCAGGGAGTGTACTAAGTTCAATTCATGAAGAATTTCAATAATCGTTGAGTTTGCGTGTTCTAGTAACCGATTTCTGTTTTCGGGCGAAACACCATAGGAATTTTTTAAATGAAATTCACGTAAGAATTTATGAAGCGACATTTCAAAAATCTTAAGGGCATCGAGAAAAACCTCTGGTCCAGTTATTAATTTATGTATTTAAAAAAAAAATAAAAAGATTTGGAACGGGAGTTTCAACTCAAAATACCTCTAAAAATCAGTTCATTACAACAAAATACCCAAATAAATAACTGAATAAGAGATATTTTAAAAATTTAATTTAAAATTTTGAAAATGTCGCTTAATATATTCTTACGGAAAAGTATCGACATTAATAATGCACATTTTTAAATAATTAAAATGCAAATTTAGATAGGTATGAAAATTATATCTGACTTTGCAAAATAAGGGACGTGCTTTGCTGTTTAAATGTGGCTTCGCTTATCCGGGAGCGTTATAATTTGTCTGTTTTTGAATACGGCAAAATGACTGTTCTTCACTGCAATTTGTCACTCCAATCCTCAGAAACATACGCAGGGTAAGGCCTGTGAACAGTGAGACACTTATTTTTAAATTTAAAACATCTCAGAATGCTTTTGAGGAATCTATAATAGTTTTAAGACATATATTTATCAGGCTGTGCCGAAAAATCGAAAGGTTTTTATTCTATGGTTGGTCTCAAAATTTCTATAGAGGTTACCAAAATAATTATCCTCCTTAAATTTGAGCTTTTCATACTAGGTCAGTCTCACTAAACAATATCTCACTGAGCACTCAATGTAAATTTAGCGGAGGCGGGATGATTTGGTGGAACCAGATTCTCCATTCAATGGTTCAAAAAATATATGTGAAATTCAACTTTATTTAAAATATTTTACTGTTAAAGCACCAAATTTTATAAAATGAATGAAAAATAATAGCATGTTCAATTTATGTATTTTAATTTGTCTAAACATGTCTTTATTTTTTATTTACATATTTATCGTTTTCGAATTAGCGCACTCTGAGATTTTATTTAATGGGACGCACCTATTGATATTTAGAGGTGGCTCATCGCAATTTAATGTTGTGTTGCGTTCCTACTTATATCTTTAAGGCTAATTAGTGCAATTGAAAGTCATTATAAATAAATATAAATTGGGTGGCGCAACAGCTCGTGAAGAACCATCAGGGCCTAGTGACTTACAACTCTCAACAATTCCTGTGTGCGTGTTGTTGGCAGGAATGGAGGAGACCTACAGTTTTTGCCGAGTCCGAACGGCTAGATGAGAAGCATTTATTCATGACAAGTATACTCTTGGAGGATTTGTCAGTTCCTCACAAGAGGCAGTACCACGCATAAAATATTTCTGTTTTTAGGTGGCACGGCGGCGCGGCGGGGAAAGTCATTATGGCATGGTAAACAATTTGACGTTCTAAAAAAATATATTTTATTTAAATTCACGTAGTTACCTTTTCTTCTTATAACACACCATTTTGGCCTGGGGTATCTAGGCTTTACTTTTCCCATAGAAATTTGCAAGGGAATTTTAAATTTATCGTCCAAATTTGAATGCCGCCCTTCACTGTTTGCCGCCCCGGGCCATGGCCCTTATGGCCCCTAGGGTAAATACGCCACTGCTCACAACAACTTATTATAACGGAATACATTACCGACCTTGAGTCACCAGAGCAGGCACGTAGCCAGACGGGGGGCTTGAGGGGCTGAAGCCCCACCCGAAAATCTAAACAAAACTTTAAACCTTTCTAATATATTAAATTCAAATCTATAAAAATAAGGAGACTATCCAGGTAGGAATAGTTTATTTGAATTTAGCTAAAGTTCTTAACTACTTGAAAATACTTCGTTAAAAAGCAAGAGACTATTTAGATATGTTTACAATTTTGTATTGAATTTTGGAGACTATTTAGGTATTTTATTTAACTGTAAAAGCTATTAAAATGAGGAGAATATTCTACATATGTATACCTACAATCCTACATTTTATTTGATTTGAAATTGGGATCAGTAAACGACTTCAGTTATTGCCAAAAAATTGCAAATTAAAAATAACCACAAATTCTATAAGATTTCAGAGTAAAACAAACCAAAATAAATAAAAATAGTGATATGCGCGTTACCAAAACATATGATTTAAAATAACTTTCAGGTTGCGGAAATTTTAAATGTATATGTTATGATTAAGAGCAAAAAAATATTGGAAGTTCCGTTTAAGAGATATTTAACAATAAAATTAGGATATGAAGAGTTTTGCAAATGATTGGAATGGCCAATTTCCCCACCATTCCACCCTCTCACAATTGCACCCTTTAATATAAAAGCACTCCAATACTTTCCAATCTTTAATGATCCATTTAATGTTGTTTGCAATAAAAACCCGTGAATGTGGTAAGTTGTTATTTTTGAATAGATGGTCAACCACAGATCCCTACGCAATACATACGGAAGAATCCCACAAAAAAGTATAAGCTCTCATAGTAAAATGTATCTTATGAGCCCGGGGATAGTTCGGGTGAATTTTCACGAACTTTGAATTTTACCTGATATTTTTGTTACGGCATGGGAGTTTTAATACTTTTTTTGGATTCGTAGTATAAATCTATTATGACGGAGCGTACGATAAGGCTATTAAATTTGTATCATTATTAAAATTAAAACCCTTTTGGTTTTGTTAAGCTTAGGTTTTTAAAATTTAAATTATTTGAGTCCAGATATCCAGAATGAAGTCCTGGAGATATGTTCTGATATTGTAACAACTGAAATAACTAAACGGGCTATAAGTTCAAGTTGTATCAGCATCCTCGCTGACGAAACAATGGATGTTACTGGGTGTGAACAACTTTCGATATGCCTTTGATATATCGACTGTTTAACAGATCCCAAAAGTTGTATGCTTCGGGAAGATTTTGTAGGTTTTGTTCCTGTTGGTGACTAAACTTCTGAAAACTTGACAAAAACCATTCTGCAGCGATGTGAAGAGCTGTATCTTGATATGAAGAATTGTGTGGGCCAAGGCTATACAGGCTACAGATCACTTAAGTGGAGTACAGTGCAGGATTAGGCATGCAACAGTATCCAAACGCTTGGTATGTACACTGTGCAAGCCATCGCTTGAACCTGGCTCTGTCTAATGCCATGTCAAGTCCTGCAATTCAAATTGCCTTGGTGTAGTAAGTGAAATAGCTAATTTCTTCCACAACCATTCAAATGCAAATATAACTTTCTAAACTGTCATTAAAAAACACGCACCAGAGAGCCGAAAAACTCGACTTCTACGCCTTTGTGAAACAAGAGTCATTAAAATGCATGACTGTTTTATTTCCTTTATAGAGCTTTTCAAATGCATCTCAATAAGTTTTGAAGAAATAACGAGCAGAACGTGGGCGATATATCTTCGAAAGCATCAACACTTGGCAGCGATCCCAAGAAGTGATTTCCTAGTAAGCCTCATTGTGTGCGAAAAACTATTCTGTTTAACGCTGCCCTTATCAGTTTTCCTACAGAGCTATTTCTGCAATCGACCACACAAAAGAAGTTTGGAGTTCTCTTAAGAACATAAGAGAAAATGCCGAAAATTTTTTTTTCAGAGAGGCTTTTCAATCCGCATATCCCAAGTTGCCGAAGACTTATTTGAAGTTCAATTAAGAGCTCCAAGAACTTCATTGAAACAAACACTGCGATCCAATGCAGAAACCTCTTCTACTGAAGCCTATTTTAGAGTGTCTAAACTGATTCATTGCAAAAATTCGTTAATACAAAATCTTATGGACAGATTCATGGACAACGAAGACGTTCTACCATCGCATCGTTTCAAGTTCTTCTCCCAGGTTTTGCCGCAGTTGATCGAGTGAACGAAATGGGAAAACTAACATATGATTTTGATAATACAATTTCTTTGTCAGCTGTGAAAGCTGAGTACATTCTTTGGTGCGGAAAAATATTGGCGAGTGATCTTTCTACCGAAGTTTTGAAATTGCTTGATATAGGTATAGCCTTACTATAGAGGTATATACTTCTTGCTTACGGTCTTGGCCACGCTTCCAGTGACCACAGCTGGTGTTGAAAGAACCTTTTCAACTATGAAAAGGATTAAAATAGTATCCCGAAGCGTTATGGGGAATGAAAAATTAAGCTCTCTTGCTATGATATCTGTTCATTCGCATATTAATGTGGATCCAGATAACGTGATTGAAGTCATGTGAAAAAATCAAGATGTCTTCTGCTTTAAGAAAATGTGTACAGAAAAAATATTTAAGTATGTTCTATTTAAAAACTAATAAAAATCAATAAATTGGAATAAATATAGTTTTTTGTTTAAATAATTTCTCGTAAAATTTGGAAGCAAGCCCCCTCCAAAACAAAATCCTGGCTACGGCACTGCACCAAAGAGAGCAGTTTGACTTTCGTAGCTAACGTTATCTCTCATTAAAAGTTAAATAAAATTGTTAGTTGGTGGTAGTTGGTAGCGATTTTTATAGGAGTGTAAGTATACATATTGGACTAGCTAATGGAAGTATAGGTAAGAGGTTCCATGACGTTCCGGATTTTTGGCAGACTATACAAAAAAAAAAATGATACACAAATTGTTTAAATAAAATGATTTAAATAACAAACAACCAGTGAATTTATTTTATTGGAATTGATATATATTTTTATAATAATGACACTATTGGTAAACAAGACAAAAAAATCTAGCAGATATCCATCCTTAAATAGGATCAATAAAAAAAAGTGCATGACGTTTTACAAAAACTGGCTCTCGATTTTTTCACGCCCAGGTAACATGGAGAACATTTTTTATACCACTTTTGGCGCGCTAGAATCACTTCTCATCCCACTGTGCGGCGTGGACAAGGGCCTCAACCAACAATCTTCTTCCAGCCAGTTCGGTTTCTAGCTAGCTGCCTAACAATTTCGCACACCAAGTTGGTTGAGGTTCTCTTCTAGCTAAGGACCCTCTAATGCTACAGCAGCTTCCATCATTACCAAGGATATCGTAGCATGTGATATTTTTCATATATTTAGAACTGATTTATCTTTAAATTGTAGATTGTTACTCTGGACTTTATGGAACTCCAAAGATCATCTTCAACCGAAGTTGTCAGAAAGCTAAAACTATGGGTTTCTACCCATGGAATCTCTTTAATTCTCGAGGCTGATAACGGGTCACCTTCATCAAAAGAGTTTAAATTGCTTGGTTCAAACTTCAAACTTCGAGTCCGTATATTATCCCCGTTCAATGGGCTTGCGAACTGAAAAAGTGTCATATGGACGGTTGAGACATTTACTAGCCTCTCCTGAACTTTAAAAATACATCCAGATCACCTCAACTAAAATCACCTAACCAAAGACTATTCAGCAGACAGACCCTATGTAAGCAACATACCTGCAGCGAGAAGCGTACTTTCTCCGAAAGTTGTTAAAAGCTTTCATGAAGAATGACCAAGATCTAGCTTTAGCTCAACACTCATGAGTCAATAGACGGACCGGCAGACGCATGTTTTTCGTTTAATCCAAATAATCTCGAATTGGATTTTGTATACGAATGCACGTATAACTTGCCCTTATGTAGTGCAAGTTAACGGTTCAATGGGTGGTACAATTGGTACGTATTTAGTTGAAAATAATGGATTTTGGGAAGTTTTTTCCTACTAGAATATAGAGCTTTATCTTTGTTCCAAAATATACAAACAAAAATGGGTGTGGCAGTTGTTGGATTTTACTATGATTAGGTTTTTCCTTACCCTTCCTCGAGCTATAAACCAATAACAAAATTTGTTTTTTTTTAATATTTAATAAAAATCCATTTTTTCTGCTGAAGTCTAATGAGATCACCGAAAGTCTCCGTGGATTTCTATCCAAAAATTACGTTAGGTATTGTCTCGGCATCATTTTGGATGCTTAGTAGCTAGTACCATCTCGGCCTCGTTTTGGATTCTGATAACGACACCAAACGCGATTTAGACTGTTCTTGTGCAAAGCCCGCAGCATGCCGAGAAACCGAGTTTGAATGAAACCACTTTTGTTGGCTTGTATAAGCACAAAAATAATTTTTCTTAAGATCACCATCACCTCAAAAAATGTTTAAACTTTATGAACTTTGCATAAAGTAGAACAAAAAATTAGCTAGCTGCATAAAAATAAATGAACCATTTTAAGAGTCCTTGATTAAGTCGATTTCGAGGAAGAAAAATGCAATACCTTCAGCTTACTCAGCCAAAATTGAGTCTTACACAGATAGTGCCTAACTTTTCAGGGCAAGATATTTTGTTTCAATTTAGCTTAATTTATTGAAAATAATCAATTTTTAAGTATTTCTAATCACTTTGAGATAAACTGATAACAAGTAATGGACAGTTCTAGTCTTAACCCCTCTTGTTTTTAATTGCTTATTTCCGAATAGGTAAACTTTGTTTTAAAAGATACAAATCGCTCTGAATATTATTTGCTAAGCAAAAATAAATTTATCAGTTTGTTTGTTTGTTGCAAAATAACCCATAATCCATAAAATAAATTTTGCTTTGATATGGCAACATGTCTATATTCTAAGGCTAGTGTCATTAAATTCAACGCATTTTTTAACATATGAATTAAAAAATAGCTAGCTATTTCCTGATAAAAACTATACAGTTAAGTATTATTGCGACAAAGGTCTTCATCAGTAATAATTATAATTGTGTTATCATAACCGAAATTGATTAGATTTTAATTTTAGTTTGCAAACCAAACTGGAAGAAAGATATAAAATGTCAGCGTTCTTCAGAATAATTATCATAGAAATATTTTCCTTCAAAATGAAGACAAGTAAGAAAACTATAGAAATTTAGTGACAGTTTTAGTAATTTTAATTTGTTTTTTTGTTTTGTTTTCCTTAGTTATTGCATTTGTCCTGGTTGCGGCCTTTGTAGCCTTATTTTCATCAGCTGCAGCAGTTTACAGTCACAATAATGGTGAACCTGTGTGCACTGAAAAAAATGTTGCAATTGGCAAATTCCGTAACAATTTTGACCCCACAAGGTATTGGGTTTGTTCAAAAGTTAATGAAAAAGCTGAATCTGTTAACTGTCCCCAAGAAACTGGATTTTTGGATTCGAAAAAGAGTTGTGTTGGCTGGGGTGAGTGGGTTTGGGAGGTACCCTATGATCCACCAACTGCTTAAAATGTTTGATGAAAAATCCAGGATTTGTGCTTAAATAAAATGCAATTAAAAAGATCAAACGGTTTGAGTTTTTCATTTTTTTAATTAATATTATATTCGTAAAATTTTAAAGGTTTAAATGTGTTAATCAGAGTTTCTGTGTGCGAAGAAGTTTTATGAAAGTGTTCCTATGGTAAATTATTTTTTAAACCGTTAATATGTATGAAGATAATAGGTCTTTGTGTACGGGTCACTGAAATTAATTTTGTGGTTATTTAAAATATAATACCTTAATACAAGGGTCGTTTACTTTTGATAAATAACGTCGAAAATCGATCGACATCAACAATCATTAACTTAATTTTTGAAAATCTTTATTATTGTGGACGAAATCTTAGCTTATGAAATTCTACACAAAGAAATAAACTAAACATACATTTTTAATACAATCAACACATTCAGAGAAAAAGTGCAAACATTTCTGGGTGTAAGAAGTTTTGTCAAAAAATGTATTCAAATTGCAATAATTAATGGGCAATATTTTTTGAACGATTTGTGTTTGGCTTCGTCTTATCATATCAAAACCAAATTTATGGGATGCCTTGTCTGGGTTAAGAAGAAGACTAAGGGTCATGCCCAGAGGTGGGGCAAAGAGGCAGTTGCCCCAGGTGCCTTGTCTTGAAGGCGCCGCCAGCCGTACCGCGAATGGCTGCTTACGTGAAAGGCGCTGCCATGTCGTGAAGGCCACCACGTGCCGAACTTGTGCAAAAAATTACAAATTTTAAGTGAAAAACTGTATATTATAAGTCGATTTTTTATAATATCAATCAAAAAACTGGGCACCGACTGACGAAAAAAAATTGACAAAATTTCTCCAGAATTTCGACAAATTATGATTCGAGATATCAACAGTTGACATTTTAAAAGTCGACAGTTTGAGGTCAAATATTTTCAGTAATTGGTTACCCCTAAATTTTTTGTATAAACCGTTCGTGACCTTGAAAAAAGACTTTAAAAAATCGTAAAAACAGAATCTATAGCTGACCAATTACTGAAACTAGTTAATTTTTATATAGATCTAGAGATCTTTCAGATGGTATTTATTTTTTGCAGATCTCTCATATATGAGGTGCCAACAATCGCTTTGACCTTGAATTTTTATTTAAAAATTTATTAAAAATTCATAAAAAAAATTTAAGGGTGACCAATTACTGAAAGTAGCTGATCTTTTATGACCGTGAAGTGGCCTTTAAAATGGCATACTTCCATAGGTGCCCGGAGAGGGGGGCAATACCACACAACTAAGAAATTTTTCATTTTTTTCTTTGAATTTTAACAAATACTTTGCCTTCTCTCCATGATTTGCCCCCCCTGGCTCTGGATCATACTAAATGTACCTGGAAATATCCTTAGTTTCGATATTGTTGGATAAAATGGATATTTTCTTAAATCTTGAAGATTAGAAAGTAATCTTGTTAAAACTTCCTAGGAAAAATAGTTTTACAAATCAAACTAACCTATTCTTATATTGAACGGAATGAATCAGTTCTTCATTCGCTGACACAAATTTAACATTCTATCTCACTGCTACTCCAAAAGAAATAAAACGCACGACTGGATCACACGTACTTGCTCTTATGTTCAAGACACTGTGGGTTTAAGAAAATTGTATATAAAAACATGGAAATTATGAGAGAAAAATGTAGAGAAGCATGAAATACGACATTTAAATTGGCTAAAACAACTCTTTTGAAAGTTTGAGGTGAAAAAAAAAGAATGTCATCTTAATTCTTGATTGAATATGATTGTATGGAAAAAAAATCTAAATCGTTGGAGCGGTTTTTTAAAAAATAATTTTTTATACATATATAAAATACTTAAAACATTTTTAAGAGCAAATTTTGGTATTCAAATCTAAAGTATATATTATGTGTATGTAAAAACAAAATTTGAAAAAAAAATTGTCAACCCGTTTTTGAGATATTGAATTTTCAAAAAAAAAAAAATTGAAACTTTTTTTAAAAATTCAAAAACTCTTTTTTTGAAAATTTTAATATCCAATATTATTTAATCTTATCTGAAATTTGTATATAAAAAAATTCATCTAAATCCGTTCAGCCGTTAACGAGAAAATTCAAAATAAAAAAATACGTTCTATGGAAGGTACTATTAATAGTTGCTAAGTGCAAAATTTTTTAATTTTTGATAGTAGATCGTACTTATTTTAGTATATGGAAAAAGTTTAATCAAAATCGAAGGAGTCATTTTTGAGCAAAAATATATTTTCCATTGCGGTATTTTAACTTTTGTATGGAAGGTACCGTTATTTTTTCATAAATGTAAAATTTTGTATAAAAATATTTTAGAGAGTACTAAAAAACATTTGAATATCGAGTTTCAAGAAAATCAATTATGTTGTTTTCGAAATATTTGATTTTCCAAAAAAAAAAATGTTGAAACATTTTTTAAAAATCCAAAAAATATTTTTTCAAAAATGTTGGTACACAAAACTATTTATATTTTTTGGAAGATTTTGTATACAAAAATAATTGAAATCGGTCGTACTGTTTTGAAGAAAATCAAAAATTAAAAAGTGGTTCTTTGGGAAGTACCATTAATAGCCATTTTTTAAAAGTGATTGTCCACCCAAAGGAAGCCTTTACTAAAATTGCAAAAAAATTGTATGGCAGATACCGTTATTTTTGGTTCTAAAAAAAAATAAAAAAACGTGTGGGCATAATCACCAAAAACCACTATGTTGTACCAAGTTTGAAAAAAATCGACTTGCCTTATAGTACCTATATCCCAAGTTAAAAATGAAACCCCGTTTTTTTAAGAAATGAACAAGACAGAGCTATATATATCACAACAGAAACATAAATGTTAAAAAAGGAGCCAAGTTCGTATGTGTACAAGAAACCTGTGCGTAAAAAGTCAGCCAAAAAAAGTAATGAGATCTAAAATATATGCCAAGTTTTAAGTTCATGAAGTTCAATATCAAATATCTTAAGTAGAGTAATATCGAAACAATTCTAAATCATGACAGAAATTTGGTAATTAATGATTACTGATTAAAATTTGGTGGATTTACTTGGCAAGTTTTCTCTTAAATACTTACTTAATCATAAATTTAAAATGTATGAAAACTTACCAGTGAACCCACCAAATTTTAATAAGTAATCATTAATTACCAAATTTCTGTCATGATTTGGAATTGTTTCGATATTACTCTACTTAAGATATTTGATATTGAACTTCATGAACTTAAAACTTGGCATATATTTTAGATCTCATTACTTTTTTTGGCTGACTTTTTACGCACAGGTTTCTTGTACACATACGAACTTGGCTCCTTTTTAACATTTGAAGGGTCCAGGGGAAAAACGGTTCAAGTCCACTTTATGAAAAAACTAAACTAATGATGACATCTTATAGATTTGTATGAGTACTATCTGATGTAGTATAGCTCTCTTCACATAGGATTTTTAAAACTCGTAAAATAGTACACTTTTAAAAAAAACTTTTTTCCAAAAGTATTTTTTTTGCTCTAAAAATTAAACAAAGCGATATTTAAAAAAGAAAAACTTGTGAATAGACGTAGCGACACATCAGTTAAATAATTAAAACAAAAAAAAAATTAGATATTCTAACTACATGCGGTCGAGGTCCTGTATAACAAATTGAATTGCAAAAACGGTCCAATGTCACGCTTGTGGAAATTACTTTATTTTCAAACTCTATTTTTAAAATCTAGAGGTGTCTGAATAAAATTTCAAATAAAAAAATTCAAAAATTTGATTAAATGTCGAAGGTCCTTTTGACTCATGTCAGCTTATCATGCAAAAAATTCAAGATGTTAAGATCAATATATGTTTCCTTACTTGAGTACTTCGTGCTCAATAAAAAATTGTTAGTTTTATTTATTTTTTTTTTTAATTATTCATTAATTTAGGAATACATTTACAACTTCATTTTTCTCGGAATCAATTCAAGTGGACTTAAGCCGTTTTTCCCCTGGACCCTTCATCTATGTTTTTTTTGTGATTTCACTCCTTTTTGCAAAGAATTTTGCCAGGTGAAAGTCAAGCCCTACCGCTCTACAAAATTTCATAATTCTACGACAACAAAAGTGCTCCATACAAATAATAGCAATACTGATAAAGTGGGTGCATGGCACCCCCCTGAATGGACAATTCCAAATTTTTGATTTTTTTCCTTTCCTTCAAGTCCTACCGACCTACCAATTTTCATCGTTCTACAACAATCGGAAGTGCTCCATATAATTTATAAGAATTTTTAAGAATGTGGGTGGATGCCACGCCCCCTGTTCTTTATAAGTACCTCAAACCCTACCGACTTACCAATGTTCATTGTTCTACAACAATCGGAAAGAATCCATATAATTTATAGAATATTTAAGAAAGTGGGTGGATGCCACGCCCCCTGAATAGAGAATTGCAGATTTTCGATTTTTTCCTTTGTATGTACCACAAGGCCTACCGTTGTGCGAAATTTCAAGTTTCTACTATGTCGGGGAGTGCTCCATAATTTTGATGATCTGTCAGTGAGTCAGTCAGTTACGGTTTTTGCGATTTTTGAAGTCCTATATCTTGGGAACTACTAATGCTAAAGAGTTGAAATTTGGTGAGCCACCTGTGTTTGATCAGTTCAGCAAATACTTCGAATTTGAAGTTTCTGACTTTATTGGTACTAAAGTAAGAGGGGGGTTGAAAATCGCCTGAGTTTGTTCCTGTAAAAAGGGTGTAGTGCTGCGAGCTTGGTATTATGTCTGTTTGGTGATGCAAAATTTTCACCAAGTTTCCCAAACTTAGGTGTTTTGCTCCTATGGTTTTTGACAGCAAATGTAAGTAGTATGTAAGTGGGAAATTTTGGAAATTTCCTTTGAAAGCCTATTGGTTGTACTCAACTAACCTGGGTGTGAAAGGAAATGTCAACAAAATATCGTCAAATACTCGACCGAGGAGATTTTGTTCACCCATCTTTTTTTCTGCCCTTCTCATCAAAAAATTTCAAATAAAATAGCCATTCCTCAGCTATCAATTTGATCTGCCTACAACTGAAGCGACCAGATGATGTATTAGATTTGCAAAGTATTAGTGAAAAGCTATGACAAAACGCACACATCGAACCAACTCGTAATTCAGCACATCATTCAGCACAGGTCTTGTTGTTAGGCGTTTTCTTTTGGAGGTGGCGAAGTACTTTGCCTGCTTTTTTCAATCGAACACATCAAACTGCTTTTCCCATCTAAAATGTATCTACTTGCAAATGGGCTTTGGAGGGTGAAACGTAAGAAGGATTGGCTTCTTTACCTATTTGATATTCTCTTCTTCTCACCCTGGAACTGAAAGTTGATAGCAACTTAGTTTCCTCTTGTGAAAGGGGCCTATAGTGCCAGGGAATTTGTTATTTTTTTTTATGGTCGGCTAACACTTAAAAAAAAATATTTACCTCAGCATTAATTTTAATTTTTTTAATCCCGAGGCCACACGGGCAAGTACTCATACTTACTCATTTGTTCACTAACACATACAAACCCAAGCAATTTGCTCATCAACTGGCATGAAATTTTTGAAGCCAGTTGTGAAGCAAGTTGAGAATCAAGTTGGGAGAGAAGCAAGTGGAATGCAAGTGGAAAACGGGTTGGAGGCAAGTGGAATGCAAATTACGAATTTGACAAGCAGTGTATGTAGCAAACTTGCTTGCCTCCGGGTAAATGTTCTAGGCAAACGCAAATATGGATGAGCATGAGTAGGATATTAAGGTTATTCATAAACGTAGTAAAGTTGTTAACTGCGTAAGTCTGTCAAATTTTCCATACAAGTTTTGACAGATGTATGAACCCATTTTTTCTCAAGAAAATGGAAAAGTACCTACTATATCTTCGTTGTTGTGTTATGTTGAAAAATTTCAATTAAATTGACACAGGTGATAACTTATACAGAATTAAAGAAGACAAAATATTTTCAAAACAGGGTGCTTTAAAAAATGTCAACTTCGTTGTTCCTTGAGTGATTTCAATAAAATTGACAGGATAGCTGAGACAGAATTATAACAGAAACGAATATTTTCAAAATGGTGTTTAAAAAAATGGCACTGTCATCACCATGACATGTGGCAATTTCATTGAAATCACTCAATTCGATTTCATTGAAATCTATCAAGGTCAAAGGATTTCGAAACTTTTTTTTTTAAACTGTCCTTTTTCCTTTTGTAAAATTACATTTTTATTTCTTATTTCAAAGATTCGTAAATGGATCTTCAATAACTCTCGCATATTAAATTCGGAACGAACCATATTTTATAGATCCACATCTTAGCATTTTTAGTTCGATCGTGTAGATGAATTTTGTTTTAATCGAATCAAAAATAGCACACCCTTTTGATTTTTTCACCATTGAACGAATGATATTTTATTTGTTCTATGAAACTTGCTTTTTATACAAAAAATGCCTGTGTGGTTAAGTAAGTGCGGTCTACTATTAAATATGAAATAATTTTACGCTGGATATCTACCCATTAACAGTACCTCCCATAGAAGATAGAACGTTATTTTGGATTTTTTCATTATTGACTGAAGGATTTAAATGAAATTATTTATAAAAACTTCCAAAACGTTCAAATTATATTGCATATTAAAATAAAAAAAAATTTTTGAATACCCATTTTTTTCGAAAATTCGATATGTATCTCAAAGCTGGTTTGGTGTCTGCCCCCCCTGGATAAAATCCAGCGGGCGCCTATGCATACTTCTTTTTTAAAAATTACTCAAATGAGGTGCCAAAAGTTTTCTTTTGTGATCTTGAAACGAACTTTAAGAAATCATAGAAAAAAAATTAGTAGCAGACCAATTACTGAAAATTTATGACCTTTTATCACGATCTAGAGATCTTTTGGATGGTATACATTTTTTGTATAGAATAATTTTGAATGAACAACAACAACTTGAGTGTGTTACCACCAAGTATAAAGGCTGGAGTTCTAGCTTTATCACGAGAGCCACCTCGATCATTAGACTTCTTTAGTGGTGCTTAGTCTGGTTATGTTCGTATTAATTGAAAAACCCTTTGCCGTCATCTGGGAGAGAACCATGAACCTTGCGATTCAGAGGCCGATGCACTTCACACCGCACCACTGAAACCACATGGCTAGCTCCATCCCAATGCAGGTTTCGTTGTTTATCAATTGCAACAGCCAGCGACTAGCATTTTTCCTTCATTCAAAATTATTCAAAATAAATTGATGTATAATTCGCAGCATGCACTGCACTTGTGTGGATTTCCACAAACACAAACCCCACTTCATTTTTTGTATATTTCCCAAAAACGAGGTGCTAAAATCGCAGGCGACCTTGGGAAACTATAAGGCCTTGATTACAAGTTATATAGGGCTGACCAATTTCTTGGACTAGTTGACCTTTTCTGACCAATTACTGATCTATTAGATGGCATTTCCTTTTTTTCAAATTTCCCATACATACATACTGCACGTCACTTGTTTGAGGCCACCATTTTCTCAATCGTTTTTTCTCAATAAATGTAAATGTTTGATACCTCTGAGAATGAGTAGGTACACATATTGCCCACTAAGAAATGATTTTGTTGAAGGGGTTGCTTGGAAAATTCATAGGAATTTCACAACTTATGAATGAATTGCAAAATATGGTAAAGAAAATTGCGTCACTTTGATTGAGGCCACTCAAAAAATCTACCAAAAAATTAACAAATACCAAAATGTCACTTTATTGTTTTTGAACATTTATTTTCCATGTTTTTTGTGAATAAGTAATGAGTACCCCCACTATTTTTAGTAATTACATAGGTTTGGAATTGAATCATCAGTTTTTTTTTAAATCAAACAAAATCTTGCTCCAGGCATCTCAGATACCTGCGATTAATCAAGGCGGCTTTACCTTCAATTTATCTACCAGCCTCATAAAATGTTAGATAAACCCAGGTCTAAAAGTTTTCGATGATGTTTGAGGCCGATTAGTACAGAGCGGCCATGGTAAAAGCCACACGTTTTTCGACTAAATCCATCTACATCTACCATCTACCCTAGATGTGTGAATATGGGTGTTATCTTGTTGTAAAATTCAAGGTACAAGTTCAGCAATGTCTTTTATCTTAAGATATGTCCATTCCAACTCATATTTATTGCTAGCTATTTCAGTTAGCTTTTGAAATTATAAACTCCAGTTCAATTGTTTGATAATAAGTGATAGCGCTGAACCGCATCCGCACCTGACGTACGACTGCGAATACTTCCAAAAAAAGTTCCACTTCTCTCAAATCGTAAAAATAAAAATTCTTATCATCGGATGCGTCAATATTGAACCTTTTTTCATCCGAAGAGACAACCCATTTCCATTGGTTGCTCCAAGCAACAAGGCCCCTGGAAGTTCTTTATGTCGCTGCCGTAAGACTGGGATCTTTTTCACTTTCCTCTTTCCTATGCTGAGTGTTATCATTGGCTTAAATTATCCTTAAAACCGTAAAAAAATTGGCTAAAATACCACTTTTGACCATATTCTGAGCAATAATAGTGCAGAATTAGAGGCATTCAGCAGAATTGACCACTTTTATCAGATGAGTTTGCTTTGCTTCTGCGTCTTTTTCATTTTTAACATAGTTTTTTATATCTGCTAGATACATTTTCACAGCCTTATCACTTCCTTCAATTCTCCATGCTATTTCAAGGCCTGAAAGTTCCTGTTCCTTGAAATCATCTTCTTTCCCTATTTCTTATACCGTCGAAATGTTTTTTGAACTTTAAATTTTAGATAAAATAAAGTTTTTGGCTCTTTCTCAAATATTTTAAACCTTTTTTAAGAAAAAATGAACAATATTAACTTTTTGCAAATCAATATTTACAATGGCCTCAATCATATGAGGTAACCTTTTAAACAGTTCATTCATAAAAATTGTGAAATTCTTATGGATTTTCCAAGTTACTCCTTCAATGGTTCACATTTTTATTGGAAAATAAGTTTACCTACTCACAAAGGTATTAAATGTTTCCAGGAAAAATATTTCTTACAGGTTTTTATCGAGTAAAAACGATTGCAAGTGTATATGAGGTGCCAAAGGTCCAGAGCCCAACCAAAATCATAAATGTGTTGTTTTTTTAGATTTACTTTTGAAACTACTAAAGAGATGACCCTATAAGTGTAAAGTGTATAAATACATTTCTTAACATCACTCAAAGAGTAATAGTTTACACAAATTGGATAAAAGTGCGACGCAAGCAAAGGGCAAAGAGTTACACGTGTCCCACCTTCCCTAAAGAAAATATTCATATTGACACACTCTCCTGGCTACGAGAATAGTAACCCCGAAACGCATAGAGGTAATAACTTGCCTGTAGCTCATGTAGAGCATATCAATACAGTTACAACAAAAGAAAGGATATAGCCTGGGCTATTGATACTTTCTCCCCATACAAATCTCCTGGCCTAGGTGGAATTCTGCCAATCATGCTCCAAAAGCTGGAAGATGTGGTAATCCTTCGGCTAGAGATGATCTTTAATGGATGCCTTTTGCTCAATCATGTGCCAGAGTCTAAGAGACATGTTAGAGTGGTTTTTATCCCGTAAGTAGGAAGGCGGAGGACTCGAGTCCGCGAAGGATTTTCGACCACTTAGCCTAACCTCTTTTGTGCTTAAGACTCTGGATCGTATTCTTGACACCCATATTAGAGACATACTTGTGGAATGACCTCTCGCAAACTCTCAGCACGCATATCTCAATTCTCAAAGGTCACTTACCTTACGCAGACGCCCGCCCCTTCATGAGATAGTCCGCACAATTGAGAAAACCATCAACTTCAAAGAATATACCCTCGCTACCTTCTTGGATTTAGAAGGGGCCTTCAACAACATGCTAACCGAATCCATTCGTGAATCACTCGTTGACTTTGGAATAGAAGACTACATCAGAGAATGGATAATATACATGTGTATGGATAGAAGGATTTATGGCACGTTAGGTAACGCAAACTCGACAGTAGAGGAGCACCCCAGGGCAGTGTTCTCTCACCACTTCTATGGCTTTTAGTAATGAACAAAATCTTCGTTAAACTGGAGAGATGTGGTGTGATGGCGGTTGCGTCTTGCGTATGTGGACGGCTTGGTAATATTAGTGTCGGGAGTGTTCACTACTGTGATAAGCAAAATCACAGAAATGACTTTGAGAAAAGTTAGCAACTTGGCCTCGAGCTGTGGTCTTGGAGTTAACCAGAGCAAAACTAAACTGATGCTTTTTACTTTACCCTTCACTCCACCCCGACTTAGCAGCCAACTACTCTTACTATCAACCAGTGCTGCAAAGCATCTAGGTGTTAACCTTGACCCTAAGTTAAACTGGAAAATAAACATCGAAGAACGAGTCAGGAAGGCCGGCATAGCTTCCTATGCATGTAGTAAGACCTTTGCAGTGATGATCATACGGTTGGATCAATCACGCTTCGGTGTTATTCTGCAATCGGGCGAGATGCGATCCAATCAAGTGAGTGTCCTATTACCCACCTCCTGGATTTTGTGCTGACTCACAATGTACCTCAACCATACCCCACAGCCGTCCTATTTAAAACCAAGAAACATATTTCTGATTTCTTGGGAAAGTTCTCCACTGGAAACCTCTTGCCATGTGGAGTGAGCAGACGGAGGCTTGGGAGGAAATATCACATCCAATCCAAAGAACGGGATCCCTGAGGAACTAAGCCCCTCAGAGGATAGACCCGCATATCCACACTTTAAATCCGCTTTCATTCTGTGATGTTTTTTTTATCGAGGTGAATAACAGAGATGCTTATGTGACTCTTGTACGGCTGCGTGTCTGCATGTATTTCGTCAGATGCGTCGGCATTGATCCTTTCCTCAACTATACCTTCCCATTCCTCGCATAAGCTTAGAATGGACTTATGTGTGTGGTGCTCCTTGAAATGTTGGCTTAATCGTTGTCGCAAAATTTTCAGGCTACTACTAGTATCAAATTTTCTGGTTGATAGAATTTCAATGAGTTCGGCTTTCTTTAAGAAGTAAACGCATCCAAAATTTGTATATGGAACATTATCCATTTCGGAGTCGGGCATGTTGGTGCTGTCGGATAAAATTGGTAATTGTTGTTCGGTGGTAGGTAGTCGGAGGACGGTCGGTAGGTTTTTTCTTTGAAGGATTACGGTTAGTCGGCGGTCTGAGTACGGTAAAATCTTTCAAAAAGACCTTACGAAGAAACCGTAAGGTTGGAGTTGCCTTTGAATGACTATCGGTCGGTCGGCGGCAGGTGGGCTTTTCGGAGAATCGTGGAAACTCGATTGTCTGGGCAGAATCTTCCAAAGGGCTTAGCGGAGAAACGGTAACGGCAGCGGTCAGTGTTGCCAGTGAAAGACTCTCGGTCGGTCGGTGGTTGGAGTTCAGTGGAACCTTCTAATGGTCCCTGCTCGGGCGCCAAAATGTGATGCTTTTTTATCGAAGCTGAGGTAAGCTCTTCGTAGTGCCAGGTATTCCCGAAGAAAGCAAGTAAAACTCGGGTTAAGAAGGTAAAGAACTCGAGATAGTCACTGGTTTTAATATTTTTACTCTTTATTTATGACTATAATACAAACTTACAATATTCTATAATCTTATTATAAATAAAACGGTATTTCATATACAACTAAGCTTGGTTTGGTAGAGCTACAGGAGTAGACTCAGCCCACAATTCACTTTGAAGAAGTGAACCAGGGACAAATACGGTAGAAATCTGATTCCTGCCCAAGGCTAACCCAAGGACCAATTACTTTGGTGCCCAATCTCTCGCTCAGAATAAGCAAGCAGGGAATTTACGGTAGGAATCTGATTCCTGCCCAAGGCTAACCCAAGGAACAATTACTTTGGTGCCCAATCTCTCGCTCAGAAGGAGCAAACAGGGAGTTTACGGTAGGAAGCTGATTCCTGCCCAAGGCTTACCCAAGGGAAAAATTACTTTGCTGCCCAATCTCACTCAGAAGAAGTGAGCAGGGATTTTACGGTTGGAATCTAATTCCAGCCTAAGGTTAACCCAAGGGGAAAATTGCTTTGGTGCCCGATCTCTTACTCAGAAGGAGCGAGGAGGGATTTTACTGTAGGAATCTGATTCCTGCCCAAGGTTAACCCAAGGGAACAATTACTTTGGTGCCCAATCTCTCGCTCAGAGGGAGCAAACAGGGAGTTTACGGTAGGAGTCTGATTCCTGCCCAAGGCTAACCCAAGGGAACAATTACTCTGATTTTTAACGGTGGAAGCCAAAAAGATTATTTTTAAATGGTTCACGAATGCACCGCGAAAAGTAACCTGAGCTTATCAAGAGTTGCTACAAACTGAGATTAGCTGGAACCTTTATGCCTCTTATAATTCGGATTGATCGAAAATCGGAATTAACATGAGTCAATAAGCTTCAACTTTTTTTGGAATTTTCTACCTCCTTATCATGATTTTCCAGTCACAAGACAATGTGAACTAATATGCGTCGAATGCAAAAGTCGCATGACGTTGACTTCACATAGTGCGGTGTGCTGTTGTTGTTGCTTGCAATCGTATATGCAATACAATCTGGTGTACTGTGGTTGTTGGTTATACGCCCAGCGGGAAATATCGTCCTCAATGAAATTTATTGCTGAAATAATCAATGAATTCACTTGCCAAATCATAAGAGAAACGACATGCAATGATTTAGTAGGTGAAGAGTAATGCAAAGTTTCCTCAGTTCGTAGCTTTGATTCCACTTTCTGCTTTGTGTTTATGAAACGACCCGATGGGAGTAAACAATTCAAATGGGAGGATTTTATTGATGAAAAAGAAACTACCACTAACCTGGTGATTTCATAACTGAATTTTCATTCGATTTTTCATCGAAATTATTGAACTGATGAATAAGCTAAATACCCGTATGTAGTGAATTCACAGATTAAGCAATCACCATGTTTTTCATCACCTGGGTCGGTGAATAAACAACTTCCATTGAAGTAGTGAATTCGTAAGTGAATTTTCATCGGAAAAGTGGCATGTGCTTCCCGCCAATGACACGCCCATGTTAAATTCATCAAAGGAATAAGCTGAAAAGTGGCAGGTACAGAATGGAATTCCTCAAGGAAAAAGCAGGTTTTTCCTCAATGATTTTTTTAATTTTTCCCGCTGGGCCCAGCGGGAAATATCGTCCTCAGTGAAATTTATTGCTGAAATAATCAATGAATTCACTTGCCAAATCATAAGAGAAACGACATGCAATGATTTAGTAGGTGAAGAGTAATGCAAAGTTTCCTCAGTTCGTAGCTTTGAATCCACTTACTGCTTTGTGTTTATGAAACGACCCTTTTTTTCGGTGAATTTAAAAGGGAAAAGTATGTGATGAAAATTTTGTGGAAAAGTAATGTACAAGATCATCAGTTCATTGTTTGAATCCACTCATCTGCTTTGTAAAGTGTTCATGGCAAGAACAAAAAAAAAAAAAAAAAATGTGAGTGAAACTCATGGTGAATTGTAATCGATGATTCCAGCGATGAATAGTAATGCACAAAGTAGTTAATAATTTTTTGGCAACTATAAATTCTCATTTTGTTGGATACAGTTCACAGTGACTTTCTGTAAAAAAGTTCATGTAAGACGAACTGAAGTCAATAGAAATTGCGTTTGTCGAAACGCCAAACATTTTTGATTTGAAATGGAAACAACTTTTTGGTTTGCTTTCATTTTAAAATAAAGGGTGCATTACCGATGGGATTTAGTAAACAATACAAATGGGAGGATTTAATTGATGAAAAAGAAACTTCCACTAACCTGGTGATTTCATAACTGAATTTTCATTAGATTTTTCATCGAAATTATTGAACTGATGAATAAGCTAAATACCCGTATATAGTGAATTCACAGATTATGCAATCACAATGTTTTTCATCACCTGGGTCGGTGAATAAACAACTTCCATTGAAGTAGTGAATTCGTTAGTGAATTTTCATCGAGAAAGTGGCATGTGGATGTGCTTCCCGCCAATGACACGCCCATGTTAAATTCATCAAAGGAATAAGCTGAAAAGTGGCAGGTACAGCTTCCATTCCTCAAGGAGAAAGCAGGTTTTTCCTCAATGATTTTTTTAATTTTTCCAGCTGGGTGGTAGCTGATGTGGATGGTGGGTGGTGTATTTTAATATAATAATACGTGATGGGTTGGTGTTTAATTGCAGGTCGGTCGGTGTGGGGGAATGGAAATTGTAACACTTCGTTACAGGTCAAATGAGTTTTGGTATGAAAATGGCGCGGCGCAATCCAGTGCTAATTGGGCACAGAGGGAGAGTGTTACGTTTATGCCACCATTTCTACCTAAACCTATACCTACCATGATTTAAATTAAGATGAAATAATAGCGAAAAATAAATATTTCACCAAGGCCATCAAACAACAACAATTACGACTTGTCATTAAATGTTCCACTGACTGGTCTCAGAGGTGAAATAAACATAACCTGAAAACATCAATTGAGATAGATCCCTCAAAAGGTTTCCAAAAGCATGTCAATCAATCGCCGTCGTGCGTGCAAGAAGCAACATATACCTAAAATTATCAAAACATGTCACATCTTGGCAATAACCTAGAAGTAATTTATTTTTTGTCAAAATGTACCTAATTATTGCTTAGGCATTCACGAAATTTAAAATATTCTCAAAAAAAAACGTGTCATTCTGTCAAATACACTAATTATACTTCTTAGATATTAAAGGCTTTTTGTATAAGGATTCCTAAAATACCCATTTATATTAGCACATCAGGGAAGCCCCCCATTATTGAACGCAGGTGTTAATAATCATAAATTTTGTCAGAGTATCCATTTACAAAAACAAAAATAATTATACTTTAAGAAATTATTTTATTCGTAGGAGAATTTTATTCTACAGGAAAATATTAGCAGAAGACGAAAAAAAAACCTAAATTATTATATTTTCCGCCATAAAATTAAATACATTTTTAATTAGATATATTCCAAGGAAAAAGCATATCTACCCCAAGGCGGTGAAATGTTGTGACTTTTAAAGCTTATTATTTTCCACAGGTATTCAGAGTTAGTGTGCAGACGTTGTTTGGAGGGAAATGAACAAAATGGATGGTAATTGTGTTTTTTTTAGACCTAAAGTGAGGTTATTTAAAAATAAAAAAAAGTGGAACCTTATGCTTGTATTTGAGCTTGCCCTACAATTTTTATTTATTCAGTTTATTTATTATTTTTATTATGGTTTTTCCAAGAAATGGAAAGGTTCTTGTTTTATGTTGAATAAATTGTAGATAAAACCAAACAACCATAAGGTAGTTCGTACATGAAAATTTGAAGAAAAAAAGTCATAAATAATTTTTATCAAAGGAACTAAAGCAACGCAGTCCATCAACACCAAGTTCTCGACTATATAGATCCCTTCAGAGGTAAAAAATCAAAATAACGTGTCCCAGGACTTTTTCTTTTGACTCCTACCTTTCCTCACTTTTTTGGAGTCAATGGCAGAGCTTTTTCAGTTTCTGTGTAAAATTATGCTATGCAGAGGATGCTTGCTGATGTTTTCTTCCTCAGTTTTTTCTTATACAAAATATTTCGTACCCCCTCCCCCCTCCCAGCATAGCTATAGTACTCGTGCTTTTTTTGGGTGCAAACAGTTTTTACTTCACTTTCACAATAAAACAACACATAAATGAAAATACATACAAATACACATATCTGGAGCTTCTGAATATCAAGGATAAAAGTCGCTGACAATATAAGAGGATATGCTATTTGCTATGCGATGGCGGATGGTATAGATGGTGGCAGCAGGCAATCGACATATTCTATTTCATTATTTTCCTTTTGACTTCACTCCTGGAGGATCATAAAGCCCTTTTGTAAGCACTTGAGCAGATACTCTTTAAAGATAGAGATGAGAGAGGTTGGTTATAACACAGCTTCGAGTTACGAGAAGATGGGCAGCTATAAGGCATCCCTTTATAGTCGTCTTGCGTTCGAGACACGTAGAATATGAATATGAAATTCGAATCGTGATGTTGATGGCAAAGTTTTCAAAACAAACTGTATTACGTTAGATGTACCTATACCTATACCTATACCACCTGCACCCATGTTAGGAAAATAAAAAAAATAATATCTATCCTCTCAGAATGATCAAAGCCAGATGATGATGATGATTTGGAAAACATTAGGCAACATCTGACGCACAAAGGTCGAACTTCAATCACAAATGATGTGGGTTTCGGATTATGTCTTCCTGTTCTCATTAATCACTACACCTACCTACTTTCCAACTAAATGGGATTTATTTTTTGCAGTCGAACAAATGAAAAGCTTTAGCATTAAGGATTTTGTAGATTTGTTATGTCCTCAAAAAACAACAAACCGAAAAAAAGAATGAAACAAAAAGGAAACAAAGCCATATGAACTGTTGCCAATATATAAGTATATGAGGCAACCAAGCTAGCAACAACAAAAAAAATCAATGAATTCAGGGACACGAATTTTGTTGTAGAGATATACGAGTATTTTTCCGCCCTAATTTCTTAAAATAGTAAACATTGCCAAAATGACCAAAAATGTGCATTAGCTGTTAGACCAGAGT
The DNA here is from genome assembly GCA_963921185.1 of Dasysyrphus tricinctus. Classification (NCBI taxonomy): domain Eukaryota; kingdom Metazoa; phylum Arthropoda; class Insecta; order Diptera; family Syrphidae; genus Dasysyrphus; species Dasysyrphus tricinctus. The sequence goes on along the minus strand of OY992530.1, from coordinate 58,157,421 downwards.
AAATGGATAAATGACAACCAAATAATTATTACTTATCAGCAATTAGGCTCATCCTTTGTTGAGAAAGGCAGGACTGTGGCTTAATTGATTAATGGAGTGGCAACATTTTATGGGTGTGAGAGTGTGTATGTGTCATCATATCCGCATCCTTCTTGCACACCTTGATATAACTTTAAAGAGGAAATCAATATTTTGGTTACATACTCAGATGTACTATATGTATACCTATAGGTATACACAGGAAGTGATATATATTTTCACAGATATAAAAGAACATTGAAAAATCTTTAGAAAACTCAACTGTGTTGTGCTTTATGGTTGGAAAACAAAAATAAATTGGATACTTTCATGGGTTGGTAGTCGTCACATTTATAAATATATACTACCTCCCTTCTACTACTCTGAGTATACTATATACACTTTCTCATATACAAATCGATTTTTGTTTGAGATTTTTTTTTTGTATTCCCAAATGTCTTCAAATCGAATGATATATGGACCAAAGGAAAAGTTTTTGGTATAAAAGGATTTGAATTTTGGTAATTTTTCATGTTCATTTCACACATACACACACACACACAAGAGAATTTCCAATAATGGATTTTTGAATAATATATTCTTCCCATGGAGGAAGTTTTGTTGAACGATATCCAATGGTTTTCCTGCGACCTAAAAAATGATGTATTTTGATTGATTGGGGAAATAAAATTTTACCCACCACATATATATTAAAAATTTGATGCAACAATTATTAAGGTTTCCGTTTTCCCATCTGCCAACCCTGCAACGACATAATGGGGCGATATTATATGTGTAGAATAAAACCACTTCTGGCAATCAAAAAGATATAGAATTATTTCCTCAGAAATGAATTTGAAACACGTTCGTAAAGTCTTTAGAGCTTCTGGGTAGTCATAGAGTTCTAATATTAACGCTAATACATAATATTCTTTAAGTCTTATCCGAAGAAGCAAGGTATATGCATACAGAGAAGGTTCAAGCCCAGTTCCGTTTATATAATAGAGAAAGTGCTCGGTTCTTTTGACAATATCAAACTGATATCAGCCAAATTTGTTTAACAATGACTTCTCCATGCTGTCTTAACTCAGTCTTACACTATATACAAATTTTGGTGGTGCGCTATCTCATGGAGAACCAGAGTCTGCTTACAACTTACAACCAGTACTGTCGACCGTACTGCAATAGCAATTCTTACATTGCTTTTATATTAGGCAATGCGTGCTGCCTAGGGTGGTCGTTAAAAAAAAATAATCGCGGGTGGGCCTCAATCGGCTCTAAATGAAGAAAAAAAAATTTCCTAATTTTTTCAGATTTTTATTTTCATCCCCTATAGTCGCTGTAGGGGTACATAAAATTTCCCCATTTTTTGTGCATACTAAGAAATTCGTGTTAAATCTGCCAAAAAATTCAAATCATATAGCTGTAAATTAGACATGAAAAAATTCTAAGGAAGAGGAGTAATATCTCCCCCGGATGGACGGGAGGGGCAATTTAATATAATAATTGCGTAAAATAGAAATAAATAAAATAAATAAATTGGGTGGCGCAACAGCTCGTGAAGAACCAGGGCCTAGTGACTTACTCGCAAGAGGCAGTGACTGGAATAAGACAGTTCAGTTTTTAGGTGGCACGGCTGGGAATCGAACCCCCAACCATCGGCATGACATTTCTACGTACTAAGCATCATGCCACGAGGTACTACGCATAAAATAGAAAAAACATGTATTAAAAAAGAACGGCAATAACACTTGCAGTGATATTTTATAGATTTTTGAAAAGCCAGAAGTCCATTTTTATGGTTTGTCTTCAAAGTTTTTTTGATGAACAGTTTCGGCAAAAAATTGTTCCAAGCTCAACATTTTGAAGAAAAATCAAATTTTGTTTTCTTCGAAAATTAACAAAACATTACTGTAAGTACTGCCGTTATTTTTAAATTAATTTTGTTCTATTTCATGCAATTTTTTTTAAATTGCCCCTCCTGGTTAAGTCTACTTCTCACCTGCATGCTCTAAAATTTTTGGCATTTTACGCGAACTTCAAAAAAAATTAAACAAAATTTCTATCCGTTTATAATAGCGGACCTGAGTGGAAGTATTTTAGGGTGTGGTTCTTGGGTTTATTCTAAGAAAATAAAATGCTCATCTGGATTAGTAATGTGTCAACTCGGTTCGCTAACCCGAGTCTGATGAGGAAAATCGCATCCTCAATGACGACGACTACCAATCCTTCGCCAGTTCAGACAGCTCGGACGCAGACGTCACAGTGGCGGAATACCCTGCGAAAGGTCAGTTGACAGAAGCTCCTATGGCCAAAACCCTGGTTCTGCCAGGTGCCAAGGCAACTTCGACTCCCCATAAGGGATCTGGCGAATGTGAACCAACGAAAGTCTGTGTGGATGGTCCAGGATCTTCTGAGAATCGATGCCCGCATGGGCCAAATCCGATCGAGGAAAGAATGGTACGTCCTGATACACAGAACAAAGGAGGAGATCATGACCCAGTTCTCCTCAAAAGGATTGAAAATGCTAAAAGGGCCGTGCGCAGATACGGCCAAGGCGACACAAAGAAACTCAGTCTCAGGGACTGGAAGCGTTTGAGCTGGGCTCGAAAGCTTCTTGCCAAGACTGAGACCAAGAACAAGACTTCAGTCGAGCCCAAACTGGGCGGTTCCAGACCAATCAAAGATAAATCGGCAAATCAGGGTGCCTCTTCCTCCAATTTGGCTGCCGGCAGTAACCCTAAGGTGGGACCAGGCAAATGTCCAAAACACTTAAGGGTCGATCATACTGAAACCAGCAGTCAAAGAAGGAGGACCAGGCATAATGACTCGACACCCCCGCTGACGAACGTCAGTAAGAAGCCAAAGACGGCCGCTACTCTGGCTGACGTTGTAGCCGAGAGCCTTCAGGTGGCAGTTATAAATGAGGGAGCACCGAAAAGAGGCTAACCAGTGAGCAGTGGGCTCGGGTGGAGGTGAAGCTTCTTGAGTGTATAAACAGCGAGATTCTTGCCTTCACCGGTTTCGTGCCAACTTTCGGGCCGCTGTCGACCATTAAAGGATTCAAAATCCTTTCCTGCAGCGACGAACCGACACTGAAATGGCTTCAAGCCACCGTCAATGGTATGGAGGGGCTACTTGAAGGGGTAAAATTACGAGTTGCCTCCAAAAGCGACCTTCCCACCAGACCAAAAGTCCGGATAAATATTCCGGGCCCAGGCTCAACAAAGGAATTGTTGGGGAACCTTCTGCGGGCTCAAAATCCCAGCTTCCCTAGCAGCGACTGGCAGGTTCTCACGATGGAAGCGCCGACAAAAACCGGCCAAGAAGCTATAATAATGCTTAATAGCGAGACAATGGCAAAGCTTCCATCCAGAGGCTTTAAACTGAGAGTTGGTATTAATGAAGTCAAGGTGCGGCCGGTAGCCAACCCACAAAACATTAACAACAAAAATGATGAGAGTGCTGCAAGTAAACCTTCAGCATAGTTAGCTGGCCTCGACGACCTTAGTCTCTTTCTTGGCAAAGGAGAACATCGACATAGCCCTTGTTCAAGAGCCCTGGGTTAACAGTGGCAAGATCTGCGGACTCAAGTCCAAGGACTATATAATTTATTTTAATAAAGGGCCTACAGAAGGTAATTATCGTTGTTGCATAGTGGCGAAAAAAGTTATAAATCTTTTCCTCTTATCTTCCCATTGTAGCGCAGACATGACGACGGTGAAGTGTGAAAGAAAAGGGGCCCCGCCCCTTATCTTAGCCTCCATCTATATGCCGGGTGATGAACCGGGCCCTCCGCCGTCAAGTGCCTTTGATGACCTGGTAACAGCTACAGGTAAGAATGGCTGGGACCTTCTAGCATGTTGCGACGCCAATGCTCATCACATACAGTGGGGGAGCACTGATACTAATGCAAGAGGTGAGTCACTTTTTGAATATATTATTAAAAAAAAATATTTAGATTTTAAACAGAGGTAATGAACCAACCTTCATTACAAGAAATAGAAAAGAAGTGCTTGACTTGACGCTTTCCACTAATTCTGATTCCATTGTAGTCAAAAACTGGAAAGTCTCAAGCAATGTAACATTCTCAGATCATAGAATGATAACATTCCAAGTTGAGCACGAAATAGAAGACCCAAAGCCCTACAGAAATCCCAGGAGAACAAACTGGGTAGCCTTCAATGAAAGACTGGCCTCATCTTTGGGCCGTTATGAAAATATACCTATGTTAAACTCTTCAGACATTGAAAAACATGTCAGTGAACTGACGTCAGCTATTCATAGTGCTTACGAAAGTTCGTGCCCCATTACCAAAGGGAAAGGTAAACTCAACCCCGTCTGGTGGTCTAAAGAGCTGGCCACCCTCAGGAAAAAATCTAGGAGGCTATATAATAGAGCTAAACATAGTAATGAAACTGCTGACTGGGATATTTTCAAGATCAGCAAAAACGAATATAAAAACAGAACAACATATGCAAAAAGAGCAGCCTGGCGGAAATTTTGTACAGACATTGAGTCTACAAATGACGCTGCTAGGCTCAGGAAAGTCATGTCAAAGGTCCACTCACCTCCTGGCTTTCTTAAAAGACCGGATGGAACCTGGACTGACTCCTGCTCTGAAACCTTGGAGTCACTTATGAGCACCCACTTCCCAGGATGTACTTTTGATGCATCTGTTGTGGATAGGGGCCCCAACATAAGCCAGACTTCTAGTATTGGTAGTCAAATAGTAGATAGACGAAAAGTGGCCTGGGCCATAGACTCCTTCTCAGCGTACAAGTCTGCAGGGCCTGATGGAATAATTCCAATTATGCTCCAAAGCTCTAAAGACGTTATTGTGCCGTTTCTGGTGGAAATATTCAAAGGATGTTTAAACATCACTTATATTCCATCTAGTTGGAGAGAAGTTAATGTCATTTTCATTCCGAAAGCTGGCAAGCCCACTCACACTGAACCGAAGGACTTTAGACCAATAAGCCTATCTTCCTTTCTGCTTAAAACCTTAGAAAGGCTGATAGAAACGCACATTCGCCTAATGCTAAATGATAGTGCTCTCTCGCAGGCCCAACATGCATACATGAAGGGCAAATCTGTTGAGACAGCACTTCATGAAGTGGTTGGCACAATTGAGAAATCAATCCACTTTAAGGAATTTACTTTAGGAGCATTCCTTGACATAGAAGGGGCCTTCAACAACGTTGAAAACAGTGCAATTCGACAAGCCCTAGACTCAGTCTGCATCGACCCGATGCTATCAAATTGGATTGACTCCATGCTTCAAACAAGAATTGTTAATGCAGAAATGGGTGATAGTAAGCTTAAAGTTAGGACTTGTAGGGGTACGCCGCAGGGAGGTGTCCTATCTCCCCTACTTTGGCTTCTGGTCGTCAACCGGATTTTGGTTGACCTAGGTTCAAGCGGCGTCAAAGTCGTGGCGTACGCTGATGACATAGTGATAATGGCCTCAGGGAAGTATGCCACCACTCTGTGCGACCTACTGCAAACAGCCCTTGACAAGCTCAGTAATTGGGCCAGGAACTGTGGACTTAATTTTAACCCAATTAAGACGGAACTGGTTCTGTTTACGAAGAAACGAAATATTCCAAATATAAATCCTCCCACCATAAATGGGACGCCGCGCGCCGCTCCATATAACTGGCACGGCCAAATATCTTGGTTTAGTTATCGATCGTAAACTTAACTGGAAAGAGAACATCAAAGAAAGGGAAAAAAAGGCTGCAATAGCTTTCTACACATGCAGTAGAATTTTTGGCAAGAGATGGGGACCTAGCCCCAAAACTATTCATTGGATGTACACAGCCATTGTAAGGCCTATCCTGACTTACGCGTGTTTGGTTTGGTGGCCAGCCTTGGATAAGGCAATCAATCTCAAGGTAATGACAAAAATTCAGAGACTGGCATGTATAGGTACAACTAGTGCCATGAGAACCACGCCAACCGCAGCCCTAGAAACTTTCCTCTCACTTGCCCCACTCGATCTTTTCACGAAGGAGTTGGCGGCCAAAAGTGCTCTACGACTTAAAGAATGTAAAAATTGGAAAAAGGGCCACTGTGGTCACAAAACTATAATGAACTTCACTGACATAGACACTTAAACGGACTATATTTCACCGTACATAAATTTTAACCCAGTTGCACTTACAGATATTCCGACAAGGGAATTATGGAAGGAAAACCGGGTCCTAAACGCAAATCATGTATCGGTCTTTACTGACGGTTCCAAAACGGACGCTGGGGTAGGGTCAGGCATCTTCTCAGACAATCCACCCATTAATAGATCATTGAAGCTCCCAAACTTCTGCAGCGTTTTCCAAGCGGAAGTGCTTGCGGTTAGCGAGGCTGCAAAATATCTTTTAACATGCGAACTGACGAACAAAAATATCGATATCTTCATAGATAGCCAGGCGGCAATCAGAGCCCTTTCGTCAATTGTCACGAAGTCAAAACTGGTTGATCGCTGCCGTAGTGAGTTGAGATTGCTGGGCCAAACGAATTCAATCACCCTTCGATGGGTCCCGGGTCACCGTGACATTTATGGCAACGAAATGGCTGATGAATTGGCCAAAAGCGGTTCATCACTTGAACCGAGCCAAACTGTACCTTGGGTTCTTATGCCACTGGAACAGGAAAAGAGTAGAATCCACCAAAGCTTCCTCAACAATTGACACCTGTCGGGTTTCAAGGAATCTTTGGCCGGATATTTCAAAGAACAAAACAGAATATTTACTGAAGCTAAGCAGACCTCAATTGTCTCTCTTGGTTGGAATCCTTACGGATCACAACTCAATGGGAACCCACATGAGCAGAATATGCATCAGCACATCTGACTTATGCAGAGGGTGTCAGGACGAAGAGGTGGAAGAGGGCTCATCTCACTTCCTCTGTGAATTCCCCAGCCTAGCCAAAACTAGGAAAAATGCCCTCGGAGAATACTTCTTCGACGAATTGGGCGATGTCTCATCTTTGCCACTAAAAAACATCCTTAACTTCATCCAGAAATCAGGATGGTTCAGGGAGGCACCTCATACCTAACACTTCCACTTAATCCTTCCTTTTACACTTCCCATTCCCATATTTCCCACATCCTGGGGAGCACAATGGATCCATTGAGATCCGAGTGAGGTGTTGCGGCTAGCCGCATCATCACCCCACCTAACCTAACCTAACCTTACCCGAGTCAACTCGAGTTAAGCATATGTAACTCGAGTTGACTCGGTTTGAATTTTTTCTAACTCGAGTTAGATTTTACCTGAACCGAAAAGCAACTCGGTTTGAAGTGACCGAGTTGACTGGGTTTTTATTTTTTTCAAACTGGAGTTAGATTTTACCTGAACCGAAAGCCAACTCGGTTCGGTTAGTAAAGAAAATAGTAGAAGAATTCGGTTTAATTAACTCGGTTTTTGTTTTGGCATCGACTCGGGTTGAACGTATAGGTACAGTTTGGTATTTGGTTTGTTATTGTTATAAAATGAAATAGACATTGAATAAACATTTAAACAGAGTTGCAAGTTGACACGATGTTGGTTGGTGGAATGATGGACAAAAAAAAAACGATAAAAATCAGAAATGCTCAGTTTTTTTAATCCTCTGGAAAAAGATTATTTAAGAGCAACTGGGTGACATTTGGAACGAAATACACTATTTGCCTTAAAATAAACTTCGTCCACCATCCGTCAAACTATAAACTGTCAAATTCCGTTCAAGGATGGCTACGATGACGATGGATTAAAAAACCTCAAGAAATCAGAAAAAATCGCAGTTTTCTTAACTGCTCCAAAAAAAAAAGTGATTTGAGACCAACTGGATGACATTTGGAACGAAATACACTATTTGCCTTAAAATATAATTCGCCCACCATCTGTCAAACTATTAAATATTAAATTCAATTGAAGGATCGCTATGATGATGATGGATTGAAAAACCTCTAAGAAATCAAGAAATTTTGCAGTTTTTATGCTCCAAACTCCATTTCAATTTTGGCTTTAATCGAGTTACTTAAATTTCAACTCGAGTTAACTCGGCTAGAAAATTTTTCGGTTTGATACATCACTAGTCTGGATCGCACGTACTTGCTCTTATATTCAAGTTGCTTGGAACTTAAGCAATTTTAAAATATTCAAGTCATTACAGAACAAATACATACAAATACAAAAAATTTGGAAAAATGTATAAAAAAAATCATTTAAATCTTTCTTTAAATTGAATTAACAACTAGTAAAATAGCTTAGCGTTCAAAACCAAGTATGTTATTTTATAACTTGACAAAATAGAAATATATTCAAAAAAAAAAAAAAAAAATAACAAATCTTTGGAGCGGTTTTCTTTCAAACTAGTTTTGTATACATAAAATTTTAGTTATATTTTAAAAACAAAATTTTGGGAAGCCAGTTATGAGTATTTATTAATATACACATACAAAATTATTTTCAAGAAAATCCATCAACCCGCTTTCAAAAACTAGAATTTTGAAAAAAAAAGATAATATTTTTTAAAAAATCCAAAATGTACTTTTTTCAAAATTTTGATATGCAATATTATTGAAATTTTAAGGGAGCTTTTGTATAAAAATAAATTGCACGACTGGATCGCACGTACTTGCTCCTATGTTCAAGTTCTGTGGGGCTTAAGAACTTTAAAAAATATTCAAGTAATTATAGAAAAAGTATAAAAAGCATTTAAATCGTTCTTTTAATTGTATAAACAGCCTGATAAATAACTTAGAGCTCAAAAAAAAGTATGCCATTTAATTACTTGAAAAAATATGAATATATGCAAAAAAAAAAATTAAAAATCGTTGGAGCCGTTTTCTTAAAAATTAATTTTTTATATATAAAATTTTTGTAACATTTTTCAAAAAAAAATTTGGTATGCCAATTTTGAGTATATATTAATATACATTTAAAACTGAAATTTCAAAATAATTCATCAACCCGTTTTCGAAATATTGAATTTTGAAAAAAAAAATTTGAATCTTTTTTTAAAAATCCAAAATTTATTTTTTCAAAAATTTTGGTATGCAGTATTATTTATATTTTAACAAAGCTTTTGTGCAAAAAATTTAAGTGAAATCGGATGAGCGGTTAATGAGAAAACGAAAAATAAAAAAAACCGTTATATGGCAGGTACCGTTAATAAATGTTTTTGGTAATTTTTTTTTCTTACTCAAAGGTATATCATATCTACAATAATACACTGATTTTTTTTTTATCAAAATCGTTGGAGCCGTTTTTGAGATAAATAAGCTTTTCCTTAACGGTTGTATGGCAAGTACCGTTATTTTTTGAGCTAAAAAAAAATTTCAATTTCCCCTCTGGAGAGTTACTAAAAAACCTTAAGTTCAAAATTTGAAGAAAATCGCTTCAGTGGTTTAGGCTGTAGGTTGAGGTACGGACAGACAGACAGACAGACAGACAGACAGACAGACAGACAGACAGACAGAATTGTGCCACCCACTTTTTTCGTGTTCTCTATCATCGTAATGTCATGTTTGATTGTTATCTCGAAATTTTTTTTTTGCACGAATCCAAAACTTGCCCTATAGTACCTATATCGCAAGTAAAAATATTGAAAAAGGTTGAGCTGTTTTAGAGAAAATAGAAAATCAAAAAAACCATTATATGGCAGGTACGTTAAATAACAGTTTTTGGGAATTTTTTTTGTTTACCAAAAAGTAAACCATATTTACTATGAAACACTGATTTTTTTTATCAAAATCGTTGGAGCCGTTTTCGAGATAAATAAGCTTTTTCTTAAGGGTTGTATGGCAAGTACCGTTATACTTGGAGCTAAAAAAAATTCAATTTCCCCTCTGGAGAGTTACAAAAAACCTTAAGTTCAAAATATAAAGAAAATCGCTTCAGTGGTTTAGGCTGTAGGTTGAGGTACAGACAGACAGACAGACAGAATTATGCCACCCACTTTTTTCGTGTTCTCTATCAACGTAATGTCGTGTTTGATTGTTATCTCAAAATTTTTGTTTGCACGAATCCAAAACTTTTTCTAAAGTATACCTATATCGCAAGTAAAAATTGTATAGGGGGAAAGTTGTATCTCCCCTCCCTGAAACATAGGGGCAGTTTCTGAAACATTGACTTTAAATGCAAAAGAAAAATTAAAAATCAACGAATGCACATCTTATAATAGGTATGCTTAGTTTTTTTTGAAAGCTAATACTTCATTCTTGCATTTGGTTTTCAAATCAAGTTGTTTGAATAGGTTTTCAGGAATTGAATTTCCAAGTCAAATAAAAAAAAAATTATATTTTTTTAAGACGCTATTTTTCAAAATTTTACGTAATTAAGTGCTGTTTTTGTGCTCAATATTCAATTTCCTCATTATTTTATTGTCAATTACCGAAAACCAAATGTAAAAATCTTAAGAAGATGTCCTGTCATTTTAACCCTAACGTCTTGCAAATAAGAAATTTTAACGAAAGCATAGTGCTAATTTTAACAAGGTCGTGTTTTTTAACACATTTTACCACAAATCTGGTTTAATTAACGTTTTTTATATATTAACAACTTTTACCTGTTGAATTATACCTGGCCTTCTATAAGAGTAGCACTCTGTCAGTTTATTTCAATGTGACACCAGTGTTAAAACACACGCATAGACCATCCACCTACCAGGATTTGAGTTTAACCTGATCTCCTCTGTTAATTTCAAGGTGGCACCAGTGTTAAAACACACACTCAGACCACCTAATGAGTTTCAACTTATTGAAGTTTGACACCAGTTTTTTGAGATAGATTTCATGTAAATTTAACTATGGATTTTCATGTAAAATTTACAGGATTACTATTTGAAGCCTGTGTTAAACTAACACTTTGTCATGCTGATTTTACCTGTAACCTACGTTCATTTAACACGGCATTCAAATCATATATCTGGTTTAAAAGTTAACCTGATCGAATGAGTTGAAAAATATAAAATAATAACCTGAAATGCTTTTTCCTCTGAGTGTAGCGTTTGCTGGTCATTCCTCCCATACCTGCTATACAATATTTTTTAGCAACTTTACATAATCGTGTTTTCGAAAATGAATAGACATCACGATATTCTGAGCCCGGTGTTTTAGTCGCTATTTTTTGGAGGTAGTGCCCAAAATTTCATAAAAACTAAACCACTATAGGTTCTGGTTTTGATGAAATTTATAGATATGACGAGATGAAAAACCATACAATTAATTTCCACCCACTGCCGCTCCCACTTTTTTAAAACATAATATTTTCGGAAAAAATTATAAAATTCGGGTATTGTTCAGATGATCCATGAAGGGCCGAAACCACAAGTGCTCTGGTGATGGCTTACCCTCTAAACCAGAGGTTCGATCTTCTTTATTACCTCCAACTTGGGATTCAGAAACTCAAAAGGGTGGAGCATTGTTTCTCATTTGCACAATCTAGCTTAGCCAAGTCGACGTATTTTGACTTTTTGGACTACGTTGTCTTTAAACAGCTCATTGAGCTCTCGTTTGTGCTTTCTCTTCCAAAAATCCGTCGAATAATACGAATATTACTTGTGAAAGAGCCCAGTATCAGTTTTCATTTATGATTTTCATCTTACCGAGAGTAGGAGTGTCTTGAGCGTAAGAAGAGTGTTGAACCATTTTTGACATACATAGATTAATAGCAATGGTTTCCAAAAGTCTTTTTTCGTTGAATATACACATAGGTGGCATCCGTGGAGTAAATACTAGTATTTACTCCAAGGTAATTGAAATTCTAAACTACTTTGAAGCTGCTGCTAATAAAAGTGATGTTTTGGCCTAGGTTGTAAACATGTGCTTTTTTCTTGACAGCAGTTAGTTGGACTTTTACTCGCAAAAGAACTCTATAAGAACACAATGGAACACAAGATAGGGAATTCTGTGTTAACAGCTGCTCTATGCACTATCTGTTCCAGAAGGAGATTAAAAAAGACAAAAATATTATCGCATTTCCCCGCCGATATTTTGAGCAGTTCGGAGAAGCTATTCTCTAATTGCACATTGCATTTGGCATATTACCACCTTGTGTTTTATAATTTCACGAGACACAGCTCTTTTTTCTCGAGATCTCGAGCTCAGTTATCGCCATATAGAGCTTTTGACGTTGAATATTCTTCCATAAGCGGCCTTGAAGCCAATGCAGAATCTGTGTGTCTCGACTTGAAGTTTATTGGTCATTTCCTGAATTTTCCTCATGGTTAAGATTTTTTATCTTTTACTGGCATTCGTCTTAATGTTCTTCATCATTACTACCTACAATTTGTATTCAAATGTGTAAGATGGATGACAAGACTTGCTCCGTATACAAACAACGTGGACGAAAATAGCTTAAATTTACCGATTGTATTGGTCAAAAAATGAAAATACAGTCGACCTGTAGATAGGTTTATTCTTGACGATTTGGTAATCGTTTAGTATGGACTCCACATTGTGGATCCATGAAACGTACTGTACTGCATTGCCATCAAAAATTTGAAGGTCTCTTATGCAGTCAGGTAATTTTCTTATATCTAAAAGATCCTGTTCAGTTTTGGGGATTGGTGAAGTGGTAGTATTGGAAGGATTTTGAGTAGGTGTAATTGTTCATGCACTTTTGTGCGTGGGCATTCTGCATTGTGCCCAGTGTAAACAAACAAAATAACAAGTAAATGAACACGCCTAAAACCCGATTTGACGTTGTTGACTTTGCCTCCGCGGTTGAACGCATGCCATCGCATCGCTTTCAGCCGCGGTGGCGAGTCTAACGTCATTTATAATTTATTCATTTTTTTCATTCTTATTTTTGCACTTGCCAAAGTCGGCAACTTTTTCTTACTCTAAAACTTAAAAACTAATTTCTTAAAAGTAAAGTAATTCTATTGTATTAAAAAGTAAAGTAAAACTAACGTAATGCTAAGAGAACTTACAAACTAAATTAATTGTAAAACCTAAAGCTAAAATAAAGAACGAAAAGAAAAAATCTAAAAGAAAAACCACATTGGACCCAAGTTTCTTTTTTGTTGGAGCATTTTGGTGTGTCGCTGCTTTGGTTGGTGGATATTCCTCTGCGCCGTCGAAACGAAATTTCGACCAAGCCACTGCGAAGCTCAGTTGGCCATATCCGTGCCAACATTTGGTCCATTCGAGCCAGATCATTCTCCAGCGCTCCAGTTTTAAAGCAGTGGGCTTGTGAAAGCAAAAAGAAAAAAGTTTTGCTACATTTTTGGACGCCATTTTACGACATCAACCACCACGCCATCCACAAAATAACGGCTAACGGTGCACATTTTACCGTACAGCTATGCTGCTCACATCTGTTGCGAATAAACAGTTACGCTGAAGAAATATAACGGGCGTTGCGCACATTTTGTATCGCTTGACGATTGTACCGCTGCACAGTGTGTTTAATGTATGGGCACCAAGGAAAAAAATGAAAAAACATGTTTAAAGTGCTTTTTTTCATTTAATATGAATATATATTTTTTAACTTCTTAAATAGAATCCTTAAACATTAAAAAAATATAACTACTTAACTTTCCTCATCTGATGAGGATAAATTTTCATCACAAACTAAATATTTTTTTATTTCAGCATCATATTTCTTTTCTTTACGTTTAATTTGTCTCTGAGAAGAAATGAATGGGTCCAACATCAAAAGTAAATAGTTCATAACGTCTTTACAATTGTTTGACCTTGAAGACTTTCTAGCGTGGTCAAGCCTAGTTCGACGAAAAGTTTTGTGTAAGCCTTCTAGAGCTTCTTCGGACATTTGTCCTATTGGTATTTCAAAACTGTTCATTATTTCAATGCTATGAAAAAATAATTTATGCAGTGTGATGGGCATATAATACCATGCATACAAATCTAAATAAAGATTTTTCGTTTCGCATATTAAAATTTTTAACTTGTCCAGATCAATGTCCTCTCCTGTTGCGATCACTCGTAAGATAATGGATAAATTTTCAATCAAAGTTTGGTCAATCTTTGTTATTTCTGAACTTTTTGAGGGTTCAAAAAAGAACGCACGGGCAGTGTTGCCATCGTTTGATGATCCAAATCCTTGTTTAGGTTGATCAACATTCAATCCCATTTTTGTTTTAAATTCAGCTTGTATTCTCTTTTTCTCTATTTGGAAAAGGGTTTTGTTTTCGTCCCCTTGAACGCGCCATTTTTTAAAGGATAATCTGTAGGCAATGTGTAACATACACTCAAATGTACGTATCCACAGATGAAGACTGGAGAGGCCAAATCGGTAATTGGCCTCATTTGGAGGTTTCTCGAAACATTCTTCCGTGTTCATCTCACTTGGAAGAGCACCGCAGATGAAACATTTTGACGCCGAATTGGTTTCAGTTAAAACATTGCATACGCTCCCATCAACCATGGTAAGATGAAATTCAAAAGATATCGTAATATTATGGCTATTTATAACTACAGCATAGTTATTAAGTTCAGAAATTTTGTTTTGCATGGCAATCTCCTCTTCTTTCACGAGCTGAGAACATTCTTTTCTGAATAAAAATTTAACGGGTCTACAATTCAAAATAGAGCCTGGCCGATCATTTTTCCAAAGGAATTCACCTGAATCAATATCAATAAGCCTTAATGGGACAAATGCTATTAAGAACAAATACTCGTCCGTATTTTCAGGATTGTCAAACTTAATTTTATATGCGCTATGATTGCCACTACCATCGAAGCCCCATTTACAGATCATTTTGGCGTGTGTGTCCTTATCAATACTTACTTTTTTAGAGATACTTCGCGCAGTTTTTTCCACCAAGTCTTGAAAATCGACTTCTGCTGATGTTTCCGTGGCTGTACATTTTGGAAGAATTCCTATTTTTGCTTGTCTTAGTGCGTAGACGCTCGGAAAACAGTCCTTGTGCATTGCGTTAACAGTTTTTCGCAAAACTTCATAGCTTCTTTCCGTTAAATCAAGATCAAGATATAATGACAGGGCTTCTCCAGGCGTCAAACTCTTTTTTTCTTGATCTTGATAAGCAGAAGTTGATGAATTTAGCTCTGTTAAATGCGCAGCATACCTTAATTCTTCCAAGGGCCTTGTTCTTATCAAATCATCAACTTTTTGCCTCTTTGTTTTGCTGCAACATGCTTCAAACATTTTTTTTGGTCTGCCACGTTTATTTTCCGAATCCTGATCTTTGGACATATTCTGAAGACACTCAATGTTCACGGGAAAAATATGTGGTTGGTCAAGCCAGTCTTTGTTTTTTTCAAAAAAAATACTTTTCGTCCTTTTGCTCTTTTGCCAGCGTTTATAAATGTTTGAGCACAGGGAAGAAAGGTGACCTTTTAATTTGATGTCATCTTCAGGCTCCAAAATACCTTCTACATTAAATTTTCTTAACACAAACTGCAAAAGATTTGGAACTTTGATTGATGGAGCAGACAACCATACCTCAAAAATCTCTCTATTTGAACACATTCTGTTAAAAATTCATGAAAATAATAGGTTGTATTAAGGAAAAAGGCAGGTAAAGGCAGATGAATCTTACTTTTTTTAAAAGATCTTAATCTTGTCTTTATTTTCAAAAATATTTTTTTGCAACAAGTAATGACACGCGAAAAATAGGTCTATTCAAATAAAGCACTCTCTACGTAATAATAACCTTGATTTTAACCTTGATTTAAGACTCTACAACTTGCAGTTAAAGAAATAAAAAAAAACGTGAGAATAACTGTACTTATCAGAAATCATGAAAAAATTAAAACTCAATTTGTTATTCTTTATTAATCTTGAGCGCGACGCATCTTGCTTCTCTCTATAGTTTTCTCTTATTTTGAGTTAGCCAGTTAAGGTGACATTCAGAGCTGCGCTTATAGCTGGTGGCTAAGCTTTATCATAAAAAACCTTTTGGATAATGTTCTCGGGATTGTTAGCTTCAATTTGGCTTATTTGGAAATAAGAAAGTAAACATTTTTTTTTCGATTTTTTTCCACTACTCAACCCACTGTGCGCTGCCGCTGCTCCACTGTTATTTTATTGCCGTTTTCACCTATTGTTGCAACGGCGACGAACGTCCACCCATCTGCCAATTGCCTGCCACCACATTCTTCAAGAATCACAACGAGGAAATTCATCCTTTGGTGTTGCCGTAAGTGCCACCACGTTGCACTGTCGCCAATTTTTATACAACGCCACTTCATCCTCGTGCTGTTACCATACGAAGATTTTCCAGGTGTTGACTGCCAAAATACGACGGTGCATGCACAACTTTTTTTGCTCTCGTCGCTATTGATTGCTGCCACCTGCCACCACGTTCTCCTAGAGTCACCACGAGGAAACCCATCTTTTGGTGTTGCCGGAAGTGCCACCACGTTGCATTCACGCCAATTTCATGCAACGTTACCCATTCTCGTGCTGCTACTCCAAAGTTCATCTCGTTTGCTGCTGAACGTCTGCTGGCACTACGCTGTAACCAGATTTGGTGTGTGACCAGAGACGTCTCTCGACATTGGCTTCTAGTACCACGTGGCTACTCATTTGTTCTTGCCGCTACGCAGCAGTTGAAGAAGAATTTGTGTGTGAACAGTGGCGTTGTGAACACCGTTGCTGCAAACGTACCTCAATACATTTGGCTGTTGGTGCGTGATGCGTGTTCCTGATTTGATTGAAAGAGGGTTGACACCATTGCTTCGATTGGTGCAACATATAAAGTTATCACCATTGCTTCGATTGGTGCAACAGAAGGAAGATTGACGAAAAAGGAAGTTCCAGAAAGAACCATAGAAGATCATCAGTAGCTGCCATCAAAATTCATACAACATTTTACAAGGTTAGTATAAAGTTCTTTATATTTGATTGGCTTTCTTTTATTATTACTTATACATATCTATGTATCTTAAAATATCGGGCAAAACTTTCTAGAGTCGTACTCTCACTCTTTCTTTTTCTTCAAATAACTATAAAGTTCGTGAATTTATCTTGCTCATTTCAACTGCTCCCTTTGCGGCAAACGCTGTGAATTCGTTGGCAAATCCGTTATACTCGTGCTTCCAGCGACGGCAACAAAACTTTTATTCAAAACATTCTTTTATTACTAACGAATATAGAAAGTTTTTCGGTGTTTCTGTCACCATCCCCAGCAACTCTAAGCAAATAAGAATCATCTCATACACTCTTTGAAAAATTTCGTGAATCATTTTGAAACCTTGACTCTTTAAACTCTTCACTCCTTGAGATTCTTCTGTAAATCTCGGAGTTCCAACTTTTTCTTAAATTCTACAAGTTGTCAAGTTTCTCAATTGACCAGTCAGTTCCTCGTTCTGAGATTCTTCTGTGAATCTCGAAATTTTTTTTGGATTTTCAACTTCACTTCTTGAGATTCTTCAGTGAATCTCGGAGTTTCAACTTTTTCTTAAATTCTACAAGTTGTCAAGTCTCTCAATTGACTTTGTCGGCTTCTCGTTCTGAGATTTTTCTGTGAATCTCGAAACTTCTTTTGGATTTAGAGGGCGTCGCCGCCCGTCGACTGTAGTTACATGAAATTGCTAGCCAATCAAACTATCTACAAGATTGACCTTAACTTGACGGTTAAGGAGTTATTGTGCTGTAAAGAGGGAATAAACTGAAAATTTTACAAAATAAGAAATTTTAGCCTTTTTTGGGAGCTCCATGGCGCCGATTGTAGTGTTTGTACAAAAATACTTTTGCACTTTTTTCTCGTAAAAATATACCAGAAAGAAGTAGTAACCAAAAAAAATGAAAAAAGTGCGCGTTTTTTCTAGTTTTTTTTTTCAGGATTTTGAACGGGGTGGAGGGGGCGGAGTTATAGAATTTTGGAATTTTCATCTACCAACTATACCATATAACAAATCAAAAATTTAGAACTACCCGACCTTTTGTTGGGTAAAACCTCTCTATTTACTGGACTATAATATGCAATTTTCTTAAGCCTTCAACCTCTTGAACATTTTTTTACTATGTTGACACAGATTTGAAGTTAGATAAATTTAATTTTTATGAATCACCTTTCTTTTCATTTTCTGGGAACCTGGGCCCCTTTAATGATGGAATAGTTACCACTTGAAGACAGTGGTGTAGCTGTGGCTCGTATAGAACTTTTAAGGTAGAAAGAAAAAAAATATAAAGCACCACATCGTGAAGCTTTAAATGTAGCAAGAAATAGGCCCCCCAAACTAACTCCCAATGAACTAAATTCCAAAAAAGTGGGACTCAGTTCATTATGAACTTAGTCCCAAACGAACAAACTTCTAATTCTTTTAACAATACATAGAACATAAATAAAATTTATCAAAGGAACTAAGTCCCAAAAATCTTAAACACGAATTAAATCAGTGATCGTGCGGCACATTGGACGTCGGCTTGTAACCTTAAATGGCATTTGTTGCAACCCATCATTTATGCTTGCATGGAAGAAGAACGGAATTTAATTGGCAAATCAGAGCTAAATATACCGTTAAGAGATCTTTAACAATAATTTTTGACAGCAGCAGTTGCGTTGTAACTTTCGGGCTTTACGGAATAATTGTTATTATTAAATTTAAAATAGAATTACATTTTGTGGCAACCGGAGGAAAACTTAACTCCTGTATAGGCAAGACTTGATGGTGAGAGGGGATGAGGCAGGAGCACGTGCTTAAAGATTAAAGATTTTACTCAAAACATCTTGACCATAATTCCAATAAATGTTTAAATGTTAATAAACTTCTGTAAAAACGAATGCATTAAGCTATATTTGCTTTAAATAGTATTTTCCAATCATACACCCACATGTCACTGTCAAATATGTATTTAATTAGTCTGAAGTATTATGGTGGGCAAATTTATGTTGCATTTAACAGTTTTCAGTGTTATTTTATATTACACGTCATTTTATGTGGCAAGCTGAGCTGAGGTTAATTAAGGGATTTAACATTGTGATTTGGTAGGATTATATATGTTTAAATTATTTCGGACGAGTCTTGTATGTGACATAAAGTATGCGAACAAAATATTGCAAAATAATAGATTTAAATTGTCCTTGTGGCATTTACTGTATTACTCGTATAGTTTGAACATTTAATGGTATTGTTGTTTTTAGATGTTTACTTACAAACTAAAGTATATATTTATTTTCTTTCTATAGACATTTGTGTTTTTATAGATTTTTGTTTACATTTGTCAAATCCAAAAAAGGAAGCTTTCTCAACCCCAGCGAAATTTTCTAAAAGGCTCTCTGTTTCGGTTTGATGTTTACTTTAAGTGAAAGGTTTTTTTTTTTTGCGAAGAAAGTAAACACAATGAGTTGCTATCAAATGTCAATCAACATTAAGACGGGAACAAAATACATTTAACGACTATCAATTCGTAATTGATTGAATACAATATATATATTTATTTTTTTTTTGGTCCACTTGACTTATTGACAAGTCGCCATTATGGCGTCTTTCATTTGTTCGGTCGTCTTAGGCTCCTTCATACAACCAATAAAGCACTTTTCCCCAAATCAAAACATCAAACAGAACCTTTCAGACACAAGATAATTTACTGCTGAAAACCCACTTCAGGCTAAGAGAACATAAATTCGTCTATTGTTTTCATTCCAACAAGGTATTTTTTTATACACATACTCGTATAAGTATAAAATAATTTATTGCTGAAGTGGGCGAATTCGAAGTCATCAAGTTTATCAGATGAAAAAGAAGTTTGGAAAGTTCTTACTTCTGTATTTCTCTACCATCAGCAGGTGGAGTTAAGAGTGTAAATTTTAGGCGCCTTATTTATAAAATGCCTTTTTTTTATTATACATACAAACCACATTTGGTGTGTACTGATATTGGTATTTTAGAAAAAAAAAAAACAAAAATAAAACAATACAATAAATAATGATGTGAAAAACTTACTTTATTTGTTCCCATATTGATTCGCCAAAATGCTTAAGGACCAACAATTCCAGAGCGTAATTTACAAATCCATACTAGAAAAATACAACAAACAAAGAAAATAATTAGGTTTTTGCAACAATAATTCTTTTTTCTATTTGAGGATATTTGTAGCAAAGTGGCGTAACTGATTTCACATGGGTTCATTTCATCTGTTGATTATTTCTTTTTAAGGTCTAAGAGCTCATTTAGCCGAAACTGACTAAAGTGTGAAAGAAAACCATAGATAAGTATGTATGTCAGAAGGTAGTCCCGATTGGCTTTGTTTTGAAACAGTATTAAGTTAAAAAGATTTTATGTATCTGCATAAAATGTACTCTTTTACACCACCTTTGAGGTTGAGTACAAGGTTAGCCTTTCTTGCGTGGTATCTGCCATCAGGTAAATTAGAAAACAGATCTAAAAAAAAACAGGGATTAATTTAAAGGTTTTGGGCAGAATCCGTGTGGATTCAGGCTCCACTACACTAATCATACGCTGTGGAAGCTCACGAAACATAGTATTTTATTTATACAGAACGTGAAGGATGGGTTGAGAAAAGAAATAAAATGCACGACTGGATCGCACGTACTTGCTCTTATGTTCAAGTTGTGCGGGACTTAAGAACTTTAAAAAAAATTTAAGTAATTATAGAAAAGTATAAAAAAGCATTTAAATCGTTCTTTTAATTGTCTAAACACCCTGATGAATAACTTAGTGCTCAAAAAATAGTATGCCATTTGATTACTTGAAAAATATGAGTATATGCAAAAAAATTTAAAATCTTTGGAGCCGTTTTCTTAAAAATTAATTTTTTGTAACATTTTCAACAAAAAATTTGGTATGCCAATTTTGAGTATAATTTAATATACATTTAAAATTGAAATTTCAAAATAATTCATCAACCTATTTTTGATATATTGAATTTTCAAAAAAAATATTTGAATTTTTTTCTTAAATCCAAAATTTATTTTTTCCAAAATTTTGGCATGCAGTTTTATTTATATTCTAACAAAGCTTTTGTGAAAAAAAAGTTGATTGAAATCGGATGAGTGGTGTATGAGAAAACCGAAAATGTAAATAAGGCCAAATTGGCTATGTTTTCCATTTGTAGGCCTAATACCTAGTTTAATAAGGTTTAATAAATAGTTCGATGGGGGCCAAGGCCAACATTTTTTTTTTTTTTTTTTTTTTTACACTTCAGATTCTTAGTTGTAGTGAGCTTAGAGCAAGCTGCAACCTACAATCAGAGGCTCATCATAAGTGCATGTGTTAGTGGTTAGTAAAATAAGGCAATCTAACATATGCATAATAAAATACTAATACATTAACAAAATTAAACAAAAAATCAATATACATACATAATTAAACAATATACAAAATATTTAAGTCATACACGTAGTAACAAAAAATAAGAACAATCACGACCGTGGAGCACTGGTTCGAAATATTTTCTTTAATCCCATCTTACTTATTTTAAAATCAACAGAGGAGCTGTTTAAATTAAAAATCTTGCACATGGGGCATTTCACGTGAAGCGGGCAACGAAAAAAAGGTCGCGTCTTGAAATTCGTTCAATTTTGGGTCACTTGTACTTCTTTTGATACTTAACATAAATGCGGAAGTATTTTAAATTTTGAGGCCTGGTGCTGGAGTTATGGCCCTGTAAGGTTTCGGCAAGCCATGTGGTAAAGTTTGAAAGAAAAATGTTTATAAATTAAATGAAGGGATAGGAAAATTATTTGAGTACTGAAGTAAATGGTAAATTAGATGTTCTTTTCATTAATGAAATCTAAACCGGAAATCGATTTTTTTTTAGGTAGAAAACCGGAAGTTAACATTTCAAATCAGATTTTAAGAAACTTCGACCATTTTAATTTTTTTTGTTAAATTCTCAAAATTTAGCTTATACAATATAGAAACTACATGCCAAGTTTCAAAGTGGAATCTCAATTCGTTTAGAAGATACATAATTTTTAGTGCGTGGCTCTCATTAAAAAAACTGATTTTTTGTATAGAAAACCGGAAATATAGGCCAGAAGCAGAGTATTTTTTGTCTTCAATTTTCTACTGAACTGATTTTCTTGTTGCATTATGTTCAGAGGTGTCCTCCATATGTAAATCCAAGTTGGCGGACCGCGGTGGTGCAAGCGTCAGCCGCCATATTGGAAAACACGTTTTATTAAATATGTCGTGAACCGTTCATCGGACGAATGTAGTAGTAAACTTTTTTGAAAGCTTATATCCCATTCTCTTATTTACTTTTTAAATCAAGTTGTTTTAGTGAAAACTTTTTGAGCAATAAAATTTTAAAGTCAAAATTTGTGAAATTTTTTGTTTTAATTTGATTTTTTTCAAAATTTTTCGTTGTTTAGCATCACTTTTCTATTTAGTATCCGAAACCTTACAGGGCCATAACTCCAGCACCAGGCCTCAAAATTTAAGATCCTTCCGCATTTATGTTAAGTTTCAAAAGAAGTTCAGGTGACCCAAAATTGAACGAATTTCAAGACGCGACCTTTTTTTCGTTGTCCGCTTCACGTGAAATGCCCCACATGCGGCTAAGAGGCTCATGTACACCATAGTTAGTTCTATGGAAATTAACGTGTAAAAGTTCTAATCTTCGCAGGTGTTGAGATCCTCCGCGGTAATTTATGCCTATACAGGCTAACAAATCAGGAGCATCTATTTGGCCATTTAAAAGTTGGTGAAGAAATAGTAAATCATTATTAACACGCCTTTGATATAAGGTTTGGACCTGCAGTAGCTGGATCCGATGTTCATATGGTGGAAGGTTGTACGGATCAGTCCAAGGAAGACCCTTCAAAGCAAAGCGAATGAATTTGTGCTGTATTGATTCAATACCACTTTTATGAATTTCATAAAAGGGAGACCATATTTGCGAGGCGTACTCTAGATGAGGTCGTACATAACAATTGTATAAGGAAAGGGTTACATATGGATCACTAAATTCCTTAGCCCAACGTTTTATAAATCCAAGAATGGAGCTTGCTTTATTAACGATGTAATTAATGTGTTCAATGAATTCTAAATTTGAGCTAAAGTTAACACCCAAGTCCTTGAAGCTAAAGACTCGACAGAGTTTTTGCTGCGAGATGGAATAATCAAAAGCAGTTGAAATTCGCTTTCTGGAGAAAGTAATTGTTTGGCATTTAATAGGGTTAAGAGAAAGACCGTTCTTACCACACCAAATATTGAAACTGTCAATATCGGTTTGCAGAAGAACGTGATCATGGTTAGCTTTTATTGACTTAAATATCTTCATATCATCAGCAAATATAAGAATATCACTAGAGCGTATACATTTATAGCCAGGATAAATAAAAATGGGCCTAGATGACTTCCCTGGGGCACACCGGAGTGAGCAAAGAATGAATTTGAAAGGCAGTTTCTAAATCTTACTAGATACGATCTATTTTCAAGATATGACTTTATCCATGTGATAAAGAAAGTTGGAAAACCAAAAGCTTTAAGTTTGAAGATAATAATGTTGTGACTAAGTTGGTCAAACGCCTTAGTGAAATCAGTGTATATGCAATCAACTTTACTTCCATTTTCTAAGGCATATGAACATTTATGCAAGAACGTAAGTAGGTTTGTTACTGTTGATTTTCTTCTCACAAACCCATGCTGTTGATCACATATTAAATTCTTGGTATGGAATGCTAAAGTCTCACACAAAACTTGTTCAAAGAGCTTTGGTATACATGACAGTTTTGATATAGGCCTATAATTAGAAATATCAGTTTTATCACCCTTTTTAAAAATTGGAGTTAGGAATGAAGTTTTCCATAAACAAGGAAATTTGCCTGATTTAATAGAAAGCCCAAACAAAAATTGAAGGGGTTCAGCTAGAATATGTCTACAATTTTTCAATAATATTGGGGGAATTCCATCTGGTCCAGATGAGAAATCATCATTTAACGATGATAGTAATTCTAAGACAGTACTCTGTTGCACCGCGAAATTATTGCAATTCGTTTGGGCATAGGAGTGTAAATTTCTGAAATAATCTTCATCAATATCAAAAAGCGTGTCCACAAAAGAGTCACGAATGTTTTTCGCAAATGCGTTGCAAATATCGATGGTTTCTTTCAACTCACAATTTTCATATATGAAGTTTGCCGGGTAACCATCTGAGTTTTTCTTCGAATTTACAAACTTCCAAAATGCCTTGGGGTCTTCTTTAAGAGATCTTCCCATTTCGTATACATGATTGGTGTATAAAGACTTTGAAAGAGATTTAAATTCTTCGAAAAGGGCAATGTAAGAGTTATGGTCAACTGAAGAAAGAGTTTTTAAATATATTTTCCATGCTCTATTTCTTTTATTTCGGAGCGATTTTAACTCTTTCGTATACCATGAGTGGCAAAAGTTCGTATTTTTTAGTGTTTTTATAGGGATAGTATTATTTATGCAATTATTAAGTATGGTATTAAAGTTATTAACTGCTTCGTCAATATTGCTAGATTCTGATATACTATCAATACCAGATCTAGCTAATTCTTCTGATAGCAAAAGAAAGTTTTCCTTTCTGAAGTCCAAAGTATATGAGCAATCATAATCGTTGCTATTTTCTATAATATGACTGCTCAAGTCAAGAACTATATCCAAAGGAGGATGATATGATAACTATCTATATTAGACGTTCCTGAACTAGATTCTAGAACAAGGGTACTAATAGCGTCAGATGAAAATACTAAATCGAGAATTCGATTTTTTTAATTTTTAATACAGCTTACTTGCTGTAAGTCTGTTGCAATAATTCTTTCCAAAAGCTGAAGCTCAGTATGTGAAGAAGTTAAAGATGCTTCTTGAAAACATTCATCCTCAGACGGTAAATAAAAATCTCCGAGAAGTAATATGGTGCTGTTGGAGCAAGACAATTCAATAATAAAATCTAGAGCCTTAGAGAGTTCAACATAGACTGCGTTCGAGCTTTTTGGTGGAATGTATGCATTTAATATATAAATAAATTTTGACTGTATGGCTAACTTTATGCAAATTAGTTCAATTGATAAATTAAAAGGAAATATAATACGTGAAGATATAAATTTATTTCGAACTGAGATCAAAACACCACCTCCCACATCTTTTGGTCTATCAACATGGCGATCTTTTCTATAAACTAAGAACTCTTCGTCAAAAAGTTCCGTGTCCAAAAAGCTTGAATTGAGCCAGGTTGCTGTCAAAATAAAGATGTCATGTGAAAATGCCTGGGAGTTAACATAGATATCAGCAGTTTTAGTACGAAGCCCTCTTACATTTTGATAGAAGAGGGTAATCCTATTAAGTTTTTTGGGGATATTTTTTTGGGTGAATTTTTTGAATGTCTATTTTTTCTAATTGAAAATTCTTTGATAAGAGCTTCAGGAGGCCAATTACCAATATCGCAAATAGAATCAAAGAACGAAGGATGTGTAACTATTTAAATGATGAGACACAACTATTAACTTTACTGATTTGTGTACACTTAATAGAAGTATTTGCAGGGATACAGTTTCTAGCTATTAAGTGGCTTACAATCTCTTCAGGAACAATAGAATATTGAATATTATACAATATTATGCACACAATAAGTGGAAAAAGTTTTAAAAATTTAGATTTTTATTTGCATGATAACTGTAGACTATGCATTTACTGTTATTGTTCTACAAACATTTAATCTTAATTCATTTTGCACATTCAGAACACTTTAGTAACTACTCAACAACACTACAATACTTCAAGGAAATTTTGTATCCTATCTGTGCAGAATTAAACACACTAAAAATACTTAACTGCGAAAATAAGTTTGCAAGGCTCTGAAAATTATAATCAAAGAAAAACCGCGGTTTTTCTCAGAGTCTTGCAAACTGAATTTCTAAATGAAACCTAACTACGAAATTCAGTTTGCCAGGTTCTATAACAACTCAAAGAAAAATTACGCAATTTATAATAAAGGGTGTTTTTTTAGACGTGTGGTTTCCAATCTGGCAATACTTTTTTTCGGAGTTGGTCTTTTTGACAGTTGTTACTTTGATTTATGCTCAGTTTGATTTGCCATTTCATAATAAAAAGACTTGCACCTGAACAACGTTTGCAAATCGTGCAAATTTCTTACCAAAATAATGGGTTGGTTTGCATATCAACGCGTGCTGCGTCCAAGAGTCGGTAATTCGAGCAACCATGGATCGGTTTTGCACCACGGTTACTCTAGTGGATAATGCGCATCCTCAGAGACGCCGTACAGTGCGCACCGAAGACGCTATTGCTGCTGTGGAGCAGAGTATCGAAGAAGAACCGAATGAGTCCATCTATACCATCGCGTCGAAAATTAAGCCTCTCGGCTGGAATTTATTCGAGCCAGCCGCGGCAGCCACTTGCCCGAAATCATTTTTAAAACATAATAGCAAGCCCTTTTATTTATAATAAAGCTAAATTCTTGGCCATAACATAAAATTATATGCATTTTATTTCTTCTTGAAAACCGCACGTTTAACAAAAACATCCTTTAAAGAAGAAACCAATAAACTAACTCCCCGAGCGGACTTGGTTCCCGCTGGGATCTAGTTCCCTGCACCGCGAGACAGAAGCTTATGTTAACAGTTTTATTGGTCAACAGAAGTGACTATAAGAGCTTAGTTACGTTAAAGAAAAAGTTGATTGCTGAAAAAGGAATATAAAAGAGGGAAAAAAGAGGAAGAAAAAGCAAACTTAGTTAGAGTTCATTTATAGATCTTAAAATCAGAAGAGTAATGCCAGGTATTTTTCACAATAATAAGCAGTATCATTCAAAATAATGTGAACACAGTGATCCTTGACCAGCCTAAAACTTGCCGTAAATGCCTTCCAAAAATGATCATGACAAAATAAATACGTATACGCCCGAGTCCACCATAGTTGTTCTATTATAAATATCCAAGTGTTTAAAGTGAGTTATAGTAGCACCTGATTACATGCATAAATCAAAACTTTTAGAGAGTGTAGTGGCCTGCAATTCTATTGATAAGGATATATTCTTGAATATAGAAATTGATAATTTCTTATAAATATGACATCGAAGCAGTACTCCTTTCTTCTTAAAATTGCATAATAATTTTGCATGTCAGAAAACACTGAGCAACGGAAGAATAATTTCTGATTTTGATAAAAAAAACATCAATTTAACTACTCTCTCCATTTGGTCTAAAGGACACAAAAAATTTTAAATTTGAATTCCATTCAAATGACCACAAAAACAACAACAAAGCAGTTTTTTCAACAAAATATTTAAGATAAGAAATTCTTAAACATTTTTTAAAACAAATTTATTAATCATTTTAATTTATTTTAACTTTTCGGAACTTACCGCGTTAATTATTAAGAATTATTTATAAATTCTTCTTTCCGACGTTTCGAAGAAATTTCACTCTTCCTGGTCACGGGAATAGACTGACGTTTGATTGATGTTGTTGGTTACTTTACTTCTTAAAATGTACCGGTGCGTTGTCCGCGAAAAGAAAAGTTTAAAATTGTATATAAATTTATTAATATACATAAATTGCACAAAAAAAGTTGTCAACTCGCTTTTAAGGTATTGAGTTTTGAAACATTTTTTAAAAATTCAAAAAAATTGTTTTTGAAAATTTTAATAAGCAATATTATTGCAACTTATTTGTATTTTGAACCAACAAAATTTTAAATACAAAAAATCGTTCTATAGGAGGAACTATAAATAGTTGCAAAATGTTAATGTCTTTATATATGTTAGTAGATCACACTAATTTGAGACAGAAAATTTGACCAATGAATGAAGCAGACTTTTCGGCAGTTTTGAGTTGGGTCCAGTTTTTACATCCTTGAAACCGTTATTATTTTATTATTATGTATGTAGTGATGTACCTTCTTTTTTAAGATTTTTCTTAAGAAAAACAACGTAACTTAATTATTTACTTGTACGAAAGTTATTTAACAAGATTTCTATTAAGCATAAAAAATACTTCTTGAGCAAAAAATAATAGTTTATTGACTTATAGTTTATCCTTAAAGTATGAAATAAATTCGTCCCAAAGCGGGAGCCCTTTTTGAGAAAAGAAAATATTTTCCTAAACAGATTTTTATAATAAATGGAAGGTTCCGATATCTGTCATAACAGTAAAATATTTGTATATTATTTTCTAAGAAGTGTAGAAAATTTGTCCCAAAATTTGATGATGAATGTGCAACTGTCAGTGAACATTTTTCGCTTCGTTTTCATAAGCATTTTGTTATCTTGTTGGAGACCAACGTAAATTTTTTTGGCATGAGCAGCGTTCTAGGCTTAGTGAAATTATAAACCACGTGAAATTTTGTAAGCTCACTTACTCCGCTGCTCTCATTTGCATCAATTTTGCCAAGTAACAAATTCATTTTAAATATGAGACTTAAATTACTGAGCGAAACATACTTCATGCATACCAATTTGAGACAAATATCATCGCAAACGCTCAGTCTCATACAGTCAGCTGTTTCAAACTCAAATAACTTAAGATTGAGATAAAGGTACATGCGCGTTTTTATACAGTACCCATTATTTCAATAATATCTGTCTCATAGTAATTTTACCTAACCAACATAGCTTAAGAATGAGATTTGAGACTGAGATAAGACTTTTTACATACCACCAATTGTCTTCCTACTCCATCACCTCAATGTGTCGTTGACGATATATGAAACTTTTGTGTTGAGTATTGGACCAGCTCCCATACAATTTTGTCCATTCTCCTTTGGTAGATTTATTCAAATTAATATGCGGAACGATTCGGAAGAAATTACAAGATGGGATCTAATGAAGTAGGGTAAAAATGTTTCTTAATTAACTAATAGGCATTAGTTTTACAAACAAACTTAGTTCGAGTATATTAATATAATCCTAAAATCAACAGAGTAGTGCCAAGTGTTTTTCACAACAATGAATAGTTTTATCCGAATAAAGTGAATACAGTGACCTGCCGTTAATACACTCCATAAATGATCTTGACAAAAAAAGTGCGTATACGCCCAAGTATACTATTGTTTTTTATATATAGTTCTAAGGGACTCAAGTATATTAAAGGTACACTCGGGCGTATACGCACTTTATATAAGAGCACCTATTGAGATAATAAACCATTATTTTTTAAGAAAGTATTGAGAAAAATAAGTAATCCTTTCTTCTGAGTTCCTAAAATATTAAAAGTTGTAAGTTTCTGGTTTCCAAAAACTTAAAAATTGCATGTAATCTGGCATGTCAGAAACATAGATACAAATATAACAAAGGAATACCTCGGTTTTGTTTTCTGATATTAATAAGACATAGTTCTCTGTTCACATTTATTCGCATTTAATACACAACTATTTTTTAATTAAGTATGGTATTTTTAATTGTTTTTGAAAACCAATGTAACGATTTTCTTTAAACATTAATAAATATGACTCGAGACTGGCAAAACAAAATTGGCAAATGTGACTATGTGGCATTACCGTTTACGACTCGCCTCAATTTCGTTCGCCTTTAATTTCAAAAATTTGATGATTTAAAATTCACTAAATTTTCTAAGCAAAAGTGTTCACCTCTATCGTTCGAGTTGAATCGAACGTTTGACTCAGTGAATCGAAAGTCATAGTAGGGGACATAACTCTTCTTTTCAGGTTTTTTTTTTTGAACCTTCTTATTAAATTCTAGACATGATAAACCCTGATTCCATTAAATACTTGTCTTGTTCTGAACCTTTTCTTCTATCACCTTTTATATGAATTACACTGTCTAATAAATTATTGCAAAATAGGTGGCAGTGATAATTATTTGAGAACGACCATAACACACCTCTCACAAAAAGTTCTTATGACTTTAATTTTTCCACCTTATGGTCAAGTTGCACGAACTTTTTTTTAATAATAGTAATCACTGATTAATTAAACGTAACAATTTAAAAATTTATAAATAAGTGATTACAGCTGCTGAAAAAACTTTCATAAAAATTGACCTACGCTTTTTATACCCTGGGTTGTTAGTTAAGTACTACATAAAAAACTATAGTTACAAAGATATATGTTTAAAAGCATTTAATTATTTTTATAATTCAAACGTTCTATAGAATTTAATTTCAACCGATGACGCGACCAAACGTGAGAGGGAAAAAAAATATTTTTGTTTTATATTTGTGTAAATTCATTTACGTACGTAGTTGTGTGTAATTACATAGTTTTCATTAAGTTAGCAGTTTTCATTGTAATTAAATACCCATATGAAATGGTTAACACGGCATACCACATGTTCTAAAAAATGTTCGCCCTTTGGTCTCATTGGTTTTGATACACAATATATTCAATTCATGTACCTTAAATCCGCTAATTACACGCAAGGCTTATGTTACAAAAAAAAAAAGAAATATATTTTACCACAATGGCATCTTTGAAAAAGGAATATAAACATAAATTATCCTGACAGGTATGGGTTAAGGGGAGTGAACTGTTTTACTAGTTACATACATATATCAATATTCCAACATTATATTAATAGTCCAGGAACCAGCGACCGTTTTTAATGACCAAAGCAGAAAAACCTTTGTGTGTCCATTTATTTCATATGCATCAAAGGTGAGTAATACAGCCATCGATCAGCTCGAGCACAAAGCGAAGGGTGTGTCAGTGATACCGCTCAAACACTTACAAAAATTATGAAAAAGCAGATTTTAGAAAAAAACTGAGATTTTGTTCACATTTAAATGATGACGTAGCAGCTGATTTTTTAATGGAAGATTATGTGCGAAAAATAAACTGATTTCAGAAAAGTTGATTTTTGTTTCATTAGAAGCCCATATCCACCCACAAGGTTTTAGTAAAATCCATCAACTGCCACACCATAGCAGAATAGTTTGGTTTTCATTCAAAGATCCCCAGAGAGTGCAGTGACTCCTTCTGTACTTGAAAGTGCTACCGATTTCATTTACTTTTATAGCAATATTGCCACAGGTAATCTGAAGGTATATCTCGCCAAACAATGGAAAAATACGTAAACTTTTGCTATCGATGAACCTCTTCTAGGTTGAATAAAAAATTAACTTTCGGGCTACTCAATATGTGTCTTATTGGATGGTTTCAACTCTGATATTCATAAAAAAAAATCTGGTGTGCCCCAAGGGTCCGTTTTGTCTCCGCCTATCTTTCTTATATTTATCAATGATCTCCTGCCTGAAACTTTAATTTCATTATATTGTTTTGAAGCTTTTCATATTCGTTTCCAGATTAGTTTCCTTGTTCTTCGCATGTGGAATTTGAACGGCAGCGTACGATTACCTCTTTAAATTCAGATCTAGGTAGCATTTTTCTATCCAATGGAGAATACAAAAACAAGAAGACTTTAATGCTTCAAAAACTCAATGCTGTTTCTTTTCGTTAAAGCGAGATCCTATTTTAATGCCGGTATCAATGATGATCCGGCACTTGCATTTGCATCGGAGAAACCGAACACATTTCACTCCTGGCTATGTGTATCACACCACCTCATGTGGAATGACCACGTATTTGATGTCGCCAAAATTGCTCTAAGTCCTTAGGCTTTCTCTGAAGATTCAAAAAAAAATTGCCACCCCTTCTAATCTGGCCTTTATTCTTCCAAAACTCGAGTACAATTCTTATATTTGGACAAATTCTCCTTCAACTCACTTAAGATAGAGTTCAAAAGAGAGCTTTAACAATGATTGGTGATAGTAGTATAACGGAAACATTTGCATCTCTCGAGCACCGTAACAATATTTCATGTTTTTCATTATTGTATCGCCATTTCAATCAACAGTGTTCTTTTGAAATAGGTAGTCGCATTTCTTGCTTAAAGCAATTCTACCGTAATACTGGCGCTTCTAGAAATGCTCATCATTTTACCCTTGAGGGCAACGTATAACGTTCTGTTAAGAACATCATCATCATCATCATCATCATACTGTAACCCCTGTTGGGCATAGGGTGCCGCTTATACTGTGATAACCATTTTAAGGGTATTAATACCAGGGGTGCGCACATATTATAAAAAGAAACTTAACTATTTAACTGATATGGCTCAGACTTTTCATACAGCTTAGTAGCCTATTGAATAAACCGGAAAATTATGGGTATAAAGGAACAAATTACGTGCAAGGGTTTTTATTATTGAATATGTTTGTTTGGCCCATAAGCATGCTTAAAGCATGCATTTCTGAGAGAATGGTCACACGGGCCACTTTTCAGTATGTTAGGTATAACTCGAAAACTAAGCCGAATTTGACAATTTTACATATAATACTTTTTGTTCAAAATTAAATTTTCTATTGGAATGGATAGTTCAAAAAATTTTACGAAAAAATTTAAGCAGGAAAAGTTAACAAAACACAACCTAAAAAAAATCAAAAAATCAAGGATATCGAAATTTTTTAATAAATTGTGCATAACTTTTTTTGAAGCAAAGATAGGGTCAAGACATGCCAAGAAAAAATAAAGAAGAGACCAAAGGCTTTAATATGGCATGTTCAAAAATTAATATTTGTTCAAAATTGACAGAGATATTCCCATTCAAAATAAAAATAAATAAATAAAATAAGTGTTTTTAAGTTATTCAAAATAATATCATTTATTTATTTCATGAACAAACACGTTGAAAATCTCCAATATGAAATCAATTCAAACCTTATCAATTCTTATAATTTTTCGCAGTTTTGGCCCAAAAGTCCCTTTTTCGGTACTGAGACCAATTCCGAAACGGATACTGAGACCGAAACCAAGACCGAGACCAACACCGAGATCGAAACCGAGACTGAGACTGAGACTGAGACCGAGACATATACTGAGACAGAAACTGAGACTGGAGACCGACACCTTCTCGAGATCAAAGCTATGAACGTCTAGTCAACGCAAATGGTGAACGCATTGACTCTCTGGCGTCAAAATGACACGCAGAATACTGATGTCCATACCAAACTTTGGGACTGGTATGCAATAGTAAAATCGATGGTGTTTTAGAATTAAATCTTATTTACGAAAAAGATCTACGCAAACAGCTGGATAGCATAAATGAGTCTGATAGACGTCAAATCACAGATGGAAATAAAGCAGGACGAGTGACATCTAGCAGTCAAATAAAAAGCAACTTAGTGAGGACTCCAACCATTAATACAACTTCAAACTTGAATTTAGCATAGGGTAAAGGTGCCGTCTGCCAAAATAAAGATTAAATGTAGAATTATTAAATATTAAAATAATAAGTATAATGTAGCAGGTCTTAGTAATAAGTCATTATTTGAAAATTTTTACGATTTATTAAATAAGTATGAGATAGTTTTTTTGTATGAAACATTTACTGTGGAAGATGACATCAATTTATATAATGATCGTTTTAAGAGTTTTAATTTTCATTGGATACCAGCTATTAAGTCAAGAACGAGAGGAAGGCCGAGTGGCGGATGTCTCTTCGGGTACAAAAAGTCAATAAAAAGTTTTTTGTGAATTTATTACGGAAGAAGAAGTAACTTTCTTAAAGATTTCCATAAATACTAAGAACCTTATTATAATACCATCGTACGTGAATTGGGAGAGAGATTTTGGGGTATAAAATGATTTTCTTGAAAGCTCTAGTGGTGAGAATATAATGATTATTGGTGATATAAATGCAAGGATAGGGAAGGAAGCTGGAAGAGAAAACATGTATACAGGTAAAGCAAGAAATTCAAAGGACCCAACATTAAATGCAAGGGGATACAAGCTATTGGAACTTTGCAACTCATTTGGGTTTTGCATATTGAATGGTGTAAGTGTTTCGGATAAAAATGGCGAATTTACCTTCGTAGGGCAGCAAGGATCTTCTGTTATCGACTATTGTCTAGTAAAAGGAGAATGGAGATCTATGATTCAAGATTTCGAAGTTTTGAGTATGCTTTTTTCGGATCATATGCCACTTTCAGTTAAACTTAAACCATCTACTGTAGCTGTTGAGGGTTTGAGGAAGCTCAAACTTCCACCTAAAATGGTTTGGAAAGAAAATAAGGCAGCGGAGTATCGGCAGAGTATCAACCGGAATCTTCAAGTCGAAGGAGGGCTTGGCATAGGAGACATTGAAAGAGTAATAAAATCTTCGTATCCGATTTGCAGACAAACATCTACTGCTAAACCCAAAAATATCGAAAAGTGGTTTGACGATGAATGCGAAATGGCTAGGATCAGATCTTTTGGATGGCTAAGAGCTTTTCGGAAACAAAACAATCTGTGTTTTAAAACGCTTTACATTGAAGCCAACAGGCAATATAAACTAATCTGCCAAAGAAAAAAAACTATGTCCTATACATCACAAGCCTTACAACTGACCCATTGTAAGGATTCCAAAGAATTTTGGAAAAATGTAAAAACCTTAAATAGAAAATGCCTTCAAATTAGTGACAAACTCTCTGCTGTCATCTTGAAAGATCACTTTGAAAAACTTTTAAACCCAATTAATGTTGCACCAATGCTGCTGTATGCGAAACCCTTTATTACAAATGAAATTTTGGATGCTTTTATAACTGAAGAAGAAGTACGTGTGACAGTTAATAAGCTCAAAGATGGAAAAGCTCCAGGAGCTGATCGAATCACAGTTGAGTTTCTGAAATATGGAACAGTGAACTTAATAAAGAAACTTATGGATACCTTTAATTGCATATTGGATACTGGAATCATACCCCATCAATTTAGGGAAGCGATAATATTTCCAATCCATAAAAAAGGAGATACATATATCCGACCCTGATAACTATCGTGGAATTTCTTTTCTAAATGCGTCGTATAAAGTGTTTGTCTCAATCCTGAGTAATCGACTAGCTGTCTGGATGAACAATAATAAAATTCTGAAGGAATTTCAGGCGGGTTTTTGAAGTGGATATTCCACAAATGATAACATCTTTGTGTTGAAAAACATCGCAGAAACACTCTTGCAGAGGAAAAAGAAATTATATGTTCTATTCGTTGATTTTAAGGCCGCCTTCGATACTATCGATAGAAGAGCATTGTTCTACAAGCTATACAACAAAGGAATATCAACTAAGTTTGGAAGAGTTATAGAAAACCTTTATGACGGAAATATAGCGGCAGTGTGGAATGGTGATGAAAGGTCGGACTGGTTTGAAACAACCATGGGAGTGAAACAGGGATGCCCCTTGAGCCCATATCTGTTTTCCCTCTTTATCGACGACCAAATTGACGTTCTACCAGGTGGAATAGAGTTTGCTGGAATTCTACTAAAAGCTCTTCTGTTTGCCGACGATGTTGTTATTTTTGCAAATGGACCGGAATCACTGCAACTTATTATCAACCGTCTTGTAGAATACTGCAGATTATGGAATTTAACGGTGAATTTAAGTAAATCGAAGGCAATGGTTTTTAAAAATGGTGGAGGTAGACTGGCCAGAAATGAAAAATGGCATTTTAATAGCGAACCTATTGAAGTTGTGAGGACATATAAATATCTTGGTGTATTGATTACAAGCAATCTAAACATGGAAACTCATTTGAAAGAGAAACTTGTAAAGGCCAAGAGCGCTATAAGCGCTACATGGAAAAAATGCTTTGCAAACAATCTTGTCTCTCACATCGTGAAATACCAAGTTTTCACTGCAGTAGCAGAATCCATTATGATGTACGCAGCGCAAACTTGGGGCTATGAAAATTATGAAACAGTTGAAAAACTTTTAAGATTTTATATCAAAAGATGTTTTCAACTACCGAAAAATACACCAAATTACATGGTCATCATTGAAACGGGACTGTCACCACTCTTTATAAAACCACTTAAGCTACACATTGACTATCTTTTGAGAATTTTCAACATGCCTGATGAAAGACTACCAAAAATTATAGCTTTGTATATTATCCAAAGGAAGAGTCTCTGGTTTGAATAATTTAGTGAACTTGCTGAGTACTGTGGCTTCAATTTTACCCTCAACGAGCAATCATATAATGGTAGAGATGTCAAAAAAGAACTTTACAATATCATCACAAAAGTAGACGAAAAACATAGGCTTGAATGTATCTATCAGGCAACTTCTTCTGTCCATAGAGAAACATACAGCGCTCTTCAACACAATCTCTGTGAAAAAAATTATTTTAGGATTGATTTTGAACAAAAATTATTAATTTCAGCAGTTTTTAAAATGAGAGGAGAGTTGGTAAGATTGAACTACATGCCACACCGAGGGGATCTACCTGTTATATGCACACTTTGTAACATGTCGGCGAGAGAAGACATTATACATTTCATTGGAAAATGTCCGATTCTGAAGGAAGTGAGAAGAATCTTTCTTGGCAGTGACGTGTTGAGGAATGAAGAGGTATTGGCGCTCCTTAACTGTGAAGGCGATATATCCCAACTTTACTTCTATTACATAAAAGCGATGTCGTATCGAATCCAAATCCAAAATGAAGCCTTCTAAATAACAACTAGATAACAATTTAAGTAAAAAATCACACTATTTTATATTTCTTTTTAATTTTTTTTAGTTATACGATTATTATCTATTTTGACTTTTTAAAATACCTAATTATCTGAAAATATGTCAATCGGGCAGACGGCAAAGCCATGCTTATAAGATTTTTTGTATCTAAATGTGTTAAATGTTATTTTAAAAATGAATAAAAATCTAATCTAATCTAAAATCTAAATCTAAATCTGATGTCCATACACTGACGGCTACGTTGACACTCACGTTGACATACATTTTAGGATCAATGCGTTGATTATTTTTGTTTGTTATGTTATCACCCTGTCAACGCAGTTAGAGCACTATGACGGACTACTCACCAACGAGCTGACTGTATTCTTTCGTTGACACAGCGGACCATGTCAACGTACCCAGCGTTGACCTTCATCTCAATCTCAAAATTTTGGATTTTTCGAGGGTTTAAATACATCGCTAGTTGATGACTTGACAGATTAGAGGACAAACTAAATTTTGACGGCAAAAGTATATTTCGATCTAAAGTCATCCAATTGCCCTACAGCCTAAGATCACCTTCCTTTTCCATGAGCACTAAAAAAAAAAAAATATTGCTGATTTCTTAAAGTTTTTTTTATTAATCTACATTGTATTGTTCGGTAACACCACAGTCAAGTCGTGTGATCGTCAACATAAAATACGATTCAATTTTGTTCTTGTCAACTCCAGTTCAATGTTCATATGTTTGGATGTGGTCAAGTAGTGTAATCGTCAACGTTTCACATGTCAATAAGTTGACACCAGAGGGTACCAATTGTGTTGACACAGATAACACGTCAACGCATTTTGGGACCACATTGACGAAGTGCTTTGGTTCGTATGATCTTCAACGTTTCAAGGAGTCAATGCGTTGACCATTTACGTTGACCATCTAGTCTTAGCTTAAGTTATTATGAGACGATACCGGATTTTTTTAATTTTAGGGATACCAAGACGAAACTTACAAAAGTATCCCTTGGTTTGGAATTGTGGTCAGACAAGGTTAACATGATCGCAGTAACACGCAAAAAATAATCCCCCGAACTGTGTTACCTTTCGAGTTATGGGTGTTTTTATTAATACGAAATTTCAACTCGGAAGTAGGAGATGAGTTTGGGTTTTTATATTAATACGGCTGCTTCGGCTCTCAACCTTTGGCAGCTCATATGAGGGAAATTTGATAAAAAAAAGATGCCATATAATTGGTCAGTAATTGGTCAGAAAAGGTCAAGTGGTCCCAGAAATTGGTCAGCCCTAGATAGCTTGTAATAAAGGCTTAAACTTTCTTGACCTTGAGCGACATTGAGAAGGTTTAAGCCTCAATTACAAATTATCTAGGGCTGACCAATTTCTGGGACCACTTGACCTTTTCTGACCAATTACTGCTCAATTAAATGGCATCTTTTTTTTATCAAATTTCCCTCATATGAGGTGCCAAAGGTCCAAAGCCGGCTGCTTCTGCTTGGTGAATGCTTTAAACCAAAAATTTCAAGCTAAATTTAATTACATATTATTCTATTTCTATTCCAATGTAAAAAGTATTCATAGAAATGATTGTAAGCTTTCAGCATTTAGATCCACCCTCAACTTATTTAAACATGCAATTTTACAATATGCAATCTCCTTACTACAAAATCCGTTTATTTTAATTAAACGACAACCTTTGTTGTGTCAAACAACTCCGAGACTAAATCCTATCTTCTATAGCATGCTTCATATTACCCACAGTTAAAACTCATGTAAATAATCGTGCATAGGCAAAAACTCGTATCTATTTACAAATACATTTATTTTTTAAATTGAAACCATCAGAACATATCAAATTTCCATAATGATTGCAGCGGTTGTCACCAAATTGACCAATTTAATTAAAATTGCAAATTGACACGCCAAAACAGCACCATATAGACAGACATAGAAGGCTTTTGTGTTGTTTTTTGTTTGCAAACGAATTCTGTCAGTTTAGCTTCAATTTATAGGTGTAAAGTGAGTTTGTTATACCTCTCTATGCATACACATTTATTTTAACTCAATTTGTGTGTGTGTGTGTGTGGAAAAGTATAAAAGGGCTCTGATTACATCTGTTTACTTTATGCATAAAACAAATCAACGATTGTGAAATCCTTTAAGCCACCCACTTAAATGTATTTATGTTTTCGACAATTCTAACAAATACGACTGTCTATATCTACCTATTCCTGTGTGTCTAGAATTTCTCTTAGGTTGTTTTATTGGAACATTTTTGAAAAGGATATTATTATGCCACCATTCCTACTTCTCGTAACCAAAGAACAAAATTTAATACAATTTGAAGTCAAAGTTTTTGTTTTTCTTCGTCAAAGAATAAAAATAAAACTTTTTTTTTCAGAAAGGATATTATTTTCCTTTGGTTTGTCATAATATAGGACCCAAAGTGTTTCTGTTTGTCGGCAGAAATATATAAAAAGAAAGTTTGACATTTCGATACGCTTGGTTCGTACTGATATTAAATTCCTTTTCTCTCCGAAGATGCGATGGTTGAACTTACAATATATATACGCTACGCAGCATAAGATCGTATTTCATCATCATTTTCATTTGGGTATTTTATGTTGGTGGTATATTAAGTTTTTAAGAAAAATACCATAAAAATGTAGATATATCAACGTTTTATTTGGTTTTCGACTTATTTGATTTGTTCCTATGATGAGTACCTAACCTACATCATGAATCTTTTGGCCATTTTGAAAAGAATTTTAATTTATTGGGCGTGCTAAACTATCATTTGGAAGAGAATAAAATTTTAATGGTTAGAATCCGACCATCATAAAGTCACCGAGCACACGAAGAGGAGTGTACATACACTGATACCCTCTGCCTCATATATCTATACCTACTTAAAGTCAAGAAATTCACTGAACCATCAATTATGGGCGAAATAATTTATAAATCTTGTCAGAGTTCACATTATTGTTATTGCTTTTTATTTGAATCGTAAGAATTTTCTTCTTTTATACTGTCAAGGTTATATTATACACACTTGGAATTCAAAAGGTTTCATCAGTGATAGAGATAATAAAATTCAATTTAATGTAGCAGATATGTATAAAAATGTGCTTCGAAGATGGGGGTATGGGATTTTTGAATTTATGACCTAGAAAGTAATTGAATACTTTGAATGGTAATAAATATTGTGAAATTATTAAGCTACACAAAAATAAATACAAACATACGTACATGTGTTTATGTGTAGGTACTGAAGGATTCGAATCAGAAGAGCTATAAAAATCACGTGAATTTTGTTATGAAAGCTCTTCTGTTTTTGCTGATATTTGGCCAGCCCAAAGCTGTTATTTGATTTGTTGGTGTATTCAACATCATCATTTAATAATATTTTTAATTCAAAGCTTTTATTTTAAATTTTTAAACACAAAGTTTCGAAAAACGATGTTACGAAAGGAAAAAGTTCCTTATGAAAAGGTTTATTCTATTCTATAATAAATTTGGTGGCGCAACAGCTCTTAGAGAACCAGGGCCTAGTGACTCACAACTTTCAACCATTCCTATGTGAATGTTATTGGCAGGACTGGAGGGGACCTACAATATCTTACCGAGTCCGAACGGCTAAATGAGAAGCTCTTATTGATGACATGGAAAATTTGTCAGTTCCTCACAAGAGATTTAAATAGCTTATATACATAGTACTTACATACATTGGTTTGCGCAGTAAATTATAAATTAACTAACTACAAATACAAATTTCACCAAAAAAAAAGAGACGTACATTTCGATGAACAAAGGGGCAGTAACGTGGATATCCCAATTAAATGTATTCAGGATGGTTCAGGGAGGCATCCCAAACCTGATTTTCCACTTACTCCTCTCATGTGTTTCCTTCTCTGCACTTGTATTATTTACATCCTGCGGCAATAGAACAATAAATTCAGATCTGTGTTAAATGATGAAACTTGGCGTATGAAGAGGTGGAATCTAACTCACTTATCGAAATGTATTGATCCGATGAGTGTCAAGTTAGCAAAGCAACTTTGACGAATCGAAAAATGCTTAGTTGGATAATTTTCCGTTAATTAGTCGTTAATTAGTTGTGACAATTCCGAATTTGTCGTTCATTGTTTTCTATGTTTTTTTTTGGTGCTTTGCTAACTTGATATCAAGTTAGCAAGGCACCCTGTCGAAAATCAGTAAAAACTTCTTCTACCTGATGGTTTATGGCTCAATAATTTGCCGTTAATTAGCCATTAATTAGTTGTGAAAAATTGAATTCAATCGTGCAATGTTTTCTATGTTTTTTTTTAATTCTTCGTTAGCTTCATACCAAGTTAGCAAAGCACCACCTTTAAAAGGGATTAAAACTGGTAATACCGAGCTATTTATTAACCATTAACTAGTTTTCAATTAGTTGTGACAATTTTGAATGTGTCGTGCAATGTTTTCTATGTTTTTTGAGTTCTTTGGTAGCTTAACATTAAGTTGGCAAGGTACTATCTGAAAATTGGGTAAAATCTGTTTATACCGGATGGTTTATGGCTTAATAATTAAGCATTAACTAGCCGTTAATTGTTTGTGATAATTTTGAATTGGTCATTCTATGTTTTCTATGTTTTTTCGAAAAGTTGTAAGAACTTCCAAAACTTCATATGTCATTCCTTGACAGTTTGCCATTTAGTAGTCGTTAATTAGTTGTGAAAAATTAAATTTTGTCATGCGATGTTTTCTATGTAATTTTCGTTATTTGTTTAATATAAGCATTAACGACGGAAAATAATTATTATTAACGGCAAATCATCCACCTACCCATTTGCTGATTAGTGAAAACTGATTTGGTATAAGAAGTTTTTCACACTTTTCGAGTAGTGTCAAGTTAGCAAAGCACCCAAAAAAACATAGAAAACATTGAACGACAAATTCGAAATTGTCACAAATAATTAACGACTAACTAACGGCAAATTATCCACCTACCCATTTTTCGATTCGTCAAAGTTGCTTTGCTTACTTAACACTCATAGAAAACTAATAACCCAAAAACACATAGAAAACATCGCACGACAAAATTGATTTTTTCACAACTAATTAACGACTAATTAACAGCAAATTATTAAGCACTAAAATATTGAATTTTAGAAGATTTACCACTTTTCAAAACAAAAAACATAGAAAACATAGAACGACAAATTCGAAATTGTCACAACTAATTAACGACAAATTATGCACCTATCCATTTTTCGATCCGTGGGAGTTGCTTTGCTAACTTGATATCAAGTTAGCAAAGCACCCAAAAAACATAGAAAACATTGAAAGACAAATTCGGAGTTGTCACAACTAATTAACGACTAACTAACGGCAAATTATCCAACCAACCATTTTTCGATTCGTCAAAGTTGCTTTGCTAACTTGACAATCATATTGATCCGTTATTTATTGAATATGAAGTAATAGTTAATTCATAAAGTAAAACGCAGTAATATTATTTAGATTTCGTTTTGTGTTCTCGGTATTTTGTATTGATTGTTTGATTTGAGTAATCTAATGTACGTAAGGTTTTATGGATTGCAAGGTTTATCACTTGCTATATATAGGTGCATTCTATATGGCAAGTTATGCATTCGTAAAAAAGATCGAATTCGACATTTTGATAAAACGATGATAAAGAAGACGAAAAAACTTGGTCTCACAATTCTGTCCGTCTGTCTGTCTGCGTACTGAGCTAAAGCCTAAAGGGCAGAATCTTTTTTTTTTTTAACTTGATACATAGCGTTTTTGGTCATTGGATGTTTTTTCATTTTTATTAGGACCAAAAATAACGGTACCTGCTATACAATTGTTTCTACCAATTTTACAAAATCTCATTTTTCTCAAAACCGGCTTCACAACTTTTCTTAAAGAAAATCACTAAATTACCTTTAGTAAAGGCTACCTTTGGGAGGGAAACCATTTACAACAAAAATGGTTATTAATGGTACCTCCCAAAGAACCATTTTTTTATTTTCGAATTTCTTCAAAGTGGTATGACTGATTTAAATTATATTTTTATGCAGAAGCTCCCAAAAAATATTGATAGCATTGTGGACCAAAAATGTATACAAAATTTTTCTTGAATTATTAAAAAATGTTTGAAATATATATTTCGAAAACTCAATATCTAAGAGTTTTTAAATATTCTCTAAAATTTTT
Source organism: Dasysyrphus tricinctus (assembly GCA_963921185.1). NCBI lineage: Eukaryota > Metazoa > Arthropoda > Insecta > Diptera > Syrphidae > Dasysyrphus > Dasysyrphus tricinctus. The sequence continues at coordinate 58,114,884 of OY992530.1, read as the reverse complement.
TAAGAAAAAAAATTACTTTTGTGCAAAAAAACACGTCCCATAATTTTGCAGGACACTTTTTGGCGGAATCGAATAATTTTGATATCTGAATTTGTAGCTAATTAAATGCTAATTAGTTGCTCAAACCAAAAATTTGTAGCTCGAGTACTTTTCGAGTTATTCAATTTTCCGCTAAAATAAGTCTGAAGTTAGCGGTAAAAATTTTAAATAATACAAATTTTACTTTTTATTTGTAACCTGAATTTGTAGCTAATTAAATGCTAATTTGTTGCTCAAACCCCGATTTTGTAGCTCTAACGGTTTTCCAAATATTCAAAATTCCGCTAAAATAAGACTGAAGTTAGCGGACGAAAATTTGAAAATCATAATTGTGTTAATGCCCAAAATTGTGGCTTTTTGAAAGCTAATTTGTTGCGCAAAAATAAATTTTGTATCTTTTATGGATAATTTTTTATTTACAGTTAAGGATTAAAAAAGTGCATTTCCGGTTTCACTAACATAGGCTCGGAAAAAGGCCAGCGGAATCTTAAAAAAATAGATTTTCAATTTTATTTTTGCAAAAATGTGTAGCATATCCTTTCCTAATTTGTTGCTCTAACTAAAAATTTGTAGCTCTAACGCTTTTTATGTACTCAATTTCTAAAAACCGTTAAAGCTACAAATTTTTAGTTAGAGCAACAATTTAGCATAGGATATGCTATACATTTTTGCAAAAAAGAAATATTGAAAATCTATTTCTTTAAGATTCCGCTGGCCTTTTTCCAAGCCTTTGTTAGTGAAACCGGAAATGCACTTTTTTAATTCTAAACTGTAAATAAAAAATTATCCATAAAAGATACAACATTTATTTTTGTGCAACAAATTAGCATTCACAAAGCTACAATTTTGGGCATTAACACAATTATGATTTTCAAATTTTCGTCCGCTAACTTCAGTCTTATTTTAGCGGAATTTTGAATATTTGAAAAACCGTTAGAGCTACAAAATCGGGGTTTGAGCAACAAATTAGCATTTAATTAGCTACAAATTCAGGTTACAAATAAAAAGTAAAATTAGTATTATTTAAAATTTTTACCGCTAACTTCAGACTTATTTTAGCGGAAAATTGAATAACTCGAAAAGTACTCGAGCTACAAATTTTTGGTTTGAGCAACAAATAAGCATTTAATTAGCTATTTTTGCAAAAATGTGTAGCATATCCTTTCCTAATTTGTTGCTCTAACTAAAAATTTGTAGCTCTAACGCTTTTTATGTACTCAATTTCTAAAAACCGTTAAAGCTACAAATTTTTAGTTAGAGCAACAATTTAGCATAGGATATGCTATACATTTTTGCAAAAAAGAAATATTGAAAATCTATTTCTTTAAGATTCCGCTGGCCTTTTTCCAAGCCTTTGTTAGTGAAACCGGAAATGCACTTTTTTAATTCTAAACTGTAAATAAAAAATTATCCATAAAAGATACAACATTTATTTTTGTGCAACAAATTAGCATTCACAAAGCTACAATTTTGGGCATTAACACAATTATGATTTTCAAACTTTCGTCCGCTAACTTCAGTCTTATTTTAGCGGAATTTTGAATATTTGAAAAACCGTTAGAGCTACAAAATCGGGGTTTGAGCAACAAATTAGCATTTAATTAGCTACAAATTCAGGTTACAAATAAAAAGTAAAATTAGTATTATTTAAAATTTTTACCGCTAACTTCAGACTTATTTTAGCGGAAAATTGAATAACTCGAAAAGTACTCGAGCTACAAATTTTTGGTTTGAGCAACAAATAAGCATTTAATTAGCTACAAATTCAGATATCAAAATTATTCGATTCCGCCAAAAAGTGTCCGCCAATATAAGGGACGTCAAAAAAATGGTACCTTCGTTCCATAGCTAAATTAAAAAACTTTAAGGAAAATATTTTGTTCTAAAAAATGGCTCCTACGATTTTGATTAAACTTTAATGGATGCTTAAATTAATGTGATCTACTACTAAATATCATATAAACTTACCTAAGCAACTATTAGTAATAAAAATTAAAAAAAATGGGTGGCACAACAGCTCATTGAGAACCAGGGCCTAGTGACTTACAACTCTCAACCATTCCTCTGTGCTTGCTGTTGGCAGGAATGAAGGGGACTTACAGTTTTTTGCTGAGTCTGAATGGCTTGATGGGAAGCACTTATTCATGACAACAGACACTCTTGGAGGATTTGTCAGTTCCTCGCAAGAGCTAGTACCTCGGATAAAACATTTCTGTTTTTAGGTGGCATGGCTGGCAATCGAACCCACACCTTCGACATGACAATCCATTATGCCACGAGGTACTACTAGTACCTATTAGTAATACCTCTCACTGAATTTCTCATTATCAGCAGAGCGTATCATGATTATTTTTTTTTGTACCTTTACAAATTTAAAATTAGTTAAAATAATACCGCATAACAAAATTTTCAAAAAAGAATTTTTTAATTTAAAAAAAAGTTTGAAATTATTTTTTTTTTGAAAATTCTATTTTTATATGTACATAAATAAATACTTAAGACTTTCATACCAACATTTTTCTTTAAAAATGTTTTAAGAATTTTAAATATAAACAATTAATTTTTTGATAAACCGCTCTCCAACGATTTTAAATTTTGTTCATACAATTTATATTCTATCAGGAATCAAACTGAAGCTCGTTTTTTTAATTTAAACTATCAAAAGAGTTGTGTAGTGAATTAAAATATCTCATTTTAACATTTTTCTCTCACAAGTCTTTATTTACAATTTTCTTAAGCCCTCAGCCTCTTGAACATAAGAGCAAGGACGTGCGACCTGTAGTGCATTTTAGTTTTGTATTTTGTAACAGTTCGGATTCTTTTTGTGGTGAGCTCATAGCAAGCTGCATTCTACAATCAGAGGCTCATTATGATTCCGTTTGATTAAACATTTAAATTCAAAATTCTACTGAACAAAATACTAGCGGAAAATTCCCGAAAATCGTTTGTGGTGAACTGGAATCCCATTGCCATTACTATTCTGCCATGTATGGGCTCATAAGCTTTTATTTTCAAATATTAAAAAAAAGTCGCTAAGGAAAACATTAAATAAAATTCATCAAGATTTTTGAAATCATGCATTACATCTTTCCAATGAATATTATTTACAGAAAAATGTTGAAAATCAAACAAAGGTATACAATATCTGCTATTCTTGGTATATATTGAGATATTTTGGTGACTTCTGCTGTACAGCCTAATTTAGCATGTACCTATACCTACCTATATAAAAGTCTCCAGGTGTTTAATTATATTTCCGCGATGTGAAAACAATCATTTGGCCGATTACAGAATCCGATTAATGATCTGTTGAGGGAATCAGACTCAATTTTGATAATTCACTGACAGTAAAAATGTCAATATTGGGACTGATTCCCTTCGCAGCTCATTCATCGGATTCTGTAATCAGGGAGAATATCTTTATTCAGTGCAGTCATTTAAACTCATTAAGGACCACTTGCGCTGAAGCTTTCTTGACAACAATAACCTCTGATTGATAAATAATTGAGCACTTCTAGACTGATTTAAATCAAATCGTGCATTACCAAAACATTTTCACCGGTATTCATAAAAGCAAATCAAATACGAATTATCTTTAGTCAGTGAGTTAAGTGTCAAATCTTATCAATAAAACAATATTTAAGATGATAAACTAGTTCAACAAAGTAGGCACATTAAACGAGTAATTAAGTTAAAAATACTTCTGTTTACCAAAAACTAGAAATAAAGGGAAACAGATGCTAGTGACACACATGCTACTTACAACCTCAAATGAGTGAGTGTATGTGCAAAAGTTCACATTTAGTGAGAAAGGATATTATGTGCATTTCAATAAATAGTCTTTGGTAACAGCAGAGTTCTTGTTAATTGTAGTAGATTTTCGTTAAGATTTTGAACCTAACTTGGATTAGCAGTTTATATTTTTATTGATATGAAATTTTAATTGACGCACGTCCTAGTTAATTTGTGAAGTAGATATTTGAACACTTTTTATTGATAAGGCTGTTGTTGTTTATGACATTTAGCTTAAGATTTTGTTGAATTAAACATATAGCATTTTAGCTTGGTATTTAATTTCCTACTATAGATGTCTAGATAAAAAGCAAATTAACTTATTGCCTAGGTCAATTTTCTCTATTTCCTGTGCCTATCCTAATATACCTAAGAACGAACAACAATTTTGAGAAGTCATTTTAGAACGGCTGGTTTTTTTATGCACTCTCTACATCCTTATAGATTCGCGTGAGGCCAGTCTGTCTGGTGAGAAATGTTGCGTTGTCCGCCAGTTGGAAATTGTAAATTTAATCTTTTCGGACTTAGAGTCAAAATGTTTGTTTGATTTGCCAGTTTTTTTGCATTTTTTATGCATTTCTATTCCGGATTTAGCAGTTCACCAAACAGTGGTTGTTACCGACTGTACTGCTAACTTCACTGTGAAATTAGCAGTGCCTGTTCTTTTCTCAGCAACCAGGCTAGCTAAGAATCTGAAATGAGGCTCTGAATTTGAAGTTTAATTTGCAGTTCAAGAAAAGGAAAAAACCAAATTTTAAAATCCTTAACTAAAAAAAATTTCATACTGTACTGCTAACTTCACTGTGAAGTGACCATAAAAGCCCTTTTCTCAGCAACGGTGATACTTAGAAATTTGCAGTTAGGCTCCAAATTTACAATTTAATTAACATTTCAAGATTAATTAATGTCCAAATTTTGAAGTCCAAATTTGAAAAAAAAAATCGACTTTTCTCTGGAACTGAGCCACCTAGAAAATTGCAGTTAGGTCTCATATTTATAGTTTTTCATGCACTTCAAGAAAAAATGCAGTTCAAACTTCAAAGTCCAAATTTGACAAAAAAAAATCGATAGATTCACTTTGCACTGTTAACAGCACTGTGAAGTTAGCAGTGCATATCCTTTTCTCAGGAACTGAGCCAGCCAGAAAATTGCAATTAGGGTCAAAATTTGCAGTTTTTCATGCAATTTAAGGAAAAACTAAGTTCAAATTTGAAAAAAATCGAATAAATTCATTTTTCACTGTTAACGTCACTGTGAAGTTAGCAGTACAGTCGGTTTCACCCACTATTTGGTGAATTGCAAAATCCGGAATAGAAATGCATAAAAAATGCAAAAACAAACTGCAAATTATTGCCATGGTCCCATTGACCTAGCTCAAAAATGTTATGCCAACTTCACACACGTGTATTTTTTGATGTTGAATCAAATGAGACCAAATCCCCAAAAAAATTGTTTTTTTTTTAAGTACAACAGGTAAAATGTTACGAAACCTATTTAAAAATAAAGGTAGGTACATTTTAGGGAGACTTGCAATAAATGTTTCATTTGCAGTACGAACAAAAACCAAAAAAAACCCTATAATAGCCATGGTGAAATTAATAGGTGAATTAATTTTTTCATCAAGATTCCCCATACGATTTGTGTTCTTTTTCTCGGTCTATATTGATCATGTTTTCTTAAGCTTGTTATAAACACGATTCCTCAAAAAATATAATATATAATTTTTTCAAATAGAATTGCATTTTAATTTCCAGCAAAACTTTTCCTAATAAATAGTTGTTATCGGATGAAAATTCCGAAATGCTAAAGCAATTGGCAATTAAATTTGATTTTCAAAAAAATGTATCTAGGCAAATGAAATTTGGATAGCACATTCCAATTTTCGCATTCCCAAGTACAAATTTTCCGAATTCGAACGATTTAACTCTTGAATCGGATTACAGAGTAAAGCTCTTGATACGCTTGGGATGATCTTTTAACGAAAAAAAATTTTCCAATTTTAAAATTAACATTCTAGCTAACATTTTACAGGTTAAAAAAACTTGTGAAATGTTTTATTATTTTTACGATTTACTCGAACCCCAAGGCGATTGAAGTTTTATATGGGAAAAATCTGTACAATGTTCAAATAAACTTTGAATTTTGTTATATGTAGCTAATAGAAAATTTTTAATTTTAATGCTGATGTAGAAAATTAGATGTTGTTGAAAATTTTCCACTTGTGGTTGAAGAAATATTCTGAATCGATTTATAAGCTCTTGTACTGAATCTTAGATGTAGCCATAGAAGAATTCATTTGTACCCAATTTTAAATTTTGTATCAATATTAGCCCTTAACTGTAGTCGTGGGTCCAATGGGCCCATACTCAACCTTTAAATGCGTGTAAAAAACGCCGCGGTTGCCGCAGCTCCCCCTACTTCTTATAACCTTCCTATATTAAGCCGAATTGTGTGCAGTGTGAAGGACACGTTTCAGCAAACACGTGGGTCCCCTGGACCCACGACTATTACACTTCAGATTCTTTGTTGTAGTGAGCTTAGAGCAAGCTGCATTCTACAATCAGAGTCTCATCATGAGTGCATGTGTTAGTGGTAAGTAAAATTAAGTAAACTAACACAAGCACATACACAAAAATACAGATAATTAACAAAACTAAGACAATATACAAAATTAGAAAAAATATAAACATATAAAATTAAATAATCAAAGTTAAAACATTAAAACGAGAGTGGAGCACTGGTTCGAAACATTGTTTTTAATCCCATTTTACTCATATTAAAATCAACAGATGAGGCGTTCAAGTTGAAAAGTTTGCACATGCGATTGAGAGGTTCGTGGGTACCATAGTTTGTTCTGTGAAAAGGAACATGAAAAAGTTCAAATCTTTGCAGGTGGTGCGATCCTCCGCGAAAATTAATGCCTACATGGGCTAACAAGTCAGGCGCATCAATTTTACCATTGATAAGTTGATGAAAAAATACCAAATCATTATTAACACGCCTTTGATATAAAGTTTGAAGTTGGAGAAGCTGAATTCTGTGTTCATATGGTGGCAGGTTATACGAATCAGCCCAGGGAAGACCTTTCAAGGCAAAACGAATGAATCTATGTTGTATTGCTTCAATACGGCTTTTATGAATTTCGTAGAAGGGTGTCCAAACTTGGGAGGCGTACTCAAGATGGGGTCGTATATAATAATTGTATAAGGAAAGAGTAACATACGGATCGTTAAATTCTTTTGCCCAGCGTTTTATAAATCCAAGCATGGAACTTGCCTTATTTACAATATAATTAATATGTTCTATGAAACCTAGATCAGAACTAATAGACCAAGATCCCAGGGCCGCCAGACATACGTTATTTTATCATAGCTGAATTTTTTCTGTGAATGCACACTAGGGTAGGTATGAACGAATGGAAAATACGAACCTTGAACCCGGGTGCGTTTCGGAGGTATTTAGTGCTAAAAGTGCATAAAATTGATGCAAAATTACGTTATTTTATCAAAGCTGGTTTTTTGATATGTTTTAAAGAAAGTTATGATAAACTTATTTTGAAACTTACCAGACACCTACATGGGTGCACAATGTCAGCCAGACACCATTAAAGGTGCCAAAAAAAATCGTGAAATTTCATTATAATATCAAAGCCGAATTTTATATATATTCTTCGGGAAACTGTAACAATATATTTCCTAAGCTGCAAGACACCTACAGAAGGACCAAATGTCAGCCAGACACCTTTGACGTTTTCAAACAAATATTTTAGTTTACGTTTTAGTGTCAAAGCAAACGTTTCATGCACTTCGGAAAACTATTTCACAATATTTCTCAAGCGACCAGGCATATGCAATGGGGCTTTGGATTCACTGGACACCCCAAAGTTGTCAAAATAATCGTATATTTTACGTTATAATATCAAAGTTAAGTTTTGTATTGCATAATATGTTCCTTAGGCAGCTTGGGGAATATATTGTAACAGTTTCCCGAAGAACATATATTAAATTCAGCTTTGATATTATAATGAAATTTCACGATTTTTTTTGGCACCTTTAATGGTGTCTGGCTGACATTGTGCACCCATGTAGGTGTCTGGTAAGTTTCAAAATAAGTTTATCATAACTTTCTTTAAAACATATCAAAAAACCAGCTTTGATAAAATAACGTAATTTTGCATCAATTTTATGCACTTTTAGCACTTAATACCTCCGAAACGCACCCGGGTTCAAGGTTCGTACTATCCATTCGTTCATACCTACCCTAGTGTGCATTCACAGAAAAAAATTCAGCTTTGATAAAATGACGTATGTCTGGCGGTCCTGGGATCTTACTCTATAAAGTGAACACCCAGATCTTTGAAACTAAAAACACGACAGAGTGTGTACTGTGAAATTGAATAATCAAAAGCACTCACTACTCGTTTTTTAGAGAAAGTTATAGTTTGACATTTGACTGGGTTAAGAGAAAGACCGTTTTTCCCACACCAAACATTAAAATTGTCAATATCAGCCTGCAGGAGAATGTGGTCATGACTAGATTGTATTGTTTTAAAAATCTTCATATCATCAGCATAAATAAGAATATCACTAAAGTGTATACACGAAGTAACATTATTTATAGCGAGAATGAAAAGTAACGTGCCCAAATGGCTTCCCTGGGGTACGCCAGAGTGAGCACTGAATGAGTTTGAAAGGAAGCCTCTAAATTTAACTTGGTAAGATCTATTCTCAAGGTATGATTTTATCCATGCTATAAAACAAATCGGAAAACCAAAAGCTTTGAGTTTGAATATAACAATGTTGTGACTAAGCTGGTCAAATGCTTTAGAAAAATCAGTGTATATGCAATCAACTTCATTTCCGTTTTCTAATGCAAGAGAACAAGTATGCAAAAATGTAAGGAGATTTGTAACCGTTGATTTTCTACTCACAAAGCCATGCTGTTGTTCACATATTATATTTTTAGTATGAAATGTTAAGCTCTCACAAACAACTTGTTCGAGTAGTTTTGGAATGCAAGAGAGCTTCGCTATGGGCCTATAATTTTTGATATCAGTTTTTTCGCCCTTTTTAAAGATTGGTGTAAGAAACGATTTCTTCCATAAATACGGAAAACTGCCTGTCCTTAAAGAAAACTCGAACAAAAATTTAAGGGGCTGAACTAATATAAGTTTACATTTTTTTAATACTATAGGGGGAATTCCATCTGGACCAGATGAGTAATCATCATTAAATGATGAGAGAAGGTCTAAAACAGTACTCGGTGGTACTGGGATATTGTTGCAGCTAGTTTGGGCATAGGTTATGTAAATCTCTAAAATAATTTTCGTCGACATCCAAAGGCTTGTCAATAAAAGAATTACGAAAGTTTTTGGCAAAAGCGTTACAAATATCAACTGTTTTCTGCAACGAACAATTTTCGTACGTGAAATTAGCCGGATAACCATCAGAGTTTTTTTTTCGAATTAACAAACCTCCAAAATGTCTTTGGGTCATCCTTAAGAGAACTACCCATTTCGTTTACATAGGTGGTGTATAGATTTTTTGAAAGAGATTTAAATTCTTCAAAAAGGATAAGGTATGAGTTGTGGTCTACTGGCGAGAGAGTTTTTAAGTACACTTTCCATGCTTTGTTTCTTTTATTTCGGAGTGTTCTTAGCTCCTTCGTAAACCGTGAGGGACAAAAGTTTCCATTTTTTAAAATTTTTAAAGGGATAGTATTATTAATGCAGTTGTTAAGGATGGTATAAAAATTAAAAACTGCTTCGTCAATATCGCTAGACACTGATATATTCTCAATACCAGATTTAGCTATTTCTTCTGAGAGTAACTGAAAGTTTGCCTTTCTGAAGTCAAAAGTATATGAACAATCATGAGGGTTACTGTTTTCAGTAAGGTGATTGCTCAAGTCAAGAAAAATATCCAAAAGAGGATGATAATTATCTATGTTAGTTATTCCGGAACTAGATTCTAGAACCAAAGTACTATTAGCGTCTGAAGAAAAAACCAAATCGAGAATTCGATTTTTAGAGTTTTTAATACAGCTTATTTGCTGTAAGTCATTTGAAATTATTCTATCAAGAAGCAGTTACTCATTTTGAGAAGAAGTTAAAGAAGCTTCTTGATAAGATTCGTCATCAGAGGGAACCCACTCTATGTGAGGTTCGGACTGCGTCCGAACTTTTTAGAGGAATATATACGTTTAAAATAAACAACTGCTTGGACTGTATAGTTAATTTTAAACAGATTAACTCAATAGAGAGATTGAAAGGGAACGAAACAGAAGAAGATGTAAATTTATTGCGAACTGCAATTAAAACACCGCCTCCCACTTCTTTTGGTTTATCAACATGACGATCTTTTCATTTTGGAGATGAAATTTTGGTTGTATTTTGCGTTTGTTTATTTTTTCTTGAAGTAGTGAACTCTTTAACAAGAGTTTCAGAGGGCCAATTATTAATATTGCAGATGGATTCAAAAAACGAAGGATGTGTAACTATTTTAAAAGAGGAAATGAAACTATTTTGTTTACTTATTTTAGTACATTTAACGGAAGTGTTGGAGGGAATACTATTATTAGATACTAAATGGGAAATAATGTCATCCGGAACGATATCTGGTTCCAAGCGTGAAATGAAAATAGATTGCGGCTTGGAGACTGCTTTTATCGGTTTAGGATCTATGAAAATATTTGGTACAGTTACACAAACAGTGGTAGGATCAACCATCTCAGAACTTTGATTCAAAGCTTGAACGGTAATGGGCAAATCTAAATTATTATTGTTTAGGTGGCTGGGATTGTTTTTGAGATTAGATCTTATAGGGGGTGGGCCAGAGCTTTTAACAACTAACGAGTTTTCGCGACCTCTTTTATTTCTTTTTGCTCCTGATTCTTGTCCAGATGATCCTGATTGGACAAGAAGATCTTCTTGCTCATTATTTGGTGGAACAATAACAGGATGAGATTCATGGACTAAATCTTCAGTAGAAGTGGCATTATCAACCATGTCATGTTTGAAAGTGAAAGAGTTAACATTGGAAACTGCATTGTTAAAATTAATAAACAGTTCTTCAAATCCCTTTGAAAGTTTCAAAATGTCTGCCTTAAAGGAAGACATTTTGAAAGCCAATTGAGATAAAGAAAGCTTTCGACAATCGGGACAGTACCAAAATGCAAATTTGGAGTTGGATATTTTTTCAATAAATGCATTGGTTGACCCTATGCACTTTGCGTGAAAGAGATTGCCACAGGAACCAAAACAGGCAAAAAGGGGAGTAGAAAGTAACCCTTCAGGGCAGTTCTTTGCGGAACAAGCCATAACAGAAAAGATATTATGAAGAATTAGGAAAATAAAAAATAAAATTAATTAAAGTTGAAGAGAGAAAAAAAAAATAATAATAACGCTGCAAAGATTGAACCGCGCCGCGCCTATACTATCTGCGCCACCGAGCTTATATTGAAATTACGTGTAAAATGAATTTAAGACCAGAAAAAATCGAGCTTTGACAAGCAAAAAATAGGATTATAATTTCTTAGTAATATGAGAGAATGAGACAGGTTTTAAATAAGCTTAAGTAGAAAAAATGGAGGAGAATATATGGAAGGAGAAATGTTATATATAACACGGGAAGGCACAAACACTTGGATATACGGAAAATAAATACAAAAAAAAAACACTTTGTACAGAGGAACAATAATTTATCTTTCAATGGGTAAATTAATCTTACCAGGCACTATTTTTTCTAGCTAATTTACACTTTAAACACAGATTAGACTCGGAAAATTGTCACGGTAAAATTTATCGTGACAAAAACTATTCTTTTCATATTCCGAATCCTTGTTCCTGTCGTTCTGTCCCTTTTTTTTTCTACAGGTGTTTCCTTCAATCTACTGGGAGAGAGTAGGGCAACCATGGGCCATCAGCCATTGGTACGCTCTCGCAGTATATTGAAGAAACAAAAATCGATGTAACTAGCGCTTTAAATGGAAGTGCTCAATCATATACCAACTTCATGACCAACAGACGGGCGGTCTGTTTGAGTCCAAATCCAATACCAACAAAAGGCATGGGTGACAGTTGGTCCTCAAGTGCCCTCATGAATGACAGACGGGCGGTCTGTCCACATCCAATACTATAAAGAAGCACGGGTGACATTTGGTTCCCGTTTGCAAGAAGTTACTCATTTTGAGAATGGCCGAGTGCCCAACCTATTTACGTAAATTATTTTTGTATAAGATGGAACGCTAAACGCTCGTCCCTAATTGTCCCTAAATCTGCGCAAAAGCCCAACGATTAAGATAATTTCGCGAAGTAAAAAAAATTACTGCCAGTTTCCACCTTAGGTAGTATATAATGTGTTAAAATGTAAATTAGCTTTCCACCAGTTTTTCTAACGACATTGGTTTATTTTGATTTCATTCGGAGGGGAAGAATGAAAGCGGTGTGAAATAGAATTTCTTTTTAGTTTTCGGAAACTTTTATTTTCTCGTTCGAAAAATTGGGGCTGATGGCTGGATGCGTTCATCGGATTCGCCGCTCCTGGAAGTGGAACCAGCGATCGGTGATTTCCATGATGACAATGCAAAAGCCAGGGAGATAGTGCGAGTAAGCAAGACCGTCGGTGTTTCGACTGCGTTGGCTCTCTCCAGCAAAGATGGCGGAGAGTAGCTGAATGATGACGCGACCGAAAACCACGGCCGCTGATTGGCTGAAAGTACTGGGGTTTACAAAAAGAAGAGGCCGTCCAGGTTAATGGAAAACCTGGAAGGGCACTTCTGCTGTGATTCTGAAAGCAACCAGAGGTTTTATCTAAAAAGTAAAAGAAGGAGTAAAGAAAGGTTTTCGAGAAAGAAGAAGAAATTCGGAAAGTTATAAAAAGGTTAAAGTGAGGAACTTGGGAAAAAGGAAAAATTTGAAGAGGGAACAATCATTTTGGGGAAATCTGGTGGAAGGTGTCCTTAAAAACTGGTATTTGATCTTTGGAGGGAATTGGCAGACATTTTTGAAGCTAAGTATTTTCTTTTTTTTTGTTCTAAAAGTGAATTTTGTGTAGAGAAGGTAATTCTTTTGTTTTCGGTTTTTTTTTTTGAGTTAATATACTCAATTACAATTTCCCGTTTGGCTTTTGCTTCGATAAAAATTCCGAAAAAACGGAACTCGTGACCCCTTTAGTAATTTCTTTGTTCGTTCGGGACTGAGCGATAACGGTCCATCTTCCGTTGCCTTTCAAAAATCTGTATTCTTTTGTTCTTTTAAAAAATTTTGGGTTTTACTCCTATATTAAAAGGTTTCCCAAATAAACAATCAATCTACAAAATTAAAACTTAATTTCGTCTTTTTTTTCCTTAAAATTGATTCAAATTACTTAATTTTCTTTCATCGTCGCTCTCCGCTTCAAAAGGTTTGTAATTTCCTTTAAAAAAAAAAAAATTGCTGGCGCCCTTTCTATTTTATACTTTTCAGCATCTACGCCCCTGTGGCAATCAAAATAATATAATTCGATCATTTATTAATCAATCTAATCAGTCACCGATTAATTTGATCAGGTGAACCCACCCCCTTATGAGCATAGCTGTGGTGGCAGCACTTTAATTGTCGCTGCAAATTGCAATTTTTAATTCGCTTTGGCTTTGACAGTCCAACTTGAACTTCGCCATTATTTGTCATTTATCTAAAGTCGGTCGCGTCGTGTCGGGTTGTTTTCTTGTGTTTCTTTTTTGTTTGCTAATCGAAAAGTATATTCGCGAGTTAAAATTGCAATAAAATTAATTTCAACAAAACAAATTCACTTATTTATTGAAAAACACCAATTAAACTATATTTAATTTGATAAAATACTTGTAAAAAAAACAGAAAATACACAGGAGCGATTTCTACGACAAGTAATTCAAGACTATAGAAAGATACGTAATTTATTTTGTCCTTTAATCCTTTTAGTTTTATGGTCCTATTTCAAATTTGTGCAATGTAAAATTAAATTATTAATTCAGGGAATCGAGACGATAATGGAGCAATAGTTAAGTGCAAAAAAGTGCAGCGACGATGACGAAATTGGCCAAAACTCAAATTATAATGGCAAGCAATGATTTGCTCTGCGCCAGTGTGTTTTGTATGCTGATGACTTCACTAAATTAGACCAATGTCAGATTTTTTTTACAAAAATATTTTAAGATTTTGTTTCAGGAATTCTAAATAGGATTTCTTTTTGGTTTAGTCTCCATGTTGCGTGTATATTCGAATTGAAACTTGAAATGAAAATAAAAAAGGGAAATTGTTTTAAGGTAAAACTTAAAATTTTTTATTTATTTATTTAAAAATGTTATTTAACACAACATATATATGTATAATAGGGTGGTCCTTAAATTGGACATTGTCTTGGATAGCCCTCATTCGATTCAAAACATTGAAAAACAATTTCCCTAATTTTTTCAGATTTTTATTTCACCCCCCTGGTCTCCCTTTTTTCACTTCAAGGTACAAGTAATGGAGTTAGGGTGATTCTTATAACACGCAAAAAAAAAGTCGGAACCTATAGATTAGATTCAGACGAAAAAAAAATCGTATTGGAGGGGGGGTCTATTCCCCCCCATTCAGGCAGGAGGGGTAATTTTCTAAAAATTTGACCAAAAATAGAAAAAAAATTATTAAAAACTAACGGGACCACTTAAAATGACATGCTATAGCTTTTTTAAAAGCCATGAATCCAGTCTCTAATATACTTTTTAAATCAAGTTTTTATTGTAAATAGTTTTTGAGAAAATAATTTTCAACCCTTAAAAATAAAAACAAAAATAATAGTTTCTTACGTTTGAAAATTATTTTTTTCAGAAACTATTTACAATAAAAACTTGATTTAAAAAATATATTAGAGACTGGATTCATGGCTTTTAAAAAAGCTATAGCATGTCATTGTTAGTGGTCCCGTTGTTTTTTAATAATTTTTTTTCTATTTTTGGTCAAATTTTTAGAAAATTACCCCTCCCGCCTGAACGGGGGGAAATAGACCCCCCCCCTCCAATACGATTTTTTTTTCATCTGAATCTAATCTATAAGTTCTGACTTTTTTTTTGCGTGTTATAAGAATCACCCTAACTCCATTATTTGTACCTTGAAGTGAAAAAAGGGAGACCAGGGGGGTGGAATAAAAATCTGAAAAAATTATGAAATTTTTTTTTCTCCATTTAGAGTCATTTGATGCCTATCCAAGTTGGATTTTCAAAAAAACCCAAAATAAGGACCACCCTAATGTATAATATTCAACACAACATATATATAATATTTTAAGCGACGCGTTTCGGATTGTATCCATCTTCGGGCTTTTTTTATGACTCATCAAATGCGTTAAATATAACATTTTTAAATAAATAAATACAAAAATTTAAGTTTTACTTTAAAACAATTTCCCTTTTTTATTTTTATTTCAAATTTCAATTCTAAAGAGGATGCTTTAACGTTTAGGAAAAATGTTTCTAAAAATTTTAATTTTTTTTTCTATTTTACATTAATTTTTTTTGATGATATGTTTTTTTGTCAGGCGAATTGCAACCAATTGTTGAAATTGGAAATTCGAAATTTTATGAAAGCTCTAACTAGTGATTTTTTTTAAACTACAATCGTAATTGATCATTCTTAATGTTTGGCAAAAAAATTAAATAATTTATACTTCAATTTTTACTAACATTTAAAAATAATTGGGTCCACTGGACCCACGCGACTATAGAAGTGTACATAATTTTTACAACTATAGTTGAGAGTTAGGATAACGTTTTAATCAGTGACTCCCACAGGGGTCCACGGGAGACTCAACGGGGGTCTACATTGGCATGAAAAAAAGGGGGGTTCACCAGTTGTAAGTGGGGGTCCACGAAAATGTATCCGGTTCTGATAGTAAAGAATAGATACCTATGTTTCTATCACCTATCGTTTTTGAAGTTTTTTTGTATACTTTTTACAAGACTCAAGTAGGTTGAAGGAGCACCTGCCCTAACATGCGAGTTATACTCAAGTTTTTGACGTATGTACGCCTTAAAAATAACAATATGGTCAGAGGGAGAGAAAAACTTCTTGCATTGCGAAGAAAACCCAAGCACTTAACAGCGTTTTTGGCAACGTCGAATATGTGGTTATTCCATGAACGATGATCTGTGGTCCGTTCCTTTTCTCTAAAATGTTAACAATTGTTAACAATTGTTAACATTGATCGTTCCTAAATTCTCAAATTGTAACATCGTGTAACATTATGACGTCATAAAATCGTTCCTAAACTCAATGTTGAAGTGTCAAAATGTTACACTTTGTAACAGTTTCCAACTCATCTCCTCGACATGAATTCAAAGTGTTGATCTGTCAAAAGCAGCTGAAACTGCAATGTTTTCGTTTTGTGATAATCTTTTGTTTACTTTTCGTTGTTTGGATTTGGAATTGTTTCCATTTTTGCAAATATGTGTTTTCAATTTAATTTATTTTATTGTTGTTTTTGAGATTTGAATTGTTTTATGATAAATTTACTTTTTTTCGACATTGCAAGCTATCAATTCCGTGATTTTTTGTCAAAGAAATTTGTGCTCACAGTTATTTTAAGTTAATTGAAATTTAATTTTCAAATTATATATATTTATTTTCAATGAATTTTATGCAATAAATAGTTTTTTCTTGATTTTTTATTCTAAATGCAATTCGATTTTTTTGTCCAACCTTGCCGTTTGACAGATCAACAATATTTTCAACATTGGTCGTTCCTAAATGAAATGTTACAAAGTGTAACATTCTTAACAATGACATTTCAACATTTTTTTTTGACACATTAGCAATTGTTAACATTTTAGAGAAAAGGAACGGACCACTGTGATACACATACCGAGAGCTGAATGCTGCTAAGTTTACTGGATGCAGGCACAGCTTATGGATGGCGGCATTGGTGGAGGATTCTGCTTTGGCGACAAGAGACAGCATTGAGTTTCAGAAGCGTTAAAATCTACATGGTTTTTGATTCCCGATTGGACAATGCTGTAGAGATCACAATTTAATGAGCTTATCATAAGCTACCGTTGAAAATCCACATCCTAATGACTATAAGGATGTGAATCTAAGAACGGGTACGAGAAGCTGAGGGTACTGTGAGGCACACCAGCATTTATGTTATGAATATCGGACTTGTAACCATCCAATACCACTTGTATTGAGCGGCCCAAAAGGTAATTTCTAGGCCAAGAAATAAGATATTCATCGATACCAAATACACGTATTTTCGATAAGTGAGCTCGATGCCAAACTCTATCATTATGCTTTTGACATATCGAGTTAAAATATCTTGCTTTTTCTAAAATGATGTAAGAATTTCTCCCACTGCTCGGAGAGATATACCATCCGATCACCAGTGGACCTTTTGCTACAAAAACCATACTGCTGGTCATTAGGCCAAGATTACACATGTAAGTTTTACTTACCACTTATGTAAGTCTTATAGAAGCAACTTACAAAAGGCTTTACATTACAGATGAACTCACAGTAAGAAATACTTTCGTAAGTTTAAAAACTTAACACTGCCGTTTGAGTAAGCTGTGAGCATTCCGTAAGTTGGAAAAAACGTGTTTATACTTGTAAGCTTTTCTCTCAACTTACAGCTTTCGTAAATTGATAAAATTTACTGTAAGTCACTTACAGAGCTGTTTACACTAGTAATTTTTTCAAAAGTTGCTTATGTAAGTAACTTCCGTAAGTAAAACTTACATGTGTAATCTTGGCCTAAGATAGCTTTCGTTCTTCAACTGCTGGTCATTAGATAGCTTTCGTTCTTCAAGATATTTCTTGAAGTATTTCAAGATATTTCTTGAACTGATAATTTATCAGCGTTTCCATATTCAAGAACGGACGTAAGGGCAATTGGACTACATTTAGATGGAGAAGAAAATGCGCCATTTTTAAGGACAGGCTAGTAAAATGCTGCTTTCCATCCACTCGGAAAGATGCTTGTTTAGATCGAAAAGTTTGCGCAGTCATTTTCCCAGCATTGAAGAACACCTCTTTAGAGCAATTGGTGGGACACTATCCGAGCCAGGATATTTGTATATATCAAGATCAAGATCTTTCAGTCTCACAAAATCGTTACCGTTTTCAAGTACAGGAGGAGTTGTAATACTGTCTGACAGGGTCGAATTAATAGTAAACTGTACTACAAGCAAATTGGCTTTCTCTAGTGAGCTGACATAGGGAGTGTTATTGAAGACGAGAGCTGGAACCGAAGACAAAGTAGAACTTCAAATATTTTTTACAAATAACCAAAAATGTTTAATACCTTTGGGACATTTAAGTATTTTTGCTGTAATTTCTGGTCATGCAAAAATTTGATTCATTGAATATTGCCATTACAGGTCTTTCTTGTCTGTTTTAACTTATTCCGGTTTTCCTCAGTAGGGTTAGATTTATAACAACGGATACTGGGAGCAATTTTGTTTAAAGGGAAAAGTTCTTAGTTTAAAAATAAAGTAATTTTTTCAAATTTTTTCATCTCCGTCATAACATTTCAAACATATTTACCTAAAAATATTGATATACAACTTGAATATTAAGAATATTTACATGGGTGTCAAGCTGTCAAGTGACCAAAGCAACTTTAACGAATTGAAAAATGGGTAGGTGGATAATTTGCCGTTAATTAGTTTTGAAAATTTTGAATTTATCGTTCAATGTTTTCTATGGTTTTTGGGTGCTTCGCTTACTTGATATGAAGCTAGCAAAGCATCCTGTCGAAAATCAGTAAGAACTTCTTATACCTGATGGTTTATGGCTAGATAATTTGCCGTTAATTAGTTGTTAAATAGCTGTGAGAAATTAAATTTTTTCCTGCAATGTTTCCTATGTTTCTGATTTTATTTCTCTAAATTCATATGACATCAGCTCCGGAAAAGTAGAACTTATTATATTGCAGTTTTAATTGATTATTAATTTGTCCTCAATTAGCCATTGATTTTATGTGACAATTTTTAAATTGTCGTGCAATGTTTTCTATGTTAATTGTTTTAATTCCTTAATTCATATTGAAATAACATTCAAAAAAATTTACAATCCACAAGCTTAAGAACAACAAATCCGCCGGCTCAGATGGCCTACCTGCGGAACTCTTCAAGTATGGAGGAGATGTTCTGGTAGGGTGCATGCACCAGCTCATCAACCAAGTTTGGGAGGAGGAAAGTATGCCCGACGACTGGTCAAATAGCTCCATATGCCCAATCTACAAAAACGGCGATCCTATGTCCTGCAAGAACTACAGAGGCATATCCCTGCTTAATGTTGCCTACAAGATCCTATCCAACGTACTATGTGAGCGTCTAAAACCTTTCTGCAACACTATGATCGGCACGTACCAGTGTGGCTTCCGGCCAGGCAGATCAAAGATAGACTAAATTTTCATATTGAGGCAAATCCTGGAAAAGACCAACGAATTTCAAGTCGAGACCCACCACCTATTCATCGACTTTAAAGCCGCATATAATAGCATAAGTCGCCAAGAGCTTCTATTGGCGATGTCAGAACTCGGGATCCCGAAAAAACTGATCCAGCTATGCCGCACGACGTTACAAAATACGCGGTGCAACGTGCAAATGGGTAACAGCTCATCCGAATTATTCCAGACGTGTACAGGGTTCAGACAAGGAGATGCGCTATCATGTGATTTCTTCAACTTAGTCCTGGAGCAGATAGTGCGCAAGAGTGGTGTTAACATGGAAGGCACTATCTTCAACAGGTCTTCTCAACTGCTTGGCTATGCGGACGACATTGACATCATCGGCCGCTCCAAAAGAGCTGTACTTGAAGCATTCACAGCTATTGATGAACAGGCGAAACGCGTTGGTCTTGAAGTGAATGAGGACAAAACAAAGTATATGCTATCAACAAACAAAGCCTCATCTGTCCTTCGCCTAGGACAAAACGTCACTGTTGGTAGCAGTAATTTCGAGGTAGTCAAGGAGTTCACCTACCTCGGAACAAACATCAATTCCACGAACGACACCTTAGTGGAAATCCGACGAAGAATTACCCTAGCGAACCGCTGCTACTTCGGTTTGGCCAAACAAATGGGTTCAAAACTCCTTTCCCGAAAGACAAAGTGCACGCAAAACTCTAATTTTACCAGTTCTACTCTACGGCGCCGAGTGCTGGACGATAAGTAAAAACGGGGAATTGCTACTGGGCACTTTCGAGAGAAAAATTCTTCGGCGGATATTTGGTCCTATATGCGAAGAGGGCGATTGGAGGAGAAGATTCAATCATGAACTGTACGAGCTGTACCAAGATGTGGATGTAGTCCAAAGAGCCAAAACACGTCGACTACACAGGCTCAGCCACATTGATCGAATGGACAACAACGCTCCAGCCAAGAAAATCTTCGAATCCCAGCCCCCAGGTTCGAGACGACCAGGAAGACCGAACCTCCGCTATAGGGACCAGGTGGTCACAGACGCAAGAGCGCTTGGTCTCGACGACTGGAGGGAGCGTGCGAGGGACCGCAACCGATGGAAGACCGCAATATCTCAGGCAGAGACCCTTCATGGATCGGGAGCTGGATAAGTAAAGTAAAGTATACATTTTTTAGGTGATGCTTCGCTAACTTGATATCAAGCTAGTAAAGGACCCAAAAAAAATAGAAAACATTGCACTATAGAATTCAATTTCTCACAACTAATTAAAGAATTACTAACACTAACAGCAAATTAGCAAGCCATAAGACATTTAGAATACAATTTTTTTACCGCTTTTCGAGTTATGTCAAGAGCACCCGAAAAAAACATAGGAAACATTCAACGACAAACTCGAAATTGTCATAACTAATTAAAAAACTAATTATTATTTGAAAATATAGCTGAATATATTTTAATCACCACTAGGGTCACGTGATATTTTTAAGGACTTGAAAATACATAGATAATAATACAAATTTCAAACTCCAAGGAAAAATCAATGTTTATTAATTGGTAGTGAAAGGTCAAAATACATTTACTTTGAAATACTAAATTTGTATCCATTCTCTTAAAAAGATGAGATTTTTTCAGTTGGAAGCTATTTTGTATTTCTCATTGATTTTGTATTTTAAATTACATATTTACTTATTTTTCCAAATATTAAATCTGCAAAATCATTTCAATTACTTTCCCAGATCCAGCTCAAGCCATAAAATATTTCGTATGTAGCATTTCACATCCAACGTGAACTTTTTCCAAACAAACCCCGTGCTCATAAGTCACGTTTATGGAGTAACGTTGTAAAAAGTTTTGACATATCGACCGAAAGTCAAAGGTCAGGAAAAAAGGATATAAATTCAATAAAAAGGAAACACTACCACTAAGCCCCCAAGTAGGGATAAATTAAAGGTTACTGCGCTACCTACCATTTTGAAATATTTTTATTCTGCCTTTATATCGTTGTAACACGACTTGTTGATTGCTTTAAGCTGGTAGGTAGGTATGAATGTTGTGATTATATTCCAATACAGGCCAGTTTTATATGAATTTTTTTTTTAGCACTCACACTTTTAACTTTATTACAATAATTTATAAGAATTTTTTTTCTGTAAGAAATAGCAATTTCATTATTTTTCTTTTTCACTCAGAATTGGCTTCTTTTAAAAAGAAAACTGATAGCCTCTATTCTTTTTTTAATTCATATTAAAATTTTCAAAGCACTTTCTCGATTTTTTTTTCAAGTCCCGACAGAATATATATACCTATCACTCAAGAGAGCCTACTACACCCGTACGTCTCGACCCGTCTTGTTCCGACAAACGACCGGCAAATATAGAAGACGAACAAGAATACGATATAGCACAAGAAGAAGTATCCTGAAAAATTATTATCCGTATATCTTGTTGCTGTCTCCTTTTAGAGGGATTTCCCTCCAACTGCGTTAATGGTATCCTCCTGATAATGCTATAGGATGAGCTGAGTAGTTAGTTATACGATATTTTTAGAACACTTTGATTTTCTTTCTAAAATAAAGGTTTTTGTTTTGAATTGAGATCCTTATATACTCGTATAGCTTGTAGGATGTTGTTTTTTTCTCTGGTTTCCAATTTAATATTCAACCCTCGAATTATCCTTTTTTTTTAAACAAGTCACGGAAAATATTCAAATTAGCCTTTAAAGTCCGTTAAAGAGAAACTCTTATAGCACGCGCGGTTGTGGTTCCAATTCAACTTGAAATCCCACTCTTGAAACAAATTACTTCCATCTTGAAGATGATGCTCGAAGGACCTCAAGAAAGTCGTCGAGCTGCCACACTGTGACACTAATGAGGTCTTTTCAGCTGTCACTTTGTTTTTTTTTTTGTGTGTAAGTAGAGGAAGAGATTTTTTTCTTGTGATTTCGTTTCTCATGCCAGCCGTTCACTCACGGCACGACACAATGTGCTAAACTAATGCAAATTATCCTGCGCCCAAGGAAAACTGTAGTAATGGCCCACAGATGTAGTGGGAGTGGGCTTTGCTTATATACAAAGTCATTAGATGCTTATTTTGAATAATGGCAAAACATCCTGGCCACAACGCGAATATATAATAATAAATGTACGAAGAGAACCTACATAAATATTTGCGACCATTACCCGTGTAGCCGAGACCGAGAGTACACTAACGTTGGCCAGCAATCAAATATTCGAATCCATTATCCTTGTCATTATTCAAATTCTCACTTTGAACATTTTTTATGCAAACAACGGTGTCTGGGCTCTATATATGGAACGTAGAACAGTTAAATGGGTCTTCAGTTGATGATGGTGATGGAGACGGCTAAGAAGGAAAGGCGGGGGTTTAAAGTTTAGTTTCTACATATATTGACGAATAGCCTACGAGGATATTTTTTTTATTCATTTGTATTTGTGTATGTGTGTGTATTTCTTCTTCTTTGTATATCCGTTTTTGCAATAATCCTTGTTTTTTCTTTTCTTTTTTTTTTTTTTTTTTCTTTGTAGGATACTTTGAACCGCGAACGAATTAACGACGGATCAACGCGACCGAATTCAATGGAGAGCCGTATTTGACTGAAAAATTTAACATCACACGAAGCACATTTATATTGAGTTTCTGAAAGGATTGTTATATCCTGAGAAGAGACAAAAATTGTGTTACTTGCGCAGAATGAAAGCATTTTCGGAGAACCTATAGTAGCTAGTGATTGATAGAGGGCGCTGATGCATTTTCAGAAATTCAAATTGTATGAAGAAGAGGCTAACGGAAAGCATAGAAAAATTACAGTTTTTATTTCAAATTCTTTGGTTTAATTCATCGGTGGTTAGTAGTTTATCAAGGTTTTTACGACAAACAATATATCTGATGCATTTTGTGGTGATAATGGTAAAATTATTGTTGACATTATACTTTATTCGATCTATGGCTCGGCTCTTTTTTCGGTATCCATGTAGAGAGATTTAACGCCCTCATTACCGAAAAAAAAATTTTGGCATCAAGTCAAATCTTCAAAATCAAAATGACCCAAGGTCAAAAAAGTTAATTGGCCTTATAAAGAACTTATAATTGGTTTTTTTGTCAAATATGCTGTTGAAATTCAAAATCATTCAAATCTATTTTTTTATAATTTTGTTTGACATTGTGTCAAAAAGGTCAAAGGAGAATGGGCAAATTTGTATGAAACATGGGCGTGAGCGGCCAAGAATGATTTTGTTATTTTTGTATGTGTTTTAGTCCTACAATCACCGTGCAGAAATTTTTTCATTGTGGTGTACTTCAAAACCGACAAAAATGCATTTTTGTTCTATGACTTTAATAAAGTTTTACTAAGTTTCTGGCTTCTGACCAATCGAAAACTAGAAAAAGAAAGTGGAACAAGAAATCTAGACAGTCTCAAGAATATTTTGTATATGAAAATGGCCATATGACATCATTAATAAGAACATTTACCATAAAACTATAATATTACAATCCTCACAATATTAAAAAATCCTGAGTAAAATAATATGTTTTAAAAAATTACAAAGTTGTTGAAATACGTATGTACTGGGTCTGTTTAAACCCGTAATGCGTCCTTGGGATATTCTGAACCCCCGTTAAACACACAAATACAGTATCAGTAGACGTTATAAAGTTAGAAAAAAGCACTAGATCCACTAAAAATATAATCACTATGCAATATTGCTCAATGCAATTGCAATACATAAACATTGAAATATCTTCTTTTCTAAATGAAATGCAATGTAACGTCCATAGTGAAAGTTGTTCCTGAGTAGCATACCTTTCATTTGACACTAATTTCATTAATGGCCGTTTACGCCCAAAAATGCCCATTCTCCTTTGATTAAGGTGATTAGTCATTTAGTTTCGGTGACAGGTCTTTGTTCCCTAATTTTGTTATGAGTGAGGGTATGTATACCTATTGGATAGGAAGGCACCTTTTAGGATCACAATGGACATTGTGGCAGTCTAATTGAGTTTTTGGTCATCTTCATGTTCACAAGCCCATTAAGATTAGATTTTAGATTAGATTAGTCTTTATTTCTTTTTTTAATAGTAAATCGTTACAATTTATATCAAAAGATTTCCTAGCATGGCTTTATGGGCCGTCTGCCGTTCGAAAGAAAGTATTTAACATATTAATAGAGAGATATCGAACAATATTATGTTATAACAAAAATTAACTATGTACATATAAATTAAATAAAAATGAATACGGAATTTAAAAAAAAAGTAAAGTTAACAATTTTTGTATGATTGAAAAGGGTTAATTACAATATAGTTATCAAAATTTGCATATAAATTTAAAATTTGGAATAAAGCGAATATAAATTTGGCTTTTAGTTTAGCTAAAACAAAACAAGATTATTCAGAACATTATTAAACATAATAAGATGGCTTTTAGTTTAGCTAAAACAAAGATAAATAAAAACTACCTACATTTATGTGGGGAAGTTTCAAAAGAGCTGCATTATTGTGTTTAAATATTTTCGAAAAAAAAGAAGTTGGGGCTTTTAGTTTAGCTAAAACAAAAAATTACTACCATGACTCAGAAAAAGTTCAAATATGTATAACGATAGTCTTTAGCATGCAAAATATAACGTATAAGTGGTTTCCAACCATAGTCTCCATTTAAAATTTGAATACATTCTTCTAAGGAGAGAAAACTGGATCTGAAATGAAGCCTACGGATCTCCTGTAGAATCGGACACAGCTCTAAGAAATGCAAGACGTCTTCATTCTGATTAAGGTTGCACAGTGAACAAATAGGATTTATATCAGTTCTATGAGCCCTAAAGTTCAGTTCGAACATCTAAGTCCGAATTTTGAAAATCAAACCCATTTCAAATGCCGAGAACTCGTCTCTAAAAGAATTATTTTGACCCAAGCAAAAATTTAGTTGTTTATAAATGGGTCGAGAAGATGTCTCTCGTGTCCTTTCAAGACAGAGTTGATACATTTCATCATCTATAGTAGAGATGCAATCATGCATGGTATTTTTAAGATCTTCAACATTTTCCATTGAAAGCGACATTGGAAAGTAATGAATGACGGCTAGATCATACCAGTTCTTTATAGGACTATATCTTCTCTGGATGCAAACCAAAAGTATTCGTTTTTGTAGGTTTCTATTAGATCGTTTCATAACCCGAACGATATAATCAGCATTTGCTTTCAAATTTCTTAGAAATATTGGAGGTAAGCCTGACTCCACGTGAATAGCATAACTAGGGGTGTTAATAGGCAACTTAAAAATGCGCTTAAAAAAGTATCTCTGTATCAACTCCATTTCATCTATCTGCTGGAACCCATAAACTTCACTTCCATAGCAAAAGCAGCTATTGATTGTAGCATTATAAACTTTAAATTTAGATACTGGATCTACATATTTATTTGTAAAGAATTCTGACCAAATGGTGTTGATGTCTGATTTTGCCTTATTTATTTTTTCTTTTAAATGTGCACGAATATTTAAATTGTATGTAAGTACATAGCCTAAATACTTAAATTCTTTAACAACTTCTATTACCTCATTATCTAAGGTCCAATTACGATCATAGCTAATAGAACGATTTTGAAATCTAAATACCATTATTTTTGACTTTGAGGTATTAATTTTAAGATCCCAAAAGTGGCAAAAATTTTTCAGCTTATTAATTTGAAGTTGTAAAGTTAGTGGATTGTCCGATAAAACTACCATGTCATGTGCATAGAGCAGAACTTTGATAATCACATCACCAAAACTAATCCCACCTGGAATATGATTTTCGATATCGTTAATATGAAGTGCAAACATCAATGGACTTAGAACGCAACCTTGTGGGACACCGGTTTCACATTTAAAGAACTTGGATACATATTTACCGTTTTTTACTGTTGCGGACATGCTTCCAAGGAGTTTTTCATAGACTTTGATAAATTTTGTCGAAAGCCCGATTCCTGAAAGTTTTTAAAGTAGGGAACTTTGGTTAATAGTATCAAATGCGGCCTTCAGATCAACAAAAAAAGCGTATAAACACTTTTTTGTATCAATGAAACGTCTTGCTGCAGTATTAAGAACAAAAATTTGATCAATTGTTGAAAGATTGGCTCGAAAGCCAGCCTGAAAACAACTTATTATATTGTTTTGCTCAACCCAGGTCACGAGTCTATTATAGAGAAGTTGCGTAAACACTTTACGAAGAGAGTTGAGTACAGCAATGCCTCTGTAGTTTTCTGGCAGATCCCGATTACCCTTCTTAAAAATTGCAGAAATTCTTGAAAAAAGAAAATTTTTTGGAACTGTTTCTTCATTGTACATCTTATTGAATAAAACTAGAACAAACTCCAAGAATTCTGTTGGTGCGTTTTTAAAGAACTCTACTGGGATACCATCTAAACCTGAGGCTTTGTTATTTTTCATTTTATTCAAAGAAGATATTAGTTCCATCATTGAGAATGGGCAATCAAGATCTGAGATAACAATGTTTGGAAGAGCAAAACAAATCGTGTTTTGATTGGGATCAGACAGCAGGAGGTTTTCGAAAAAGCTTGCTATCAAGTCAACATCAATGGTGAGGGAAACTTTCCTGTCTTGACCACTCAAAGTACGAACATTATACCAGAAAGATTTTGAATCCCTACATTCAACGAGCTTACTAGCAGATCTTTTTAAGTACAATTCCTTTTTATGTACGCATAAAGTTTTGTAGGCTTTGTTTTGCTGCAGATAGAAGTTTTTGAAGACCGAATTGTTTGTTTTCCTGAAGAGTTTCAAAAAAGCAAAGGATTTCTGTCTACTTTTTTTACAGTCATTGTCATATCATTTAGACAGAGGTAAAGGTGTGTGCGAAGAAGGAGCATGAACTGCAGATTGTCTGATGCAGCAAAAACAGAATTTGTTGCTTCTTCTATGGAGCTGAGGGAGAGATTGGGCAAACTAGATATTTGCCGACTAAACTTACGTTTGTATATATCAGCTTTTTTACTTGCGATTATAGGTACTATAAGGCAAGTTTTGGATTCGTGCAATAAAAATAATTTTAGATAACAATCAAACATGATATTACGATGATAGAGGACACGAAAAAAGTGGGTGGCAAAATTCTGTCTGTCTGTCTGTCTGTCTGTTCGACTACAGCCTAAACGGCTTGATCGATTTTCTTCAAACTTGGTACATAGTGGTTTTTGGTAACTCTGCCGACACGTTTTTTTCATTTTTTTTTTAGAACCAAAAATAACGGTACCTGCCATACGATTTTTTTTAGCAATTTTACATAATCGTATTTTTCTCAAAAACGGCTCGACAACTTTTCTTAAAAAAAATTCAAAAAATTTATTTTAGTAAAGGCTTTGTTTAAGTGGAAAACCATTTTTCAAAAATGGTTATAACTGGTACCTCCCAAAGAACCATTTTTTTAATTTTTGATTTTCTTCAAAACGGTACAACCGATTTCAATTATTTTTTTTATACAAAAGCTTCCAAAAAATATAAATAGTTTTGTGTCCCAAAATTTTTGAAAAAATATTTTTTGTATTTTTAAAAAATGTTTCAAAATTTTTTTTTGAAAATCAAATATTTCAAAAATGACAAGCTCGATTTTTTTGAAACTCGATATTTAAGAGTTTTTTAGTACTTTCTAAAATATTTTTAGAAAAAATTTTACATTTATGAAAAAATAACGGTACCTTCCATACAAAAGTCAAAAAACCACAAAAGAAAATATTTTTTTGCTTAAAAACGGCTCCAACGATTTTGATAAAACTTTTTATATATACTAGAATTAGTATGTTCTACTACAAAAAAATATAAAATTTTAAACTTAGAAACTATTAACAGTACCTTTCATAGAACGTATTTTTTTATTTTTAATTTTCTCGTTATCAGCTAAACGGATTTAGATGAATTTTTTTATATACGAATTTCAGATAAGACTCAATAATATTGCATATCAAAATTTTCAAAAAAAAGTTTTTGGATTTTTAAAAAAAGTTTCAAATTTTTTTTTTGAAAATTCGATATCTCAAAAACGGGTTGACAATTTTTTTTCAAATTTTGTTTTTATACACACATAAATATTTACTTAAGATTTGCATACCAAAATTTTGTCTTCAAAATGTTTTAAGAATTTTATATATAAAAAATTAATTTTTTAAAAAACCGCTCCAAAGATTTAAAATTTTTTTTTCCCATGCAATCATATTCAATCAAGAATTAAGATGGCATTCTTCTTTTTCACCTCAAATTATCAAAAGAGTTGTTTTAGCCAATTTCAATGTCGTATTTCATGCTTCTCTACATTTTTCTCTCATAATTTCCATGTTTTTATATACAATTTTCTTAATCCCACAGTGTCTTGAACATAAGAGCAAGTACGTGCGACCCAGTCGTGCATTTTATTTTTCTATCCATTTGAGTTTGTTTTCCGCCATCGGGATTTGGGTAGTACTAATATAATTATTTTCAAACTGGCACGATATGATTATGAGCAAATGAGATGAAAAATTAGTTGGGTGAACTTCGAAATCTTTAATAAATTTAAGCCAATCACCTCTTACAAGACAATTATCTATTACTGAGCAGCCCTGATCAGAAATGAAGGTATAGTTACCTCTCAAATCGCTGTGAGACACCCCGTTTAAAACGAGGAATCCAAAGTCTCGGATCATTTCTATCAGACCAGTACCATTCGTGTTCAGACAGCCGTCTAAGGATTTTCTTTCACCTGAAAAATTCTCATTGTTCAAGAAAATTGAATTTTGAAAACCACTTACACGCCTATTATTTCATTTCATTTCATTTATTTATTTATTTAGAATCTTTTACAATGGGCTTTAAAGCCTATAATGAATAGTAAAAGTTAAAAATAGTGTATTAAATTTACATTTTATAATTTTAATTCAAATTACATTGAGTAGTACTTTATTTAGATGTATGTATGTATATATATCAAAACGACAAACTAGATACATATCATTTTTTCGTTAAACGCTGATATAAAATTTTGCTAACCTATTGCCAAATGCCAGAATAAAATCACCTCAAACTGTGCGGTGCCCCG
The DNA here is from genome assembly GCA_963921185.1 of Dasysyrphus tricinctus. Taxonomy (NCBI): domain Eukaryota; kingdom Metazoa; phylum Arthropoda; class Insecta; order Diptera; family Syrphidae; genus Dasysyrphus; species Dasysyrphus tricinctus. Next base: position 58,085,555 of record OY992530.1, on the reverse strand, counting down.
AAGTCTTCTGATGAAAGAGGGTAGATTGTTCCACTGCCCTATGACATACACGAAAAACTGACGTTCGGAGTTTCTGCAACTGAATCTTGGTTGCAATAATGTAAAAGACCGAGAAGAATTTGCAAACTGTATTTTTTCAAAAAGATAAGTAGGTTCTTTGTTCATTATTATTATATTTAGTGTTTTTAGGGACAAATATTTTAGAAATGTGTAAAGGGGACAGCCGAGAATGTTATTTGAATAATTTGAAATATGGTCGTATCTTTGGAGATTGTAAACATAGCTAGTTACATTGTTGAACGCCACTGACAGATTTCTTTTCATTTCTGAATTATGGCTGGTAAAGATTTGGCACCCATACGATATTATGGGAAGAATCAAGGTTTTTGCTAATCTAAGTCGAATGTGTTGGGGGGTAAAATTCTTTGATAGAGAGATCCCCGATTACCATCAAATTTGTTTGGTTATGATCAACTAAGAGATTATAAAGATCGTTATAATTTGAATTCCAACTTTTAAAGTTCAAATAAATAGGAATGATTTGAAGATGTTTTGAGTCAAAAGTAATATCAATTATAATATAAGTATCCCTTCTTTTAAATTTAATTGTGTTGTTTAAAACACCACTTTTCACACCACACATTATCTCACCACTAGCTCTACCAAGTCTATTATTTCTGATAGCGGGAATACATTCAATTTTAAAATTTTCAAAATACTTAAGATACTGCAATTCTTTTCCTTCTTCCAAAAAAGTTTCCAAAAGTATAAAAATATCGTGATTTGAAATAAGTTTAAAAAATTCTGGCATTATTGAATTTGTTTTTAAAACCTGTAATATTGTAACAAATAATTTTTAATTTAATATTGCTTAAAGAAGAAAAAATATTATGGCAGACGGTCACCCTATCCTAACTAACTAACAAGCCCATTAAGCGTAACGTAACAAATTTTAATTTACTATCTTAAAAGAGCCCAGCAAAGCTGGCTTCTAGAAATAACTCCCCGCTTGAATAACCCTCCATACTTAAACTGAAATAACTGAAATATGGAGATGAGAAGTTTCTTATTATGAAAACATTCCCTAAAATTGGGGATTTATTTCATGGACGTACTGTAAGGTACAGAGATTCCTTCTTCAGCCGCACTAAACGCATGTGTAATGCCTTACCTGACTCAATTTTTCACCCTCATTGTGATGTACTCAAACATTCAAAACCAATCAGCATCGGTATGACCTTTTAAGCCCAGTCAAAATTTCTTAGCCCCTTGGGGGCGCGTAAAATAATAAAACAAAAATGGGTTTTTTTTTTTTCAATTTTCAAATTAGGGGTTTATTTTCTGATAAAATAAGTCCCAAAATTCGAATTTAAGAGTCAAACACGAGCAAGTCCAACAGGTTTTTCAAAGCTTAAATTGAAAAAGATGATCAATTGATTCAAAATTGCAGTCTATGGCCCTTATACCTACAAATTGGTGTTTCTTTCGACTTGAAGCCACACTGAGTAAGGGGATTTGTCATACACAATTTGTATTGAGTTCAGAATACAGTTCAAAAACCACACTGTAAATTATATCCAATCAGATTAGAATTTCTAATCAATTATTAAAGGCCATAAAACGCTTACAATATAGTGTTAAATATGATTTCTGCATATTACTCGGCTATTATAAGATTGATTTAACAACAACTACTCTTTAAGCCTTCTTCTTACTTTTAAAACAAAATCTTGTTAATTTCTACTGCATTGCATTAACTATGTATGCGCCTAAATCATTTTTATATATAAGATAAATAAGCTTTCAGGTCACGACACAATTTTTTTGAAGACAAATTATTTATGGTATAACACTATCTCAAATACACAAAAATAGGTTGATTCCACATTAAAATATTTCGACAGCAAATCCACAAATTCTGAGGTAGGATACGAATTCGGGTCTTTAAAATCTTAGGTAAAAGATAAGTTTAGTTTTGCCACACAAAAATATTTTGGCTTTCATAATTTACGGTATATGTACCTGTAACGTTCAAAGGAAGGTATTCAAAAGCAGGATTAACTAATACAAATTAAGATTTCTCAGTAACCAACTACATTATCATAATGAGATTTATAAACAAACATTTGAAATCATTCAACAACCAAATAGGCTTCTATTTTGGCCGTAATTATTTCCATTATTAATAAGGATTATGATAAATATACAAGGGCTTTTGATGCTCATCAACTTATCGCCAAAGGGTTTATTCAAATTAATTGGTTTATCAATTTACCAGAAATTAAGCGTATTGTGATATTCACATGCATACCATCGAACATTCCATAAAGGAAGATAATAATTATAGATAATGTGCATTAGGGTGGAGCGTCAGATCTTTTTTTTTATTTCGCTTTTTGGGAAGCGTACGAACGTTGCATAGTTGAAACATGTTAAATATAATAATCTGTTAAGGTTTTACAAAATTAGAAAAATGGTTGAATGGTCATTAAAGAGAATGTGAAAGTGTTCACCTTTTACCCTAACAAATCCCTATATGTGAAAATTATGAATGATATCCGAGAATCCTTTTTTTTTTAGGATCTAGATCAAAGTATTTCTTTTTTTTTTTCAGACATGTTTTACGGTAAAAATCCCAATTGAATTTTACGATCCATAAATTGAGGCTGTGATTTAAATCTACAAAAAGCTCAAACGGATGTGCTTTGGAACTGTCATGGATGCAAATCCTTGTTGGTAGTGGTGAGGAAATTCTCCTCAATATACTACGCTATAGCAAAATTACGAGTCACTTGACAGTTGTGTACGAAGACTTAAACGGAGCGGTCAAAATAGCTAAACATTCATAAATATCCTCGATGTGGGGACACGGTCCAATTTTTTAAAGAAAGCGTGCGCATCCAAATTTAATAAAACTGATCTAAGTTTTAGTGACCGTGATAAGCCCCTCGAGAACCGCATAAAAGAAAAATTACTATCCCGCAATTTTCGACCCAAAACCGTGACCGAAATTTCCATCGACCTTGGCAGAGCGGACATATAAGCCACAATTTTCGGATCCATAATCCATGCGCTTCCGCCACCTAACCGTATCCCACCAGACCAGGGACCCATATCTGGGCCTTGAACTCTTCCTCGCTAAAATAGTCTCTCAGCCTCTCACGCCGAGTCTTAGCGAAAAAAAAGAAAAAAACTCTGACTAATTTCATCCACACCAAACAGCCACGTGATCACACCTGCCCAAAAACGTGATCAATCACGTGCTATTCAGGGGGTGCGCCTATAAACAATCCATCTACGAGATCACACCACTCTTGCAAAAGTGATCACTCACATGTCCATAGTACGCCTAAATCGCTCCTGTTTACGCTCACATGACAGTGCGTCTAAGCCGGATCCACCAACAAAAATTACCAGCCTTGACATTGCCTTCCCTGCTTTGACCTACTTTAGAAAAAAAAAACGCTGCTGCCCGATTGACTCCATAGGATTCTGAATCCAGTGAAACCTTATTTAAGATAATAAAAAAAGAAAAAAAACCAAAAAAAACTTCCTAGAGTGCCACAATTTTGCAATTGATTTTAAAAAGTAGTTTTTTGATCAAAATGTTAACAAAAAAAATTTTAAATTTTTCTATTGTTTCGTTGGTTAAAATTGAAAATTAATTAGTTCTAGTTTTAGTTAAAATTATTAAAATTTAAAGTCAATTGAAAGAAAAAAAGGCTTCATGTAAAACAACAAGCTAGATCAAAAAAAAAAAAAAAATACCTAATACCTACTAGCTAGCATGCCTACGTTACAATAGCAATGACAATCTTCCACCTTGGTAGCCCGGACAGGCTTCAGGATTCATGTGGTCTGGAGTCTTATGGGTTATAAAAGGGGTGGAAGGATCGGGTTGAGTCAGCTTACAGCTTGCTCTTGTTGAGCCTGGCAAGAGGTTGAGTGGTGCTTATGGTCATTTGCTTGGGTCATCGTTTTAGTTAGACCACACCAACCCATACCAAGTCGTGTTCGCATTGTCCTTGCTTTGGAGATAGTCTTCAGGGATAAGGCATGCATATGCACACTTGATTCCGTTACACCTATCAAAAAAGACTCAAACAACTTCTATGTGCGATGAGCCGTTCTCGTTAAAACGGGTCGTAAGCATATCACACCAATTTTGATACTTAAACTTGATCTGTATGTTAGAATATAGGAGGTTGGTTATATCATGGACTGCTCCTGCCACTCTGTTGCGGTTATTAATGCATCTAGTGATTGAAAAAAAAACACAAATTTTTTGTATTTCTTTCTTAATTAGAAAAAGGATTTTGACAAGTTTTAATAGGCTCCCAACTACCGGTTAATTTTTGAGTGCAGTCTGTGATGATTGTTTGTTAAATCGTTTTTTAAAGCTCAACACAAGTCCGCCTGTTCCTCAGGACCAAAAACTAAAGAAATTTAACTTGTTTGTAAGCGGGACTTACCTAAACCACGTTCTTAATTTCTTGTTGCTCATACATACTCTGAACATTTCATTCAAATTCTTATCGTCTTTTTTTGAAATGGTGAATTTTACTAAGACCAGATGCCAATTAGGTTTTACTTATGCAAACAAATTCTGAAAATATTATCCTAACCATTTGGCTCGTTGGCAATGCCAAGAAACCAGAGCAAAATGGAGCCAAATCAAATAAAACCAATAAATAATACAATTGGGTGTTGTAATGGACGGATATTACTGAGACGATTTTACATTTTTTCTTTCTCATAAAAATTAACTCTGTAAAAATTATACAAGTAGTTCAAGTCGTAACCTAGGAATAAATCAAATAATTGAGGCTATTGAATAGACTAGAAAATAAGGGATTAAAAGAACAATTTCGTCCAAGGGTTTTTACTATTGAATATGTATGTTTAACCCATAAGAACGTTTAAAACAGAAAATGCTACTAAATTAACCAACGCGTTCTTGAGAGAATGGTCACACTGGTAACTTTTCAGTATTTTTGTATAGCTCGGAAAGTATTTTAGAGCTTGATTCTTAAAACATTTTGTTCAAAATTTAAATTCCTAGGAAAAATTAACAAAAACAAACCGAAAAAAGATTTAAAAAATTTATGATTTCTATTTTTGGAGCAAGAATAGGCTCAATATATACTTCGAAAAAATAAAGAAGAGGCTTAAGGCCTTAATATGGCATTTTAAATAAGTTATTTCAAACTTTTCCATTTCTTATAAATTTTTGCAGTTTTGGCCCGAAAGCTTCTTTTTCGGTAGATACTACATATAATGGTAAATTTCACATTCGTAAAAATATTCGAACTTAAGATTTTGATGAAATATGACATTACGATTATTGAGAAAATTTAAAATGTTGGTAAAGCTCACAATTTTGTTTTCGGGCTTTTTTTTAAAGCTCGAATAGACTTACAAACTGAACGGCTGAATAGATTAATATAAGACTTGGTACTGTAGTTGCAAGATTGTAAAATTTGGTTGGTTTAGAACCAAAAAATGGTGTTTCTTAATAGAAACTATTTACTTCTTGAACAAATTATATTAAGCCTCTACTTTTTTTTAAGTATGCCTTGAGCCTATCTTTGTTCTGAAAAAAGGTATATGTGCTATTGAGAAAATCTTTGATTTTTCAATTTTCAAAATTAGTTCCCGTTTTTTTTCCTACTTAAATTTTTTTATAAAAATATTTAAACCATCTATTTCGATAGAAAATGTTATTTTGAACAAGAAGTTTTTATTGTTAAATTATCGAGTTCATGATGAATTTTGTAGCATTTTCGGCTTTAGCATGCCTAAGGACCAAACAAATATATTCAATAATAAATAAAATGCACGACTGGATCGCACATACTTGCTCTTATGTTCAAGTTGCTTGGAACTTAAGAACTTTTAAAGTGTGCAAGTAATTATAGAAAAAAGATATAAAAATATAAAAGTATAAGAAACAACTAGTAAAATAGCTTAGCGCTTAAACTCAAGTATGCCATTTTATTACTTGAAAAAATAGAAAAAAAATGCAATACAATATTTTAAATCGATGGGGCGGTTTTTTTTTAAACTAATTTGGTATACATAAAATTTGAGTAACATTTTTCAAAAAATGGAATGAACGTTTTTAGAAGATTTTAAAATACATTAAAAAACCTAGTTTCAAAAAAATTCATCAACCCGTTTTTGAAATATTGGATTTTCAAAAAAAAAATCCAAACCTTTTTTTCAAAATTTTGATATTCAATATTATTCAAATTTTGAAGAAGCTTTTTCATAAAAATTTTGAATGAAATCCGCTTAGCCGTTGATGAGAAAATCGAAAATCAAAAAACCGTTATATGGCAGGTACCGTTAATAACAGTTCTTGGTGATTTTTTTCTACCAAAGTATAAGCCATGTCTACAATAACACACTGATTTATTGTATCAAAATCATTGGAGCCGATTTTGATATAAGCTTTTCCTTAACGGTTTTATGGCAAGTACCGTTTGGAGCTAGTAAAAACATTTCAATTTCCCCTCTGGAGAGTTACAAAAAAACCTTAAGTTCAAAATTTTAAGAAAATCGCAACATTAGTTAAGGCTGTAGATACAGATACAAACAGCAAACAGACAGAATAATGCCACCCACTTTTTTCGTGTTCTCTATCATCGTAATGTCTTGTTGTAAGAATTTCATCCAAATCGTTGGAGCGATTCGCGAAAAACTTTCAAATAATAAAAGTGGGCAGTTAAGTAAACGGAAGACCCACTTTCAAAGTTTTTCTTCCTCAATAGTAACAAAATCTGAAAATATCATCGTAGTAATAAGTAAGAAAAGTGGACATGCTCTGTATAAACTTTCCGAAAGAATTAAAAATAATATGAAGTAGGTGTGGCAGTGAACGGTTTTGAGTAAAATCTCTCATAATAGCAAACACTGAAAATGTCATCTAAATCGATAGAACCGAGTCTGGGAAATCAATAAATTAAAAGAGTGGGCGTGGCTGAAGCCGAATTTTACTAAAAATCATTTTCTATTTTTTTTTCTCCTCGTGAAATTTCGTCCAAATCGTTAGAACCATTTCAGAGAAACTAATAATAGCAGAAGGCGGATTTTACTGAAACTATTTTTAAAATTTTTCGTTCGCACTAAAATATCATAAAAATCATTTGACTCATTTCTGAGAAATAGACCTATTTTCGAAAAAACAGGATATATAGTCCAGTCATATTGTATTTTTGCCATGCAAATTGTGAGGTACTTTTGATTTGTTCGCTCCTTTATGTTTTCTGGGCGCTGAAAAATTGACGTATTTTTACTGTTTTCGAAACTCCACTCGAAAGCACTAAAAACCTACTTTGTGTGACAAAATTTTAATTTTTGTCTGTAACATGAACCATATACTTATATACTTTTCTAATGGTCTTTAATGTGCTGAGTTCGAAGCTGGCCTAAGAATTGCTCTAGCACGTCACGTTTTTGAGATATTAGAATCTAAAGATTTAAAAAAAATGCATTTGGGGTTATATTTTTTTCTCGAGATAATTTTTTTCGAAAAAATATCTATGTTTATTCTGAAGTATGAATATTTTACTTCAAAATTCTTTTTAACCCTTTGAAATACCTCCATTTGTCTTCAAGAAATCCTTAGTTGTCATCTTAAGCTACCTTATTCGAAAAATCCCACAATTTGCTGGCTAAGTGCCCTTTTGAGCACAAATTGCCTGCATTTTTCGAATTAGTTAGAAAGACGATAACTAACGATTTCTCGAAGACGAATGGAGGTGTTTGAAAGATTCAAAAAGAATTTTTGAAGTAAGATATTCATACTTCAGAATGACCACAAACATTTTTTCGGAAAAATTACCTCCACAAAAAAATATAACCCAAAATTTGCATAAAAATACATTTTTTTTTTAATTTTTAGATTCGAATATGTCACAAATATGACGTGCTAGAGCAATTCCAAGTCCAGATTCAAACTCAGCGCATCAAAGACTATCAGAAGAAAATAACTTGGTTCGTGTTACACACCACAATTAAAATTTTGTCACATAAAGTAATTTTCTAGTGCTTTCCAGTGGAGTTTCGAAAACAGTAAAAATACGTCAATTTTCGACTAGCCCTTCAGTCCAAATGGGTTTTTCGCAGAAAAAAAACCTTAAATAAATATGTATTGGAAATTGTGAATACTTTCAATGGCAGTTTGATGTAATTTTCGAATAATTGGTAGTTTTCGAGCCATTAGTGAAAAACTCCCAAAAAATGCCTTTTTGCATAATTTTTTTCCATGTTGCGTCACAAAATTTTGTTGGCAAACCTAAGATTCGGATTCAGCACCCCCGAAAGCATAATAGAGCGAAAAAATCAAAACTACCCCACAATTTGCTCGCCAAGAGCCTTTTTGACCACGAATTGACTGGACTACACGGTTAAAAATTTTGGGGTACTTTTTAATATTTTCTGGGTTACATATATGACAACACCAAAAATATATTGAAATTTAATACTTGACAAATATTAAAATTTGGAAGTTAATACAAAATATATTAAAACTTAATAATATCAGATATTACAAAGGAGTACGAAATCTGTATTATATTTTAATAATACAAAGGTATTATAATATAATATTTTATTTCTTGAAATTTAATTTTTAGATGCTTTTCATGAAAATTAATACAAAATATATTACAAAAATAATAGTAATGAAAGACTTTTTTTCTAAGAGTATTTATCTTCTAAGTCAATTAATGGTGGCATTATTATATATTTATTTTTTCACATATGTGAGAACTAAAATCTTAATGCGATTGAGATTTTATCTACTAATTTGTATATTTTACCTCGAAATATTTCAAAATAATGCATATTTAAATTGTTTATTTATTGTTTTATTGCTGTTTTAATACAATTTGTATTGAATTTTAATACTTTGGTATTAAAAACATATGCTTCATGTTCATATTTAAATATGGCTGAAGCTTGCTTGTAATGGCTTCCTGTTGTAATACAAATTGTATTAGATTTTAATACTGTTGTATTGAAAGTATATGCATCTTGCTATTTTAATACAATTTGTATTAAATTTTAATACTTTTTGTATTAAAAATACACTAATCCTGAATCCCGAATATTTTAATACAATTTGTATTAAATTTTAATACATTTTGTATTAAAAATACGCGAGTCTCGATATTTTTTAATACAATTTGTATTAAATTCATAGGCGTAGGAAGGGGGGAGCGGAGGTGGGCAGTGCCCACCTTAAAAAATGAACTGCCCACCTTAGAAAAATCGACATTTAAGCTTTTTTGGTTTTACAACCCACCCAAGAAGCAAGTTTGAACAACTGTGAATGAAATTTAAGACACGAAAATTAAAATTTTGCCTACAGTTACATTTGGTCATCACATAAAAGCAATTTTTGCCCACCTTTATTTTGTTTGTGTTTACACATTGAATCACTGTCCGGGAAGCCTCAGCACGCACAAACCTAGTTGAACCGGTTTAAATTTGTCTCAAACCGAGTTAACTTGAGCCTTGAAGATGAGTAAGTTTTGAGGTTTCAAAAGCGGAATCCCCAAATGTAAAATATTTGGAGTGCGTTCAGATTTAGTACTACGATGGCTCCATCTAGCAAAATATTAAATTATAAAACGAATGTTAAGTTTAAGTAAAAACTTGGAAATAATATAAAGATTTGAATTCAAAAAATTAAAATCACCAAAAGCTAAAAATATTGACTGTTTTGTGTACGTCACCAAATCGATTTTCATGCCACCAAATGAAATTTCAAATCGTCTGTTTGGCGATAAATCGCTACATCTGACAAATTTGGAACATGAACCGAAACGTAATTCAATTTGGTTTGTTTAAAATTAAAGCTTAAGGTTCTGTTTCGGTATGTATCAACTCGTTTGTCATCGACTCAGACTCAGACTTAGCGTAGCATTTGCTCTGTAACAGACAAATCAAACCGAATAATTGGAATTTTATAAAAAAATCTAAACCGAGTTGCTTCTACTTATTGCCTGCGGAACAGTAAAATGTAGATGAATTAAAAAACGTCAACAAAATCAGAAATTTTTTTTACTGTTCCGAAAAAAGATTATTTTAGGGCAATTGGGTGACATTTGGATCAAAATACACTTTTTCTGTGCCAGTACCTACACTCTACAGACAGTACAGTCCATACCTTTGAAACATTAAGGAATGATTTGAAAATTTGGTTTGAAATAAAAAAATTCTCACAAAAGTATGAGATTCCTTTAAAACCTATACGAGTATCAAAAAGGAGACGTCAAGAAAAACAAATTTACTTTCCAGCAACGGTTGTGGCGAAAGCAATACACTTGATTTGGCTTCCCATATCGAAACCGAAGGTTGTTGGAGAATAAATATTATAATTTGTACCCAGGTAGATTTTTTAATCAAGTTTTTTTTTATTTTGTCAATGCAGCTTTGATTTGTTTTTAATGGTCTAGTATTCAAATTCATATTTTGACGTTTCTTTTCAAAATGCGATCAAAGTTTTAGTGGAAAAATTTATTTTTCTTTGCAAAAAATGGCTCAAAAGACAGGCTCTGTTTTAAAGCAAATCAAATTGAATAATGTTTATACTCTGAATATAAATTTATTTGACGGTTGAGTAGTTAGACAGTTTCTAAAAGTTCTTAATTGTTGGAAATTTGCTTTGTTTAATTAAATAAAATTCAAATTTCGTCAAATATTAGAAATCCGATGCCGTTGTCCAATTAAGATAACTTTAGGACAAGGGTGAACAAAGTTTTTAGAGAACTTTTTGGAGTAGGACAGCTATCAAAGTTTATAAATACGACCGTATAACTCTTTTTTCGACTAAGGTGATGGATAACATATTGGGTCGTATTAATAACACAGATTGCTTGAAGTAAACTCCGTAGCAAAGTAAAAGCATTTAGCAATAGCTTTATATTAGTATTAATAAAAATTTACTTTGCTTAAGTTAGTTCGAAAATTCGAACTTAGCAATTGCTAGCATTTGATATGCCATGGTGTTTGTGGCTCTTGACACTTCATGTAGATAAATATTAAACGAAAATCAATAAAGAAATCGGCAATTTCATAGATTATTTCTTAATAGAATACAAGAGATATAATTTTTTAAAATTTTTATCATCGCCAAAAGTTTTTGGTCTATAATTTTTTTCACGAACATTTGTTGTAACTCGTGCCGGCAAGAGTGGAATGATGTGCAAACCTATTTCATTCATCTTGACGCACAAGATCAGCCCCGGATCTATGGGGGGGGCGAACCGGGGCCTGTGCTCCGGGCGGCAGCTTACAGGGGCGCCAAATCCAAACTCATGTGACTGAATAAATTGAGAATTGCGACTCTTGATGAAAATAAATGAATTGAGATGCGGCAATGGAATATCAAATTTTATTTTTCCGTCAACCTTTAGCGCTTTTTTCATTATCATTATTTCACCATTTAAAATAATTTTTCAAAAACTAATGACAACTTTAACTTGAAAAATTTTCTGTTGTTTTTTAACAATAATTTCTTGCGTGTGTAAGTTAGTGTTTTTTTTTAAACTTCCCCTCCTCCCTAAACTGTAGGAGATAGATCCCCTTCTTGGATAATAAAACACCTGAACTGTGTCCCTCTACAAGCGTCGCACCACCCCGCCGAACAAATGATAGTCTTGCCCAAAGAATTATTTGATGGAAACTAACAAATTTATAACACTGTATTTTAGACATTTTTTAGTTCAAAAAACCATGATGCAAACAAATGTAGGAAATCAGGTGCTCTACAAATAACTAAGTAATTTCGTTCAGATGAACAAAAAGTGAGATAAACGCTAAAAACCATTTTTATAGTTTTTCGACAAAGCAAATTCAATTTTCATGATGTCATATTTGTAAACCAAAAATTTAAAAGATATTTTAACCTTTAAAATCAAATAAAAATGTTTTGCTCTTAGATCTATAGGAGTCGGGGGAATTGCATTTACATTTTTCAATACCCTTTTTCAAAATGGTGGATAACACACCGTTTGCCACCAGCCAGACTGCCCTCACGCGTATCAAAGAACCAGCTGATCTAAAATGACTTGTGTTTTGTTTTGACGTTGCTTAGCTCTCGTTCTCTTAAGGACTGAAATTGTGTGTGTCAATTTCATTAAAATCGTTCAAGGGACAAAGAAGTCTCAATACGTTGACATTTTTTGAAACATCCTGTTTTGAAAATATTTTTTTTCAATTAAAATTCTGTATCAGCTATCACTGTATAAATTTCATTGCAATCGTTCAAGGAAGGCGAAGTTGCAAATATTAACATACATGTTTTTGAAACATTCTATTTTGATAATATTTATTTCTGCTATAACTCTGTCCCAGCTATCACCTCTGTCAATTTCGTTGAAGTCACTCAGGGGACAACAAAGTCCCGAGGATTTCAAAACTTTTCTCGAAACCTTGATTTTGTCCTTTTGTAAAATTTCATTTTTCTTTCATATTTGAATGTTTCGTGAATGGATCTTTAATAGTTCTCCTATGATAAATTCAAGAACGAACTATATTTTACAGATTCTACCAGATTTGATTCGAACTAGAAACACATTTTTATTAAGAACCAAAAAATAAGATTCGCGATCGAATTAAATATAAAATTTCATTTTGAATTTTTCACGAGAGAACGAATAATATTTTTATCGTTCTACGAACCTTGGCTGTGTATCATCTTTGTTCAGGCAATTGTATATTTTTTTATCTATGAAAAGTTGCTGAATAGGTAAGGACTGCACATCCATTAAAAAGATTTATTCTTTCAGAGAAAAAAAATTCAACCAAGTAGGTACGTGTTTTTTTTCATTTTTATTAAAAACTTCTGGGGCGCCAAAATCAAGTTTTTGCCCCGGTACAGAAAAATCGTAGATCCGGGGCTGCACAAGATCAAGAATACCAAACATTTAATTGAATGTATTTTCTATTAAATTAATTAAATTGAATGATTTTATTAGTCTGTAAAAAATGTTTCACGTAAATATCCGTAGCAAATGTTCTAAGAGCCGTTTTCTTCACTACAAGTTAAACACAACTTGAGGATTTTTATTTTCAACTTGTGTTTTTGGTTTCCTTCACTCAAAGATGACGATTTCAATTTCCGATTTTCAACTCTAGAGTTTATCAACTTTCGATTTTCTCAACTCCAGAAAAAAGTAGAAGTTGGTCGTGCAAACTTGAGATTTTTCATCATAATTTAGATGTTTGTTCTTTATTTTTTTTTATTATTAGTTATTTTCACTTTCAATATTGAGAACAAATTAATTTAAACCATAATTTGAGGAAAGTATTTTTGTTATTGATATTTTTCCCCCAAAATCAAACAGTTATTGATGAATACAAAATAAAACAATTCAAAATTATACTAAATTTTCACGTTTAAAAACGACCAAATGGACAACTTTGGGTTATTTGTTTTGGTTTTTTCCGCCATTAATAATTTTTTTTAGTTTTGACAACGAAAATAATTCCGAAACTTTAATTACAAATTGAATGAACGCAATTTATTCAATTCCATTATTGAAATTGACATATGTATATCTGTCACAAATATCCCAGAGATATTTTGAAAAACTCAAGTGGGCCAACTCTCAAATTCCAACTCTCGAGTTGAGAATTTAAGAAGAGAAGAAAAGTAATTTTCAACTTGCCATTCAACTCTCGATTTGGTATCAACTCTAGAGTTGGCCAACTCCGGAGTTTTCGACAAGTTGAACAATAGTGAAGAAAACCGACCTAAGTAACCCAAACAGCAGACTTCAAATTTTCTAATAATTGCTATATTTTTTGTGTTTTATAATAACCGATTGAAGCAAATGAGCGGTGATGGCATTGTTTTTTGAAGATAGAGAAAGCAAAAGCAATTGCTATAATTTTTTTAATAATTATGAAACTAAGCAATTGCTTCATATTTGACAATTCTAGCTAGCAAAAGCAATTGCTCGGGTTTATTAATATTACCCATTATGTCAACTTCAAAAGGCGGTTTGAAAATATCCGCCTTCGTCAAATTATATCGTCCCCTGATTGCAAGAACTAGGTAACTCAATTTTTAATTTTTGAAATATCTCGGAAAAACTGTATTATTTAATATTGTTTTCAAAATGTTTCTATTCTAGAATATATCTGAAATGTAAGAAACATACCTACAAATTAAACTTTCCCTCATTCTGAAGTAAGGCATCTATGAACGTTGCTATGTATCTCCAAAATTTATAAAATTGAGTTACCTAGTTCTTGCAATTAGGGGACGATATATGAGTACTGCAGACAAATTTTATCAATTACTTTAAAGATGTTTTAAAATTAATTCAATATAGCACTGAGTGCCGAAGTCTAGATTTTGAAAAAATATGTTCGAATTTAAGAGCTATAGCGGGCCATTCACGTTAAGACTGTCACATTGGCTGTCGATCGGACTGTTGTAACGACTGTCGAAAGTACGCACACACGTTGAGAACCAGTTTTACGAACAGTGTGTCAAAAAATTCCTTCAATTTGTTTTTTATTTATTTCGTCTCCTAGAAACAAAGTAAAAACTATGAAGATTATTCGTAGACTGAGTAGTTCGGTCGCAAGGACTGTCTCAAAAACTGTCACTCACAATACGACCATTCGGTCGTGTCGCAAGGTTCGCTGAAATTTTCAACGGACTTCCAACATGTCGTTAGTCGAACAGTCCGATGTAAAACAAGGACACTCACGGTAGAACCTGTCGCATACGACTGAAATTTGTCGAACAGTCCTTACGACAGTTTTAACGTGAATGGCCCGCTTATGAAATAACCCTTGACAATTAAAAAAAAACATATTGGAAATTTTCAAATGTATATACAAGCTGCAAAAGGCCGCATTACCGCTTCCGGTTAGTTGCACCAATTGTAGAAGAAGTTTATCGGCAGTGCGGCGGACAAAAACTTGGCTGAGAACTTATTTTACCCAAAACCATTCTTTTTTAATATAGATGCATCGTAAGACATTGTTGCAGAGTTGAGCTTGGTAGAACTTCTAATGACTGTTAATTTGCTTTACTGTTGACGTCGTTGTCGGTTTCATTCATCAGATCTCTTTTGAACAAATTCGGGAATTGATTTAATGCTCAAGCCCAAATAAATACATAGTTTTTGAGGAATCATTTGCACCGAAAAATTGTTTAATGATTAGGTTTGGTTTGGACTGGTTGCCCACCTTAGAAAAAATTCCTTCCTACGCCAATGATTAAATTTCATTACTTTTTGTATTAAAAATGTAATCATATACTTAAGTTATTAAATTTTAATGCCAAAAGATTATATTTTATTTCATTCGATTACTTTTTAATCTTTTTGGAATTAAAAATAACAATCTTAATGCTAATATATTAGAATGTAATACAAAGTTATTCGAAAATTTCTTTAATATTTACGGAATATTAAAAAGTAATATTTTCTGTATTGAATACGGCTGTAATACAAAGGCTGTATTAAAAAATACCCCAGAATTTTTAACCGTGTATACAAAGGTTAAGCTCGTTTAAAGTACCAAATAATTAAGGTAATAGGGTAAAGTCGGGTGATATGGCACCCATTTTCAGTTTTCTTTATAACTCACAAAGTAAAAATGGTTTTTATTTTAAACTTTTATATATGTATTCTGTAGTTAATTTTAAAACAAAAAAAAATAGGTTGATTACGAAAGCTTCTATAAAAACACATATTTTTTAAAGAAATAAAAATACCTTAAAAAAAGACACCTGCTAGAGGGTGATATGGTTTTTGACACACTCAATGCAGTTTAATGTCAAATGCAATGAGAAAAGTCAAATAATGCACTTTTTGGCTCAAATGTAATAAGAAAAACGGTCCTAGAAAGTCAATGAAAAATTACCAAAATGAAGTAGTGGGTGAAATGGTACCATTGTAATTTGTTGATATTACCACTGTTTTTTTAAATAACTCAGACAAAACAAGTATGCTTACATATTGCGATAATTAAAAACAAATAAACACGCATCACTCTTCTTTTTTTCGTTAAAGCGAGCACCTGGTGCCAAATAATTCCGTTGCTGCACTTTGTTATGTTATGCACAGAAAAAAAAATTGACTTAAATATAGTCACTATTATTTTACTTTCGGTTGTGGTTTTAAAGTTAAAAAGCTACTTCAGTTTTAACAGCATCAATTGAGAGCTAAAGTTAAACTTATTGATATTCTGATATTTTTGTTTTAAAAATAATTAATTTAGTAGGAAATATTTAAAGGGTGCCATATCTCCCGTGGTGCCATATCACCCGACTTTACCCTACCTTAATATAATACCTTAAGATAAGTTTTATTGTTAAGTTAATGATTATTTTTGTTCTATATATAAAGTTATACCTCATGATTTGTATTTTATATTAAGAATCATGAGTTTTGTAGGTTTTTCAATCTTGTCGGATAATCTTAGTTTTAACAAAAATACAATTTTTCCTAAATGTTCAAAACTTTGAGCCAATGTATATAGCTTAAAACGTTATCCATTTTTTTTTAATGTCAAATTATTCTAGTTCCTAAAATGCAACAAACTGGAGGTATTCGAAACTGATACAACAACTTTTTTACTTGCGATTATAGGTACTAACTATAAGGCAAGTTTTGGATTCGTGCAAAAAAAAATTTTGAGATAACAAACAAACATGATATTACGATGATAGAGAAAACCAAAAAAGTGGGTGGCAAAATTCTGTCTGTCTGTCTGTCTGTCTGTCTGTTCGTTTACAGCCTACACGGCTCGATCGATTTTCTTCAAACTTGGTACATAGTGGTTTTTGGTGATTCTGCCGACACATTTTTTTAATTTTTTTTTTAGAACCAAAAATAACGGTACCTGCCATACATTTTTTTTTGGCAAATTTACATAATTGTATTTTTCTCAAAAACGGCTTGACAACTTTTCTTAAAAAAATTCAATTAATTTATTTTAGTAAAGGCTTTCTTTGGGTGGAAAACCATTTTTCAAAAATGGTTATTAATGGTACCTCCAAAGGAACCATTTTTTTAATTTTTGATTTTCTTCAAAATGATATGACCGATTTCAATTATTTTTTTATACAGAAGCTTCCAAAAAATATAAATTGTTTTGTGTACCAACATTTTTAAAAAAATATTTTTTGGATTTTTAAAAAATATTTCAATTTTTTTTTTGGAAAATCAAATATATCATCATAGATTTTTTTGAAACTCGATATTTAAGACTTTTTTAGTACTCTCTAAAATATTTTTAGAAAAAATTTTACATTTATGAAAAAATAACGTTACCTTCCATACAAAAGTGAAAAAACCGCAAAGGAAAATATTTTTTTGCTTGAAAACGACTCCTACGATTTTGATTAAACTTTTTTCATATACTAAAATTAGTACGATATACCATCAAAAATTATAAAATTTTACACATAGCAACTATTAGTAGTACCTGTCATAGAACGAATTTTTTTATTTTGAGTTTTCTCGTTATCAGCTTAACGGATTTAAATGATTTTTTTATATGCAAATTTCAGATAAGATTAAATAATATTGCATATCAAAATTTTCAAAAAAAAAGTTTTTGGATTTTTAAAAAAAGTTTCAAACTTTTTTTTTGAAAATTCGATATCTCAAAAATGGGTTGACAATTTTTTTTCAAATTTTGTTTTTATATACACATAAATATATAGTTTAAATCTGCATACCAAAATTTGTTCTTAAAAATGTTTTAAGAATTTTATATATAAAAAATTAATTTAAAAGAAAACCGCTCCAACGATTTTAAATTTTTTTTTCCCATACAATCATATTCCATCATGAATTAAGATGGAATACATTTTTTTCACCTCAAACTGTCAAAAGAGTTGTTTTAGCTTATTTAAATGTCGTATTTCATGCTTCTCTACATTTTTCTCTCATAATTTCCGTGTTTTTATATACAATTTTCTTAAACTCGCAGTGTCTTGAACATAAGAGCAAGTACGTGGGACCCAGTCGTGCATTTTATTTTCTTCACACAACAACGCTCCACGCTAATGTACAATGTACATAATACCTGATACCTACCTCTCAATCACTTTTTTCTTCTAACTTGTGTGGCTAATAATGTTAGGTTATGAATATCACATTAAAATCAAATCAATTTTTTATTACTTATCTAAACATTTATTTCTGTTATTTTTATGGCTAAAGGGTATAAATGAGCAGCAGAGCAAGTCAGACAATATTACATTTTGTTTGCATACCTCTTCGTCCGCACTAATTAAAACAATAGGTAGATATAATCAACATTTGGCTGCATCAGGGATGTGTATCTTACAGATCTACTTAATTGGTAAACTAGGTAATTGGAAAACTTTTACTACTTATATTTATTACGTTACATAACCAGTTTCTGATTAAGTTCTTATATTTCTTCATGCTAAATTAAGCAAACTTATAAATATTTAGCAACACATGAATTTGTACCTACAATAATAATTTCCCTTTGAATAACAAACACCGGTGGAACAAATATTTCTTTTATAAAACTTTAAATAAGAAACCTAAGTTATGTAGAGCTCTTGATTTTAATTTGTTTATTTTATTTATATTCTGAGATTCTTGGTTTTTCTTAAATATTCTTGAAATAAATCATTAAAATCTTTATTGCAATGATTTTCAAAGTAACTCAAGTAGGTATGCACTTGATCTTACTTACCTCGTTTCATTTTGTATTCAAATTTTGTCGGTAGATTCCTTGTGGGCATCAGGTACAATCCAGATTTCCTTGAAGTAGGAACTACCTTATTCATGTTTCAATTTCCATGAAATCTATGGGAGGTAACTATATTTGGAGTCAAAAACGCAGTATAATAATGGAAATTGTGGTTTCCACCAAAAATGCATAAAATTAAAATCTCTTTTAAAATGTTTTATTCTTTGAAATTGTGTTTTTTTTTTTTATTGAAACAACGTGGGTGAAAATAGTAGCAAAAAGTTTAATAGAAACGCTTACTATACCAGGTGTAGGGAAATTTAATACTTAGTAAAAGAACAATACAAACTACAAAAATAATATTTTTGACTTTAATGTTGAGCTCATTTAGTTTGTTAACGTTGGTAATCGTCGAAGAGAGTTAGGGGAACCAAAGCGCATTAAGACCTTTAAAAAGGTATTTATCTCCAAAAATTAATACTGTGGATCTTATACATGAATGGAATTAACTTAAGTATACTTAACCCCCATTTGATGGGGATTTTTTTCACAACAGCTATCAGTCATTCAATAAAATATGTTTAAGCTTAACAATTTATAAATCAATAAATCAGTGATTAACGTTTACTGGCGTCAAAAAAAGTTTGAATAAGTGGCCTTTATCTGAATAGATATTTCTTGTGATAACCTAGTTCTATTCGCAAAATCCCAGACTCTACGTTGACAATTTATTCCAAACTATCTAATGAGAGTTCTTTGTCTTCTATTTTTTCTTGAAAAAAAGAGTAGGTTGAACTTTTTGGTGCAATAAGAGGAAAAGCTACCCCATTTTATTTAAACATAATTTTTTCTTGGATGGAAAACATGAACACAAAGTGTGACTAATTATCATAACGTGTGCTTGTCTACCGGAAATATAAAACCAACAAAAAATAGCAGAGATCTGGGATTATTTATTGTGGTTATGCTTTCATCCAAGGTGTCTTTTTCACTGAGGTAGGTACCTGGCTAGTGTTATCGCTCCTGCGTCACTATCCTTCCAATCAACTTGTTCGGGTGATTTATGATGTCCCTCTATAGCTCTTTTGCCAAAAGTAGTAGGTAAGTGGTAAGTACTTGTCCAGTGGGACTATTTTTGCCTCTGGGTAAAGAGATACTTATTAGTTCCTGTAGTTTTTGCCCTTACCGATCGAATGTCGAAATTCAGAAGTATTTTGATCCTTTTATCAGTGGTTGGAGTCGATAGAAACCCCAGCTGTTGGGGTTGAATCTTGACAACTCGTCAACGTGGACTCGTCGGTAACTTACGTAATATTTTACTGGCATTGTAGATTCATCTGCCAGTTTCAAAATTAAGTTCCTCAACACCAGGTACTGCAGTATGAATAGCTCATAAAAGATTTCCTAGACTCGAAAAATGCGATCTAGAAATTTCAACACTCGAATTAGCCTTAATGCAGGATTAGTATTATGCAGAATGTACATGGGTGATTCTCTGCCAACTGTGATTCTTTTTTTTTTCAAAAATTGAAACTTATCTATTGGAAATCATTTTTGTTTCGTTTTTGTGGCTTCATTTAGTCAGAGTATCAAATCTGTAAGAGCATTTTGCTACAACTTTTAAAGAACCAAAAATATAGTGAAATGTACTAAAACTGCAATATACGATAATGAAGCCTTTTTACGTCTTTTTATTTTTATTTTGTTTTATCTCTTTTTGATCATATTTTTGTTGATTCTAGATTAACTATTATGTTTTCACCTCTTGAAATTTCTACCTCTACCTCCCTAATTTTCCTTAAATTTTTATAACTTTTTCGTTTTTATAGGTAGTCTATTCTTCTGAATGGCAACCATTTTTGTTGTGCTGGGTTATTACTTAGTTTTAATTGCACGGAATAATTTTTGTTTGGCTCTTTCGAGGTTTTAAATTGGTAGAAAGTAAAGATAATCAACCAAAAACATTTTATAACATGCTTAAAAAATACTACCACAACAACAACAAAATTATTGAATCTTGCTTTTTGGGGTGTTTTTTCATCGCTTTGGGGCCTTTTTTAATTTTTTATTTTGAGGTGAAATTTAATTATGAAAAATGGCCCAAACTTTTAATGCTAAGCAAAAAATGAAAATTGGCCCTCAAATCAAATGAAATAAAATGCACGACTGGGTCGCTCGTACTTGCTCTTATGTTTCAGACAATGCGAGCTAAAGAAAATTGTATATAAAAACATGAAAATTATTAGAAATAAAATGCATGACTGGATCGCACGTACTTGCTCTTATGTTCAAGTTGTGTGGGACTTAAGTACTTTAAAAAATACTCAAGAAATTATAGAAAAAGTATAAAAAGCATTTAAATCGTTCTTTTAATTGTATAAACAGTCTGATAAATAATTGAGAGCTCAAAAAAAAGTATGCCATTTGATTACTTGAAAAATATGAATATATTTATGTAAAAAAAAATTTTAAATCGTTGGAGCCGTTTTCTTAAAAAATATTTTTTTATATATAAAATTTTTGTAACATTTTTCGAAAAAAAAATTTGGTATGCCAATTTTGAGTATATATTAATATACATTTAAAACTGAAATTTCAAAACAATTCATCAACCCGTTTTTAAAATATTGAATTTTCAAAAAAAAAAATTGAATCTTTTTTTAAAAATCCAAAATTTATTTTTTCAGAAATTTTGGTATGCAGTATTTTTTATAATCTAACAAAGCTTTTGTGCAAAAAATTTTATTGAAATCGGATGAGCGGTTAATGAGAAAATAAAAAAAAAAACGTTATATGGCGGGTACCGTTAATAAATGTTTTTAGTGATTTTTTTTTCTTACTAAAAGATACATCATATCCACAATAATACACTGATTTTTTTAATCAAAATCGTTGGAGCCATTTTTGAGATAAATGAGCTTTTTCTTAACGGTTGTATGGCAAGTACCGTTATTTTGTGAGCCTAAAAAAAATCAATTTCCCCTCTGGAGAGTTACAAAAAAACCTTGAGTTCAAAATTTGAAGAAAATCGCTTCAGTGGTTTAGGCTGTAGGTTGATGAACGGACAGATAGACAGAATTTTGCCACCCACTTTTTTCGTGTTCTCTATCATCGTAATGTCATGTTTGATTGTTATCTCGAATTTTTTTTTGCACGAATCCAAAACTTGCCCTATAGTACCTATGTATGTATGTATATCGCAAGTAAAAAGTAGAGAATCATGGAATACGATATTTAAATTAGCTAAAACAACTCCTCTGACAGTTTTAGGTTAAAAAAAAAGGATGCCATCTTAATTCTTGATTGAATATGATTGTATGGAAAAAAAATTTTAAATCGTTGGAGCGGGTTTTTAAGAAAATAGTTTTTTATATATGGGTCAATATTTCAAAATATTAATATTTCAGTCTCCTTCATTTTTGAACCGGAGTACAAAATTGTATTTAAGTTTGTTAATTGGATGGCTTGAAACAAAAAAAAATATTCGCTCTAGAAAAAATAAAGTTAAAAAAATATCATGCCCGCTATCTCCATTTAAACACCCAAAATGTCATTCCCCTGACGTGTCCCCAGGCCTACTTACCACACTGTCTGAATTTTAGCAACGAAACTAAAAACGATACAAAAAATCTAATGATGCAGTCTTTTTAATAATGTATGCATCCTAACTAAAAAGTAGTTAAATGATTTTTAGTTGCTTTATTTTTTTAAATAGGAGCTATTAAGTAAGTGTCCCCCATAAATTGATCATTTTTATCCCACCAATGGAAATTTAAAAAAAAAATATATATAGGCTCAAAATAGATAACTGATTTTTTTGTTGTTTAACGGTACAGAATTGCTCTTTATGAAAATTGAAGTAAGGGTTTCAAAAAAACTTTGTTGTCTTTTTTATTTCAAGTTAAGGCAATGATTTCCTTTTTCGTCAAGCGAAATTGTCATTCCTCTAACGCGTGTTTTTTACTAAACCGTGAGGTATAAAAATTAAAAAGTTTTACTCGTCTGTGTCTTTTACAAGGGCCTACGTGAAAAATAATATAAAACATCTAATTTTCTAATAACCTCCATCAATTCCCATAAAACACCCTTCGCAGTCATTCCCCTAACATCATTTTTTGTGTCATTCCCCTGACTTTAAAGTTTTCATTAGAATGATTGATTGCGTTTTGGTAACTCTAGAAGAATCAATAATATTACATTTAAACATATTTGAAGTATTTTTAGTAGTTTTGAATTTTTTCACATTTTCTCGGTCAAAATATCATACAAAAATACGATTATTACTATAAAATGTTTAGTCTCGCCAGATCCTTGAATCATGAGAGCAAGTTGCGACATAGTCGTGGATGCTATTTTTCATGTTAGTATTTGTTCTCTTTTTTCTTTACACTCCTGAAACCATTCGCAAAATTAAATATCCATCTAATCAACGGAGTAAATATAAATATTTGTCATTCCCCTGATACAAGTATCATTTCCCTGACTTAAAAAACCGTTAGATTTTATCAAATGTTATGACTCCTTGTCTTAAAGTGGTTATTATAGAGTTGTTAAGAGACATAATTGTTCGTCTACCAAAATAGGTTCTTTTGAGCGAGGGTCCACTTTGGAGTGAAAAATATTAATGTTTTGAAATATTGACCCATATATAAAATTCGTAAAATATTCTTAAGGACAAATTTTGAAAATGCAAATCTAAGGTTTATATTTATGTACAGATGAAACAAAATTTCAAAAAAATTTTAACCGTTTTTGAGATATCGAATTTTCAAAAAAAAACTTAAATTTTTTTTTTTATCCAAAAACTTTTTTTTTTATTATTTTATTTTATCTGAAATTTGTTTATAAAAAAATCATCTAAATCCATTCAGCCGACAACGAAAAAATTCTAAATAAAAAAAAAACACGTTCTGTGACAGGTACAATTAATAGTTGCTAAGTTGGAAAAATTTTATAATTTTCGGTAGTAGATCGTACTAATTTTAGTATATGGAAAAAGTTTAATAAAAGCGTGGGAGTCATTTTTGAGAAAAAAAATATTTTCCTTTGCGGTTTTTTAACTTTTGTATGGAAGGTACCGTTATTTTTTTATAAAAGTAAAATTTTTTATGGAAATATATTAGAAAGTACTAAAAAACTCTTAAGAATCGAGTTTGATCATGTCGTTTTTGAAATATTTGATTTTCAATCAAAAATTTTGAAACATTTTTTAAACATCAAAAAAATATTTTTTCAAAAATTTTCATACACAGTACTACCTACTTATATTTTTTGAAAGCTTCTGTATAAAAAAATATTCAAATCTGTTTTACCGTTTTGAATAAAATCGAAAATTAAAGAAATGGTTATTTGGGAGGTACCATTAATAACTATTTTTTGAAAAATGGTATCCCACCCAAAGGTAGCCTTTACTGAAAGAAATTTACTGAATTTTTTTTTAAGAAAAGTTGTCGAGCCGTTTTTGAGAAAAAAGCGATTATGTAAAATTTATAAAAAATGTATGGTAGGTATCGTTATTTTTGGTTTTAAAAAAAATGAAAAAAAACTTGTGGGCAGAATCACCAAAAACCACTATGTACCAAGTTTGAAGAAAATCGATCGTCCCGTTAAGGCCTTAGACGAACAGATAGACAGACAGACAGACAGAATTGTGCCACCCACTTTTTTGGTGTTCTCTATCATCGAAATGTCATGTTTGATTGTTATCTCGAATTCTGTTTTTTGCACGAATCCAAGTCTTACCTCATAGTAGGTACCTACAAACATTATATCGCAAGTAAAAATATAGAATAATCAACAAATCTTAAGCTCAAAATTTGAAGAAAATTGCTTTCGTATTATGAATGGATAGGTTTGGAGTCAAGCTGGCAGCAGCAAGACATTATTGCATTATTGATCAAAAATGTATCAAATGCTGGCTGGAAAAAAAATTTAAAAAAAAGTGTTTCAATTTTTGTATAGGTACATACATACATACATCAAATTCTTAAAAAACATTTTTAGAGAAAAACTAATTTTTTAAAATTTCTTACTAGCATTATTAATAAATACTAGTTGCTTGTAATGCGCCTAAGGCGCCCGTTAAAAATAAAAAATTGAATAAAACAAATACTTTGACATCCAATTTAAACGAAATATGTGTTGAAAAATATCTTTTTCTAATATTGCTTGGCATCTGGAGGCGTTCTTGAGATGAAATATTTTTAATTAGCAAAAAAGTGGACGGCTCACCCTTTGACATCAAAAAAAATCTCGAAAAGTGGCAACTCTAATGTTTCACTCGAAAATGCGCCCGCTCAACACCTATCTTTTAAGTCATAAATCATAATCTTTCTTGCAGTCGTTAGGCTCATGAAGACATTACTGCAATTTGTTTCAAAATATTAAGAACAATACCAAAAACGTGAAACTCCCATCCTTTGACACGAAAAAAAGTATTTTTCCTGAAATTTGTGACAGTTAAATTTTACCCGATCGTGCTTTTACTCAACATCTATCTTTTGACTTTGAGACATCGATCGTTATTTTCCTAACTCGCGTTTGGCATCTGGAAGCGTTTTCGCAACGCAAAATCGTTGGAGCCATTTAAAAAAAAAATATTTTCCTTAATGGTTGCTTGACATTTGTATGGAAAGTACCGTTATTTTTTCATAAAATTAAATTTCTTGAAAGTTCTTTAAAACCCTTAAGTAAAAAAAAATTAATTAGTTAGCAAATCTATCCAGCCGTCTAGACTGTAGCCAAACAGACAGACAGAATTGTAAGACTTACATGTTTTTCTTTTCCCTATCATCGTAATAACAATTTTGATAAAAGTCTCAGATTCGATTTTTTTCCAAATGCACTTGCCATAACATCATTGTAATACTGCCAAGGTAGTTTAACTGTTCGACTTCTTCAACTGGCGTCTCCTGAACAATCATACGCTCATGTGTGGAGTGGCCTGTGAGCATTATTTTTGTGTTTTTGCTATTTATTCTAGACCACTCGACTCTCACTTCACCTACAGTGTTTGGCTCATCCCGTTCAGTCCACGGATGTTATTTGCCAGTTGTAGACATTATGTCATTGGCATAGCCTAAATGACTAAGCCTTCCAAACAGTCTCCATTGAATACTCTGTCTTTCCTTTCCACTGTACCAACACTGGCCGTCAATACGCCTCGATCAAAGGCCTTCTCAAAACCACGAACATGAGGTATAGGGGTGATTGAAATTCCAAAGACTGCTCAAGGACGATACGCAGGGTGTTGATATCGTCTACACAAACATGATCAACCACTGCGGAAGCCAGCTTGATGCCCCTTGAGTATAGACTCGATTTTATCCTTTATCCACTCGAGAATCCAAAAATCCAAATTGATCTGTTCATTCGGATTGAAAAAATAGTATAAAGTTAAGCTATTATTTTTTGAGAACCATTGTGCTTACACCAATACTATTTATTGGTTAAGAAAAAACGCAGAGATATGTATGTATGTGGCTCAAAGTCCTTAGAGAACATAAATTACACATCTTTTTCCCTATTTCCTATTTATGATGAGAGAAAATTTTACATATGTATATTTTATCATGAATTTTAACCTTAAAACAAACAATTTTGATTTCTTTTTTTCATCTTAATTTTCAAATATTACATTTAAGAAATTGCTTTACCGTTTCAAGAGAGTGTGAAAATAAAAATTGGATTGTGTACTTACTTCCAGTCATTATTTAAAACGTGAGTCAATCAAATTTTGGATAAATTCAATAATAACCAAAGTGAATAAGTACTCACAATCATTCTGGAATAAAAAATACTCACTTAATAACCTATAGACATTTTTATAGACTCACAAAATAATGTCAAGTCTTATGAAAGTATTACATTTGTAGGGGAAAACATTTTTATATCAAACAGACATCCACCTCTCTCTTTGAAAATCCTTATCAAAGTAAAGATTTAAAGAAATGGAAAATATACCCTAGCATTAATTTTTATAAATAGGGTATTTTTTCGCTTCCTTTTCAAAAATGAGTTTCCACTTAAGTCCTCACTTCTTGGGAAGAATATTTTTCAACATAAAACAAACCGAAGCCACAAAAAACCCGCGAGGCTCTATAAACGCTAGCAACAACTGCGAAGAGAAAGTAAATTATATCACATTAAGCGTTGTAAATATTTTACAGGATGTTATTATTTGTGTTCCTAGAAAAAATATTATAAAACAGGATTTACTTAGGGCAACGATATTTAAATTAAATGATTTATATATTTTTTTTTTATAAGAACGATGTGGATATTATTTGATATTGTTGGTTGTCTACAGAGAGGTCGTGGCATTGCTGAGTAGCAAAGGTTAACGCTGGCAAAATCCATCTTTATAGCGTCCAAGCGAGAAGTTAATACAAATGCATGTTATATTGTTAATATGTCTAAGCCGGATGTGCTTCATTATTATTTATTTAAAGTTGGTTTGGGAGATAGAAGATTTGTGCGTTGCCATAATTACAAAAACGTTTGTGTTGGCGTTGAATCCCTTTGTTATACAAAGTAAGTAAGAGGGAAAGTGAATGATTATGTTATTTGGTTGGTTTTTATTTTTAAGAAATACTTCTACCGCAAGCGTATTTAAAGCTGAAGATTTAATTTTTTTTTATTTCTAAAGAATGTGCGGTATGGGTATGGTTTTTGTTGGCACTTTTAATATAACATCAAACAAATATGATCTTGTAGACAATTTTCAATAATTTAATAGGACAGTGACAAGAGTTAAAGGGAATTTTTGCATTTTTTATTTCCAAGTTTCGATTTTGCATGCAATTAGCATGATTTCCATAATTTGTATAAGAACTCATTATATGTAAAAGTATTTTCTTTCTCTTAATGGTCTACTACAACCACGGTGACCATTCTCACACAGTCCTCTTTTTCGGTATCGTGTCCTCTTTATTTTATTTTCTTAAAGAGGATAGCGAATTGTCCTCATTTTACGGCATTGTAATCCCAATGTCCTTTTTTAACTTTCACATCAATTTTCTTAGACTAAGAACACCTACTACCCTAATTCTTCATTACAAAATCACTTAAACATACAAATTAGACAGCACTGGATAGACACCGCTTTTCTAATGTACTGGAGTTTAGAAAAAATCTCTAGAGTCACAATATAAAAATTTTACACAAAGTTCTTTTCAATTAAACTTAACTTAAATCGTCGCTGTTTAAGAAATTCAATTTAGAGTTTCTAAGTAAGAGCATTTTTAATAATATTTTTAAGAGTTAAGATTGGCCAACCATCCATTTGGTGGATTCTGAAAGGCTACAGTAGTGCCAATTTAAAAGATATGTGTGCAGATAGAAATTTTTTTAAGAAGATTGGTATCATTAACTCAACGTTTTTTTTAGTTTTGCCGGTTTTCTAAAATAGTTAGAATTCTATAGAATCCATTTACTTCAACGTTTTCAGGAAGTTTGGATAATTGACGTCGCCTTTTGTACAGCATTTATTGGCTTAACAGTTCTCAGTACCGTACTTACGTTTAAAATAAAAAGCATTTATCAAATTTTCGTAGATATTCTTAAAAATTGAAAGCACTTGCCTGCAAAATTGATAATCCTTGACGAAAATAAAAGATTTTTTCCTGAGATTTTAGCGCAAAAATTGGCAGTCTTTTAAATTTCGATGAAATTCTATCAGACAGAAATTGCGGGAAAAGCGTGTAATTATTTGGTAGCAACTTTTGGCAAGAATTTTTTTTGTGTAGGTATCTGACATGTGGCTTAGGTATGTTAACCTGGCATTTGACAGATCAAATAATTTCTGCAAATAGAAATTTCTGGAACAGAAATCGTCAGGAAGGGGAAATATTTTCCTCTCTGGTGAGCACTGTCTTCTACCCAAAACAACCCAATTTTTGAATTGTGGAACAGGAATAAGACAAACATTTTTGACAAACAGTAACATTGGTCGTTTCTGTTAACCTTTGGAACAATGCACATGTTAGTTAAAACAAAAAAGTACAAAAACAATGAATATACTTTGAAAAAAAAAGAAAAAAAGGCAGTAACTCTCTCTTTTGCCCTGGGCTTATTGGTTTTTGTTATACCAAATTCATAAGGTTTGTTAAAATGTTTTTCTTCATCGAAGATTACACCTTAATCTTTTTGACAATTTACCGGTTCAATTATATACTATATAGTTCAAAACTATGGGGAATTTCAATCTCGTAAATCGTATGAATTTACACTTCCAAAATATTATAGGGAAGGCAGTAAGAATGGTGTAATGATTCCTTCAGGCTATTGAGGTCATCTTGCAGTTTCAAACTGTCATTTTGTGAGTTTATTTGAACATACAGTTTTAAAACTTCCGCAAAAAAAAGAAAAATGAAAATTAAAGAAAGGAGACTACCGAAATGATTCCCTTGAGGAACTCCTGATAGATTTAATATATGTAATTTTAGATACTGTGCTTCCAATTTTGACGCACTTTGTCCATTTAGTTAAATATTCTGAGCCATTTTAGAAGATTAGAGTGAAACCCCATACATTCAAATTTCCAAAGAATTTAATTAAAATGGACTCCATCAAATACTTTAGAAAAGTCTGTATATGGTAAATCGAATCGAATCGGTTTGAGCCGATGGTTGATCCGCCTCTATCAATGTCATGTTGTTTATCGATAATAAAGATCTTTCAACTTCAGTGTAGATCTTAGTTTGTATTACCATAGATTCGAATACTTTTGGAACAATTTAAACTCTTGTTCACGCATTAGGGATCGTGCGAACCCCAGCGCATGTATTCAAACATTACTTTAAGCTGAACTCTTTCTATATTTTGTAATTTCGTATTTTCCGTAACTTATAAATAAAACGCACCATTCACTTTGCTAGTCAGAATTCAACTCACTTCTTTTCGTTTATTGATCGTATATATTCCTACCTATCCGACAGCCAGCTTCCCCTCTTACATATTCCAGGTTACTTATTGTTCGTTTTCTCTTTTTTACTGCCACAACTCGGCTATCCTGACATTGTAATCGTCCCGATTTACGCCTAGTTAATAATTTATTATTCATTTAAGCACTTGGCTTCCTTTTCTTCTTTCTGCATTCGGTCGCCATATGTCCCATTGAGTTGCAGTTGAAACAGCGAACTTGCTTCTCGATGACACCTGATGCCTGTCGTGATGTTGTTGCTGTCGGCATCATTTTCTGCTTGGCTGGACAATTAATTGATTTGAAGGCTTCCAGTAACTGCGTCTTTTTGGTGAAGCATTGCAATCTGGCACTTGATGCCAGCCTCTCGTCCGGTATTCCTTCGATGATATGCTCTATCATTTCGTCTTCCTGTATTTGAAGTCGGCTGCCAAGGATTATTTTTTCTTGAAAGTAACCCTGAAAGGTCTCACCCTGCAACCACTTTCTCAGCTCGAACACTCGTTTCAGTTGTAATTTAGATGAGTGATCATTGAAAATCTGTCTCATCTCTGACATCAGTTCGTTAAAGGCCACAGTTGTCACATCTCTTCTTGAGTGGAACCATTTGAGTGCCTTGTCTTTTAGTTTAAGAGACACTAGCACTCTCATGTCACTGTCATTCAATTTGTAAGCAGCGCGAACATTCTCCAACTGCTTCTCAAAATGCTCAAACGAATCGCCAGTGCCTTTAAAGTCGACAACAAGCTCTTTAATTTGACCTACATTTTTCGTTTCCTTGTGTTCATTCATTTTTTCAGCCACTCATTTTCTTTCTTTAGCAATTCATTTTCCTGTTCTTTTAACTTCATTTCTCTCTTCATTTGTTCGATCTCTTTTGCTAATCGTTTGCTGTCGTATACGTTCTTTTGTCTTTCATTTGTATTCTTACTGTTGGCTGGCTCTCTTTCATTTGTGTTCTCCTGTTCATTATTATCGTCGTCTTCATCGTCGGTATCGTTGTTGTCTGCTGCTCCATCGTTGTCTTCTCCGTCATCTTCGTTTGTGTTGGTAAGCGACTCAGAGTCACCGCGCATATGCGCTGAAACTTCCATGAGTCTCAATACTAGCTCCGCCTTTTTTCAATTGGTTTTCAACCTCAATGCATTCAACCACGATTTTAACTGTGGATGTGGAACTGTGTATTTCTTGAAGCTACTCACATCTGCCATCGTAAGTATTGTCTGTGCTGTTTTTTTTTCGTTCGCTATTTCTTTGTCTCTCTTAGGGCGAGACTCGAGTCTCGAATTTATTTAAATAAACTGCGTACGCTGACGCCAACGGTCGTTTGGTTTGGTTTTTTTTTTTCGCTTTATGTATTTTTGTTTGTGGATTTACCAACTCACTCGCGAGGGCCAGACAGAATATTAAATAAATAATTTTGTGTGTATCTAATAGGTACGATGCCACATAACTTAGGACGCGTAGCTACAGATATAAATACACTCGCGAGGGGTTCTTATTTTTTTTTCGTTAAATTAGACTCTTTCTTTTTTCTTCTTTTTTTGTTTAACTTTCGCTTTGTCTATTCTTTTGCTTTCTAATTATTGTTTTATATTTCTTTATCGGTGGGTAAAATCGCACTTCTGAAATTTAAGCTGAACTCTTTCTATCTTTTGTAATTTCTAGTGATGGGCGCATTCGAGTGATATAATCGATTATAATCGATTCTGGTAACATCTCGAGATATCTCGATTCTTCACTTGAATCATTCGAATGATTTTTCATCAATACCGATCCTGCTCACTACTATTGTAATTGTAACTTCATTGAGAACTCGAGAACCAAGAACAGAAATGAGAATTAAAAATAAGTAAGAGAAAGATGAACACTCACTCGAGACCGTTGATTGTTTATGAACGTGTATTCAACCACGCGATTCAACGCGATGAGAGCTCGAGAGCCGACCAGCAGCTTGAATTTACTTCGAACGATGAATGAAAATCATTCGAATGATTTTGCATTCGAATGATTTTCCTACCTACCTGCTTACTGTTGAAGTAAGTGTAGTGAGAACTCGTGAAGTCGAGATTCAAGAACAGATATGAGATTGTGTAGTTTGTGTGAGTGTATGGTGTATTCAACCGAATCGAGTCAACGCGATGGGAGCTTGAGAGCCGACGGCAACTTGAATATACATACTTCGAATGATGAATGAATGAATCATTCGAATGATTTTGCATTCGAATGATTTTCCTACCTACCTGCTTACTACTGTAGTAAGTGTAGTGAGAATTCGAGAGGTCGAGATTCAAGAAAAGAAATGAGAACGAATGTCAAGCAAGAAAAAGAGAACACACACATTATCGACCCAAAAAGTTGATTGTTGTGTAGTTTGTGTGAGTTTTTGGTGTATTCAATCACTCGAGCTAATGCGGTGGGAGAAATAATAAAAAGACAAACACAATTAATTGAGAACTCGGTTTTCGGGGCTCTCACTGTTTATGTATGTGTACACAACTACTTTCGAATTCTCACAGTCGCAGTGTTGACTCGAGTGGTTAAATACAATCATACATAGACATATTGAGTTCTCGGATATGTGGGTTTTCGTTCCTTTTCTTTCGTTCTTATTTCTTGGTTCTCAACTCTCATATCTCGAATGATCATTCGATTATTATGATCACTCGAATACTAACATCTCGATTATTGAAATCATTCGATTATGCCCATCACTAGTAATTTCGTATTTTCCGTAACTTATAAATAAAACGCACCATTCACTTTGCTAGTCAGAATTCAACTCACTTCTTTTCGTTTATTGATCGTATATATTCCTACCTATCCGACAGCCAGCTTCCCCTCTTACATATTCCAGGTTACTTATTGTTCGTTTTCTCTTTTTTACTGCCACATTACTACTTTTTATTTTTAATCATATTTTTTTGAACTGGCATGAAAACTCAGTGAACATAGCTAATTTTTCTATACGTTTTGTCTTTTTTCCATCATAGGGATCTTAAAACAAAATTTTTAACTGAAAAAAAAATCACAAACCAAAGTTTGGATTCGTGAGATTATTTTAAATATTTGAATATGAATTCCAATTGATGATTATTTTTTTTAATTGACAATGATGAGTTATAAGGAGACTAAAAATCTTTCTGCAATCGGTGTTAATTCCAGGAGGCAAAATTTTTTCCTCAGTTCTTCTTTAGGGCTAGCCAAGATAAAAAAAATCGTTTGATATCGGTTTCGGAAATCAAAACAATAATGATTCGATACCAGCTCCAAGGCATCTGAAACGATTACGAGACGATACCGAGTCGAAACCGTACTTGTTTGACCAAAACTTACCAAGACTCTCGGTAATAAGAATTGTTTGGTATCGGCAGAAAAAATGGTTTTTTTAATATTATTATTAATTTATAACAATTCTTACATTGGATTATCGGAAACAGCTTAACAATTTGGATGACATTTTCACAGATCTTTTTAGCAGGGTGAAAATTTAGGCAATTATTTTAATATGAACTACCCGCTGCCTATCCACAAAAAAAAGCTTTAGTTAAAATGTTTCTCATTCATTCATTATGCATAGTTAGTTATAATTACTACGTTTTCATGTATGGTTGGATGGTCGAGTTTTGGTCGAGTTGAATTTTTGACCTAGGTATACATGCACTGTGGTTGGATCATCCAGATGTTGAAGTTAAGTTGAAATGACAAAATCGTTGTTGGTAGTAGTGAAGAAGTAATAAGTAGAAGAAAAATATTTGTAAAAAAGAAATGGCGAGTGTCGAAAAAAAAATTATTTTAAGTGTTGCGTTAAGCAATTACAACATTATACAGAATCAAATTTTATTACGTGTTAAATCAAAACAAAAGAGAATAATTGCCATGAGAAAAAAAATAACGCAAAATCATGCCAGACAAAATAGACTTTTATTGCAAGTGCATTCAAGAGAAACTGCAAAAATGGAGGAATATTTAATGGCACATATTCCCGAAAAAATATGCAAAAAAATATGGATGAAACAAAGAAGCAAACATTGGTGGGAAACAATTGTAAAAAATGAAAACTTCGACGACCAAATAGTCGAACATTTTTGAATGGAAAGAAGTGCTTTCAAGTACATTTGTGAAAAGCTCTCGGATGAAATGAAACCAAATGCATTTCCTGATCGGGAACCTATTCCTGTCGACATGCAAGTGGCAATAGCTGTGTATAAACTGTCGTCTTGTGCTGAATACCGGGTTGTAGGCAACCAGTTTGGTGTTCACAAATGCACAGTAAAAAAATGCCTCTATAAATTCTGCCGTGCTATTGTTAAAGTAATGTTGAAGGAAGAAATCAGGATGTCAACGGAAAGCGAAGCTCGTGAAATTATACAAGGTTTCGAGGAAAAAAGTGGTGTTCCTCAAATTCTTGGAGCAATTTATGGAACACATATCCCAGTAAAACCACCGGCTGAGGGATGTGCAGACTACATCAATAGGAAGGGATGGCCATCAGTAGTATTGCAAGTAATTGTGGATTCAAAATATATGTAAGTACCTACTATGAAGCTATCAGACCATTTTATATTATATATTAACAACGTTCATATTTTTTGTAATAGGTTTATGGATATCACATGCAAGCACCCTAGTTCAGCTCACGATGCAACTATACTGAAGGACTCTTATTTTTGGAGGAATATTGAAAATACATCCATGGTAAGAATTAATAATTTATTAAGAAAACAATAATTAACTTTTCCAACTTCTTATCAGCCCAAAAAGATCATAAACGGGAAAGAGATTGCCGCATTTTTAATCGGCGATCCAGCTTACCCACTCTTTCCATGGTTGCTGAAGGGGTACTTGGGTGTTTTATCGCCAGAGCAGGATTCCTTCAACGCTTACTTAAATAAAAGCAGAATCGTCGTCGAAAACGTGTTTGGTCGACTAAAAGGAAGATGGAGGATTCTGCAAAAACGAATCGACATTGACGTCAATTTTGTTCCAGTGGTGGTGGCAGCTTGCTGCATATTGCATAACATCTTAGAAAGAAAGAAATCACCTTGTATTGAGTCATGGAATGAAGTCGTGGGAGGAACAATTGGTATCCTGGAGCAACCTTCTTCAGTTGTGACGACATCATCTCTAGAAGGTGATGAAATTAGGGATCACTTAAAAGATTACATGATTCAGCATTTTCAATTAATCAAAAGCATAAAATAAACAAACAATTTTAAAAACATAACTGTAACTTTATTAAAAATAAATAACTTCCTCTATGTACCTAATTTTAAGCTGAACTCTTTCTATCTTTTGTAATTTCTTTTCTTTCGTAACTTTTAAATAAAACGCACCGTTCACTTTGCTAGCCAGAATTCAACTCACTTCTTTTCGTTTATTGATCGTATATATTCCTACCTATCCGACAGCCAGCTTCCCCTCTTACATATTCCAGGTTACTTATTGTTCGTTTTCTCTTTTTTACTGCCACAACTCGGCTATCCTGACATTGTAATCGTCCCGATTTACGCCTAGTTAATAATTTATTATTCATTCAAGGCTTTATTTCATACTTAATCTCTGGCACTTCGGGACGATAACAGTACAAATAGTGTTCTTGATTAATTTTAAAGAATTTTTCTTTTGTTTTATATAACAATTCATTATTTTTTAAAATGATATCTTCTTCATTAAGTGTTGGACCAAGTTTTCCAATATAATTATTGTTCAAATTTTGTGAATCATCAACTATTATATTAAAAAATCTTTTACATTCATTTTCATACATATCATTTGTCTTTTAATTTGTTTTTCTACTATCTTTTGCAGTTTTAGTTTAGCTTTCTTTAAGAAATCCCGCCCTAAAATAGCAGGATATTACATCGTTTCATCTGACACTATTAACATTTCCATAGGTATACTTTCATTTTCAAATAGAACATTTAAATTTATATGTCCAATTATGGACAAAGGACTTTTATTAATTCCACAATACGAACGAAAGTTTGATATATTTTTTAAATTAAATTCATTTTTTTCCAAAAACATACTTAAGTAACTTAATTTAATCAGGCTGACTGGACTGCCGGTATCAAATAGTGAATGCAATCTTCTTCGGAATCGGAGTCAATATATCCGATTGCTGGCACCTTCTTTCTCTTGGGGCATTGGGCCGCCAAATGCCCCATCTTGGCACAAACGTAGCACGCACCTGGCTTCCTTTTCTCCTTTCTGCATTCAGTCGCCATATGTCCCATTGAGTTGCAGTTAAAACATCGAACTTCCTTCCCGATGACACCTGATGCCTGTCGTGATGTTGTTGCTGTCGGCATCATTTTTGGCTTGGTTGGACATTTAATTGACTTGAAAGCTTCCAGTAACTGCGTCTTTTTGGTGAAGCATTGTAATCTGGCACTTGATGCCAGCCTCTCGTTCGGTATTCATTCGATGATATGTTCTATCATTTCTAGAGCTGTAACGAATCGTATGTATTCGTTACTAATATACGGGTATTCACTTCGATACCGAGTAACGAAACGTTACTACCTAAATAATCTCGTTACTCGTATGTTTCGTTACTTTTTCAATACAATACAAAAAGTACTATATCGGATATCGTATCACTCGGACTCGTCGCACGTACGGAATGAATTTGAAATGGCGTATCAAGCAAAACTGTTCTTATACCGATATCAAGCGTACTACATTATACATACTACATAGACATAACCATATACCAACTAACTAGACACAGGCAGAAAGACACTAGAGTAACGTTTCCTTTTCCTCTTGTTGTTTTGCTTTTGAGTATGGATATGAAAAATTTGAACTGAAATGAATATGAAAGGGGGTAGGTTTCTGTTTGGTGGGAGTCGGGATCGGGAGATTTGGTGTGAGGTGGTCTAGACTTGTGAGGTGGTCTGGATTCTGGACAGAGGTGGGAATTTTTTTTTCAAAAATTTATAAAAATCATTGTATATCCAATTAGTATTCTCATGAAACACGATTTTGTAGGTAGACATTTGGTCGATAGGTTCGCTG
The DNA here is from genome assembly GCA_963921185.1 of Dasysyrphus tricinctus. Lineage (NCBI taxonomy): Eukaryota > Metazoa > Arthropoda > Insecta > Diptera > Syrphidae > Dasysyrphus > Dasysyrphus tricinctus. The sequence continues at coordinate 58,048,900 of OY992530.1, read as the reverse complement.
TGATCGCCTTACCGAGATCCCTTAACAAAAATTAGTATTACATTTGGACGCATAGATGGCCACGAGCTTTTTTTCTTCATGAGAATACTATAGAATTTATATACAATGTAAAAATATACTTTTTTTTGAAAAATTTAGAAAAAAAAATACTTTTTTTCTAATTTTGTTTATAGAAAAATATTAACTTTTTCGACTTTTTTTTTGAAAAAAAAATTAGAAAAAACAAATTTTTTTGAAGAAAATTTCAATGAAAAAACTAAACTTTTCTCAGCTTTTTTTTCGTTTTTTAATTTTTTTCGAAATATGAATGATAGGTACTGTTGCTCAAGAAAACTAGACATTGGCGCCTGCCAGACGACTTTAAATACCCAGAGCGGAGCAACGGAGTTGCGTAAGCGGGACAGATGACCCAAAAAGGAGGGTAAAAATCCTGAGAACCCGCGAAGCAGGCCACGCAATGTCAAGAAAACTTGGCAAAGAAACTCGCTATAAGCATCATATTCATAATCTAAGGAGTGCCAGCTTTCAAATGATGCATCGCATTATATGAAAAATTGACTTTTATCTTTAAACGCGATTTGCGGCTAAACTAAGCGTCGTAGAAGCATCAAAGTTGACACCTTTAAACTTGATTAGCGACTAAACTAAGCATCCTGGCGACTTCAATGCAAAAGAAAGTTTGCATGCACCCAGTCTTGCACCCACCCCAAATCCTATAGTGAGCCCAAGCAGGGGGTAGAATGCCCCCCCCCCCCCCCATACATACCTCACTGTTTATTCATGTTTATTCGCCACCAAAGGTACTATTGCTCAAGAAAAATTGGCATTGGCGCTCAATTGCTGCATCGCATTATACGAAAACTCGACTTTTATCTTTAAACGCGATTTGCGGCTAAACTAAGCGTCCTAGAGGCATCAAGGTTGACACCTACAAACTTGATTAGCGACTAAACTAAGCATCCTGGCGACTTCAATGCAAAAGAAAGTTTGCGTACAACCAGCCTCGCACCCACCCCAAATCCTATAGTGAGCCCAAGCAGGGGGGTAGCATGCCCCCCCATACAACATACCTCACTGTTTATTCGTGGTAATTCGCCACCCAAGGTACTACTGCTCAAGAAAAATTAACATTGGCGCTCAATTGCTGCATCGCATTATACGAAAATTCGACTTTTATCTTTAAACGCGATTTGCGGCTAAACTAAGCGTCCTAGAGGCATCAAAGTTGACATCCTTAAACTTGATTTGCGGCTGACCTAAGCGTCTTAGTTACTTATAAAATGCAAATTCGTGTTCTAAGAAGTTCTAAAAAATCAAAAAATAAGTTGGTAAAAACAGTTTTTTCCTAAACTTTCATAAAAATATATTCAGTTTTGCTACAAAACTTTCTCAACTTTTTTAACATTTTTTTTTGTAAATAGGAATAAATTCTTTTTTTTTGAGAAATCTTTAAACACGGTTTGCGACTTAACTAAACGTCCTAGAAACGTCAAAGTTGACACCTTTGTCCTTGATTTTCGGCTTAACTATAAGCGTCTTACGCTGTGGCTCCATTGGCAATTTTTGAGGCAATTGAAATAGGAATGGCAATTTATTGCTTGGGCGGGCATTTCAGTTATAAAATGTGGGTATAGAAGTATTTGACTTCAAATGCTGTTCAAATCCCCTGTTTTTAATAAAATTTAATTTTAATTCACTATATTTTGTTATGTGCGTACGTACATATATTCTACGATTTAATTGAAAAAATCAATAAAGAAGCCATTCACAAACACGGAGAACTCCATTTTTCCTCAATTGATTGCCTTGACGATGGAAATCAATAATTGCCTCTCATCTTCTGGGCAATATTGCCATTGAAAAGCGTCTCCATTTGCATTATTAAAGACAATAGCAATGAGTGAGGCAATTAACTGCCTCAAATATTGCCAATGGAGCCGCTGGGTTAGCGACTTTTAAAATGCAAATTTATCTTAAGAATACATTTGGTGCAAAAGCAATTTTTTTTCAAATTTGTAACCAAATTTACAAAAAAAGTTCTTTTTTTATAAAATCTAGAAAAAAAAATTACGTTTTTTTCAATAAATTTTTCAAAAAAAAATGTAGATATCCTTTGTCCCAGTTCCAGACCAACCTCCAGAAAATCTATCCCAGTTCCCAGGAGCCAAGACCTGCCTGCGATATGATGCCCGCCGTAACATACTCATCGACGCCGCCGGCCGGCCGTCCTGCCCATCATCGTCATGGCCATCGTCATCGTCGTGACGGTCATCGTAGAAATATTTCTGAAACACCCTGTTTTGAAAATATATTTGTCTGTTGAAATTCTATCTCAGCTATCACCTGTGTCAAATTCATTGAAATCATTGAAGGAACAACGAAGTTGAAAAATGTTGAATTTTTTGTGAAAAACCCTGTTTTGAAAATATTGTTCTTTTTAATTCTGTCTCAGTTATCAATGTGTACTGTGTCAATTTCATTGAAATCACTCAAAGAACATCGAAGTTGCAAATTATTGACATACATATTTTTGAAACACCCTGTTTTGAAAACATGTTTTCTGTTGAAATTCTGTTTCAGCTATCACCACTTCATTTCTAATTCCTTGAAATCACTGAAGGAACAACGAAGTTGAAAAATGTTAAAATTTTTTATAAAACACCCTAGGTATTTTGAAAATATTTTTTCTTTTTAGTTACATAGGTATGTCTCAGCTATCACCTGTGTCGATTACATTGAAACCATGAGAGAAGGAATCATATTTTATCATTCTCCGAACCTTAGTTGTTATGTAGTCCGAACTAGTCCGAACCACATACAAATACATAATCATATTCGTATCGTTACAATAAAAAATCCGAAATGCGAAATGCCTTTTCGATTTTCAGGGTATCTACATACCAATATAACGAAAGTAACGAGAGTAACGAGTAACGATACCAAAGTAACGAGTACTCGAACCAAAAGTAACGTAAACATGCGGGTACTCATATTGTCGTTACTTTTACAGCCCTAATCATTTCGTCCTCCTCTATTTGAAGTCGGCTGCCAAGGATTATTTTTTCTTGAAAGTAACCCTGAAAGGTTTCACCCTGCAACCACTTTCTCAGCTCGATCACTCGTTTCAGTTGTAATTTAGATGAGTGATCATCGAAAATCTGTCTCATCTCTGACATCAATTCGTTAAAGGCCACAGTTGTCACATCTCTTCTTGAGTGAAACCATTTGAGTGCCTTGTCTTTTAGTTTAAGAGACACTAGCACTCTCATATTATTATCATTTAGTTCATAAGCAGCGTGAACATTTTCCAACTGCTTCTCGAAATGTTCAAATGAATCACCAGTGCCTTTAAAGTCGACAACTAGCTCTTTAATTTGACCTACATTTTTCGTTTCTTTATTCTCGTTCATTTTCTTTAACCACTCATTTTCTTTCTTTAGCAATTCATTTTCCCTCTTCATTTGTTGAATTTCCTTTGTCAATCGTTTGTTGTCGTATATGTTCTTTTTTCTTTCATTTTCATTTCTATCTTTTTCCTTACTGTTGGCTGGCTCTCTTTCATTTGTGTTCTCCTGTTCATTATTATCGTCGTCTTCATCATCAGTATCGCCGTTGTGTGCTGCTCCATCGTTGTCTTCCCCGTCATCTTCATTTGTGTTGGTAAGTGACTCAGAATCACCGCGCAGCTGCACTGGAACTTCCATGAGTCTCAATATTAATTAGCTCCGCCTTGTTTCCATTGGTTTTCAACCCCAATGCATTCAACCACGATTTTAACTGAGGAACGGTGTATTTCTTGAAGCTATCAACATCTGCCATCGTATGTATTGTCTGTGTTGTTTTTTTTTTCGTACACTACTATTTCTTTTGTTTCTTTTAGGGCGAGGCTCGAGTCTCGAATTTATTTAAATAAACTGCGTACGCTGACGCCAACGGTCGTTTGGTTTGGTTTTTTTTTCGCTTTATGTATTTTGTTCGTGGATTTACCAACTCACTCGCGAGAGCCAGACAGAATATTAAATTTTGTGTGTGTTTACAGGTACGATGCGACACAACTTAAGACACGTAGCTACAGATATAAATACACTCGCGATGGGTTCTTATTTTGTCCGTTCAATTAGATTCTTCTTTTTTTTTAAACTTTCGCTTTGTCTATTCTTTCGCTTTCTAATTATTATTTTATATTTCTTTATCGGTGGGTGAAATCGCACTTCTGAATTTTAAGCTGAACTCTTTCTATCTTTTGTAATTTCATTTCTTTCGTAACTTTTAAATAAAACGCACCGTTCACTTTGCTAGTCAGAATTCAACTCACTTCTTTTCGTTTATTGATCGTATATATTCCTACCTATCCGACAGCCAGCTTCCCCTCTTACATATTCCAGGTTACTTATTGTTCGTTTTCTCTTTTTTACTGCCACATAATAGATGTTTTTGATTCTTTGTTTGGTTTTTATTTCTTAAGTTTAGATAGGAATTTGGTAACTTAAAGTACAAAGGAAAATAATGAGATGAAAAAACAAAAATAAAAAAGCTAAGAAATCAAATGAATTTAAAAGAAATGGAATGCAAATTATTTATGAAAATATAAAGATAATGCAAAGGATTTGATTCATTACTAGGCCCTGAATGATGAGTTTGATGTCAAAGGAAAGGTGAAGTTGAGCCTGTTGTGTTTGTGAAACAATTTACAAATCGGATAAAAAACGTAGTTCAGAGTTGTTTTGAGATCAAACATATCACCTTATCATCAACATTCCGAAATTCAATTTGAAAATATTTCACAAATACAACATGCTCAACTTAACCCTTTTTTTGACACCAAACTCATTAGTCTTCATTCAGGACTATAGCACCATTAAAAATTGAATCATCTCTTTTGGAAATAAAATTATGATATGATTTCCTCGTCATCATCTTCGATTGCAGAAAAGTTTGTGAAAAACTCTTGGATGTTATGTCCACCTCCATCTGTGGCTGGTTCTAGTGATATGCATGAAACAGATAAATCTGAACAGCCATTCAATAATACTTAAAGCGAAGCAATGAATTTTGTTGTGGATTCTTCCAACATTTGTTTTGTTGTTGCGTTGGTTTTTTCCAAGAGCTCTTCCTCTCTTTTTACATAAAGTTGATGTTCGAATTAAATGAGCTCTTTTTGTCGGCGGAAAAGATCTTCGTTCATCGTCTCATGGGTTTCTTTTACAGTGCTACTTAGTTTTTCCATATTCCGAGCATAACTTCCTCGATTTGATGTTTTTTTTTCAGCTAGAATGTAGTTAAATTATTTTAACAAACAATTAGAAACAAACAATTCATTGCCTACCTGATGATGATTTCCCATTTGAAGAGGAATTGCTTAGAGCTGCTGATGATGTAGAGCTGCTCTAGATGGTAGAGATGTGGCGCTATATGAAACATCTTCGTTAGCATCAAAAGGTTCCTCTTCAACAAAATCGACGTCGTTGCTACCTTTAATAAAACGTCAGTACTCTGTTAGACAGAAAGGCTTTCCCAAACCGACGCAATTCTGTCGTGACGACAACGAAAACAACAACAACATTGTTTTCGTTGTCGTCGCGGCAAAAACGCGTCGATTTGGGAAAGCCCATATCGAAAAACACGAAACTTACTTCTGGAGGTGTCAATTCCGAACTCTACTAAATTTACAGATGGTCTGCATCCCAACATCCTGTCCAGCTCCTCATAAAAAGGGCAAAGCTCTCGACCATTCCCGCTTTTGTTGTTGTTTTTTTTTTTAACTTTTATGTAGGACTTCTCTAAATTTTTACACCTTGTTTCAATTTGCTTATCATTTTTATCAATGTATTTTCGTTTAAGCATTTCTGTTTCTATCTTCCTGTAAATCTCTGCATTCCTATAAATTTTCCCGTCGAAATGCTTTAGGGTTCCAATTTCCTGCATAATGCTAAGCATTTCAATGGTTTCCTCGTGCCCCCAAACATTGCGTTTAGCCATATTATTTTATTTTTTTTTGCTCTGTGACAAAACTTCGACTTTCGTTTAGCGCGACAACAAAAAACTAAATAATATATGTACTTTCGGTATAGCGCGCGTCCGCCGCGTAGCTCTTTACAAAAAATATGAGTTCACATACATGCACAAAAATAAGAGCGAGTAATGTAATGTCATTTCAACCCAGGTTTTCATGCAAGATTTCGACTGGACTGGTCGAGTGGAGTCGAGTTTAAAAGTTGGATTTTTTGTCTGTCCGCGTTTTCAAGTGGTTGAACATAGGTTCAACCACTGCATGAAAACTTAGTAAATACTAGGCGAGTTCAACTACAAGATTAAGAACATAGCAATACCTTCCTGTAAGAATGTAGGTATTAAGTGGCATTTAAACAAATTTAAAGGCATCGAAAAATACCTCTTGTTCAGTTATTTATTGGTGTATTTAATGGAATAGAAAGATTTGGCACGGGATTTTCAACTCAAAATCCCTTTAAAAATCTGTTTATTACAACAAAATACACAAACAAGAGGTTTTTTAAAATTTGAATTTTAAATTTTGAATTTTATTTTTCTTTGCTTACAAGAGTATTGTTTGGCTTAGTATCATGGCCAGCCTGTCGTCTGCTTTTTAGAAAAAAAGTGACAACTTTTATTTTTCACTAATTTCCATAATTCTCATTAAATTTTGGCAAGGCGTTCTCGTTATAAGACCACTCAACTGCCAACTTAATGAATAACAATGCTTCATTTTAATAAATAACAAACATCAGTTCCACTTTGTGGTTCACTTTCCAATCATCTAGAAAATTAACGATTTCTTAAAAAAGATTAAAATGAATTCGTCCAGAGCAATTAAAATAATTAATTTCCAAATTTTCTTCAACAAAATTCTATTGGAAAAGTGAAGCAAATAATAATTGCAAATGAGACTTATGTTACTCGATTGCTCATTGTTAAAGAACATACTATAGTAGGTAAGCTGTAAGATTATATTGATATTCAAAATTGTTCAAAACGCTTTCTAATTTTTTGAATGTGATTTTCAATCAGTGTTGTGCCATGCAGACAATAAATGAAGACTACACGATTGTCTATGCGTAGACAATTCAGCGAAGACAATTTAAAATTGTCAACACGAGCATTACAACAATGTAGACAGTGTAGAAAATTCATAAAACAAATATATTTTCTAATGTTGCCTATCCAAAACTAACCCACAAAATTATTAAATTTAAATAAAAACAATCGAATTTGTATATAAAATTTTAAAATGAAGTGACTCGACTATGCACTAGCATACTAAATCCAAATACCCGATGCTTAATTCAATTTGGAGTCTTATTATCCTGAAACGCTCTCCACAAATTTTTCACCAATGTTCGATAGGATACAACAACGCTTTGATTGTTTGCTTTGGACATTGCTGAAAATAGTGCCAATAACGGCGAGGATACTGTTACTCTTTTTACTACGCCATGAAGGTTTTGTGGGTCAAATCGCTGAGGAGAAAAGAGCTCACTTAACGACCTCGACTCTTGCAATTAAAAAACTTGAATTCCTCGAATTAATTTATTTGCAGTTTGACAGATCTAAAGGACGGTCCACACTATGCCGATCAACATTGTCGATCAACATGCTAGTGTCTACGTGAAAAACTTTCGTAGCAAACATTTGTGTGGTTTGGAATTTTCTGATTGATGCATCAGGATCCAACCGAAGGGTTCAGGGTTCGAATCCTGGTGGTACCCTACTTTTTTTTATTTTTTCTTGTGAACAATAAAGTTAAAACGATATTATTCACATTAAATACTTATTCACAATAAATATTGCATTTTTCATCTAGTAAAAATGTGATTAATAACGCACAAAACCAATAAATTATGTTCATGAATTTAAAACCCTACAAATGTGTTCAATAAAATGAAATTTGTTGAACAGCTTTGTCGATTGCTATCCATTTGAATCGGGTTACGTTCGGGTCAACAAGTGTTGATTGGCTTTGTCGATCAACACGTCTACACTTACTCAACACTGTTGATCAACGATGTTGATCTACACAATTCGACATAATGTGGACGCGCCTTAAGAGCTATTGTCGACATCATTGTTGACATTGTCGACATAGTTTACGCAATTGTCGAAGTTGAAAAGTAGACAATTAAAGTCGACACGTATAGAGGAACAACACTGTTTTCAATTGACCACATATAATTTTTATTTGAAAATATTTTGAGCTGCTCATATTGCTTTCAGCAAAAAAGAAACTCAATGTGAAAATTGAAGTTGAAATTTTGTGAGTCCATTTTTCAGATTACTTTAACGCCTGTTAAAACATATAAACATATCTGCGGTTGGGTTTCCTTTGTGTTAATTAAATGTCTAAATACTTTTTATATAAAACAACGGGTCCTCAGGTAAAGTAATGCTGGTTTGAAGTTTAATGTTGGTGACATAATGATAATAATTTAAATCTTAACTCAATATCACTGACGAGGAATCATTTTAACTTAGTTCTCGTTTTTTTGAAGCATTACCACTAAATTGTGGAGTTACAGACTAAACTACTGTCCGCTGGTTATTTCACCCGCTCTCTCCACTGAGGTAAGTATTAACCTCATTTTTAAAAGTGCCCTGAGAAATATAAACAAACTTTGTAATAAAAAACGAACGACGAGGGACGTACAACGACTGCCCTTTTGTTCACGCTCCGTTTCCTTATTCATTTTTGTTAGCATTAATAAATGGATGATACTTTTTAACTATATGTATGAACTGAACATAGATATTATCTTTTGTTTGAATTTATTTAATAATTAAGGTAGTTACAATTTATTTGTTATTATTTCATATCACATATGTATGTATGTATATACGTACATAATATTTTCATCCAACCAATTTGTTATAGTCTCTTTTCCCCACCACAAAATTCTGTCGCTAAAGCAATCATAAATTCCATACCTCGAGAAAATCTTTTCTTGTTTATGAGGAAATAAAAAAAACTTTTAAAACGAAAAAGTTCTTTTCTTACATTATTTTTGAAGTGATAAATCAAAGATTCAAAGAACCTCATATACGGGGCCCAATCTTCTCAAATAATGTTTTTTCGTAAGGTTGGTATTATAAGAAATAACTGATTGTATTTCACCTAACTTCAAGGTTTAACAGCTCAATATCTATGTTGTTTCAATTTTAATGATATTGGCAGTAGCTCCACATAGGAATACGAGAAAAATAAAAAAAAAAAGTTTATTGAAAGAAACTTCAAATTCGCAGTATCTGCTGAGCTTATCAAACACAGGTGGCTCACAAAATTTCAACTCTTTAGCATTAGTAATTCCCGAGATAAAGGATTTCAAAAATCGCAAAAACCGTAACTGACTGATTCACTGACTCACTGAATGACTCACTCACTGACAGATCATCAAAATTATGGAGCACTTCACGATATCGTAGAAACTTGAAATTTCGCACACCGGTAGGCCTTGTGGTGCGCGTACTCTGCTATTCCAGTTTCTTTTTAAATGAGTTAAGTATGAAAAAGTGTTCCTTAGAAGGCCCATTATCTACGTTTTAACCTAAAATTTATACTAACAAATAAATACTTTCTATACTTCTTATTTATACTACAGTATTCCTTTCAGCGCTCAATTCAAAACTTCTTATACTGTTCCATTATTGACAGGTTGAATCAAAAGTCGGGTATTCCAATCGTAATTTTTAAAACAAACCTGGATAAAAGTGGTTCCAAACTTTTATTTTAACTAACTAATCGCTGATATCAATTAAGCAGCTAGTTACTATTTCTCCGTCTTACTCCCAATTCACAAAAATAGAAAAGAAAAGTTTTTTTTTAAATTATACCCCTCAAATGTCAATCCATGTATCCAATACATGTTAAAGTCCAACAAAATTTACAAGTGGCAAGAAACATATTTTTACAACAAAAATACGTGTTTCTTATACAAGACATGCAACTAACGATGTCAAAATTTTCATCACTGGTGATGGTTTGGCAGTTCAGAGCGCTCAGTAGTTTTCCTACGTCATTAATATGATAAGGGAGTGTCAAAGCCAATTGAGCAAGTGAATCCACAATATGTTTGTCTCAGTTTTTGGCAGTAAAAGCCTAGGTTACAGTTCCCGTGCGCAAAAAAAAAAACCTATGCCAATTTTCTCGCATGTCAAAAATAATTGAGGTGATATGCAAAATTAATTGTTTGTATGATTGGTTTAGAGTTTCATGCAAAAAAAAAACTTTACTGACATGGAATGCCATGCAAAACAATGGACCGGCAATTGTTTTGCATGCGAAAAGAACTTTGGTGAATAAAATATTTTTTTATGGATGGCCGGTTTACACTTCCAAAAAAAAAATATATTCAATAATACCTTGATTATTTGCATGCAAATTGTTTTTGCATCCAAAAATAATTATGTTTCACCTTTCAATGGGTGGCTTAGGCCAAGGCTAACGTTTTTTGCCTTGAATATTATTCAATTTGGTGCGCAGAATATGTAATGGACTTTATTCAAACACGTTAAATACTTACGCAACAATCTTTAATTATAAATTATTAATACTAAAATCTATTTTATAAATTTAATTGTAGTGGGTGAACATATTCTTGAAATTGTGTGATTTTACGTTATCATTAATTGAATTAATTAGAACATAGTTATTATTGAAGACTTTAATTAAGAGATTGGGAGGACTATTGGCTCCATAGTTATAAATAAATTGGGTGGCATAACAGCTCGTGAAGAACCAGGGCCTTGTGACTAACAACTCTCAACCGTTTCTGTGTGCGTGATTTTGGCAGGAATGGAGGGGACCTACAGTTTTTTGCCGAGTCCGAACGGCTAAATGAGCAGCACTTATTCATGACAAGTATACTCTTGGAGGATTTATCAGTTCCTCGTAAGAGGCAGTACCTTGGATAAAACATAGTCAGATCTACTGAAAATATTACAAAGGGGCAATTGCCTTCTTAAGCTAGGAATAGGTGGAAGATCGTTTTGAAAATGTTGATTTGTTTTCGCTTGGGAACTGTCAACTAGGCTAAAGGTTAGAAGTCGTGTTTATATTTTTTAGAACAAAATTTTGATTAATTAATTGGAATAGGTTTTTTTAAGGTATGAAATGACATGTTTTTATTTATTATTTATTTTTGTATTCTTTACTGTTAAAATTATTTTACTTCTTTTTGTTTTTTTTTTTTCTTTAAAAAAAGTGTTCTCCTTTGGTTTCAATGAAAGTTGGGAACCCTAATTACAACCGTATTCAATACAGAAAATATTACTTTTTAATATTCCGTAAATATTAAGGAAATTTTCTGATAACTTTGTATAAAATTCTTAAAGATAAGTATTAAAATTGTTATTTGTTCTACAAAAAAGATTACAGATTTCGCATTCCTTTGTAATATCTGATATTATAAAGCTTTTATATATTTAAAATTAACATAAAAATCTTAATATTTGCCAAGTATTAGATTTCAATATATTTTTGGTGTTGTCATATATGTTACCCAGAAAATATTAAAAAGTACCCCAAAATTTTTAGCCGTGTACTTAAGATATTTGATATTAAACTTCATGAACCTAAAACTTGGCATATATTTTAGATCTCATTATTTTTTTGGCTGACTTTTTATGCACAGGTTTCTTGTACATATAAGAACTTGGCTCTTTTTTTAACATTTATGTTTCTGTTGTGATCTTCCTTACACCATAAGTTCTTGACTACGTCCAAGCACCAATTATAATTATTTTGTTTACCTGTATACATGATATGCTCTTGTTAAATTTTAACTGTTCATTTTTTCAAATACATACGTGGAGAAGAAGCTTTTTAGTTTATAAAAGTTTTAGTTGGATTACTTAAAAAAAATAATTTTTTGGCAGATGAAAGACAGAAAAAAGGGGATATTACAAAAAGCCAACGCTTAAAAAAATCAACGACTGGGTCGCACGAACTTTTTTCTTATGTTTAAGAGGCTGATGCTTTTAAAGACATAAAAATTAAGAGAGAAATGGTTATAAGGGCATGAATTACGATAGATAATTTAGCTAAAACAACTCCTTTAATAGTAAAAGGCATTTTAAGATATTGAATATTCAAAAAAAAAATTATTTTGCTTATAAACTCAAAACAAATTTAAAAATTTTGATATGCAATGTTATTTATTAATCTTACCTATTTGAAATTTGAATATAAAAAAATAATCTAAATCCGAATATGCTGATTATTAGAAAATTCAAAATAAAATAAACCTTCTATTAAGGGTATTCTATTTTTAGTTGCTAAGGGAAAACTTGAATAAGTTTTGATAGTAACTGACACTAGTCTAAGCAAACAGAAAAAATTTTATAAAAATGGTAGGAGTCGTTCTTAAGAAAAATATATTTTCCTTAACTGATTTTTAACATTTGTATGGAAGGTTCTATTATTTATTCATAAAATTAAAACTTATTCTTAAAATATTCTAGAGTGTTAAAAATCTCCTAAATATCGAGCTTCAAAAAATATTGAACATTTACTTTGGTAAAAAAAAAACTATTTATATTTTTTTGAAACTTCTGTATAAAAAAATGCTTAAATTCAAAACTCGAAAATAAAAAAATGATTTTTTTAGAAGTACCATTAATAACCATTTTTTGAAAAATGGTTTCCTATTCAAAAGTAGCTTTTACTTAAAGAGATTCAATGATTTTTTTTTTAAGAAAAGTTTAGGAGAAAAGTTTTTGACAAGAATACAATTTTGCAAAATTGCAAAACAAAATTGTATAGGAGGGACCATTATATTTGGTTCCGAAATAATAAAAAAAAAACATGTGGGGACAATCACCAAAAACCACTATTAACGAAGTTTCAAGAAAATCGATCCAGCCGTTTAGGCTGTATCCAAACAGACGGGCAGAATTGTGAGACCCACTTTTTTCCTCTTCCCTATCATCGCAATGACAAGTCTGTTCAATTTTTAAGAATGTTTAACTTTCAATACAGCAAGTAAAAAACACGATAAAATAGAATTTTCTGAATCTTTCAGGCCTTTCTGTGGCTTTTTACAAAAAAAAAAACCTTCAGGATCTTCGTATTTTAAATTGCTGAAATGCTTTAAATTTTGTTTGTTGTCAAAAAATACGAAATATGTACTTATAATCTTTTTTAGATATTTCATTCTCCTCTGTTTGATATTTCAAATTTAATCAGTTTCAATATCTGCTTCGGGGTTTATATTTAATCTGCAAGAAGATGGCCTAAATTGTTGGCCCTGAGGAACTCCTTTTTGTCTAACTACATGTATTTAGATAGTTTCTTATAAATTTAAGACAAAGCTAACAGAGAAGTGGAAGTGAAAACAGTTTATAGGTCAGTGTGAAGGATTAATATAGAACAAGAAGGATTTTCAAAAAAATAACATAAAGCTCCTCGGGCTGACGAAATGGATTGATTGATCATACAAAACTATAAATACATAATTTGCCAAACTCTTTTCACTTCCCCTCCTTCCCAATTCAAAATGTGTGTAGATGTAGACAAGTAGTTTACAAGTTGAACTTTTCTCCAGTAATTTGTCTAGAAGAGGCTTAAAGAGTTGCTGTTTTTAGGGACGTAACACGATTCGATTGAACTATCGTCGTTTCGACTATTACTCTCTCTATTTTTCCATGTAGATGTGAATAGAGACAGCTTCAGTTGTAACGACGATCATTCAATCGAATCGTGTTACGCGATCTGGGCCAAGGTTTTTAGAAATTTTGTATCGTAATATTTTTTGGGTAACAGCTGACAAACAGTTTGACCTGAGAAAAAAAATATTTAGAATTTTAAGAAAGATGCATTTTTGGCTACTTTTTCCTTCCAGCTGCAAATATGATAATGAATACGGCACTTTGTGCATGTTTTTGACACTACTTGTACTAACTTATTTATCTCATTATGATTTTGAAGTAAATTAAAAATAATATTCTTCTGTTTTAGTGGAGCGAATGAATTAAGTTCAAATAAATAAATTTAAGCGGTCTCTACTCCATATATTGCGTTTCGCCCAGTTACAACAGTTGGGTTCATCAGTTAGATGCTGTTGTACCCTTCTACTTCATATGGAGTAGAGCTCACTGAAAGTTCCTCATTTGAACTTACTTATTTACCTGTAACTAAACCTACATGCTTAGTCTTCAGACCATTACTTCCGTTGTGTTTCTCTTTAGGAATAAAGGGCCCCACAACTCCCGCGGACGGTTTACTGAGATATATTTAGGCCCTCTCCATTCCTTCCCAAGCGTGTTGATGTTGATGCCTCTTATTAAGACAGTGGATGTGATTCGTTGTGAACAATTTAGTTGTAAGTTGGTTTTCTGTCTGGCGACACCCAACTGACATTGTAGCACATTTTGTGCTCAAGTGTGAGCCCTCTTCATAGAAGGTGATAGGCGTTGCAATGAGCGAACCGCTTCTTTTGGTCATTGCTATTGCCAATATCATATTTTCCAAAAATATCTCTGAGTCTTACATATTCATTGTCTACTATGGCATTTGTCCTATTTGAATTTTTCGCTGTTTTAAATCTTGGATTGACTGTAATTGCTGTCTTGTTAAATAGTACATAGGCGGAGTGCTTACTTTCAGTTTTAATTTTAGCTTCAACTAAATTACCCACGATCAAAAAATGACCAATAACATTGTGCGATGAGTCCTATAATTGCTTTTAGATACTCAGATTACCTTTTGTTTTGAAATCGAAATTGTCGGATTCAATTCAACAAATTCAGCATTTAACAAGAATTCAATTGAATTGAAGCACTTTCTATTGGCAAAACTATTGTTATTCATTTAACAAAATAGTCTCATCCCGAAATTAAAATTAAACACTCACAAATTGTTGGCATCTGTGTTATGTGTATATGAAATGTACATATCATATACGAGATTCAGGGTGGTAGATTAATAAATTGTCTGCATTTATATTTTATTGACATTTGGATTTTGGCTTCGAATTGTATACATTAATATTATATGGTTCTGATTTATTTTTGAAACTTAGTTAAGGCAAAAATATATAAAAAGTGTTAATTTTATCTTTTTTTTTTACTTTTTCCATGAAATGAATTCATAAATTCATAAAGTTTATTGTCCATGCAATAAAAGGTATCACTTGGGTGTATATGGATTCGAAAATTACGAATTCAGTAGATAAACAAAATATCGAATAATTCTGATAAATATTTTATTATTGACAATATTACTCCATGTGTATTGTATAACTTGCTCTGCACTACTTGACAATGAGCATTTTTGAACGCATTAAACATATTAGTTATATATGAAGTCAAAAAGGTCAAACTGGGAATGGCATTTGGTTACATAAATATATAAAAATATTGTCAAAACACAGTGAAACCTAGCTAGACTTTTTTAATAATAATGACAAAATTTAATATAACTACTTTGAAACTTCAGTTCAAACTTATTTCCATCACTGGCATGTACTTTTATAATAAATTGTTTATTCAAGAACTAACATTCATTTCTTGCGAACCAGTTGTGTTTTTTACAATTTAATTAATTAGATTTGTCATTCATATCTTGGAAGCTATACAAATGAAATTTAAACATCCACTACTAAAAAGTAAAAAAAAGACAAAAAAGGATGATCTCCCGGCTTCCATAACTCGTGATGATTTACAGGATTTTATCTTATTCTTTGAGGTCACCTCTGCAATAACTTACAGCAAAAACCCAGACTACAAGATTGTACGCATTTATTTTATAATTTTGATTTAAGCGCCGCATGTTAAAAAACGCAAATAAAAAATCTTAAAAAACATGTGATATTTGAAGCATTTGATTACTGGGGCGTATACGTACTTTTTTTATATGCATGATTGTGTTTTTAAGAAACTTTGCTGTTGTGTTGTTTTAATTAACCTGATGGTTGGTTAATCACTAAATTCTTGTTAATAAATAAAAATTAGAGGAATCGTTATCAGATCACTTAAATCCAGCCAATGAATACACATTGCACAGTAGCCATAAATTTACTAACCTAAGAATTATTTTCTTCCTTTTCTTAAATTTATCTTAAAAATCGAGAACAGTTACCAAGATCTCATCAACTAGAAAAAACACTTCAAATTTCAATAAAAATGAAGACTAAATAACTTAAAACTAAAATAATATACATGATATACAAGGTTGCACGTTCAAGAGGCTTAGAATTTTCAAAACTGTATTGTGAAAAAAATGGATTTAAATTTTAATGAGCGAAAATGATTAAGCCCGCAGGCACTGCATTTTTTTCTCATTTTACTTACTTAAGCCAGAGTAGATAAGAAATTACCTTTCGGACCTATCAATACAAGTTGGATGGTTTCAAGTCTGATATTCATAAAATAAATGCTGGTGTGCCCCAGGGCTCCGTTTTATCTCTGATTCTCTTTCTCATTTTCATTAACGATCTCTTGTCTGAAACTTTTAGTCCATTGAATTGTTTCGCTGGTGATAGCACCCTCAGCTTTTCATTATGTTTCTTGATTCACATCCTTGTCCTTCGGATGTGGAAGTTGAACGGCAGCGTATGATAAGCTCTTTAAATTCTGATCTTGACAGAATTTTCGAGTGGGGAATTAAAAACAGTGTAGAATTTTATACTTCAAAAATTAAATGCTGTTTGCTGTGACTGAAGCAGAACCCACCCCCATTATGCTGCTATCCATGAGCGGTACTTGCATCGATGAAACTGAACTGCTTTCAGTTCTGGGTATGTGCACCATAGATCACCTTCTGTTGAACGATCACATGTTCATCGTCACCAAAAATTCTACAAAGTGTTTAAGTTTTCTTCAAAGATGCAAGATATAAGTTCTCCCTTCTGATCTGGCTGTTATCTTTAAAACCTACATCACATGTGCTAAAAGCTTGAATACAATTATCGCATTGGGGCCAGAGCCCCCATAAACCATTAAAGTCTCTTGGATCGTATTCCAAAAAGAACTTTAAAAATGATGGGTGAGACTAAAATATTCGAATTATTCGAATCTCTTGAACATGGGTGTAATGTTTCATGCCTCGCCTTATTCTATCGCTATTTTAATAAACAGTGTTCAAGTGAAATAGTCAATTGCATTCCTACTCTAAAACTATTACATCGTTGTACTCGCACTTCCAGGAATGCACTTTTACCCTTGAGCTCAATTTCGGACGCATTGTTAAGTACAGAGATTCTGTTTTTAGCCGAACCACACGAATGTGGAATGCTTTACCTTAATTTTTCCCTTTCATTTTGATATTCAGAATTTCAAACCAATGTTAGTACGTCAGTATCTCCTTTTATATCATTTCCTATTTTCCTAACGCTCGGACTGTGTTCAATCATTTTTAAGGGAAGTCACAACCCGCCTTTAGTGTCCGCATAGTTATAAAAAAAAGAGCGAAAATATAGCACTGAAATCTCCAATAGGTGTGGATGAGAATGCAGTAATCTCACTATTTTTTGAAAGTGTCACTAAAAATGTTTACAAAATGTCCCATTGGAAATATTGGTCCGATTTGTCGAAATCTTGACATATCTTCACTTTTCGAGTTCCCCAGATCTAGAATCAGAATCCATCATTTTTGGAGAGATGTCTGTGTGTGTACGTACGTTCGCATTTTTGAAAGTTCCTTCACTTTTTTTCGTTCTTCATATCTCAAGAACGGATAAAGATATCGACATCATATAAATTTCATTTTATAGAAAATAGTGTCGTTACGTGAGGTGAAAGGACTTTCAAAAAAATTCAAAAATAAGAAACGTTGTAAAATTTCATTACTCTCGAATATCTCGATTTTATTCAACGCATTTTGAGGTAATAAAGAATTTGTAAAAATATAAAAAAATAATTTCAATAATCAATAATTTAAATCTGCTTAAAATCGGTCAAAAAGTTTTTCGGCTCGAATATCTTGAGAACAAATAATGATACTTGCTTCGAAGTAGTTTTTTTTAACTAGTTTTAATAATTGATAAAATTTATAAAAATATAAGATTTTTTTTCTTAAACTGAAAGAAACTACCATCAATTATTGAAAATTATTTTTTGTCTCAAATTTCTTAAGAACAAAAAATGATATGGACATGGCGATAGTTGTAGTCTACACACTGAATTATCAAAAGGCACGGCAGTGCCCAGCCAAGCTCGCGGCACTAAGCCTTTTTAACAGGAACAAACTCAGGCGATTTTCAACCCCCCTCTAACTTCAGTACCAATTAAGTCAGAAACTTCAAATTCTAATATTTGTAGAGCTGAGCAAACGAAGGTGGCTCACCAAATTTCAACTCCTTAACATTAGTAATTCCCGAGATACAGGACTTCAAAAATCGCAAAAACCGTGACTGACTGACTGACTGACTCACTGACAGATCATCAAAATTATGGAGCACTCCCCGACATCGTAGAAACTTGAAATTTCGCACAACGGTAGGCCTTATGGTGCATACAAAGAAAAACATCGAAAATCTTCAAATTACTATTCAGGGGGCGTGGCATCCACCCACTTTCTTTAAAATTCTTATAAATTATATGGAGCACTTCCGATTGTTGTAGAACGATGAAAATTGGTAGGTCAGTAAGGCTTGAAGTATTTAGAAATACAAAATTGATAAATTGGAATTTTATATTCAGGGGGCGTGGCATCCACCCATTTTGTCAGATTTGCTATTATTCAAATGGAGCACTTTCGGTTGTCATAGAATTATGAAACTTTGTAGAGCGGTGGGGCTAGATTTTCACCTGGCAAAATAAATAATTGCAAAAAGGAATGAAAACGAAACAAAAACATAAATATTAAAAAAAAGAGCCAAGTTCTTTTATGCACAAGAAACCCGTGCGTAAAAATCAGCCAAAATAAAGTTATGGGATCCAAAATATATGCCAAGTCTTAGATTCATGAAGTTTAATATCAAATATCTTAAGTAGAGTAATATCGAAACAGTTCCAAATTATGACAGAAACTTGGTATTTAATGATTATACTGATTAAAATTTGGTGGATTTACTTGGCAAAATTAATTCCAAAACTAATTTTAGTATATTTTTGAATTCTGTTTTTATGGAGTGGAACATTTTGAAATGTTACTATTTTTTGACAATTTATATGTATCTTACGTTTGCTTGGTTTAATAATCCTAGTTAAGGCTTCCCGGACAGTGGTGCAATGAGTAAATACAAAAAAAGTTAAGGTGGGCAAAAATTGCTTTTATGTGACACCACCTGTAACTGTAGGCAATATTTAACTGTCGGTGTCTGAAAATTCCTTTACCTACAGCTGTTCAATCTTGCTTCTTCGGTGGGTTGTAGAACCAGAAAAGTTTAACTGTCGAGTTTTTTCAGGTAGGCAGTTCAATTTTTAGGTGGGCTGGGCCAGAGGTGGAACCCCACCCCCCTTCCTACGCCTATGAACAAGGGTAAAATTTCGTTAAATGTTGTTAACTATTTTCTACGAATTATTAGTAACATCAGGTTCACTTCAGGTATCTCGACTAACCTGGTTCTTCACGACTGAAACGGAAATATACAGACCGTTCTCAATATACATAACACATAAGACAAAGTTTTCGAAATCAATAAAATCGTTTTCAGAAAAAAAGAGCTTTTTATGAAAGACTGTATAGCAGATTCTTAGTTTGGTTTAAGAACTTCAATATTGCTTCCCTAAAATATCATTTACACTGTTTTTATTTACAGAGGCTGGAAATCGATCGGCAAAGTTTCAGTTTGACAATCCAACGCTCTAATCCTCTAATAGTAATGCTGCGGGGCACTAGATTATTATATTGATAGATCTCATTCAAATATTAAGCTCGATTTTGTATGACTGCAAAACGAATTATAAACGATATAACGAATCTCGGCAAAATAAAATTCGACTGTTGAAAAGACCAACTGATCAATAACTAGAAAAAAAATTCATCAATTTTTCAAAATTTCATCAGCGATCGACATTTTTGAATCGAAATTTCTAAAGACAATATTTTAGGTGTCAACATTTTAAAAGTCAACAATTTTAGAGTTGGAGCTCTGATCAGATTATATTTGATGTTATAATCTCATTATTAAGTCGTTTTGCACTGTCATCAGTCTTCAGTCAAGCAATTCTTGAAAAGCAATTCTTTAAACCAGAACAAAAACATGCGTCTTAACTCTGAGACTCTGTCTCTAATTTTTTGGAAAAAATTCGACGTGTCTACAAAAGTCTATATTTTTATCAATTTTTTTTTTTCAAGGCAGTCGACTATTTGCTAAGTCGAGATTTCAAAATGTCGGTATTTTATTAGTCCGTATTTCGATTTGAAAAGCATTTAGTAAAAATTAAAATTTTTATCAGTGGACACTTTTTTTTGTCATTCGTACTTAACCCATCCAAAACTTGCCGTTTATAGTATGTACCTATATCGCAAATAAAATTATGAAGTAAGAGGAAGTACCAAGCCTATATCAAATGTGTAAGTAAAAGCTTTTAGGGAAAATTAAACTCCGGAACATTTCCCGTTCACAAATCATATTTACAAATTAAACTTTGTTTTTCATTTGAAAGAGAGTGACCCATATGCCAACTTCACATAAGCTTGATTTATCTAGTAAACTTTTAAATACAAACCATGTACGGATTGTGATTTGATACATACACATTTGTGATGTATACTTATGACACCTATGCTGCTATTTCAAAAAACATATTTGCAAACTTTGGCGTGTTAATTGTCAATTCAAGTCCCTCGTGGGTGTGTATATTGTAAGTTAATTATCGTTAGTTGGTGTTTTTGCTAATTTCCGCAAAAATAAATTTATCCTTTGTCTCCTGCAAAAAGTTAGTTTTAACTCACATAAATATACAAGGATTTAGGACAACGATATTTATTCGTTTTGGTGGAACAAAAAAATGTGAATTATCACTTTAAAGACCTTAAAATGTATTAGGTTAAACTTATGATTCTTTTACTTTGCAGCTGAGGTAAGCTCGGTCCAGAATTCTTCCCCAAGAAGCAACGAAACTAAGGGTTAAGAGGATCTAATCTCCGAATAAAACGGCTTTAATTTCTTTATTTTTCCAAAAAAAAATTCCTTTATTTATAGTTTTCAAAATTAAGAACTAACAAGCTTTTTTATATAAATTATAATTTTGATTTCTTACAGTAAGAAACATAGTAGGTACTTCATATACATTATAATGTTTTCTGGTCTTAAAAATAACTAGCACGGTACTTCATATAATATGTCCCTAGAACGAAACCTAGGGAACAACACGGTCGGAGTCCTCAAAGGAGAACCTTGTCCAACTAGGTCATTGAAGAGGAACTCGAAGGAACAAAACGGTCAGGAATCCTTATCGAAAACCCTATGTCCTCGTCAAATAAGGAACAAAGCGTTCGGAACCCTCGTAGGAGAACCTTGTCCAATGAGCATCTAGAAGAGTAGCCCAAAGAAACGAAACGATTGTCCCTGGCACACAACCCAGGGAAAGACTCTGTGGGATTTCTTGAAGGAGAACCTTGTCCAGTGAACTGCTTGAAGAGGAGTCTAAAGGAACAAAACGATTATCCCTGGCACCACAACCTAGGGAAGAAAACGGGTGGAACTCTCGAAGGAGAACCTTGTCTTGCCTTGAAACGGTCAGAACTTCTTATGGAAATCCTTTATAACTTATACCAGCGGTTCCCAAACTTTTTAAGCTGTGAAACCCTAAACAATGCCCAAATATATTTCGGAACCCCATCCTGACAATAGTACAAAATGAAAAACAACAAATTTCAAAATCAATTTTGTATTTATTTTGAAGAATGAATCTATATCATTGTTTGATTTATAATTGTTTATAAATTAATTTCTATGTCCGAAAGTTGTATTCGCATATCTGGGGCAGCGTCCAGCCTCGATCTGTATTTAATTTTTGTGTAATTATACGCTGAAAAGCCTACTCCACAGCGGTACGTTGTAACAAAAGGTAGCAAATTTAGTATGTAAATTCAAATTTTGATGAGGAGGAGCTCTGCAGATCTATCAGGGATTCGTATGGTATACTCAGGGTCATAGACTTGATGGTTTTCATTAGAAATGGATTTTTTACCCACTCGACGTCAGTATTTATATCTGGAAAGTTATCCAGCATGGATCTTTCGAGACTAACCAAATAGAGAGCAATAACATTGCTAATATCTGCTCTGAGCTCAAGCATGTTTTCTTGCAAGAATTCATGTAAAACTGGAAAACACTCAAAATTGTTCTTTTGTACACATGAGATAGTCCAGTCATATTGTATTTTTACCATTAAAATTGTGGGGTAGTTTTGCTTTGTTCGCTCCTTTATGTTTACGGAGGTGCTGAATCCGAATCTGAGGTTTGCCAACAAAATTTCGTGACGCAACATTGAAAAAAATACAAGAAATGATGCAAATGCATTTTTTTGGAGTTTTTCACTAATGGCTCGAAAACTATCAACTATTCGAAAATAACATCAAGCCACTATTGAAAGCATACACAATTTCCAATAAATCCCTATTTAAAGTTTTTTCTGCGAAAACCCATTTGGACTCAAGCGCTAGTCGAAAATTGTTGTATTTTTACTGTTTTCGGAAATACGCTCTAAGAAATTACTTTGTGTGACAAAATTTGAATTTTCGTCTGTAACATATGAAACAAGATATATTTTTCTGATGGTCTTTAACGCGCTGAGTTCGAATCTGGCCTTGAAATTGCTCTATCACATCACGTTTTTGAGATATTCAAATCTAAAAATTTAAAATAAATGCATTTTTTATACAAATTTGGGGATTTTTTTTCTCGAGGTAATTTTTTCGAAAAAATGTTTATGGTCATTCTGAAGTATGAATCTTTCAAAAACCTCCATTCGTCTTCGAGAAATCGTTGGTTTTCGTTTTACTACCTAATTCGAAAGATCCCACAATTTGCCCTTTTGAGCACAGATTGACTGGATTTTTCGAATTAGGTAGTAAGACGAAAACCAACGATTTCTCGAGGACGAATGGAGGCATATAAAAGATTCAAATATAATAGAATAGAATTGACCATAAACATTTTTTCGAAAAAAAAAAATTCTTAAAAACGTAACGTGATAGAGCAATTCCAAGGCCAAATTCGAACTCAGCGCATCAAAGACCATCAGAAAAGTATATCTTGGTTCATGTTACAGACAAAAGTTCACACAAAGTAATTTCTTAGCGCTTTCGAGTGGATTTTCGAAAACAGTAAAAATACGTCAATTTTCGACTAGCGCTTGAGTCCAAATGGGTTGTCGCAGAAAAAAATCTTGAATAGAGATTTATTGGAAATTGTGTATACTTTCAATGGTAGTTTGATGTGCTTTTTGAATAGTTGGTAGTTTTCGAGCCATTCGTGAAAAACTCCGAAGAAATGCATTTTTGCATCATTTTTTGCATTTTTTTTTTCATGTCGCGTGAAGAAATTTGTTTGGAAAACCTCAGATTCGGATTCAGCACCCCCGAAAACATGTAGGAAGGAAAAAATCAAAACCACCCCACAAATTCCTCGCAAAGAGCCTTTTTGAGCACAAATTAACTGGACAAAGTAGTACCTCGTGGCTTGATGGTTAGTGCGTAGGACTGTCATGCCGAAGGTGTGGGTTCGATACCCAGCCGTGCCACCTAAAAACAGAAATGTTTTATTCGAGGTACTGCCTCTTGCGAGGAACTGACAAATCTTCCAAGAGTATACTTGTCATGAAAAAGTGCTTCTCATTTAGCCGTTCGGACTCGGCAAAAAACTGTAGGTCCCCTCCATTCCTGCCCAACAAACACGCACACAGGAATGGTTGTGAGTTGTAAGTCACTAGGCCCTGGTTCTCCTCGAGCTGTTGCGCCACCCAATTTATTTATATTTATTTATAACTGGACAAAGAACCAGAAACTAATTTTTCTTTTCAAAGCTTCCAGTTTGTCTCTCGCAAAAATACTGTAATTGATTTTTCCTGCAGAGCTGTAGCAGTTTCATTGATCTTCTCGAAATACATCAAAGAGGTTTGCAGTTGAAGACATATTTTTTTCCAGTTTGAACACATTCAACTCATCATGAAGTTGAAATAACCTGGATAAAGCTTTCCCTCTGGAAAGCCATTGGATTTCAGTATGAACAAGAAGCGATTCGAACTGACTGCCCATATCTTTACACACTAATTTAAACAATCTCGATTGGAAAGGACGACTCCTTAAAAAATTTACTATAATCACAGCTTCACCGAGAATTTTTTTAAATCAGTTGGCATTCTTTTCATAACAAGTGCATAACGATGGAAAATACAGTGTTTGCTGGTACTTCTAGGAGCAAAGTTTTTTGTATATGAAACAACCCCTTTAACCTTTCCCAAAATTGCTGCGGCTCCGCTGCTGCATATATCAAAACATTTTCCCCAATTAATGATGTTTACTAATGAAACAGTTTATGAACCTAAAGTTCACACTTCGATTAAAAAATATGAACTTCAAAAAAAATTTTGCTCAAATGTTTTTTTTGTGGAAGTTTTTAATTTGTTTTCTTTTATTGTTTGTATTTTACTGTTGATACTTCAAGAAATTTGTGGAACCCTGAAAACTCTCCCGCGGAACCCCAGGGTTCCGCGGAACACACTTTGGGAACCGCTGACTTATACTATACTATATATGTACCTACATATGTATATATGCATATACTGTTTACTCTACCTCACTGCCTGAACAGAATAAAGTGATGCAACTGGAACTGCAGCTGCAACTGGAATAGCTGTCAGAAAGTGTCGTTCGTGATTTTTTTTACGCGCCCACAATGCAGCTGTACAGCTTTCTTACATTTTATAATCGAAAATAAAAATGACAACAAAAATAAAAATGAATAATAAAAACAAAGTGGGCGTGGCAGTAGGTGGATTTACTAAAAATACTTTCAATCCATTATTCATAATTTATGTAGAAACTTTCGCAAAATTAAAAAATCGTTCCTTATTCTTGTAAACTTCTTGTACGTCAATTGGCATACTTGGGGCACTCATAGTTCTTTTCAAGCCACAGGAATTTGATTTCAAAGAACAAGGGATAAAGAAACCAAAAATAAAATAAGGAATTTTCCAACCAATAAATCCCCTTGATTATTTTTTTGTATGTGGCCTTGCATTAATCGAATAAATAAAAGAAAACAAAAGCATAATAGTATTGCGTTCGGAAATCTCACAATCAGTGCAAACAAACCATAGCCCTTCATTACAAATTACAATCCAACCTAACCAAATCATTGAAAGGGTTTTTGTCCCCTGTATCAGTCACATATCACGTTTCACACATAACATCCCTGTAAGTCGGTAACCCTTCCCACACTCACCACTCCTTGACAAGTTGACTTACTTCTTTGGGAAAACGAACTGTATAATTTGTTTTTTACTCTTGTTTACAATTCATTTAACGAAACGAATATTTAAGGATAAATGGCAATGTTTGCGTATCTGCTTGTGCACCCTTTTTTATTGTTGCTGTTACTGTCAAAATACTTCAGTCGAAAAGTTTTTGTCATGTGAGGTGGGTGGAGTGGCAGGGGAGTCTTACGCACTTTAAGCTCACATTCAAATTTAACCCCACATATTATGTACCTAGCTTTGCTTTTATGAGTAAGGTATTGCGTTGAATGGAATGTCTGCTCTTTCAAAAGATTAAAACGATTTTTTGAAGAGCACCTTCTTGCACGATGAATGGATTTTGTTCCAGATGATTTCTGGAGAAGGACGAAGACTAAAAGTTTTGACATGAAATTCGATGCGGAATCCAATTCCACATATTGTCACTTTGATGAATAGATTATGATGTATGTACTCGTTTGTTTGTATTTTCAGAAAAAAAAACTTATTCAAAAACTTGTATTTTCCATTAATATTTTATGAAAACGATTTTTGATATATGGCGTCAGATGTCGGAGGATTCTATTCACATAAGAACCGACAATCGAACAACGTTTTACACAAGGCCACTCTGATATTAAAGTGCACTTCAGAAAATGTTTAACTCTTTACCCAGAGCTCAATGTTTTGAGCTTTTGGGGAGTAACTGTTTGTGCGCATATATTGTACTAAAGCTTTAATGAGACCAAGAAGTTATTTTGAGCTACATAACAACAGATGGGGTTTTTTAAGTTGATTCGATTCAAAAAATGTATATTTAAAAAGCTTAAAGAAGGTTTAAAAAATCTTTCTCTATTCGATAAAATCAGAGAAGCATAATGGTTTGATAAGATCGTTGTCAGCCCATTGGCCAGTAGAAATGAGGTACGGAAAGGTAATAGAGAAAGATGAGAGAAATATGAGTACTGTATAGGTGCAATGAATTCCAAAAAACCACTGAAAACAATATCCAATAAGATTAGAATTCCTAATCATTAAGCTGGAAATTTGTTTGCCCGGGTATTTATAATACAAATTCTATATACTACTGCAATAATTCAGCCAAGTAGAAGACTTAGCATTAAGGATTGGACTTATTGAGTTATTGATTCAAAATAGCTTTTAATGGTCTTTAGTCCATTTGGCGTTTGGTCCGAGGGTGGGCTTTGTGAGGGCTTCTTCTACTTGGCTGATTTTTTCAGTAGTATATAGAATTTTTATTATAAAACCTTCTTATATAGAAACTCTGCCTGGCCCCGGGCAAACAAATTTCCAGTTTAATATTAGGAATTCTAATCTTGTTGGATATAGTTTACATTGGTTTTTTGCAAAAAAATCCATGTAAATCAAACTGAACTTAATACAAATCGCGTATGACAAGGCCCTCACTAAGTCACTGATGAGTCCAAGTGAGTAAGCCGGACGAAACGCCAATTTGTAGGACTAAAGGCCATAAAAAGCTATTTTGAATCAATATTCTAAATCCGATTAGCTGGCATCGAGAAAAACCCGTTCTTTGAGAGGTGCTATTAAAAGTTGCTAGATGTAAAATTTTATAATTTTCGGGTAGATCTCACTAATTTTAGAATTCAGAAAAACTTTTGTCAAAATCGTAAGAGTCATTTATGAGAAAAAAATGTTCTTTATCGGTATTTCAATGAATGTCAAGTTAGCAAAGCAACTTTGACGAATCGAAAAATGAGCTGTTGGATAATTGCGGTTAGTTTGTCGTTAATTAGTTGTGATACTTTCAAATTTGTCGTTCTATATTTTCTATGTTTTTTTCGAAAAGTGGTAAAAACTTATAAAACTCAATATTTTATTCATTAATAATTTGCCGTTAATTAGTCGTTAGTTACTTGTAATAAATTCAATTTTATCGTGCGATGTTTTATATGTATTTTTGGGTGATTTGTTTTCTACGAGTGTCAAATTAGCAACGCAACTTTCACAAATCGAAAAATGGGTTGGTGGATAATTTGCTGTTAATTAGTCGTTAATTAGTTGTGACAATTTTGAATTTTTCGTTCAATGCTTTCTATGTTTTTTGGGTGCTTTGCTAACTATGGCAAACTATTGAGCCATAGAAGGTTCCGTATTAGCAGTTTTAAGGTGGTGCTTTGCTTACTTGATATGCAGATAAAGAAGAATACAAAAAACATAGAAAACATTGCACGATTGAATTCAATTTACACTTATTATTCACGCTTTTCGAGTTGTGTCAAGTTAGCAAAATACCCAAAACAACATAGAAAACATTGAATGACAAATTCGAAATTGTCACAACTAATTAACGGCAGTTTTTCCACCTACCCATTTTTCGATTTGTGAAAGTTGCTTTACTAACTTGATATCAAGTTAGCAAACCATCCAAAAAAACATTGAAAACATTGCACTATCAAATTGAATTTGTCACAACTAACTAACGAATAATTAGTGGCAAATTGTTCAGCCATAAACCATCAGGTATAAGAAGTTCTTACTGATTTTCGACAGAGTGCTTTGCTTACATTGAAAAACAAATTCGAAATTACCACAACTAATTTACGACTAATTAACGTCAAATTATCCACCATCTCATTTTTTGATTCGTCAAAGTTGCTTTGCTAACTTGACACTCATGGCTTTTCAACACTTACATGGATGGAACCGTTTATTTCCATAAAAGTATATTGTTTTCTTAAAATATTCTGAAAAGTGTAAAAAAACCTTTGAGTATATAGTTCCAACCAATAAAACGTTTTTTTTTCAAATATGTATTTGATTTTCAAAAAAAACAAAAAAATAGAACATTTTTTAAGAATTCAAAAAAAATTTGTTTGAAAGTTTTGGTACGCAATACTCTTTATATTTTCACTTGCGATATAGGAACATACTATAAGGCAAGTTTTGGATTCGTGCAAGAAAAAATTTTGAGATAACAATCAAACATGATATTTCGATAATAGAGAACACCAAAAAAGTGGGTGGCACAATTCTGTCTGTCTGTCTGTCTGTTCGTCTACAGCCTAAACGGCTCGATCGATTTTCTTCAAACTTGGCACATAGTAGTTTTTGGTGATTATGCCCACACGTTTTTTACATTAATTTTTTAGAACCAAAAGTAACGGTACCTGCCATACAATTTTTTTTTGCAATTTTACATAATCACTTTTTTCTCAAAAGCGGCTCGACAACTTTTCTTAAAAAAAATTTAATAAATTTATTTTAGTAGTAAAGGTTTCCTGTGGGTGGAAAAGCATTTTTCAAAAATAGTTATTAATGGTACCTCCCAAAGAACCATTTTTAAAATTTTTGATTTTCTTCAAAACGACCGATTTCAATTATTTTTTTTTTACAGAAGCTTCCAAAAAATATAAATAGTTTTCTGTACCAAAATGTTTGAAAAAATATTTTTTGAATTTTTAAAAAATTTTCAACATTTTTTCTTGGGAGATCACATGTATCAAAAACGATTTCTTTGAAACTCAATATTTAAGACTTTTTTAGTACTTTCTAAAATATTTTTGGAAAAAATTTTACATTTATTAAAAAATAACGGGACCTTCCATACAAAAGTTAAAAAACCGCAAAGGCAAATATTTGTTTGCTTAAAAACGACTCCTACGACTTTGATAAAACTTTTTTCATATTCTAAAATTAGTACGATCTACTACCAAAAATTATAAAATTTTACACTTAGCAACTTTTAATAGTACCTGTCATAGAACGTATTTTTATATTTTGAATTTTTTCGTTATCGGCTAAACATATTTAGATGATTTTTTTATATTCCAATTCCAGATAAGATTTAATAATATTGCATATCAAAATTTTCAAAACAAAAGTTTTTGGATTTTTAAAAAAGTTTCAAAATTTTTTCTTAAATTCGATATCTCAAAAGCGGGTTGAAAATTTTTTTTTTCAAATTTTGCTTTTATATGAACATAAATATATACTTTAGATTTGCATAGCAAAATTTGTTCTTCAAAATGTTCTAAGAATCTTATATATAAAAAATTATTTTTTTAAAAACCGCTCCAACGCACGATTTAAAATTTGTTTTCCCATACAATCATGTTCAATCAAGAATTAAGATGGCATTCTTTTTTTCCACATCAAACTACCAAAAGAGTAGTTTTAGCCAATATAAATGTCGTATTTCATGCTTCTCTACATTTTTCTCTCATAATTGCCATGTTTTTATATACAATTTTCTTAAGCCCGCAGTGTCTTGAACATAAGAGCAAGTACGTGCGACCCAGTCGTGCATATTATTTTATTAGCTTCTTTATAGAAAATTATTGAATTAAGTTATACTGTTTTGAAGTAAATTTACGATAAAAAGTGGTACCGTGAAACGGGTACTGTGGTCTCGTCGTGCTCATTTCCATGGTAATCTGTGCCGCTGTGGTCTCACCAAGACATTAACATATCGTCAGCCTAGAATTACAAGGTCGTATCCCAGCGGGAAATATCGTCCTCAATAAAATTTATTACTGAAATAATCAATGAATTCACTTGCAAAATCATAAGAGAAACGACATGCAATGATTTAGTAGGTGAAGAGTAATGCAAAGTTTCCTCAGTTCGTAGCTTTGATTCTACTTTCTGCTTTATGTTTAGGAAACGACCCCTTCTTTCGGTGAATTTAAAAGGGAAAATTATGTGATGAAAAAATTGTGGAAAAGTAATGTACAAGTTCATCAGTTTATTGTTTGAATCCACTCATCTGCTTTGTAAAGTGTTCATGGCGAGAACAAAAAAAAAAATGTGAATGAAATTAATGGTGAATTGTAATCGAAGACTTCAGCAATGAATAGTAATGCACAAAGTTGTTTATGATTTTTTGGCAACTATAAATTCTCATTTTGTTGGATACAATTCACAGTGACTTTCTGTAAAAAAGTCCATGTGAGACGAACTGAACTCAATAGAAATTGCGTATGCCGAAACGCCAATAACTGGGGATTCCTCGGTGAATTTTTGAACATTTCCCACTGGGAT
Organism: Dasysyrphus tricinctus; assembly: GCA_963921185.1. NCBI lineage: Eukaryota > Metazoa > Arthropoda > Insecta > Diptera > Syrphidae > Dasysyrphus > Dasysyrphus tricinctus. The sequence continues at coordinate 58,018,522 of OY992530.1, read as the reverse complement.
TTACTAAACAATACAAATGGGAGAATTTAACTGATGAAAAAGAAACCACCACTAACCTGGTGATTTCATAATTGAATTTTCATTACATTTTTCATCGGAATTATTGAACTGATGAATAAGCTAAATACCCGTGTGTAGTGAATTCACAGATTATGCAATCACCATGTTTTTCATCACCTGGGTTGGTGAATAAACAACTTCCATTGAAGTAGTGAATTCGTTAATGAATTTTCATCGGAAAAGTGGCATGTGCTTCCCGCCAATGACACGCCCATGTTAAATTCATCAAAGGAATAAGCTGAAAAGTGGCAGGTACAGCTTCCATTCCTCAAGGAAAAAGCAGGTTTTTCCTCAATGAATTTTTTAATTTTTCCCGCTGGGATGTGATAAACATATACATTTGAGATACAGCGAAAACAAAAAAATGAGACTTTTTTAGTGTATCTAGAGTTAGTTTTGATTTGGTTTTCTTAGCTAAATTTGCTTGAACCCATAAGCATAACTGAAATTACACAAAAAAAAATTTAAATTTTATACACAAATTAAATAATGAGTATTTTTGAAATCCACATACGACTTTTTAACAAATTTTTTTTTAAGTTCAAAGACGTACATATGTTACACATACGCCTTTGAACTAAAATTTATCTAAGGAAAAAAAAAAATTAAAAGGTAGTTACAACTGCAATTTCTGAAATATGAATTAAAAATCAAATGGAAAAAGAAAATGTTTGAAAAGTCACATAAATAAAACACATTTTTAGTTAATTTTTTAGAATTTTCTTATAGATTTTTATTTTTTTTTGTAACATAGCAACAATGTCGATTTTTTTTTTGATGATCAACTTGCGCAGGACGGTCAAATTCAATTTCGTTTTCCATTATTGTTTGCTACATTGTTATTAAATTGAGTCCCTAGTAAATAATTTACTGGGCTTAAGACTTACTTTCTTGCTTTTTAATTTAATATGATTTTTATATATTTCTTAAAGCAAAGTTTACTTGATTTTTGGGCAACAAAAAACAAACTTTTAACACCAAAACGGGCTTCAAATGATATAGCTCAAGGTTGAAATGCTTTCACTAGCCTCTAACAGTTAGGCTTGCTTAAAATTAGATAGAACTATTCTTCTAATTTTGATTTCTTTTGCAGAGTTACCTACAAACTTTGTTTCAATTTTCGAGGTATTGCGATTACAAAGTTGTATGTGCAACATACGACCTTGAACTAAAAAGTGAGTGAAATTTTCACATGGGTATAGCTTTCACTGCATTTATAAAAACTTTGCAAAATTATATACTGTTTAGATGAAAAAAATGTGTTTCAATCTCATTTTCTTGAACATTTTGTTCCGCACTTAGTGAGTTTTACTTTTGGACCGACACGCGACGATACTGCGGTGGTCGCACTAATTTTGGAACTATTTGAATATCTTTCATGACCGGTGGTCGCGATGGATTCACTTGCAATTATTTTACACGCCAAGTGCCTGTAAGAATCATAAATATTCTTTTGAGTTTAATTCAAATTGATTTGAGTTTAAATTAAACATTTCTGTTCAATCCCTTTCTCTTCTTAATATTTAAAGTGCATTTATATTTGAAACAAACTCGTGCATGTTAATTTTATGTTAAACATTTTTAAGTGAGTAAAATAATTTAACAGTCTTCCAAAAATCAAACTCAAGTAGGTTTGAATTCATGTGAAATGTTACGTGTAGCTTCTTATGTAATAAATAAACATGATTTACTTTGATTTAAATAGATTTTACTTAAAATAATAGTATTTTTGAATCTGAATACATAAAAGGTAGATTTAAATTGAATTCTATTTGTACTTATTTAAACACATAGTTAAACATGCTTCTGTTTAAATAACTCATAGTTCAGTTTTCTCAGTGTACGACCCTGATGTTATGGCTTTTTCTGCCTCAATTTAAATGTTGGCATATTTTAAGTGATGCAAAACGTTTCTTACTTGATATCTGAACAGTTTTGCATCAAAACCTCGATTTTGATTTTTTTCGAGATACGACCTTGTAATTCTCGGCTGACGATATGATTTTTGGCACCTGGCATGTTTTACCGTCATCTCGCTTTGGTCTCACTTGAGTCTCGAAAAAGTTCTTTTTTTCATAAATAAGTTTTTTAAAAAGGTTAAAATAAGCTGAAACCGTGCTTTTTAAGTCAATAGGTACGTGGTTTCTCTGTAGTGATCATTGAGTTCGTCTCACTGTGTTCTCGCCGTGCCCATTTACACTTTTATTTATCTGTGTCTTGGTTTTATTGATATGGCTTTGGTCTCGCTGTTTCATCTACACGTTGTTTTATCATTGTATGTGTCTTATATTATTCGTCTTGCTTTAGTCTCGCCAAGGTTCAACTGTCATAGTAATAAATTTTGTTTTTGCTTAGTAGCTACATTTTTCAAGCTGCTGACATCAAGAACCAACAAAGCTGGTTACCCAAGGCACTGTCGTTCAAGACAACTGTAGACTATCACTAAAAGAATAGTCAATAAATTTAGCAAATCTTTCAAATAAGACTAAAACGATATGAAACTATAACTACAAATGAGAAAACGTAGTTAAAATGTCCACGGCGAGAACACGACGAAATGAGCACCAAGGCCAAGGAAAAAAATGCCATGGCGAGACGAATGCCATGGTAACAAAAAAAAAACACGTGTAAACACTCTCAGCTAGATGATACCAATAAATTGCCATTATCGCCATCGTGCAGCCGTCGTCGTGATAAATCTTTGAAAGTAACATTAACTCAACATTACACTAAATCAACAAAGCAAAGAGGGCGTGACAGGGAAGCGGATGTTTCTTAAACCAATTTTAAATATTTTAACGTTCAAAAAAACAAACTCTGAATATTTCAACAAAATTGTTATAGCTGTTTCAAAAAAAAAACCAAGTAAATATAAATTATACAGAGAATTAGTGTTATATGAATGGACTGTAAAAGAGATTCCTGTCATAAATCAATTTTTTAACTATTCAAATAGTCATTTGCATCAGCAAAACATCTAAGAAACCATTTTTATAATAATTACACTTGTATTCCTTAATACACGGTTGATTATAATTATACGTGTAAATAATAAGGATACGAGTTCACGCACGGATAATTAATTCCACGGGTGACACGTGTATTTAAGTACACATGCATTAAGGGGCTCTAGAAATGAAATATAGGGGGGGGGGGGGAAAGCTTTGTAGATACCAAGTTGTGATCCTGTCGTATAGACTGTAAATCAACGGACAGATAGCCAGAATTGTGAGACCAATTTTGTTCGTCTACCCTATCATCGTTGTTTCAAGTTTGATCATAATCTTGAGCTCGATTTGTTCATGCTTCCATAACTTACCATATTGTACATAAGAGGAGTCGCTAAGAAAATGCTATCTTGGATTAATACTGACACACAAAGTTGGTCATGTGATAGCACATAAATCTAGAAAACTTCTTCCTTACTCGTTTGTTAAAACACTTAGAGCTTCTGACAAAGCATTCGAGACTATTAATGTCTATGTTTGCCAGATCACTAGGATCGTTATAGAAGTAGTCTCCTAAGTGGAGTGTCTTCAGAGCCCTAGTTATATTTGTATGTCTGTTTACCTACTCCCCTACATCTGTGAGAAAGAGCAGGGTATGTTCAGAAAAGGTGAGGAATCTTTTCTTCCTCCTCCAAGTACGCCAAACCACGTCCGTGCCTACCTAAGAAAACAGTGTCCTCTTATGACACCTTCAACAGACATATTAAACACTACTTGCTTGGAGCGCTTTAAATCAAGGTTTGGCTATACTTCTTGTCACCAAACAAGGAGTGATGTTGTTCCATCTTTCCTTATCTCCAAAGCATCTTGCTTCAGCAAAAGCTAACACGAGGGATGGGTATACCAAGATTTAGCTTTTTAGGAATGTTCCACTTCTAGTGAGGTCACCAGCCTTACAACTACCTGGAATGTCACTATATGGCAAAGGTGAATATTAAACTGTTGCACCATCTTCAACAGAGATGCAGTTAAGGGCTGCTTTAGAGTTTATAGAGACAAAGTCCAGAGACTTAATAGTGGCTTGAATATCAGAGGAGATGCGGATATCCGAGCTTGATACCAAGTTTTCTTTGAGCGAAGATATACTTCCTTTATCGCTAGAATTTTTGCCTGGAATACGTTACAGTGATGATTAGCAGGACGGAATGAGAGACTAAAATTTCATTTATCAACCCCATTTTGAAAATATCGAGAGGTATCAGATGGAGTAGAATCTCTAATACAGTGGAAGAAGTCGACCGAAGTGCTCACCGAAGTGCTGAGTTATACATAGACATGATGTATCGCTTTATTCAAGGTAATCCACCATACTGCCACACCGTTAGAATAGATGTAGAATCGGTCTAATTACCGAAATGTATAGCAAATGATAAATGCATGGCTGGAAGCCCCATTTACTACCAACGGCTTTTTTGCAAGAGAAAAGTGCCACTATGGATTTTTTGACTCTTTCTTATGTTAGGTTTACAGTTTAACTTCTTATCTCAAATGAAAATGAAGTTTTTAGCTTCATCTGAGATAAGAATATTAGTGGATACCTTTAATTGAAGGAAATTTTGTATTTCCTGGAGAGGAGGACTAGATATGTTTTTTTATGGGATTTAGCTCCCGGTGCAGTGCGTGTTAGCTTGTTGAGAGTGTTTTGTAAACAACCTCTTAAAATTTAAGGGTGCTTTCCTGGATACTGTTACAGCTACGTCCTTCTCATAGGCAATCACTCTGTAGCTGTACTCTTCTAAGCAATCCAGCAGGTCGTAAACTACCAAGTTTCAAGGAAGGTGAGAAAGAACGCCACCTTGCACCTTGCGATGTACGGTGTACCCCTACTGACAGATCTTCTTGCTGAGAAGCCACCCAGTTTTGAATTGATAACCCTGCTTGTAAGAATTTGTTTTATCAATTCACAAAGTGGCCCGTCAACATTCTGATATGCAGGAGCAGATGTGATCACAGATGTTTCGACGTTATTAAAATTGCCTTCTATATCTAGGAAGGCAACCATTGTATAATCCTTTTTATGGAGGGAGTATTTGATGGTACGTACTATTGTGTGGAGACCCGTCCCCACTGACTTCCCTATGCAATAAACATGCTGAGTACCTCGTTGCATGATTGTAAGTGCGTAGGACTATCATGCCGAAGGTGTGAGTTCGATTCCCCGCCGTGCCACCTAAAACAGAAATTTTGTAACCGAGGTACTGCCTCTTGCGAGGAACTGACAAATCCTCCAAGAGAATACTTGTCATGAAAAAGTGCTTCTCATTTTCATTTAGCAGTTCGGTTCGGACTTGGCAAAAAACTGTAGGTCCCCTCCATTCCTGCCAACAACACGCACACAGGAATGGTTGAGATTTGTAAGTCACTAGGCCCGGGTTCTCCACGAGCTGTTGCGCCACCCAATTTATTTATTTATTTTAAACATGCTGATGTCGAGTCGTAGACAGTAGTCTCGTATCAATCATCAATGTTTGATCATTGCTGGATAGGTATCAATCAGTCGTTCAAAAGTTCTAAAAATGACAGGCTAATAGGTCTTAAATCGTTCGAGTTAACTTGTTAACACTTACTAGTTTAGGGTATAAATACAACTTTGACTTTTCTCTATAGAAGTGGAACATGGAAATTTAAACTCCCCTTGAAGATGAACCCTAGAATAGCTAAATTTACTTCTAAATTTATCTGCAGTTCAGCTCCTGCAGTTCAGCTCGAATGATATCATCTGGTTCTGCGGAATTGTATGGTTTGAAACTTTTGAGTGTCCATTGAATTCTTCCCTTGTAATCAAACCTTATAGAAAAGTCGCTGATTATGATGAAAATTAGTGCTTCAGCAAAGAATAAAAGGAATGAAAATAATAGGCTTACCAAATTAGACAATCATTTTTGTTTTATTTGTAGCTAATTAAGGCCCATTCAAGATGAGCTTTTTCTTAATGACCATCACTCTCTATGAATATGAATTTCAACAACTTCACAACTTACTATAGTTACAATAGAAACGAGAGTAATTGATTGAGGGATTTTACCCTGAGCAAATACCATGTTAAAAAAATTGTATTAAACTCTATACCTATGTCTTCTCATTTATTCAAAACAACAACAAAAAACGCAATGCCCATCTCAAATTAAATTGCCTTTTAATATAGACACATATCGTTAATTTGCTTCGTGCAGATCTCCCCCAAACATTTCGTGACATGCAAACTCATTCATAATAAAGTTAATGCTACATGTTATGAAATTTTTCATAAACATACTTTAGGACTAAACTTTGCAGCCGTTTCTGCGTCCATAACCCCAACTCCATCAACTCGCAAGCCCCCCTCAGTCTGAGTGCAAATCCGAGTCGTCAATATTTACGGAAACGATTTTAACAGTTCGTTTTTCGTTCATTCATATGTAAACAATCCGAAGTTGGCTACATTTTCAATTCCACCTGAATTAAGTATATACCTACTGCACCCTTGCAACCCCCGCTTTGACAACGACTATACATGACGTTGCTAGTAGTAACTACCATAAACTGTCCACTGGCACAACAAAACTCCCAAACGTATCAATCCAATTCAGTTCGACTAGCACATTCGAATGTGATTCACATCGCGGAATACGGCAAAACGATTCGAAAGTCTCTTCTATAACAATACCCATACAGCATACACTCATATTCATATAGCAATTCAAAAGCCTTACATTTTCCAGACAGAGTGGCAATACCCAGATTTGAGCAATTTCAACTTCAATTTGACCGCAAATCACGCACAATGTCGTAGATACTTCTGCTCCCCAATGTCTGTTGCTGATTTCCTGATTAAGTTTTTCAATTCGCGATTATTGTCTAACGTCAGTTTGGCAAATAACTTTCGTGGTAATTAAGTGAGTTAATTGTGACATGCTACACCGTGAGCAGTGCTAAGTGTGCTATTTGGCGGCGGTAGCAATGAAAACTTCAAAAGTCTTCCCAGCAAGACAGCTCGTTGAAACTATCTGACAGGAAACCTGACATACTTGACATAGACAAACGGTATTTTTTGGTATTTGCGGAACTGTAAATGACATTTCTTTGAAACAATGGCAATGAGTCATGTTACTTTCTTCGAACTCTTGCTGCTAACTGTGGCAGCTGCTACTGTTCTAGGAACTTCTGATATTGGATTACCTATGATTCAAATTAACCATGGTAAGTGTTTTTGCAGGTAACTTTGTATGCTTGGAATGCCTTGGCGCCCTTTGTCTAATGACAAAAACTGCCCTTGGGACGAGCAATTATTTTGATTTGACACAAAAAAAAAAAAGAAGAAAAACCACTGAAATGAAAACAACAAAACCAAACCAATTTTTCGTTCTGTAATTGACGTCCACCTGACCTCTGCTGACATGCGTGAGTGACCACGCTCATTTGTCATGATTTTCTCGTTTCTGGGTTTTGTACAGCAGTCTACGACGACGACACGAGAGTAGAGAGTAGTTTGTAGGTGGATGATTTCCAGTCAGTGCCCAACTGCCCAGTCGTGGTTATTGGAATATTATATTTGCTTTTGGCATCTGTCAAATTATTTCAAACAAATTGTGTAACAATTTTTCAAGTCTACTGCAGGCTTTGCGCCAAATTCTAAGGTCGACTGGGCAATATGTACTCATGAAAAGAAAAACTTTGTTTCTAGGTACTTTATAGGGAGATATTAATGTTATTATGAGTTGAATTATTTTTCACTTGAACACATACAAGTTTTGCTTATGAAAGGGTTGAAGACTAAGTCGTAGGTAGTTATATTGAAACCTTACCACTCGCCAGGGTGAAAAGTTGAAAACACAATCGCTCAATTACCAACGAAACGATTTTTATGAAGAAGGTTAAGGAGCTTATGTGGGCATTAGTTCACTTCACATATGCGGCACAGTTTGACAATTTGTGCAGTTGCAAACATGCTTTTTTTTAATTATTAAAATTATAAATTTATGTGTGTAGTGGTGTGGTTAGTTAAAATATGACATTGGAACCACATATGTGCACTTTGTTGACCGAGAACATTATTGCTTAATCTGTTTGTATTTTTTTAATACGAAGACTGTATTTTTTTAAATGTCATGTGACATGCAAATTCTGGGTTTATTTAGATAACTAAAGCAGATCAATAATAAATTTCAAGGCCAGGAACAAAACAACAATAATTTACTGTTATTTCCAAGTTTAAAGTGTCATTAAAAATTTTATCTTTAATTTTTGAAATACACTTTCATTGTAAAAAGCCTTTCAATAAGGATTTAGTTTTTTGAATGTAAATAAAACAAGTTGTGTGTTAGGCGAGAGCAGTAGGAATACATTATTTTATTCGAAATAACATTTTCGTCACATTGAAATTTCTACCGCAGCTTTGCTTGATAGCACGTACATATGTATGTACATACATATATATTTGTTGGGACAACAGTTTGATTCCAAACCTGGCCAACTGACTTAATTCGTGTATAGGGTTGATTTTATGAATAATTGCGGACCAACGCACAAAAAATTTCGGGCTAGCCACTGCCAGAAAAGTCTCGTTATCGTTTGGTATCGGTATCGGAAATCGCAACAATACCGAAACGATAGCAGCTTAAGAGCATCAGAAACGATACCGAGACGATACCGTACTTTTGGGACCGAAATATATACCGAGATTCTCGGTAGTATCGTTTGGTATCGGCAGAACTAAATGGATTTTTGAATTAATTAATAATTAAAAGCAAACAAATCTTGTAATCAGTTAGGTTAGGTTAGGTTGAAGTGGCTGCCAGTCGTGGAGACTGACACACTTAGACCATGAGTTGGTCCATTGTGATACCACATGAATCTAGGAAACCCTTTTCCTTACTCTGTGAACCATTTGGAGCTTCTTATGAAGCGTAATAGACTGCCAATGTCTAAGTTTATCAGATCACTAGGATCATTGAAGTAGAACTCACCAAGGTGAAGTCTTCGTCTATGAGATAGAGCAGGGCACGTGCATAGAAGGTGAGGGATCGATTCTATCTCTTCCTCATCCATACAGCTTCTGCAAAAATCGTTAGCGAATACGCCAAGACGCGTTGCGTGCTTGCCTATGAGGCAGTGTCCGGTTATAACACCAATCATGGAGCTGATGTGCAATCTGCTTAGAGATATCAAACGTTTAGATCGTTTTAAATCCATTACTGGCCAGATTTAATTTGTTGCCAAACAAGTGGTGATATCACTCCACCTAAGATTTGTTCTCTCTAAGGCATCTTGCTTCAGCAAAAGTTTACATGTAGCGATGGGTATACCTATTTCTGCCTTACTAGGTAGAAGAGGTAAAGTTGTACCATTTTTAGCGAGTTCGTCGGCCTTACAATTACCTGGGATGTCCCTATGCCCCGGCACCCAACACAGGTGAATATTAAACTGTTCTGCCATCTCCAACAGAGACGAACGGCAGTTTAGGGCTGTTATAGAGTTGGTAGAGACCGATTCCAGGGATTTGATAGCAACTTGACTATCCGAGAAGATGCGGATATCTGTAGTTGATATCACGTTTTCTTTCAGCCAAGATAAGGCTTCTTTAATCGCCATAAGTTCCGCCTGGAACACGCTACAATGATTAGGAAGACGGAATGAGAGACTTAATTTTAGTCTTTCTGAGTACACACCGCCACCCACCCCCTCATCAGTTTTCGATCCGTCTGTGTAGATATGGACCGATTCATCATCCAAGAATGCCATATCCTCCCCGAGGGTTCTAGAAGGAATGGTGACTTGAAAGTTTGAAACGAACTGTGGCTTTGGGATGGTGTAGTCAATGTGACTAGGTAATCTGAATGAATTCAGAATGGTGGAATGGCCAATGCTATTGTTGGTCCATTGTGAGGAAGCTTGTAGGCGTATGGCCGTATTTGCAGCCACCTGTTTGCTAAAAATATCGAGGGGCGTCAGATATAGTAGAACGTCTAGAGCGGCAGAGGGTGTCGTACGAAGCGCACCACTTATACATAAACAAGCCGAGCGTTGTACTTTGTTTAGTCTGTCGCAGTTTAACGCTTTATCTAGAGCAGTCCACCATACTGTAACACCATAAGTGAGAATCGGTCTAATCACCAAAGTATATAGCCAATGAGTAATGCGAGGTTGAAGGCCCCATTTATTCCCAACGGCTTTTTTGCATGAGAAGAGTGCCACTGTGGCCTTTTTAACTCTTTCTTGTATATTAAGTTTCCAGCTTAATTTTTTATCTAAAATAAGACCTAAATATTTCGCTTGATCAGTAAAAGTTAATGGAATACCTTTTATAGAAGGAGGTTCTACTTGAGGGATTTTATATTTCCTGGAGAACAGAATAAGTTCTGTTTTATGAGGGTTGACACCGAGACCGCACCAGTCCGCCCAATTGGTTAGCCTATTCAAAGCATTTTGTAAGAGTTCTTTTAAGGTATTAGGATGCTTTCCTGATACGGCAATTGCCACATCGTCCGCATAGGCAATCACTCTGTAGCCCTCCGCTTCCAGGCATGTTAGCAGCTCATTTACCACCAAGTTCCAAAGAAGAGGAGATAGGACCCCGCCTTGTGGCGTACCTCTACTGACAGACCTTCTAGCAGAAAAGCCGCCCAGTTTTGAGTTGATAACCCTGCTAGTCAGTTGTAATCAGTTTCCTGGAAACGATTTGGATGAAATTTTCTGACTTGGTCGTATTTAGCATTTTAAAATTATTGTTTGACTTTTCGAATAAAAATTATAATAACAGAAAATTTATTGAAAATAATAAAAACATTACCTACGATCTGCTCGCATTTGAATAAATTTTTCTAGGCAATTCAAAAACGCAAATAACAACTTCATGACCATGAAAATAAAACTTAAAAAAAATCGTATAAAAGAATCTATTGATGACCAATTACTGAAACTAGCTGACCTTTTATAAAGATTTTATGGCCTTTCAGGTGGTATTAAATTCTTGTAAATTTCCCATAAATGAGGTGCCAAAAATCGCGCGTGACCTTGAACAATAATTTAAAAATTCATAAAAAAAACTATGGCTGAAACCAACTACTAAAATTAGCTGACCTTTTATATAGATCACACATTTTTTGCAAATTTCCCTAAAATGAGGTGCCAATAATCGTTTTGACCTTGAAATTTTTTTCTTAAATTCATTAAGTCATAAAAAAAAATGTATGGCTGACCAATTACTGAAAATAGCTGACCTTTTACAATCGTGAAGAGGCCTTTCAAATTGTATACTTTCTTTTTTTAAATGACCCAAATGAGGTGCCAAAAGTTTTGTTTGTGACCTTGAAACGAACTTCAAAAATTCATGGAAAAAAATCTATGGCTGACCAATTACAGAAAATAGTTGATCTTTTATCACGATCTAGAAATCTTTCGGATGGTATACATTTTTGGCAAATTTTCCTTAAATGAGGTGCAAAAAATCGCACGTGACCTTGAGAAAGTTTAAGCCTTGATTAAAAGTTATCTAGAGCTGACCAATTTCTGGGACCACTTGACCTTTTCTGACCAATTAGATGACATGTTTTTTTTTTCAAATTTCCCTCCTATGAGGTGCCAAAGGTCCAGAGCCAAACTTTTAGTCATATTTATCTATTATTTTAATAATGTTGAGGTGAGCAAGGGGGGTTAACAGTAGAAGTTTGGAGTTTCGAAAATGTTCTCTTTTTTTTCAAATACGTTATGGACACCCTATCTTAAGGGTAGGCAAAACTTAAATGTAAAGTCAAAATCCACGACCATTTCCAATTTGCAGTTTGCTATTCACAGCTCACTTGGACGACACTAAATGGGTGGATTTCAGGAGGAATAAAAATGACTGCATTTCAATTGAATAAAACAAAATTGAAAAATTATATCCGGGGGGTCGATTCTCATTCAGCGTTGCCGATGTGGCACGATCGTGCACTTATGGCACCTTTTCATTTAAATGGCACTCAAAGACTTCATATGGCACTTTGATGTAGGTGTAGTAAAATAAAATATTCACACAACAAATATTTCTTAGAATGTTTATAAACCAACACTTGCATCACCTATGACATTATTATATTTATTATTCACCCGATTAATGCAAGTCAAAACTTAAATCTAGATTTAAAATAATTCAAATATGAAAACCAAATCCAATTCCATATTATTCGCTCGATAAACTCTCACTTCAATCTAATTTTTTAATCCAATTTCGATTAATCCTACATATTTTATTTAAACTGCCATCCGGAGATCAGTTAAACTCAATTTCAACATTATTCACTTCTTTTTGAAGTTTGTATGATTGTTTTTTGCTCCCAGAAATAAAGAGTTAGTAAAATTATAAAATAAATAAAGAAAGAAATCCAATGGATTTAATGCATGTTTTTGAACGAATAATATTATAAAAAAAAAATTTAATTTCCATCAAAAATTAGTTGATGGCACCCACTGGCCTAAAATGGCACTTTCTATTGTTGGCAATGGCACTTTCAAAAAAATATTTCCGGCAACGCTGTTCTCGATGTGTGAAACTGTGAAATGAAAACAAACTTATCATTTCAGTTTTCACAGAGCTTTATCATTTTATCACTTCACATCCACGAAGAAGGTGATCCCCGAACTCATTATGAGAAACAGCTGTCAAACTTAGTACTAAAAAGTGCTAATATTAAAAAAGCCACCTCTTGCTCATAGAAAAGGATGATTGTGACGTCATAGAAAGACCAAGATGGCGACTTGGGTGTATTAAATGAGCACAATTTATTTCTGTTTATCATTTTTCTTTTCACAGCTTTTCGCAGAATGAAATGATTGTGATAAACGAATTATCATATGAAAACTTTTGGCATTTGTTTTCATTTTTTCACACTCCGAGAATCGCATTTGGCGTAAAGACGTTATCATATTTATCACTTCACAGTTTCACCGATCGAGAACTGACCCCCGGGTTTAATTTTGTTGAATAATTTTTTTTATTGAACCAAGAGTGCAGTACATTTTAGGAAAAACGCAATAGATCTACTGCTCTTGCGGCAAAGTGCCAGCACTGTATGTTTCTGTCCCATTTTCCTATGAATAATAATGCTTCTAAAAATGTCTTCATTGCTGGATTAAAAATTATATTTTGGACCGTTTATTACAAGTTTAATTGCATGGTTTCAAGCCTCAAGGCTCAATTTTATTTCCGACTCTCTTTCTCGGTTACATTTTCAAATTGTTTTGCAGACGAAGTTCCTACCCTCAGCTTTTCATTTTAATTTCAAGGTTATTTTCCTTGTTGATAATTCTGATTTCGACAGCAGGGTTTGTCCAATGGGGAATATAAAACAGCGTAGAATTTAGTGCTTCGAAAACTCAATGCTGTCTATTATAAGTATAAAAGCTTTGAAGTTGATGAAAAGGTGTCTGAATTTTTCTAGGAATGGCTTAAGTTTAAGAAGAATTTTTCATCTTAAAATGAAAGCCTGGAAACCACATTGGAACATTGAATGAACTCTGTATCGATATTTTTTATCACTTATCTAGTCCATTAAGAACGTGCAAACTATGTTAATACTTTTTTTATGGGCAAATCGTTTCGGTAAAGCTAATTTTAGTCGTTCGAATCAAATGAATCTAGCGATTTATCGCTCAAATAAATTCGCGCATCGCTGCTTGATTTCAGTACCAAGTGTTTAAGTGATTTATCAAACTACAATTTACTTGCGTGTCGTCATTGAAAATTGATAAATGATTGTTGTTTCAGTGAAGAAATATTTGTATTAAATATTTCATAAGCTTACAAAGCTGAAACTTTAAATGTTTTCGTTCATGTTTTCTTGTTGTCTTGCTGAAAATTCAAATTTATAAAAGATGGTCGTTTTGCTTTGATGTTGGTCTCGGTTTAAAACAGAAAAGTGCAATACTTTAAATTACGTGCATTGTAATATTTTGACGAATCAAGGTTATTTGCGTGAGAAAATCTAAAGGTACTCTTGCTGAAACCATTTCAATAAAATTAAGTATAACAAATTAATATATTTATTCTTTAAACTAAAATGGGTACCTGCTTAAAAACAGTGTTTTATTGCCTTACGCTGCAAGATCCAAGGTAGGGTTTTTAGGTTACAAATTATGGAACCATACAAATTTCTCAGCAAAGTTTAAATTCTTTGTAGATCCAAATATCCAAATATTTTATATATTGAAAGGTAGACCCAATTTTCCCCAGTTTAAATACCTTAGTCTTTGAGATCCGTAGATTAAAACTCAGGTATCTACTATATCTACTGCTCCTGTTCGTTGTTCCCAATAGACCAAGCAGAAATTTTCTTTATTTTGATTTGCTGACTCCTCCTTTGCTATGTGGTGATACGTAATTTCCGTCAGGAAACTTTCGTTTTAGTCAGTTTTTCTTTGTTCATTCCCCATCCCAGAGACTTCTCACTTCAATTAATATCTGATGAAAACTACATAACCATACCCGAAGCATTTCGATATACATGAAAAAAGAAAGACATTTTTAATCGTCCTAAAGCCTACCAGATCAGTTATTTTATATAATACATACAATGAAAGTCACTAAAAGCACTAGACTGCTAGAATTAAGTTCACATTTAACAAAAATTAAAATAAATTAAATCACCATTAGCATGAGAATTATAGGAATAATTGCACGACCTCATTTCTCTGACCTACAATAAAACTAACATTAGGGTTATTATCCAAAAAAAAAAATTAAATTACAAATTTTTATAATAAATAATTATTATCATCATCAAAATGTGCACTATTAACAAATGATTCAAAAAAATAATTAAATTGACACAACACGACACAATGTCCGCTAGAAACCTTTCATCATTCATATTAAAATCCTCCTCAAAATGTGTGTGCAATAAAACATTTCGAAGCATTATGTGTCACGAACTATGTAAGGTATGTTTATGTCTATTTTGATGTAGTGTTATCAGATCGCATTATAATGCGCCATAATAAAATGTGGCATTAATATTACTAAAGTGGGAGTAACAGAGTCCTTCCCTGCATTCAATTGATCAAACAGGATAGAAACAGGAATGAGTTACAACTGAAAACAAAATAAAGAAGGAAAACAAAGGTATCTTGGTATCATCGGAAAAGCGATGGCAACATAATGATTTATCGATAAAAATAAAACCCCCAAATGCATTTCAACTAAAAAATAACAAAAATGAACATTTTTGAAATACCTTTATTCATTTTTGAATTTACACTCAATCATTTTCAGATGAAGATGACGAATATCCTGACCTGCAGGAGCAAGTGCATTTAGATGATTTCTTCTGGACAGGCTCTGGTGATGGACCACCTGATTATGTGAAGCAAATTCACACTGGCATCAGTAAGGGAAAGGATGTGATTGTAAAAACAAATACAGTTGTAGCAACAGTCTTTGTCGAAGGGCACAATGTAAGTTACATGATGGTTAAACGTGCTCTGTTACAAAATGCTAAAGCAATTTCATAATTGCTTTTTCTTTCATTTCGAATATATAAAACAAAACCAACAAAAAAACTATACAGGAAGTCGACATTCCCATCTGCTTAGATTGCTTTCCGGATAATGGCTTTGAACTCCCATTGAACTTCTCATCGACCGACAGACGTTATTGGTTGTTAACTGTTATTTCAGGATTCTATTCCGTAAAGGATACTCCAATGCTGGAAGAGAAACTAGCTAAGCTCTATCGATTAGCATTTACAAGGTAAGTGTCAAATTAAAATAGTTGTTGTGTTTTGTGTATTCATATTGTACACGTGTACTGGATATTGGATTTTGGTATGAATGGAACACTAAGAATGCTGGCTGATTGATTAAATCAAATTATATTTAATGTATCTAACTTGTTGATTTTAGGAAAACATAATAAGGTATTAATAGGTTAGGTACACAAATATGCATATTATTATTTTATGAGCAAATTGATTAATTTTTATTTTGTACATTATAAGGTTTTCAATGTCTGAATATCATAATGGAAGAGAAAAACGAATCGGTGTGAGCATTTCAAATTCGGGTTGTGTAACCAAAGAAAGAATCTTTTTATTTTACAGTATACATCCGAAGTTGGGCTCAAAGGAAGACTGATGAACATTCCTAGAAGTACGAGTAGAATGTTTAAATTGTTTCAGGGAAGAAATGCAACTCGCTATTTCACTAGACCATTGTTTTTAAAAATAGTGGTTAAACTGCAGTAGTATTCTTTACACGTAGCCTTGAGGCACAACAGCATTTATTACCCATGTTTTTTTGGGATTTTATATATAGTACAGTGAGATATTCCCAATAAAACGCATCGGCAGCTGCCTCTATTTTTGTATTTCAAATATAGTACCCCTGAAAAGCTGTCGCAACACAAAAATGTGAATTTTATGAAAGTTAAAAGTAGAAATAAACCAAAACTTTTAACAAAAACTAACTTATGTTGACGGAAAATATGAAATATAACTATATATTTATATATTCTATGATTTAAATTGAATGTTTGTGCCCCTTTGTTCTTTATTTCCCATTTTCAGACTCGAAAATTGGTTTTCAGCTTTAAAATAGAAAAAAAGGTGTAAGGGTTTGTTGGTAGACTATGGTCAAAGTAAAAAAGTCGTCATTAAGCCTGCTATTACACGACGACTTTTTAGTCAACTTTTTTTCGAAATTAAATGAGTGCGAGGTGAAATCAGATATTTTTTATTATCACTTACGTTAAAAAGCTGCGAATAGCGAACTGCGATTTGCATGAGTAATTCGTTTGATTGTCAAAAGATGCGAATTGCCATAAAATATAAACCCAGTAAAATGGGTGCTAAAAAAATGTGAAGTTAAATTCGAGCGAGTTTTTCATTCGATGCTTTGTGGAATGCGTCCTGGGGGTCAATTCTCGATCTGTGAAGTGATACAAAAATATATACAAATCTACATATACAAACATTTATCACTTCACAGCTTCACAGATCGAGAATTGGGGCCCAATTCCGCATGAGTGAGCTTTGTACACGAAAATTCGTGTACACATTGATTTTTGCGGTTCCGCAAGAGTGAGCTTTAAGTTTTTGACAGATAACGCATGCACAAATCAGTCAACTTTATTCACACTTGCTTTCGGTGTGAATAGAACGTGTGCACAGAAAATCATTCACCCTTTCGGAATTGGGCACCTGATATTGTGGATTGCGAATTTACGTTTGACAGTTCGCAGAATATATCTTGGTAGTCACCTATATAGTATCAAAATGCAAAATTTTACAATTTGCACTTATTTAACAACCATGCGCCTATAATAGACTCTGTTTAGACTGTGATTGCTCACTACGCCCCATGCGGATGAGTTTATGGGTAAGATTTTATCCTCACTCATTTCAACTACATAACCATCGTCATGACGAAGCCAAAAGTAACAATCTAAATAAGGCCAAATCACTCAACATAACTCTACTCTACGAGCATAGCCTTCGGGAGTTCGAGATACAAAAATTATCAATCGTACCAATAACGAAACACAAAAATTCTATTCAGTCTAGTTCGATACTCGAACAAACGTCAATATTTTATCGGCACTAGGATTCTACTTTAGCTTTTATCGGCAGTGATCCTACTGCCGATATTGTGTTTGTTATTCGTGTAAAATCTTACTGTACTACGGATAGCTTTTCCAAAAAAACACGGGTATTGTATTCATTTCGGAACTAACCTCACCCAATAAAAATTGTATTGATTCCGAAACCAGTTTAGTAAGGTGCCAGTTATAGCTTTCATTGAAACTCATAATTGAAAATTTTAATGATTGATTTTGAGAGGTTTAGGAGGCAAAATCAGTTATTATTTTGATGAACAAATAAAGCTTAAGACTTAGTTAACATATTTAGCCAAAAAGTTTTCAATGATGAGTTTCAATAATAGCTATAACTATATAACCTAAAGACAGATGGTAAACTTGAAGTAGTGGTTTTGACATTAAAGAACGTTGGCGTTGAATTTGAATAATCTCTTCAGCACAATATGAACGAAATATCAAGAATAGACTGGCTCATTTGCATACCATCCTGTGCTCTCTATAAACTTCCTCATATTTGCAATTGACACTTGCGCTAGATCGTCCGGTTCTCCAACAAACCTGTTTCCCAAGTAACGGAGGTGATTTGTTTGGTGGTTTTGACAGTCGCAGAGCAGGGGATTAATGATTTCTATTTATTCTACATCCTGACAGCTCCTATAGAAGTCGGTTGGGAATACACCCAGTCTGGTGGCCATTGTGCCAATATATAGAATATACTGAGTTTTTTTTTTCATTAATTCTAGGCCATGATAGTCGTGTCGTGCAAGTCATTTCTCAGAAGTTGGTCTTCTCAAGTGGTCTGAAAGCAGGTGTCGTTGAACAAGAATTATTTATGCGTCTTAGAGCCAATTTTTGAATTGTCAGTAAAACATTAGGTAGTACCTACATACTTATTCTATTTTATTATTATTATTATTATTATTATTTATTTCATATCAAATTATTGTTTTACAATTATAGTTATACATTAATAATTATGACATGGCATGGTTGCCGTCTGCCAGATTGAACGTTCCATAATTAAAACTTTTAGAAAATAAAATATAAGTCTTATAAAAGTGTATAATGTCACAAAACTAATTAAATTGAAAATTAAAGTACAATATCATTGTTTCTCTTTTAATTACGTAATTTACTATGGAAGCGACCACCATTTGGTTCTGATGAGTCTCAAACTACGAACCGCTGCCGTACAAAAACCAGCGCAGGATGAAGCAAGGAGCTCAAAATTCATTACGAATGCTTTAAATGACCCCAACATATGTCGAAACTATGTCACCACCCTTAACGACAGAGCCTCGTCATTAAACGGAATCCAGAATTCAACAATTGATGAGATGTGGGGTGAAATTAAAAGTGTTTTTATGGAGGCTGGATCCGAAACTGTACCCAAGCGAACGAGACGTAGAGACTCTTGGATATCCCAAGACACCTGGGATAAGATCGAACTTCGCAAATCGTTGAAAATCCAAATAAATGCTGAAGCAGATGTTCAACGAAAGGCTGACTTGCGAAGAGAGTACCGCATTGCACATAAGATGGTCTATCGCTGTGTGAGACGTGACAAGAGGGTGAAGGTATATGGACTCGCAGATAATGCGGAAATCGCTGCCAGAAGAGGAGATATCCGGGAATTGTACCAAATAGCCAAAGATGTTATCGGGAAAGAAAGCAACACCAATCATCCTGTAATGGATGTGGATGGCACACTTTTGGTATCAATTGAGGATCAGCTTCGTAGATGGAAGGACCATTTTTGTGCCCTGCTAAATGAGGATTCAGTTGAGCAGAGTGCTGAAGTGCCCCAACTAAACGAGATGCGCAGGTCCTATAGGGGTATTGACATCGAACCCCCGTCAGAATCGGAAATCCAGACATCAATAAATCTCCTCAAAAACAACAAGGCAGCTGGACTGGACGGAATACCAGCTGAATTCCTGAAAGCCGATCCCGTAACAGCGGCTAGTATTTTACATCCGTTGATAAAAAACATTTGGGAAAACGAAAGCTATCCCAGGGATTGGAAGGATGGTGTGATTGTTAAGTTGCCAAAGAAAGGTGACTTAAAGAATTGCAACAATTGGCGTGGTATCACCGTTTTGTCCGTTTTCCCAAAACTAATGGCAACAATCATACTCGAGCGAATAAAGGATAGAATCGAGTCTACACTCAAGAGGCATCAAGCTGGCTTCCGCAGTGGTCGATCGTGTGTCGACCATATCAACACCCTGCGTATCGTCCTCGAGCAGTCGATGGAATTTCAATCACCGCTTTACCTCATGTTCGTGGATTTTGAGAAAGCCTTTGATCGAGTTAACCGAGAATGTATATGGAGATCGTTGCTTGGTAGAGGAATTCCACCAAAAATAGTTGCCATTATTAAAGAGTCCTACAACAACGCAAGGTGTTTTGTTTTGCACAATGGGCAGCTATCCGACTCCTTTGTAGTGCAACAGGGTGTGAGACAAGGGGATGTTCTATCGCCAATTCTCTTCCTGCTGGCGATGGACGACGTATTGACGGCCAGTGTAGGTACAGCAGAGCGACAGGGCATTCAATGGAGACCGTTCGAAAGGCTCAGTCATTTAGACTATGCCGATGACATATGTCTACTGGCAAATAACATCAGTGGGCTGAACGGGATGTGCCAAACACTGCAAGTGAAGGGAGAGTCAAGTGGTCTAAGAATAAACAGCAAAAAGACAAAAATAATGCTCACAGGCCGCTCCACACAGCAGCGTATTATTCTACAGGAGACCCCAGTTGAAGTAGTGGAACAGTTCAACTACCTTGGTAGTATTGTCTCTGCAAACGGTGGTACGGATCTGGACGTTAAAAGTAGAATAAATAAAGCTCGTGCTGCCTTCGGTACTCTATCCCCAATCTGGAAATCAAGTCAAATCTCCTTACGCACTAAGTTGAGATTCTTCGAATCCAATGTCAAATCCGTGCTGTTATATGCTTGTGAAACCTGGAAAGTCACGTCTATCATTTCGAAGAAATTGCAGGCTTTTGTGAATCGCTGTCTTCGCCACATCCTAAAGATTCGCTGGCCACAAATAATATCAAATGAGGAATTGTGGCGCAGGACAAGTCAAGAGCGGCTGGACGTCGACATAAGAAAGCGTAAATGGCGTTGGATTGGTCACACACTGAGGAAACCAAACAATGAAATTGCAAAGCAGTCCTTTGAATGGAATCCTCAGGGTGCACGGCGGGTTGGAAGACCAAGAACAACATGGAAATCAACTGTCTTAGCGGAAGCAGAATCCCAGAGAAAGACGTGGCCACAGCTAAAGTACCTTGCAGCAGACCGTGAAGGATGGAGACGTTTTGTTGACGCCCTATGCCCCAGCCGGGGTTACAGGACACGATGATGAAAACTATTCCTATAGAGCAAAGCATTTCTAGAGTAATGTGCAAGCTTATTCTATATAGATTAAAGCACAAAGTTCCTATTGATTCCTCTGACAACTAACTAAATGTTTAATATTTTCTTATGCACAGTTTACAAAAAAAAATTAGAAATCTTTGATTTTTTTTTTGTTTACTAGCTATTCCTGATAATTTTTTTTAATATCAACATTTTTTTAAACCATTTAGCCACATTCGGCTAAGTTTCTGAGTTTTGCTAAGAAATGCAAGGGTGAATTTAGTAGCACTATTGGTCTTAAGCATCCTTAACTTATATGTGTTAAGGAAACATATTCAAATAATTAAATCCCTTGAGCGTAATTCTTCCTTTAATCCCCTCATTTTCCGGTATAGTCAATAGCATAGGTATCACTATCTACGAAATTAACTATTACAGATTTAATTTGTTTTTTTCTTATCAGAAAATGATTTTACTTCTCTTGGCCATAGGTCGGTAGTGTCGAAAACATTGTTATAAAACTGTATTTAAGGATTCTGAAAATATGACCATATTTTTTAAACTATTAAGAATGATTTTTTAAAGTGTTCAAAACTTTTAATAGTCCTAAGTAAAACTTTTTATATATTTCTTGCATTTGCAACTAGGTGGAGCAATACTATTTTGGAAAATACTTTTTTTCATTTATAAGATTTTTCTTCTTTAATAATGGGTACAAAAGTCCCAAACCGAATCCCGAGCCTTTTTTGGCTTTTTTTTATGTTTGGAACTTGTTTTTAAGATGATAAGGATGAAATTTAGTCTGGAAATCATTTTTGTAATCCTGTCGCTTGGTCACCATTTTTAAAAATGGCGCCCAACTTGTACTCCGGTCAGGAAACCCAAATCCTGGCACTTTTTGCGGGGGGAGGGGGGGTAATCTTATTTTAATGGTGTCGTTTGGAAGCCCCCAATCTGGGCCAAATGGTAAAATAAAGAGCAACTCGAAAGTTACTTGGAAGATAGATATCTATTGCTGAAATAACGGTTGATAGCTTTAAAGACAGGTGTTGAGTAGATGCACCTCCGGGTAAATATCAATGTTGTCACGTTTCGGGAACATACATTCTTTTTGGATCATTTTTAATATTTACGGAAACGCATCTAGATGACAAAAGCGTGTTGGTAAATAAAAATTGATATTTTGAAAATAGGTTTTGATTTAATACACTTTCTGTTAAAATTTCAATGTTGCCACTTTTCAGGAAATACTTTTTTTAATGTCAGAATGTGGGATTTCCCATTTTGTTGGTTGTTTTTAACGTGAAAAAAGTTACGAAACACCTCTGGACATCAAACGTGTTTTGGAAAAATAACGGTTGATGTCTTAAAATATGAGTATTAGGTAGACGCACTATAGGTAAAAATGTCAGTGTGGCCACTTTTCGGAAACAATTTTTTGTATGTCAAAGGTTGGGACTTTGACTCTTTTGGTAGTTTTTAATATTTTGAAAATGAAAAAAATTGTGGAAATGCATTAAGATGCCAAACGCGTGTTGGGAAAGTGTTGAGTAGAAGCACCTTCGGTAAAAATGTTAGTGTTCCCACTCTTCGGAAACATACTTTTTTAGTATTAAAAAAAATAGTGAGAATAGTATTTCAACTAAACTCTTGTTATATACATTAGGGAGGTCGTTTTAATGTTTATTTTTTTTATTTTTTATATTTGGATAGGGGTAGATCAGCTCTAAATGAAGAAAAACAAATTCCCTTGTTTTCTCAGCTATTTAATTTCATCCCCTATAGTCGCTGATGTAGGCGTAAATTTAATTTCCCCTTATTTAAGAAATGTGCGTAAAATCTATCAAAAATATATTCAGAGCATGTAGGTGAGAAGTAGACAAGAAAAAACTACGGAAGGGAGGTAACATCTCCCCCCGACTGGACAGGAGGAGCAATTTAATAAAATAATTGCATAAAATATTAATTACAAAAGGCGTTATGTTTTTTAGCTTTTTGGTAAGCCATAGAACTCCGTTTTTATAATTAGTTTTCAAATAAAGTTCTTTGAATAAACAACTTCAGCGAAAACTGTTTTCAAACATAAAACTTTGAAAAAAGAATCATTTTTTCTTCAAAATTTTGAGTTTGAAACAATTTTTTGCCAAAACTATTTATCAAAAAATCTTAATTTGAAAACAAACCACAAGAATGGACTTCTGGCCTTCCAAAAAACTACAAATCATTACTGCAAATGTTGCCGTTGTTTTTTAATTAATTTTATTTTTTATTATATTTGTTATTAATTTTTTATTTTTTTTATTAATTACATTTATTATTAATTTTGTTTGCTCTTCCCGTCCAAGCTGGGGGAGATATCACCCCTCACAAGTAGGATTTTTTGTCTTGTCTACTTCTCACTTATATGCTCTGATTTTTTTTGGTAGATTTAACGTGAATTTCCTAGTATGCAAAAAAAAAGGGGAAATTTAATTTACCCCTACAGTAACTGTAGGGGATGGAAATAAAAATCTGAAAAAATTAGTGATTTTTTTCTTCATTAAGAGACGATTTAGGCCCATCCGCAATTACATTTTTTTAACGACCACCCTAATGTACACATATTGTAAAGTTTTTCCATAATATATAATTTTTTGTGAGAGCTTAAGTTCTTTTAAAATGAAATATAACTGGCATGCCTTGCTTCACCTCGTTAGAAAATTATGACAAAACCTCCCAGGCAAACTCTCCGAGCCCAAGCTATCTTCTTAATACATCTTTTGAAACACAAAAAAGCTTCCAAAATGGGACCGTGCGATTTCTTAACAAAGTATAGGTCCCCAAGTACGTTGCTTCCCTCTGTTAGCAAGTTGGTAAATTGCTATATCCATTTTATTTCGGACTAATACCGATGGCTGTCTGAAACTGGCGAAAATGATTTTGATTTTTTTCATATTTCATTATAGTAGAAGATTCCACCATAGGACGACCTACCCTCATAAAGGTACCAGATGAGCGGTGTACTTTTGTAGGAAGTGTCTTAAAAAAAAAATTTGCGCATTGGTTGCATGTCGAAAAGTGGTCAAGGCATAGGGTTTCCAAGCAATTTCTCTCAATTTTTGGGTTTTTTCAATTGTCTGCCCCAACTTAGATGGTAAGCGTTAAGGATATTCAAAAAATACCACATAAGGAAAATTTTATTTAAAAATTATAAACTATGCGATTTTCTGAAATTCGAAATTTCTAAATGAGGGTAATCAAAGAGAAAAGTCTAGAATCTATTTTCCAAACGAAAAATGAAATGAAAAGTGATTTACGGGAACAGGCCACGTTTTAACTCGTGTAGATTCAGTGATCAGTTCTAGAGGTCAATACAATTAAACACTCGTTATGAACGTGCAGCAAAAGTAAAACTCACTAATGGCAAATTAGTTTTTCAGCGTAGTTCTTTTATAAATTTCTGAGCGTATATGCAAGTTAAATTCGGTCTATATAAACCAAAAAGTTTTTCTGGGTTGGTCACGTATACGCCACGCTGCACCAAAAGCAAAAAAATGCAAAAGTTCATTGAATGATTCTTTACTTAAAGCAAAAAAAAAAAATTTTATCTTACTCTTGCGATGGGTGGATGCTTGAAGATCGACCCAAGTCTTCAGCAACAAAAAATGTCTTCTTTTAGTTTAAGGTGTTAGCTGAATAATATTGTAAGAAGACTTAACAAGTTGACGATTGATCCCAGAAAGGAAGTTCAAGCTTAATCCACGAATCAAGAGGCTTCCCGAGTAGGTATTTCGAACATCCGCAAAGATGAGATCTCATAGCAACTCATACACAATAATAATTATTTGCTTGATGGAGGTCTAAGGGTAACCTCACACTAGTCATATTGTTTTGTGGGATTTGAGAAGGTTTCCTACAAATATGCGGTTGGCTCTAATACTTGTATTATCACAAATGTGCAACTTTCAAAAAATCACTTCAATAAAAATAAAGTTTAAACACAGAATTTGAAAAAAAATACGGATAATATTTTTTTAAATTATCTTTCTAAAAATATTTAAAATATTTTTCGATACCAAAATGTTTCGATGGTGTTTTTTTAATAAATTGTACATTTTCCAAAATTTGACGATAAGGATTATATTGTTTGAAAATTAATCTCACGCATTTATGAATTTTTTTTCTCAAATATGTGACAGATGAGATTTTTTTTAAACCGACAACATTGTGGTCGGGGCGCGAAAATTGTGTCTGCCCTTAGATTTTTCGATAACTAAGTGAAGCGAATTCTCCACCATGGCTTTTTTTACACAACCCAAAGCAACCCGCCTTTTGTGTGTAGTTTTTAGAAATCCCACATTTATGTTTACTTTCCAATGACTCTTTGTAACCGTAAAGGTCAACACCCGAATTATTTTCTTTTTCAAAATATAAAAAAAATGGCTAAGTGGTAAGAGATTCGCCAACAATGAAGTTGATGAGTATGCATTTGATCGCTATTTCGAGGTGTTCACCGCTTCTACTATAAAAAGGGTATCGAAGCGATTGCACATCGATGTAAGAAATAAATTGGGTAGTTTTGGGCAGAAGAGAGAGCTCAACAAAAATCATTTCCGCTTCCTGACAGATTCTGTCCACGAAATTTCCTTGGGCAGCAAATATTTAATAGATACAGATACAAAAATTTTTTTTCCAAAATTTCCCACCACAATTTTTCGGTAATGTGTTTCTCTGAAAGAGTTTTATCAACATTTCACAGACTGCCATTTTTTGCCGAAAAATCTCTGCAGCCAAGCTATTATTTTTATCATGGAATATCTAATGGGCCCTAACATTTCAGCTTTCATTCAAGACTTTGAAATTTTAGGTTGGCAATGAACAATGAACAAAACATTGGCAATTTTGATGGAATGCATGATTATTACTATTGCAATGATAATGAATAACTATGAATTTTTATCCATTTTTATTTATACCCAAATACTATTTAAATTTTTTTATTTTCCTCCTCTAGACAACAGTCAAAGCATTTAGGTATTGGAAATGGATCTCTGTCTAAAGAAGCAGCCACATCCGCTCGAGACATAAAACTGGATCCACAAGGAGACATCAACGAAAAAGGTATTTAAAAAACTGCACTTTCCATACTAATTTGCACCTGCAATAAGAAAAAACTATTCTTTTTGAAATGTAGTTTTGCTTTTTAGCTAATTTGCATGTTTTCCCACATAACTTTTTCCCATTAAGACTTTTCCACCGACGACGATGATGATGGTGAAGAAGACTTGGATGACTATCACGAAATTAAACGACGTCGTAGACGCAGGAAAAAACGAAGAAGAAGACGTCAATTGCAAACAGAAAACAACCCCGACTACAATCAACATCAAAGGTCCTCCGAAATAGATGGTTCTCCAGAAGAATACACCAGCGACCAAGATCTCAAAACAGCATCAGCAACAGAGCAAAGCCAGTTTGCCTTCGAGCTATTTAATACTCAAACTAACAATGGAAATGAAACCAAAGAGGAACTGCTTTTCCGACATCCCAATAAACCATCAGCTGTGGGTGGCAGTAGTTTCACCCCATCCGGATTTAATGCTCCGGCAATTTTTACCGACGACCAGGTCAGAATTGTCATTCATAATATCACGCAAATAACCGAAGAGGACATTCAAAGTGGCGGCCTGCCAAGTGTCATTAGAGCCGGTAGTGGTGGTGCTGGATATGACATCAATGAGAAAATGTTAGTCCTCCAACCCAAAAAAAAAAAAATATCATTCGTTTCTCATAATTTACTTTTGATGTTTCAAACTTGCCATCACACTGCTTGTCATTCTGAACTTTCTCTTTGCAGCGATGAGCGACCTCTTGCCAATCAGACGGAAATTATTTACTCTGTATTTGTGGGTGGTCGACCGGTGATGGCCGTGACCGCAGCTAATGACATGAAACTGGTTAGCGAATCGGAGGTTACCTCGGTAATGGGAAAGGATATTTTCATGAAAGCCGAACGTAAGTGTTTTAATAAGTAAAAAAAAAGTCTGTTTATGGCTCCTCTTGATTAATAAAAAGTATAGTTAAATCAACTTACTTAACGGTTTAAATAAGGGTGATGTGCGGAATAGGGTTGTTATGAATAGAATTAGGGGGAGTTGAATAGGGCTCTGTCTCTCTATTTTATGAGAATTATGTTTGATCGATACTCATAGACGCGACGCTAGAATTATTGAAGCATGCTACTTGAATCAAAAATCTTTGGGGTTTGAATTAGGTTTTTTTTTTTGTAATAATGTGAACAAGGACTTAAATTATTACAAATACGAACATGACTTTCTGCTTTAGAGTTTTTTGGAAAAATTATACCTTTTTCAACTGAGAAGGAACTTGCTTAAATCTAAGACATTTTGTGGAGTTTATGAATTAAGTCGAAAATAGATTCAGCAAGAAGAAAAAATATTGGTCAATTTTTTCAACAAAATTTCACAATAAATGATAAAGAGTATAAAATAGGGTCTTTTCTTTTGATGTTAAGACTAAGCTCTTTTCTCGAAATTTTTTTAGTGTAACTACTATAATACGGGGTAGTAAAATTTCATTACATTACATGAAGTTTGACTTTGATGTTAAAAAGGTTACTAGTACACAAGTCGAAACCCACATGCTTCACAATTGCACCCAGAGTCGTTTGGCCACCATCTTGTTTTGAACTGGTTTTTGTTTTCAAACGTAACTCACGTAATTTTGAAAAAAAAAGTTGTAGGGCAAACTTTTTTCGAAAAGTGCTTTTTTTAAGTTATACTGCATTGTATTAAGAAAGTAGGGTAGAATTTTTGAAAAGCATTCATCATATCTTCTTATTTAATTCTTTATTTTTTTTTTTCATTTTCTTTTACTTACTTACTTACTTAGGTCCTCAGACCTGTTACGTCCATGAGTTTCCCCTTGCGGGCATAGGGCCTCCACTACGCGCCATCGTGTACGGTTTCTGGAAATGTACATCAGGTTAGGCCAGAAAATCCGTAAGATGTTTCGCAGACATCTATTCACGAACGTTTGCAGCTTTCTTGGGACAATGGGTGTTACTTTCCAAGTGCTGCATCCATAAAGAAGCACGGATTCCACATTGGAGCGAAACAGCCGTAGCTTGGTCTTTTGGTTTATAGAGTTGTTTCTCCATATTTTGGCCAGCATCCCGAATGCAGCCTTTGCTTTCCCGATTTGGCTGGTTATATCTAGCTCGGTCCCGCCATCAGTTGAGACAATACTCCCAAGGTATTGAAAGCTTTCTACCATCTCTACTGGTTGTCCAGAAATATCTATTGGAGTAGATGAGGAAGTTCCAAGGCTGATCCTTTTTGTTTTTGCCGTATTGATCTTGAGCCCGACGGTTTCAGCTTCTCTCTCCACCCTTGTAGTCATTTTATGGAGATCCATGATCCTATAAGGGAGTAAGCATACGTCATCTACGTAGTCCAGATGTTTCAGCTGTGATTGCAGATTCCACTGAATTCCTCCATTTTCAGCCGACAAAGCTGCATGCAGCACATCACAAATTACCAACAGGAACAGTATTGGTGACAGTATACAACCCTGTGTAACCCCACTTTCGATTTCAAATTCCACTGACAATCTTCCTTTATGCAGAATACATTTGGATCCTTCGTATATAGTATGTAGTAGCCTTCATAATAGCAATCAATTTATCCGGCATGCCCCTTCCGCGCAGGGCAAACCAAATAAATTCCCTATTGAAACTGTCAAACGCCTTTTCGAAATCGATGAACAGCAGGTGAAGTGGTGATCGATATTCACCGCACTGTTCGATGATGATCCGCAAGGTGTTGATGTGGTCCACACAGGAAGATCCAGTGCGGAAACCTGCTTGTTCAGCGTCAAGCGTTTCTTCTAGGTGGTCCTTTATTCGCTCTAGGACGATTCTTTCTATAACCTTCGCTACAGCAGGCAGCACGCAAAATCCTCTCCAGTTTTCGCACTGCGTAAGGTCTCCCTCCTTTGGGAGCTTGATAATCATTCCCTTTTTCCACTCCTCAGGAAAGCTCTCTGTTTCCCAAGCTCTTTCTATGAGTAGATACAAGAGCTCAGTCGATGTTATTGGCGCTGCTCGTAAGAGCTCTGCGGGAATACCGTCAAGTCCAACCGCTTTGTAATCGAGAATTTTTACTACGGACGGGTCATTGGGTGTTAGGTTGACTTCAGTGGTGAAAATGCGATTTAAAACCGCAGAAAAGTGCTCCTTCCACCTTTTGAGCTGGTCCTCATCCGAAACTAGCAGTGATCCGTCTATGTCCTTTACCAGGTATTGTTTAGAGCTTTTGACACCTGCAAGCTTTTGGTAATCCTGTAGACGGTCCTTCTGTCACACCTGTTGCCAATGCGTTGATATAGATAAGCTTATCACGTCGCACGCTACGGTGAACTTCTCTCATCTTCATGCGATATGCAGACTCTAGCTCGTTTCTGCCTGCTGTTGAAGTTGCTGCAATGCGAGCTTTGAGCTGTTTTCTTTCTGCGATCCTAGTCCAAGTTTCTTCGGAAAGCCAGGCACTATTTCTTCCTTGCGACCGGCCGACTATACTTTCAGCACCTGATAAGAAAACGTTTTTCACAACACACCAATGGCTTTCGATGGAGGTGGTCTCCGTGCTACTGATTGCTCTCAAACCTTGTGAAAGGTGGTCCCCTAGTTGTTGGCGGACTGTGGGATCCTTAAGTCTATCGGTGTTGTACTTAGGCATTCGGGTGTTTTCTTGGGATCTCCGAACTGCAGTTGTTCGTAATCTTACAGTAGCAACCATCAAATAGTGGTCCCGGGCAATTCCCATGTCTGTACCTCTTCTGTTTCTAACGTCCTGGAGACTGCTTTTAAATCGCCGACTGATCGCGAAGTGATCAATTTGGTTGGAAGTTGCTTGTCTGTCCGTCGACACCCAACTGATTTTGAGGCACGTCTTGTGCTAAAACATGATTCCTCCTATAAGAAGGTGGTTGGTGTTACAAAAATCGACAAAAGATTCACCATTGTCGTTGCGGTTTCCAACAACATACTTTCCCATTACATGCCTAAACCCATCATTGTCATTGCCAACCTTGGCATTCAAGTCTCCCATTACCATTATGATGTCTCAACGTGGTGTACTATCATAAGCGTCACTCAGCCGATTATAAAAGACCTCCTTCTCCTCGACAGAAGAGAGCTCCGTTGGGGCGTAACACTGTATGATGGTGACGCGACGTACTCTAGTGCGGAACCCAGCTTTTATGATCCTGTCATCTAAGGGCTCCCAGGAAATTAAGCTCTTGAGAGCTGTCTTAGAAAGCAGCAATCCAACGCCAGATTCACGGTTACTTCCAGACGCTTTTCCGGAGTAGAGAAGTACAGTGCTACGAGTTGGTGACTGATCCCTAAGATGTCCATCTTGTATCGCATGAACTCCTTCTCTAGTTGGAAGAATCTGGCATTTTGAAGACCTTCACTTCCGTTATCGAGGAGCGTCTTCACATTCCAGAAACCAATCTTTATCCGGGTATAATAGCCAAAACTCGTCAACATGTTATCGTTCATTATCCAAGGCGTAGTGTCGGTTTCGTCAGATGCAGCATCTCGGATGGCTTCCTGGCAGTTCTTCCACTGGTTC
Organism: Dasysyrphus tricinctus; assembly: GCA_963921185.1. Classification (NCBI taxonomy): domain Eukaryota; kingdom Metazoa; phylum Arthropoda; class Insecta; order Diptera; family Syrphidae; genus Dasysyrphus; species Dasysyrphus tricinctus. The sequence goes on along the minus strand of OY992530.1, from coordinate 57,987,895 downwards.
TCGATACTTGCAGTTGGCGGCACAGGACTATTTAAGAGGGCAGACTCGATGGAAAAGGACCTGGCGACTTCTTGTGACTGTAGCCGTCCGACGTTGAACTTCCTCACAGTATTTGTTTTGGCTTTGGTCTGGATATTCGTAACACTACCTTGGCTGAAAAAAGGTAGTGGTCCGAGTCAACGTTGGCTCCTCGGAACGTTCAGACAACCTTGATACTGATTGCGTCGATCGCAATGTGGTCAATCTAGTTTAAGATTGATTGACCAGGAATTCGCCAGGTCCCCTTGTGTATATCGAGATGCGGTAGCAAGTCGATCAGCCTGAGTCCGTCATCGGAGGTGGTGTCGTGCAAGATATATCTTCCGATTGTGCCACCAAAGACGTCTTCTCTTCCTAGTTTGGCATTAAAATCACCCAAGACAATTTTAATGTCATAGCTAGAGCATTGCTCATATGTCTTGTCCAGAAGCTCGTAGAACTCGTCTTTGGTGTCGTCATCTTTTCCCTCTGTGGGGGCATTGCGCGCATATGAGGCTGATGTTGGCGAAAATAGCCTTGATGCGAATTGTCGTGAGGCGTTCGTTCACATAGTTGAAACTAAAGACTTCTTACCTAAGTTTGCCTCTAACAACAAATCCACATCCAAAAAGACGCTGCCCTTGTCATCGGTAACAGTCAGCCAAGTAGATATCGCAGTCTTTCAGTTTTCTTTTGCCTGGCCCATCCCATCGCACTTTTTGGATGGCGGTGATGTCTGCTTTGTAGCAGTCTAGGGATTCCACGAGACGAAATGCTCGTCTGCACGTGGTTTATAGAGAGACGGAACATTATACGTGCAGATCCGAAATTCGTTGTCCTTATTTCGTTTGCTAGGCTCTTCAACAGTAAATCCGTATCCGACGCTTGTTGTTGCTTCGTAACTACATAGCTTTAGGTGGCCAGGAAGTCACCCCCTTTTATTATTTTATAAATATTTCATCAATAAGTTCCCATCATTATATCATCTCCTAATTTCTTCTTAATTTATTTCCTTAAACCCAATTTGCAGCTTACTTACGTGAACCTCAAGCAACACCTTTAGCGCCAGCTACAAGAAGTAGTGATTCAGGTTTCATAGCTTCTCTAGGACATAATCCAGTGCTGTTAGTAATCGGATGCTTAGTTTTCCTTCTTCTGATATTATTACTCATTGCATTATTGCTGATGGGAAGACCAAAGAGAGATTTTAGATCGCAATCCAAGCGGTAAGAATTTTCTAAGTTTAAGTTTTTCAATTTAAAATATACAATCTATCTTCATTAGGGCATCAAGTCGCAACGAACTTCTTGCTGAGAAAAGCTCTCCTTTGCACGAACAAGTCATTATTGGTCCTCCCTCAATTCCACGTGTGAAACTAACCGAAGGCATTCAGAATTTTGCTTACGAAAACGAAACTACTCGAACGACTATTCCAGCCCAAGTAAGATCTAGACGTGGTTCGACAACTTCTAGTGACAATACTTCAGACTCTTCAGTTTACACTCCCATCAATCCACCTGGAGCTGATGTCCAGAGAATGTTAGACGAAAAAGCTGCAACTCTTTTCGACAAACGCAAACGTCGTCAAAGTCAATATGAGCAGTCGGAGAATCAAGAAGCAATTTATACGAAAGTTGTTTCTGAGAGAAAAAAAGACAAAAAGCACTCAGCATCGTCGAACACGAAACACAAGACCAAACGACGCTATTTGTCCGAGAACCGTGTAGGATCGATGGAGGATGCGCCGAATCATTCTTCGACCGAAACTACTGTATCTAATGAGAGCATAGTTGAGGCATTGCGTCCAAGTTACGAAAATTTCGAACGCACAGAAGCTTACAATCCCCACAACAACTACCATCGCAACAAAATCCTACAAAATCGAGTCTTCACCGACAAGGTTTATGATTCGGTCCCTGATGAACTGCCAACACAGGCTATAAATCGCGAAATAATTCGAGCCCTCCAGCCTAGCGAGAAATCCTCTGAGACGGGGAGTATTGGGTCATTCCTTTCGATGGCTTCTGTGAAGAGTTTTCCCAAGAATTCCCTTCCAGAACCTTTGAACAGAGTTCTAGAACCAGTCTTTGTCACCTATTATGACAACGTGGACGAAACAATAACCAAACCTTCACGCAAACAACGGTCTAAATCACCTCTTACCGAAGCTGTTGCTTCGATTGAAAGATTCCCCGAGCCAAAAGCTCCAAGATCTATGCGAGTAGCATCTCAAAGCGACAATCCCGATCCAGGCGTGGTGGGGCCGATAGTCTGGGAGATTCACAAGAAACGCATGGCTTCAGATAACGGTAGTCCACACTGATAACTAACAACACTCCACATTAAAAAACCCACCATATTACCACCACAACCAACCAACTAATCCTTCTTGTACATATCTCTATCTAACACATACACATACAACTTTACACTTGTTTTCATCTTGTTTGGCAGACGATCAAGACTTTGCATATGAACCATCAGGCCCGATTCGAGATCCAGCCAAAACGAGATCGCACTATCAGGGTTTACTAGAGGGCGCTCTACAAATGTATTCCAGTCAAGATGACCTTCCGACACCACTTCCGACGAAAAACTTTACAAATCAGCGAAAGCCAACAAGCCGCGAATATCGGGGCAAATCCGCAGGGTAAGAAAATGTTCAAATTAATTTGACAGTTTGAAGGGCAGCCATATTGATTACGGTGTTTTTATTTTAGCTCGATGGATAATCCAAGGTCAGTATCGGGACCGAGGCCATCTACAGCGCAGCCAGAAAAAACTTCCATCAGCAACCATTCAACTCAGCCACCATCACCGAATATGGGCGCCTGGGGCAGTGGTGGAGTGCATCAGCCTTTAGTCCGGCCATTGAGTGCAGGTCCTTTTCATCGACCTGCTGAACCAGCCCAGAGTATCGACGTAGCCAGAGTACTTGGGCCACATTCAGCTAATCGAGATGACATATCGGCTGCTCCGCTCATAGAAGCCATACAAAATGAACTTAGGAAGTTCAAGCGGGACAAATAATTGCACAGCGTCTTTTGATACAAATTAAGGATTTCCATAAACGCATTTATTCGAAATGAATTACTTAGTCATACTTTTTAAGATAATTAACCATTCGGTCGTAATTTAATTTTATTCATTCGTTTTTCATATACTGTTTAGTAAAATAACAAAATAAAGACGTCTTTTATTTATAACTAATACAATGGTTTTCTGTAAATATATTTGCATACAGTTCTAATAGAAATAATAATTAACATAGTCTTGAGTCTTGTAGCGGTCTTGATAGCTTGATATGATAAGAAATCCTGTATTTTCTGCTGCTCTATAGGTTCTTTAAAGCTACAAGTTAATACTTTTTCAATTTAACTTCCAGAATAAAACACAGCATACGTGGCTTGTGAACAAAATAAGCTTGGACATGAACTCTTCAAACAAAATTCTATGAATGGTTGGTTCATGGAAATAATATAACTTTGGTCGGTAAAACAGTTTTACAGTTAGGAATAACACCAATTTAACAACAACGCCCCAAAAAATTTAAGAAAAGGAAAAAAACCTAAATCGGTAGGACAGTTTTACTGTTAAAAAAAAAAAACGATTTAAAAACAACGCCCACAAAATAACGAACTTAACAGTAAAGTTCGTTATTTTGGGGCGTTGTTGTTAAATTGTGGCTTTTTTAAACTGTAAAACTGTTTTATCGACTCAGGTTTTATTACCTTTGCACTTATTTTGTTGTTATTTTGTTAGGCTTTAAGCCTAGAACATTTGAAGTGAACAATCACCAGTGGAGAAAGTAATTTTTTGACATTGCTTACTGCTACAGACTTGGGAATTTGTTGTGAACATTTGACGTTTAAGACCACAAAACCTCCAGTGAGGCATTTTTCTTTTGTAATTGAACTGTCAACTGCTCAGCAAGAGTTCCCATATATTTTGCACGGGAATTGCTCGTGAACGAAAACTCTCCACACGGCTTCACGAGCACGTTCACGGGTGAACAAAAATGCAATTTATGTATGGATTCACGACATGATTCACAGGTATGTTTTTGGCTTTACTTTCCAAGTAAAGCCTAGTACATACATGGCGTTACAGCGTTTTTGCGTAACTGCACAATTATGCTCGGAAAACATAATGGCATAATGGTTCGAATGAAATTTTCAACCTCTTCCTTAGCTGGGACAACCCAAACTAACCTTGCCAGTAAAAGGCCGTTTTCGAGAACATCATCAGCGTCAAAAATGCATTTTACAGAATGTTCTCAAATGCAAACTGCAAAGTCTGCTGTTCAAAAAGGCAAATATAAGTTTTACTGCATAAGCATTGTGCTCGATAATGCAGTTTGGTAAAGTCACATGTTCGAAAACGTAATGTGTGGTGCAATTCCGCAGTAAAAATCGAATTGGCAACAAAATATTGAGAAGCCGGAAAACGTGTTCATAAACATCAAATGCGATTTTGTGCAAACAAAACCATTGCATTTGACAATAGCTAACTAAAATTATAGATCAAAACCGAGATGATCCGTATCGTTTGCTCAGATGCCTTCGTCCATCGATACAAAACCATTCTTTCCGACATTGAAATAAAACACAATGGTTTTGAGAAAAATACAAAGAAAAAACAACCCTTTATTAAACCTTTCCGTCCGACCTTCTCGGTTCAACCTTCGATTGTCACTAACTTTCGTTATAAATTGCAATTACAATATTCTTAGCCTTCGTTCAGTTTTAGTATAAATGTTTCTGTTAAGAATACTGAATTAATATTTTGAAATGTACTTTTATCTTGGCAATGCTGGCTCCCACTAAATGTTGTACTAAAACCTATTGATACAGAATTCATTTTATAATAAAGTTAGTCGCTCTTTATACTTTGCAGTTCGATACCATAGCAATATTTTCGTCGAAAATAACATTCATTTGACAATCGAATTGACGTTGACTTGACGTTTTCAAAAACGGCCAAAAACAACTATCCTTAGGTGTGAAAGTTCCATCCAACTTCTCTCGGGCAGTGACGGCTGTAGTCGTTTCCTGGTTTTACTCCAATCTTCTTCGTTGGATCCGAACTCTTCGCCAGTTTAATAATTTGGATCACGGAAGTTCCTAAGCTACGTTATAGTTGTATAAAGAATAATAAATGCGTTTGGAAATCTTGTTTAATATTTTGTAGGGAGTCCTTTTTGTCCTATAATTGAATAATGATAAATAGGAACTGACTCAATATGTTATTTGGTGAGATTGGGGTTTATTTTATGCCATTCTTGCAGTAAAACTCTTTTCAAGTCACTTTCGTGTTTATGATTTTCAATCTCCAGTTTTTTTCAAAAATTGGCAATTATCTTAAGATCCGGTAATTGTGGCTAACACGTACCGGCAAGCACTTGAAATTTCCCATTCAAAATAGATACATGGATTTATTTCTGTCTTTTACTCAAAATTTTGGAAATAGTGTGAAAGTGGATGGAAAATCTTGAAACTTGGTACAAATATTAGGTACTATAATTGAAATTACTTTAAATTTTTTTGAACAATATCTACTCTACTACAAATACCCAAAAATAACTATATTAACAGTTATTTTTAACGGGGTATGTAAATATTGTTTAAAAAAGTTTAAAATAATTATTTTTAATACTCCTTATGGTACCAAGTTTCAAAGTTTTCCGTCCACTTTCATGCTTTGTCCAAATTTTTGAGTAAAAAACTGAAAAATCTCCATGTATTTCGTATGGGAAATTTCAATTGCTTGCCGACACTTGTTAGTGTTTAACGATTTCAAAAATAAAATGTACAGAATTGTTCAATTTGGTCACTTTTAGGGGGGATAAGAAAGAAATTCAAACATTTCAAAAACAAGCCCCACCCTAATAGGTATCTATGTACATTAGTCCGTAAATCTGCACTCCAAAATTTTTGATCATACAATCAATATTTGCAAAGCTGAAAAAGGTTTTACCAAAATATCGCAAAAAGTCGTTTCTAGTATTTTTTTCAACAAACAACAAAGGTAAAAAAATCATCTATTAAAAAAATCAGAGAAAAAACATCAGGTTAGCTACTTAACCAAATACCAGATTTGAGTGTCGTGTTAAATCAACGTAGGTTGCAGGTAAAGTCTACATGACATCTTGTAAATTTAACACTGTCATAAAACACTTGTCGCAACAGCTAAAAAAGATTTTTTCGAAGAGGACAGTCTTAGCTTTCATTCATTTGATACCCCATTTATAGATGTTGCTTATACTATAGGAACATTTAGCGGAAAATGCAACCTGAAAAGTGCATTTTCTAACCATTGCGACCAGATAAAGCTTGTCCGACCAGTAATTTTGTAAATGTTTGGACTAAGGCTATCACTTGGCTTCCAATGTTGGCGCGATGAGTTAGGTAATCTTACGGTCGGCTCCCAAACTATAGGTTTTTTTGCTCAAAATCTTATTTAAGTTTAGATATTCACCCTGATTACTATAGCCGTTTTACTAAAACGCCAAGAAAACGACACGGCTCTAGAAGTAGAAGCGACATTTTGCGTTTCAGTGAAATGTCTGTCAACTACCAATAAAATGGTGAAAATAGTGAAGAGCGGAGAGAACGCTTAACCTTAAAGGTAGAACTATAATAGGTGGAAGCTGTCGGAAGCTTATGTCAAAACCGAGCGAAAAGAGTCTTTCAGAAACGTCATTTTCACAAGTCACCCATAATGTACTTGAGTGGTTGAGGTTCAAACAAAAATGGAAATAGTTCTTCAATGTTAATTTTCTAATACTTATTCACAGCACAGAGTGATAGGCATTTAATTATTTACTTTGCAAAGCCACTAAAATGCGATGTGATTTAAATTAATTATAAGAAAATATAAGATTTAACTTTCACTCATTCATCAAACAGAAAAAAATCAAAACTATGCACCAAGTGCCAAATTCTATTTAGTTTGATTCCATGATTTTGATTTTTGCAGCAAGCTGTCAATCCGCTAACGCAGGAGCGGTCGGTAAGCGCTCTTAACTTCCGACGGCAAAAGTTAACGAAAACTAAACGAGAAGTACCAAATCGCAATTATGGGCGAGTCACATGAATTACTTGCAATTGTTTGGTTTCATATAACCTAGCACCTACGTGGCCTTCCGACCATATAGTTCGACTTTTAGTTTCATGCAATCGCCAATTAGAAAATCGGTGGAAAATTAAAATTGCAGGAGGCAAAAAATGGGAAGAATTTTAATTGCATTTCTCAGAAATAAGCATTAGATTTGCAAACCTTTTATAAATTGTCGGATTCAGCATGCGTTTACCTGGTTATCCTGTTTGTTTGTTGTTGCTTGTCTCTCTCCATAGTTCAAAATTAATGAAAAGTCTATTTTTTTTAACTTTTTAATTTTTATTTTTCTCCCAGGTTTTGCTTCCAGAAATATGGTCAACGTTAAGAATACATATTTGAATCTACAGATTTAAATATTTTTTTTTTTACTTTAGAAAAAAAAATATTTTTATTTGAGTAAACATTTCGGTTTGCACAATAAATCAGCACTTTTATTATAAACTGTGGTATTACAATCTTAAATCATCTAAGTTTTGTATTAATTAATACAAACTAGTTTTCTTCATTATTCTCAGGAACTCATCCTGACTGACCTCTCCGTCATTATCTAAATCTGCTTCATCGATCATTTCACGTAATTCTTCATCTGTTAGATTCTCTCCTAGTTCACGAGCGACACGTTTTAAATTTCTAAATGAAATTTTACCAGTCTCATCATCGTCAAATAAACGAAATGCCTTAAGAATTTCTTCCTTTGTATCCTTTTCTGCCATTTTCATTGTCATCAGCTGAAGAAAGTCCGTAAAAGTCAACTTTCCACTGCCATCCTTTCCTAGTTCTACAATCATGCGTTTTATTTCCTCCTTCTTTGGTTCAAAGCCTAAAGCCCGAATAGCTACTTTAAGTTCCTTTACCTCAATGTATCCAGTGGATTCGGTGTCGAAGAGGTCAAATGCTTCTTTGATATCAGCTTTTTGTTCCTCCGAGAGTTCGAATTTCAGTCCGGATCTCGTGCGTCCTCCGACAGATGGTAGTGATGGTTTCTTGATGTTAGGTGTTGTTTTCTCCATGGCTGTTTTAAGACTGTTTGTTGTGTTTATTGTATAAGCTGTAAGACTTTGTAATTTGCATGATTTAACTCTGTTTTGAAAATGTAAACAAATCAACTTGGGCGTTTCCATGTAAACCGAAACATTAATGCAACCGCAATATGGACAAAAAAAGCACCCTTACATATTTGTATGACCATTGACCATATTCAATTCATCGACTAGAAATCAACTAACAATTTGTAAACCAATACAATGTGGTAAGCCAGCTGCTCACGAAAGTTAGGTTTCTTTGGAAGGGTGTACTTTGATCGGGAAAAAAAATACGGAAAATATCTGGATGTGCCTAGCAACCCTTAAATTGTATCTTTAAAAATTATCTATGTTTTAGCTCTACCTATAGTACAGGTAAAATAGGATATATAAAACAAAAAAAATTGGTACCATCATGAAACTTGGTGAAAACGTTTCATGTACTATGAGAATGAAAAATCAAAAGAGTCTATTAAAATATTTCACATGGAAGGGTGTTTTTTTGAGGGGGAGAGGGGGGAAGCTGTGGTGTATCAAACAGAAAAATTAACTTTGGTCAACCTAAGCATATGACACATTTTTTTTAAGGTAGTTTTAAATGATGAATCAATAACCCCAAAATCAAGTCGATATAGCCTCCTTGAAAAAAGTAATCGTCATTTTTAGGTTACGATGATGATGTTTTCAGTTTAAAAGTAAAATATTACCGGAAACCAGGTTGAAAATAATGGTCCGTCGATGAAACTTGGCATCAATGGTTCTTTCATTTGTCATGAAAATCAATAATGAGAAGAGTCTATAAAAATATCTGTGGTTAAAGGGTGTTTTTTTTGAGGGTTGGGGTAACGGTTGGTGAAGTGGTGGGATTAGTACCACGATGAAAATTTATACAAATGTGCTATGAACTACCAGAATGAAGAATCAAAAGAGTCTATAAAAATATCTATATGATAGAAGGATTTTTTTATGGATGAAGGAATGTATAAAACTTTTTCTAAAAACTAAAATTGTTTCCAAAAACAAATAATACCCTTTACCCAAGGCCACAATAACACCCTTTCTTCCTTAATATTTTTGTAAAATCCGTAAATTCTTCATTCTCTTAGTAAATGAAACACTTTTACCATGTTCTTGAGGGTTACCATCCTTTTCCAGTTTTTTGAAAAATAACCACACACTTCCCCCTATCTTCAAAAAACACACCCTTCCCAGCGAAATATTTCTATAGACTCTTTTGATTCTTCAATCTGTTAGTCCATAGCACATTTAAACAAAATCTCATGGGGGTACCATTTTTGTCACAGGTTTTATGGTAATAATCCCACCACCACCCCAACTCCCAAAAAAAACACCCTTTAACAACAGTAATTTTGACAGACTCTTCTTATTATTGATTTTCATGACAAATGAACCATTGATGGCAAGTTTCATAGAGGGACCATTATTTTCAACTGGTTTCTGGTAATATTTCACTTTTAAACTGAAAATTATAGTCATCGTAACCTAAAAATGAAAATAACTTTTTTCAAGGAGGCCATATCGACTTGATTTTGGTGTCATTTGATTCAGCATTTAAAACTACCTTAAAAACATGTGTCATATGCTTAGGTTGCACCAAAGTTAATTTTTCTGTTTGATACACCACAACTTCCCCCCTCTCCCCCTCAAAAAAAAACACCCTTCCATGTGAAATATTTTTATAGACTCTTTTGATTTTTTATTGTTATAGCACATGAAACGTTTTCACCAAGTTTCATGATGGTACTAATTTTTTTTTGTATTCGATAGACTTTTCGTACTATACCTGTACTACTTGCCTTATCCTTTGTTTTGGAATAAATATCAAATTTAAAAGTTAAGCATTTTTTTAAATACGGTGACATAAGGTTTGTAAACATTTTTAGTACTAGCTTGTGCTGGAAAAGAGTTGATGGCGGATGAACCGTTTATGAGTCAACTGCAGCTCTCATATATGTATCTCCATAGTAGTGCAGTAAATACTCATAGAGCTATTTTAATATTGAAATTGATCAATTGTAACATTGTAAACAGATTTTAGCAGTCTGAAATTTTGCAGGTCGTTTTCGGCATTAGTAGTGAGCTAACGCCCACTTTTCTTATATGTACTTGAAAACCGTTCTTATAATAGAAGATCCCGCCATAGGACAATCTAACCTCATAAAGGTACCATATGTATGCGGTATACAGTTTTGTAGGTAATGTCTAGAACACAATTTGCGCATGGGTTGCCTGCCAAAATGTGATCAAGGCATAGGGTTGCCAAGCAATTATTCTAAATTTGTCAGGTTTTCCAATTATCTGCCCCAGCTAAGATGGTAAGCCTTAGAAATATACAAAAAATACTATATGAGGAAAATTTTATTTGAGAATTATGAACTACGTGATTTTTTGAAATTCGAAATTTTAGTAGGGTAAATGAGGGTAAGCAACAAGAAAGTCTAGAATCTATTTTCTAAACGAAAAATGATGAAAAATTTGTTTCTTTTGTATTCAAAAAATCAACCAATCACAAAAGAAAAAAACTTTTGATCATTTTTCGTTTTAGATTCTAGACTTTTCGCTTTGCTTACCCTCATTTACCCTACTGAAATTTCGAATTTCAAAAAATCACGTAGTTCATAATTTTCAAAAAAAGTGTTTTATATATTGTAGTTTTTTATATCTTCAAGGCTTACCATCTAAGCTGGGGCAGATGGGCATGCGCAAACCTACAAAACTATATATCGCTCATCTGGTACCTTTATGAGGGTAGGTCCTCCGATGGCGGGATCCTAGACTATAAGGATTTGAGTGAAATTATTCTAATGCACGACTGGATCGCACGTACTTACTCTTATGTTCAAGTATTGAAATATTGAATATTAAAAAAAAGCTAATAGGTAGTTTATTATAAATCCAAACACCTAGATTGGGGAAATCAAATACAAAATCCAAGAGGTATTCATCTTTTTAATTGGATGAGTCAATATAACGCTGAATATGGTGTCGACCTGCTGGCTACGGATCGGCCATCGTTTCCAAGAAGCGGTGCCTATCTGGATCTATTGCTAATAGACGCAAGACTGACAATAACTGACACTGTGGGTCAAAGACCAAGAAACTGTTTACGAACGATCGAGTACGACAGTGACCACTGCGAATAATATATCCCCACCAAATGACAGGAATTTTACAAATAACCTTGAACAAATGGACGAGACAATCAAACGAACAATGGACAGAACGATACCAAAGTACAAACAACGGGACGCAACCGACATGTACCGAAATGCGACCATTGACGCATTACACAGACAAAAGAGTGGACTGCTGACAAGACTCAAACTCTTGTACTGACGGTTTACTGACCCACACAATCTGGAGATTAGGACACTGAAGTCGTCGATTAAGAACATCAAACAATTAATAAAGGAAAATTATCAGTTGTCGATTTTTTTGTATTAGGATAACAAAATTCGGGCTTTTAATTCTAGCGACCCGAGTATGTTTCCCCAAATAAACAAAATATTTAGAAGGAATGATCAGAACGACCTTCCATGTCTTAAGCTCCAGAGAACGACAGATAACAGAGATGTACTTCTGACAGCAGGAATTGATCCAGAGGATGCCGTCTTGGACGATGACCTCCTTATTGTCGAAGATCCACAGGAGAAAGTGGAGGCTGTGGGGGCTGCTTTCCAGACATCACGCAATGGCGATCAGAGAACCTCGGTTTCAACGGGTTCAACGAAGATCATTTGGCAAACGCCATAATCGCCGAGCGAAATAGGCCCAGTTCCCTGTTAATTACGAAGGTGGAGCTTCAGCTCATCTTCGATTCATTAAATCCAATCCGGCGAATCTCCGGTCGATAATTCTTCTTCCGAGTATCAGCAAGGTATTCGAAAAAGTTTTCAATAGAGCTCTGTCAAAGTGGGCAGAGGACAATAATATCATACCGGATAATCAGTTCGGTTTTAAGGCGGGACATGACACCATTTATGTCGCGTCCAAACTTGTTTCTGATATCCAGTGGAACAAATCTAGAAAGCAGTGTACGGGTGCCTGTCTGGTTGATTTGGAGAAGGCCTTCGACACCGTATGGCTAGAAGGTCTTTATCTAAAGCTGACAAGACTGGTTTAATGGTAGAAAGTTTGTTGACAAGAATGGCAATGTGACTTCTGCTACAACCTTTAAGCCTAGTACGCTGCTGATGCGAAACGAAATTTTTAGTTGGTCTCCAACAACACAACGAAATGCTTACGAAAACGCAGCGAAAAAATATTCATTGACAGTTACACCAATTCAAAAATTCAAATCCAATGCAACTGAAAAAAAAAGAACACAGACAGCCATGCTGTAATGAAAGAAACAACAAAAATACACACAAATGTCATTTTTCCGCACACAATAAATGGCCTGGGTAATTAATTGTGTGCGGAAAAGAGTGTAGACTTCTCCAAGAAGTATGCAACAATTTTCAGTTTCGTTCATTGAACAGCGTACTGCAGAACGAAAAGTAGAACTAAATTTTTAGTTTATGATTTCGTTGTGTCATTTTTGTATGGGATTTTTCGTTTCGCATCAGCAGCGTACTAGGCTTTAATATTAAAAATGGTCTTCAGCAGGGAACGGTCAACTCGCCGATTCTATTCAGCATTTACACCAGTGATCTGATAAGTAGTCTAACTCAGGCAATTGCTTATGCCGACGATCTAATTGCGTACAGAACAGCTACAAAAGCCGAGGTCATCAGAATTCTCTTGCAGCGTTACTTCGAGAAGATTCAGCAATATTGCGATGACTGGAAGTTGAAAATCAACTTTCAGAAATCAGAAACTATCTTGTTTAGGACTCCGTTGCGTGGAGCCACAAGGGATACGAGAAAGAACTGGCGTAAGCTGGTGATCGCAGGGCCAAATGGACACCCACTGGCGAGTAAAAGTGTAGTAAAGTACCTTGGCATCTGGATGGATCAGTATTTGTATTTCGACAGACATATAAATGCTGCTCGGTCCAGGGCTAGGGGAGTTTTTGCCCTGACGAAACGGTTATTTTATAGCAGCCAGCTTGACAGCAGGGTGAAGGTGATTTGCTACATGGCCCTCATACGGCCGATGATTGCCTATGGGTGCCCGGTTTGTTTCAACGTTGCCCCATCTCAAATGGAAAAGATTCGGGTGTTTGAGAGGCAGTGTCTTTGACACAGAACATCAGAGTTGGAGTACAAACATTATTATTCCAACCTGGTTCTATACAACGGTGCCAACATAAACAAAATAGACAATTTCATGCTGAAACTTATTCGGGGTCACATTGCGAGAGCGATGTCCTTGGCTAACAGCTTAATTTTTGGGGCTATTACCCTAAGAATGATTACTACGAGAGTGTGCGTCTAAGCGGCTTTATTCCGCCCGATGTATTCCTCTATTTAGACAGTCGAGGGCTGATCCAGGATAGAGCGGCGGTTCCGCTAATCTACCACGTCGGCCGTAGAACTGTGGATCGGTGGCTCCTGCACAATCGAGACGTCCTCGCACAAGACGGAGCTGAGCACCTTCGGTTCAGTAGGACTGTGTCCGATCGGGACCGAAGAGATAAGGTAAAGCAGGAGAACCAGTTCTGGTGGTTGAAACCTGAACACGAAGTTCCTTCGGTTATTTAAAAGTTGACTGCATTTTTCTATGCCATGGCATGGCCGACTTACATAGGTTTAGGTATTTAGTTTTAAGCAGGGACAGTCAGGGTGGCACCAAAAAAAAAAAACATAAAAAAAAATCAATAAAAACACAAAAAAATATGTATATACATATATAAAACCAATATAAACACAAAAAAATTAGAAAAACCCGAAAATGCTTGCTGTGGCTCTTCTAGTTTGTAAGTAGTTTTAAGTAGTTTTATAGTAGTTTTAAATAGTTTTAACTAGTTTGAATTAGTTTTAATTTAGTTTTATTTAGTTTTATATAAAACCAAAAAATAAAGACATTGTAGCCGAGTTTCTTATAAATTATTCTCGGTGAAAAATAAAACCGAAATTAATTCTAGTTTTTAAGATAGTTCTTAGGCCGAAAGGCATTAGCATTAAGTTATTAGTTTAACTTAGAGCGCCCGAATGGGGCCAGTAAGTTAGTTGTAAGATATTGATAAGTAGGCTAGTTTTTATGAATTTTTGTCTAGCTTTAAGATAGTTTTAAGATGATCGAAAAATAAAAATGAATTTCAAAAAAAAAAAACTGATTTTTTATCAAAATCGTTAGAGACATTTTGAGCTTTCCCTTAACGGTTGTATAGCAAGTACGGTTTTTTTTAGAGCTAAACAAAAAAATTTCAATTTCACCTCTGGAGAACTACCAAAAAGCTTTAAGTTCAAAATTTGAAGAAGATCGCATCATTGGTTAAGGCTGTAGATCGAGATACAAGCAGACAGACAGAATGGTGCCACCCACTTTTTTTCGTGTTTTCTATCATCGTAATGTCCTGTTTGATTGTTTTCTCGAAATTGTTTGTTCATGAATCCAAAACTTATACTTATAGTAGGTAAGAATTTTGGTTTAAATAAAAATCGCCCACTTTTCTTAAATCTTTATTTCTTGAGAAAAATTACTCTAAAGATTTGGATTTTTGAATTTTGTAAGAATTGCAGTGCGGAAACCGGTGACAACAGTCGTCAGATTTTTCGAAAACAACGAATACAATGTCGATGAAATTAGCAACGAGAAACGTGCAATTTGGTAATATTTTATGTTTTTCACTAATAATTCGGTCATCATTTATGAAGAAGGTTATAACTTTTTTGAAGGTAGTTGTATCGAGTTTATTTTAATTTATTAAGATTGGGCATTAAAAAATACGCTTAAAACATGTATCATATGCTTATATTATTCCAAGATAAATGTTAAAGTTTGTTAATCTTTCATATCCCCAGCATTTTGAAAGTGGCTTTTAAAAAAAACCAAAGTAGGTTTCTAATCAACTCTGGGTGTAATGTAGTAGACTGCGAAATTCTGCGTTGACACCATCTTTTAATTTTATTAATAAAAATATTTTTCTAATCTTTTTTGGCTATTAAAATTTTGTTTCCAACACGACTTTTTTCCACCCCCTTCGTGCAAGGGGAGGGGTGGGAAAAAAACATTAATATGGTCCTATGGTTTCAAGGGTGCTGAATCCAACGGGAGTTCTCAGTTCATCATCCGACCCTTGGTTTTTGATTTATAAGCAACTTTTCGGAACTGTGGCAACCCTTCTCTTGTCCTTCTGACAGTGTTGCCACCTTGGCAACAATTCTTAAATGTAAAGTTAGGACATGGACTACTTGTATACTGAAGCTCAACCCGTCAGGTCAAAATGAAAGGTTGGTCTCACTAACAGCCCCGCTATATGTATGTAGACAGATTATAGATGAAAAAACCATGATCTGAAAATGTTATCCAAATTGAAAGAGGAATTTTTAAAAAACAAGCTTCAATATTAGTAGGCGCTTTTAAATCCTTTTATCGCTCTTAAAATTTCATCCAAATCGTTAGAGCCGTTGCTGAGTTACCAACATTTTAAAAAAGTAGGCGTAGCAGTAGGCTGATTCTTAAAAAAGTAATGTTTAAACATATTTTTCGCTTAAAAGAACAAACCCTAAGAATTTCATCTAAATGATTAGACGTGTTTTAAAGAAACCATGATTTAAGGAAAGTGCGCATTTTAGAATACGGATCTATACAAAAGTAGTATTTAATTGTTTGCTTATAAGAATAAATTCAGATAATTTCATCCAAGCCTTTTCAGAGAAAACCTGAAAAAGGGGATGGAAGTGCGAAACCAACTTTTAAAAACCTAGTTTTTGCATGGGATAAAAGTTCGCCAATTATAAACAAAAATATTTGATCAGTTTCATTTTAAACCGATTATCGATTTGAGCAAACAAAATTGAAGAATTTTCAAACACTAGGCCCTGATCCTCAATGAGCTATCATGCTTCCAAATTTATTCATTTTTTAATATTATTCAAAACAAATGGATAAATTAACAAAAACTAGTCATGCCTCGCATTTATTTGCAATTTTTTTTAATTAACAATATAAGGTATATTTAAATTAATTTTCTCAAATATTTTTTAATTTTTTTTTGTTTTAATTTAATGTTTTTACAAGAAATTGAAATAAAAAGCATAATTTGATTTATATATTAATGAAACCAATTTTAAATGCAATTTTGTAATAAAAATATTAAAGTTGGTATACAATTTTTTAAACCCAGATTTTCACCATAAGAATTGAATTTTATTCCCTATGCTGAATAATCTCATCCAGCCCGATAGAAAAAAATGTATTTTTTTTTTGTTTTATTTTTATTACAAAGTGCATTAATTTTATTTAGAATTTTTCTTTATAAACAAAAAAATGAAACTTTTATATTACAAATGTATGCATTAATATTTATTTAATTGATCTCTTTTTTTAATTATATATATATTTTTATGTAGCTTTACATTAACAAAATTTATAATTTTTAAAATATATGTCTAATTATTTTTTAAGAATATTTATATATTTTTTTATTTTTATGTTGTCAGCAGTGTGTCCATTTTAAGTTGTCTTAATCGAGTTAATATGCCAGAGTAGAGGGTCGAAATAATACTGCACAGGATCTGTAATAAAAATTATATATTTTCAATTAAAAAATTAATCTAAAATCACAACATGAAATAAAAAAAAAAAAATACTTATAATCGTATTGAGAAATTCTTAAAAAGTCTACCTTTACACTTGTTCAGGTTTATGTTCATCATCAGCAATGGTACTTCTCTTTTGAATTCTTCCTAGCCTTGGTCCAAACCATAATCCAGAATTAGCACTAGGTGCAGTTCGTTTATCCAAAGATTGTTGCAAAGCAGCCATGCGTGCCCAATTTCTCAGTTGTGAATCAGATCTGCCAACTCTTGGGAAAGCAATCAGATTTGCTCTTTTTATTTCTGAAATTTTTGGATATTCTACAAAGAAGGACATTGTTATTGATTTAACTTTAGACAAATCTATAATAACAAACCATCATATTCTTCATATGAAGTTGGAAACAAATTATCATATCCTCCAGTTTGGCTTGAAAGATTTGGATCACTGCGTCCAACACGGGGAAAAGCAAAAAGGCCAGCAGTACCTCCACCGCCTCGTCGAGTTTTACTTTGTTCAACATCTGCGGGTTTAACATTAAATACAAAATTTAAGTTTACATTTGCAAAATGTTAAAAAAAAATAAAGCAACAAGGTACATGGCTACATGCATGAGGTATGTTAAATTTTTTTAGGGTTAAAAACATAAATAAATCTTATGAGTGACCTAGTATGTAGGTGGCCCTCGTTGAGAATACAGACAAATGTTATAGAGACTAGTCTATAGCTTTGAGCGCTTGTTATGGAAAACTCGATTACATCAAAGAAGAAAAACTGTTTTACCAAAATGAAGTCTGTTGTTTTTATTTATATCAATGTATAAACATTTGATTTTAGTTTTTTTAGGTCGACTTAAAATAAACCCCCACCTGGATGGGTAACTATTCCTAAGGCCTCATAAGTAATTTAAGAATAATATTCAAAAGATAGAATATGCATTCAAGAGGACACAAGCGTTCACAAGTTTTTTGTTAAATCAACCTCTATCTATCAACTCCTACTCTCACTTCCTCGTGGTGAACATCGGGTGCGTTTCCTCAAACGAAAATGGGGTTTCAATCCCTGTGGACGGTGGTTGGGAGCCGCAAACGAGAAATGGGGGGAGTTGTGTTCCCACTATGGCACTTCTTCTTTCATCAAGGTGGCAGCGGAAGAACTCCCCAGATGGAATCAACTGTGACGTCTATAGTTCCAGTTGGGTTGAACTACTTACTGAATACCTTTTACGGGCTACTACGATAACTATATTCGGAGCAAAACCTAGAAAACGAAATAAGGCAACGAACATCGGATCTGTACGTTTAATGTTCTGTCTCTCTTAAGACCACATGCAGCCAAAAATTTAGCGGAGGCCTGAGACTGCTATAAAGCAGACATAACTGCCATCCAAGAAGTGCGATAGCATGGGCCGGGCAGATGAAAAATAAAAGACTGCGATATCTACTACGGCGACTGCTATCGACAACAAAGGTAGCGCCTTTTTGGGCGTGGACTCATCGTATAAGAAGCAATTTTAGACAAGAAGTCTTGAGTTTCAACTATGTGAACGAGTGCCTCAGGATAATTTGCATTAAGACTAAATTTGCAAACAACAAGCTCATAAGCACACATGCATCTACACTGAGGAGAAAGATGACGACTCCAAAGACGATTTCTAAGAGCTCCTGGACAAGACATATGAGCCATTCCCTAGTTATAACATTAAAGTTGTCTTGGGTGACTTTAATGCCAAAAGAGAAGACGTCTTTGGTGACTCGGACGACAACCTCGTTATAGAAAAGGTAATGCTACGGATATCCAGACCAAAAACAAATCAGGGACAAACTGTGATAAAATTCGACACGATTAAAGTCTCAAGAAATCACCACGTCCTTTTCCGGCCGAGTCTCTCACGCCCTCTTAAAAAGTCCTTTGCCACAAACTGCAAGTATCGAGAACCAGTGGAAGAACTGCCTGGAAGCCATCAGTAACTCCGCCTTTCACGTACTGGGCGTGGCACGACCACCACAGCGAAACCCCTGGATCGACGAAGAATTCCGACAAGTACATGCAGCTAAACAACAGACATACAAAGCGGCCTTGCATAGAAGGACCAGAGCTACTCACGAGGTCTACGACCAAAAGAGGAGAGAGGAACACAAGCTTTGAAGAAGGAAAAAGAAAGAGCATGATAAGCGCACGATTGAAGAATTAGAGGGGTGCCATTGCAGGAATGAAGTTTGGAAGTCTTAAAAAGTAAAAAAGTATCTCCCAGGGGTACAAGGTCCGAACCGAAGCCTGAAAGGATGATCATGGTCCCCCTCGGACTGTAGCGCCACCTCAAGTAAGTAAGTAAAGTTTGCACCAATATCCCTTAACATTTTTTGGAAGGTAAATCAATTAAAAAATTTAAATTAATTAAATTAATCCCATATTCCCATCTTCAAATAGAATTTGTAATGCTTTCCTGCTAATTTAATTATAAATATGACAGTATTTGGCACCAAACGACTGATGACTCAAAGTGAAAACTTTGTTGGGAAATTTCTTAATTCGTATGTGTGTAAAATAAGATGTTTATTTACTTCTTCCTTACCAATGCAAGTTCTCTGAAAAGTTTGAAAACCAAATTCAACAACAAACAACACCAGCTATAAACCTAACCCTTGTATGATAAATACAAATTATTTCAATGCTTAGGTACGAGTATAGTATTTTAAAGTGTGGCTGACGACTTAAATGAACAAAATTATTTAAAACAAAAATAAAGAAATAAGGCGTTGAAAAGTTAAAGAACAAACTTTGAATAAAATTTCTTGTTTATTTTTGATGTTAAAGAGCATCAATACTTCTACTATAGCTACGGTGACAATCCGTTCTCTTTTTAATAGGACAGTCCTCTTTTTTGGTAGCGTGTCCTCTCTTTTTTATCTTCTGAAAGAGGACAGTAGTTTGTCCTCCTTTTACTAAATTGTACTCCCATTGTCCTCTTTTTATCCTCCAAACTATTTTTCAACGATTAAAAATACATGAGGTAATTTCTTCGTTACTAAATGAAATCACTTAGATATAAAAAGTAGACAGCACTGGTTTGCATCCAAAAGCTTTTCCAATGTATAAGAAATTAGAAAAGATCTCGAAATCAATAGGTGAGTTCAGGAAAATGAGATCTCAGAGCCCTCAGCTATCTCAGTCTCATGAAAAGGATTCCTCCGAAATTTTGCTGTGAAATTACTGAGGAAATAAAATATTGGATTCGCTTGCTCAGTTGGTGACACTGAGCCCTCTGAAATCTCATTTAACTGAACACGCCTAAATGATGAGGAATAATTTGACATGATTACTTGAGTAAAACGATAAGTCAATGAAGAATAAATTGAAAAATAGGCAATTTGTCACAAAATAAGAAATGATTTGGACTTTTCAACATTTTCATGAAGAACATGTGAGTTTTGCTATCATTTAGATCTTGAAATATCTCAACTGAAAGGGTGTTTTCAATTTCAAATAACATTTGGACACCCGAGAAATCGCCATCAATAGTTGATCTACTTTGAGACCAGGTGCAATTACGACTTCGATTTTTTGTTGTAACTTAGATCTTATGAATGTATTTTTTTTAAAGCAAAGTTTTTTTTATTAAAATATTTATTTCTTAAATTTTTAAGGTTAGAGAAAAGTCGTCCTCTTTTTTGTCCCTGAAAGAATGGTCACCGTAACTATAGCTGAAGTGATGTGCTTAATTTTATTAGTTTTAACTAACGATACTCGTATTTATGTTTATTGAATGATATTTAAGATTAAATTATTGTCTTTTCATCTATCTGTATTTGTAGCTTAAGTGATTTTCTTCAAAATACTTGAAGATCTTAGACGTAAAGCCCTCAAGAATATGTTTGCTCTAATCTGCTGAACATTATGGTATAGCGGTAGCTGTAGCTGAAACTCGTAGCAATGTCAAAGTTGAAAAGGCATGAAGTCAGTTACTGTACATAACATCACTAACTTAAGCAATATCAGTAAATGAATGGTGATTCACAATATCTATTGATACATTTCTAACTCCTATTGATACAGTTACACAGTTGAAAGTTCTCCTTGAAACAAATGATACTCACTACATGATAAGAAGTGTAGATTCCAGGTGACAAAGTAAAACAAGTTCTTTCACTTAATATCTCTCCGGACTTCATCACGTTTTTTAAACCTAACGTATATCACTTCTAAAAAAAAAAAAGTTTAAAAACAATGTATTTCAGATACTGCGTTCAACCCCTATTCATTTCCAAATAATAGCATCATCTAATGGTAAGAGAACCATCAATTGAATTATATTAACATGAAGATTATGCAAATTTGTGTACAGTGTGATTTGAATTCATTGTTCAGTTGGGCCAAACAAATTGTCACACTTTACTATAATACCTATAGCCAAACATAAAAATAGCTTAATTCACAAAAAATGTTGCTAATAGAGTTTTTTATATTTAGTCGTTTAAAATTGGTTTGTATTAAGATAAATTTATGGCAATTCAATATTCAAATTTTCGTGCAATGATTTTTGGTAGAAGCGATTACGGTGTGACAGGGATTAATAGAAGGTACACAGAAACGCATACTTTTCGTCCTGGATGCTTAGTTGGTAATATGCTCTAGAGATAATAGATATTTAAAATATTGCGTGGCGCAACAGCTCGTGGAGAACCAGGGCCTAGTTACTTACAAACAGAGATCGAATATAAAACTCAACCTTTTGAAAAGTCTTCAAAATTTCGCTTGCCAAGATTTTTAAAAATGGTCACTTAATAACCATTTAACTTAAAAAGAACTGTTTTTCGGTTTCTCTCAGTGAGAAACTTTTATTTTGATTTTTTTAGGTTTCGGTAAACCACTGGCCCCATACCGCTGAAAGAAAAAAATAAATCTCATTTGGAGATTTTTATTTTGTTCTGTTAATTAAAAAACTCTGCTTTTGGATTTTCAAAGAATTGTTTGGTCATTGTTATATACTCTTTAATAAAAGTTTAGGGGAAGTGCTGATCGTAATTGACTCTTTTTGGTCTTTGAGCTGACACGCGTCTATGAGTGATTTCGTTTTGGTCAAAATTTCGCACCTTTAAATCGCGCAAGTCGAAATACAACGTCACCGGCGATGACGGATACAATAACGATAACGACGACTGTACAAGATGGTGAAAGCGACGATTTCTTGGCGTCATCTTGCCGATTGCGTTTACACGTAGTTTTGTGTATTATTGTCCCGTGACATACGCCTCGCCATGGCTATTTACAAGTTTTTTTTTTTCATTTGTAGCCATGGTGTTCATATCTTCTCGCCATATGAATTTATGTACATGTACACGAGGTTTTGTCGCTTATGGTTATAATTTCATCTCGTTATTGTCCTATTTGAAAAATTATCTTATAGAGATATTTTAAGATTAGTCAACAGTTTTCTTGAACGAGTGTGCATTGGCTGGCCAACGGGTTCTCATCTGGATTTGTACTCCTTCTTAGGGGCCTCTGTGCCACTCACGCAACTCCGTTGAACCCCTTTGGGCATGTATGTTCAGTCGGCAGTAAGGTGTCAATTGTCATTGTTAACAGTTTTCTTTTGCCAGTCAGGCACCGTTGTCATCGGCCTAAAAAATGTAGTTAAAATGAAACTGTAATTGCTATAATAGTCGGGCTATGGTAACAGGTAACATAAAAGCGAGCCCACAGCGAGACGATGATAAGACGTGAACAATCACAAAAACCACATGTAAATATCACGGCGTAACTACAGCGAGACCATTGCGAGAAATTCACGGTACAGGTAGCCGTGTAAATGAAATATAAGAACACGTTCGGAATTTTTGCAACGCTTTTAGCTTTTTGTAACCTATTTGAAAAAAACTTTTGAAAAAAAAAATGTTTTGGTGAGACTATAGTAAGACCAAAGCGAGATGATGGAAAAACATTATAAATGCCAAAAAGCACGTGTAAATATCCCGGTGACACCAAAGCGACCCCATAGTGAGAAAACCATGACACAGATACCCATGTAAACGGGCACAGCGCGAAAAAAGCAAGATTAGCACAATGACAATGAAAAATCAAACCATCTTTGGAATCTTCAACCAAGTTCTTAGCCTATTGTACCCATTTAAAAAAAAGGTTTTGGCGAGATTATAGCGAGACCAAATCGAGATGATGGAAAACATTATTAATGCCAAAAACCACGTGTAAATATCACGGCGAGACCAAACCGAGACCAAAGTGAGAAAACCATGACACAGATAGCCTGAATTATCTGATATATTTTATAGATAATTCACACAGATTTTATATCTACTTTTTCTTCGAGACAAAACACCATTTTTGATTTATTTTCCATGAAAACAGGTTTAGGTTGATCTTTTCCCTTTATTTATTAGAAAAAAGTCAGCAGGTAGGAGTTATTCTGGAAGTTAAATGATAAATCTGACTAATAGTCCTAAAAAAAATATTTTTTTAAATAAATCGCAGACCGAGACAAAAATGAAACTGAAATTTGACGAATTAAATAGCTCTGTGAGAAACCAATTGAAAATAAAGGTCAGCTGTTATTTTCGATCTCTGCTTACAACTCTCAACCATTCCTGTGTGCGTGTTGTTGGCAGGAAACCTTGAAACCATAGCATCAAGTTTGAAGAAAAACGCAGGCAGGCAGGCTAACAGAATTTGCGAGACAAATTATTGTGTGTTCTCTATCATCGTAGTATGTCAAATTTGATTTAAGTCTCGAACTCGATTCGTCTTATGAATCCAAAATTTTCCTTTGAATGCCTGTATTGCTTGTTATACTCGTAATGACACAGCTATAAGCAGTAAAATTCAGCCAAAATTTTGAATATCATAATGCCACCATTAAATAGCTAAAATTCAATAGCCTTCAAACTATGTGACAACACACTCAGGACTCATCTTGATCTTGTCTCAGAAAGATGTGTGTTTACCAATTACTTCGAGCATTCTTCACACAAGAGACATTCAGTCAGCAGAGCCTGCAGCTAAGTATACAGAATAAGTCAGACGCCAGCACACCAAACCAGAAAGTAAACCATTCCACAGTCCAGATGTATGCAATTTGAAAGAGATAGGTATATGGAAGCCAAAAACGTCAGCTGGACCTGATGGAGTCTCCGACTACGTCCTAAAAAGGCTTCCACATGCAGTGATGATCCTCTGCACGACTATGGTAAATAACTCCATCAATAACTGTTACTTTTTCCAGAAGTGAAAAACAGCGAAGATAGTGGCAATCCCTATCAATGAGTTTCACTTCAATGAGTTTCTTAAGTTGAAACCTCACTCAAGGAGTGTGTTCAAAAGGCCAGCTGCCAGTTGGGCCTACCACCGTCAGTACCCTTGATTAGAAGAAGAACTGGGCTTAGACAACAGAGACAAATACTGATGAATAAGCAACTCCTGCGGCCAATCATATAATATCGCTTGAAATGCTCCAAAGCAAAACGCTCAGAATTTGCAGCGGAGTACACTTCGGCCGGCTGCGACACGGTAACACTACAAGAACGAGCATCCTTACCACCTGACAGGGAACTATACTGCTCTCGAAAAAGAAGCTAGTATTGAACAATTATTAAAAAAAAGTTTCCCAAATCAGCCTAATGATAAAGATGTCCACCGAGTAAATGAACAAATTAAGGAAATTATGTCTTTCCAAATTTATGACCAATTTAACAACCGACCTATTGTATTTGTCTGAATTTGTAAAATAATGTACAAAATGATAATAAACAAAGATGGATATAGAAGTTAAACTGAACAAATTTATTTTTTTTTCTATTTTCTATACTTGAAAGTTTCACAAATCTGACCTTTTGAAACAAGTCGGATTAAAATTATTCAGCCCATCTTAAATCTCCCAGATGAAAGTAGATACGGTTTCCTTTTTGCTTCGGGAAAATATTAAATTTTGTTGACCAGTTATATTTGAACTTGCAAAAGATATTATAAATTCGAATAAAATTTTATTTTAAGAGGGAAAACCCACAAATAATCAAAGTAATTTACCAAGAATCAGGAAAACCCTATGAATTTTATCTGATACAACACATGTACAAAATATGCTTGTAAAGTGATTCTTTACTGCAGGGTGCTTTAAAATTCAATGCTCGGAGCTAAAGATAAACAATTTATAATCAAATATTTTACTCATTGTAGAGAATTAGAATATCTTATTTCCAAAAATGGCCTGGAAGTTTGAGAATAATTTTGATTATAAATTAATTATGCTTGCAATATTCAAATGAGATAAGTAACCATATTGTAACTTAGAACAAATAAATTTTGCATTGCATGTGTATCTGTATAGTAACGAAAAATATGGATGACTGCATCTCATAAGCTAGCTTTTGATGTGGTTAAAAAATATAACGTGGTACCTAAGCAAAGCAATAGAAGAAAAATGAGACTCTGAGAACCATAGTGGCCTAACTGAAATTTTATTGAAATTGAGTTTAGTACAAAAATTGAGTCTGTATGTATTAAGCATAGATAGCTCCATGCCATATTTATCGGACTATTTGCATTTAGAGGCTATCCAAAAACAATTAAAAGTTTGAGTGCAACATCAGTAATACAAAATCAAAAACCAATTTTTTTTATCATATTGTAAATACTAGCTACAAGTTTTTGAAATTTTTTAAAACTACAAGTGTTTGAGAATAGTCTGCTCCTTTTTCTCGCTCCTTATTGAAAAATGCAGTTAGGCCACTATGGCACTCACGGCCTCAAATAAGACATTGGTTTCTAATACAGTATTACATTTTATTAATATGGAAAACTGTACACAAGATTTAAATACTACAAGTTTCTTCATTTTTGGTTTGTTTTGTAAACAAGCTTTATTATAATCGTTAAATGCAACACTATTTGGACTTGGTAGAACGCGAGAAGTCCATATGGGTGAAATTATTTGTTGAGTCACCAGCCACATAAACTAAACTGTGGATTTCGGTGTCCTGAATTCAAATTTGTTTCAAAAAATTCGAACCAAAAAATTTAATAAAAATATTTTTGTTTCGTTATTAGTCCAGTCAATTTAGACTTTTTTAACAAACGATTGGGTAAGCAATTTTTCTCTTGATTTCATTTAAGTACCATACAGAAAGCTTAAATCCAAATTTTCGACCATCAACCCCTTGCAGGGCTTCCACTATATTGATTTAAAGAGTGAATTCACTTTTAACGAATAATATCGCTAATTTTAAGTTTATCGAAAAAATATATATACATTCCTAACAAAAAGAGTAAGTTCTACAAATTTAAATATATGGTATTTTTTCAGATTTTGTATATTTAACGAGTTATAACCAATTATTAGCAAAAAAAAATGGAGTTCACACTTTGTTAGTCAATTTTTTTTTCTTTCAGTGTTACGCGAAAATTTGTGTTGTTTTGTCTTCAACATTTTCTGTTTCCAAGCAATTGCATATCAATTGTATTGCCTGAAAGTGTTTTAAAAATGTAAGTGGTTTTTCTCAATATTGAAACGGGGAAGGCATTTTTTATTTCTGAGGTCGGTGAACTACTAAAAAAAAAAGCTTAAATCCAAGTTTTGCACCATCAATCCACTACAGAGTTAATGCTTTCCTCAATTAAGGAGTGAACTCGTTTTTCTTAAATAAAATTCGTATTTTTAATTTTTTCGAAAAAATACAAATGCATTCCTGACAAGAAGAATAGATTCTACAAATTTGTTGTGTGGTGTATTTAAAGAGCTATAACCAATTTTAAGCAAAAAATGGAGCTCATATATCGATACCTTCCCGTATAGACGGAGAGCTAGCGACCGATTTACTCACCTCATTTTAGCAAGGCTAAAACTTTGTTCATAGAAAGATTGAGGCCCGACAGTTATAATAAAATGCTCGTCTTACACTCCGGTACCCTCCATGAGGCCTTAAGTTTAAGGCTTGAAGTTGTAAAAAAAACCTCATTTCAGCAAGGCTCATCTTTTAATATATCGTTCATTAATTCAATATATACACGAAAATAACAATGTAAGACGTTTTAGCCCTCCATGACATGCTGTTAGACGCTCGTGTATATGTAAAAAAAATGACCCCATTCACCTCATTTTAGCAAGGCTGGTATTTACACATAATTAAGATGGCATAGAAACAAATACACATTTCAAGTGTAAGACGTTTATTCGGTCAATTACCCTCCGTAAGACTCCGTTTAAGTCAAGATAGCCCAGTAAGAATATATTTTTTCAAGGAAAAAATTTGTAACAGGCTGATTTTTGGTATACACGTTGGGATTGACATTACTTATAACCTTTCAAAAGTCCTCAAACATCCGATGACCACTAGTCCCGTTAGGAGGGGTCAAAGGTCACGAAAATGGGTTTTTGCTAAATATCTCGAAAACGGTAAGTTTAAGGAAAAAAAATTATTGTACAAACATGTAGCTGAGGTAATTTCCAACAAATAACACCAAATTGATCTTAGCATTAACCGTTACAAAGTTACAGTACTTCAAAGATTCACAGTATCCTAAAAGAATGCTTTTTCTTCCACACCACCAGAGCGGAGGGGGGTAATATCTCCCACCGCTTGGAAGGGAGGGGCAATTTTATAAAATAATTGCATAAAATAATTAATTGTATGAATTCATTAAAAAACAACGGCAATACTTACAGTAATGTTCTGTGGCTTTTTAGAAAGCCAGAAGTCCATTTTTACGGCTTGTTTTTAAATTAAGTTTTTTTGATGAACAGTTTTGGCAAAAAATTGTTTCAAACTCAACATTTTGAAGAAAAATAATAATTTTGTTTTGTTAATTATAGGTTTGAAAATAGATTTTGCTGAAATTGTTTATTCAAAGAACTTTATTTAATAATAAACTATTAAAATGGACTTCTGGCTTTCCAAAAAGCTACAAAACACTACTGCAAGTATTGCCGTTGTTTTTTAATTATTTTTTATTCTATTTTATGCAAATATTTTAATAAATTGTGCCTCCCTTCTAAGCGGTGGGAGATATGTCCCCCCTCCAGTAGGATTTTTTTCTTGTCTACTTCTCAACTACATGCTCTGAATTTTTCCTTATGTAACATAACCTCACAGTATTTTGGTACCTTAAGGTTAAGATATTTCGATAAACTGACGTGATGGAGCAAAATCTGCGGTTAGATGGGATCACAGTACACATATTCATATTCCGAGTTTTCATTTTCGTTCAAGTTCGCGCATGTGTCAAAATCTCAGAGACCCCTGTCAGTTCATTGTGTGTGTACTGTGACATGTTCAACACTTTCCAAATTTTACATTTAGATTTTCAGTTTTCTCAATTTTCCAAGCCTCTGATTGGCCAGAATTCAGAAATCTGAAGATTCAGTACTGAAATTGAATCATTGAATGTACCCATTGTCAATTTGACAAGGTCTCTGAGAATTAATTTGTTTTTTTTTGTTCAGTATCTGACAACCGATTTTTGAAAGCATGCGCAATATATTACCTTTAATATGTGTACTGTGAGATGGGATTTCAGGACTTTCTTGTTCAATTTTGTTGTAAAGTATTATTTAATATGATACGTTTTGAACTTGGGGGCACTTTCGACGGTGGAGCACTCTTGATTTTTACAAATCGAAAGACATTTGATTTTTAAATAAAATCTTTAAAGAGGATGTGGTTTGCACAAATCGCTCTAATTGCATACGATTTTTCACAGTTATCCTTCAAAATTTTAGTGGCTGTACCGGTTTTTAGACTTTAAAATTATTTTGGGACATTTTTATTTCATGATAATGGAATTTTATGGCTGCCAAATTCAAGTGTTAATATTTAATATCATTGCCAGATCTTGTCAATTTTTAAAAAGTTAAAAATTTGGTTCATAAGTTTTGTTACAAGAAGTTATTAATTATAATAACAAAGCATGGGACAGTTTCAGCAAGAGCACGTAGGGTGACTTACGAGTTACCAAGAAGAATGTCCCACTATTTGTTACATTTATGTTAAAGTTAAATATTTTTTGAACTTTCGTGAGAATGGTTCGCACATATGAAAAGATTAATAATAAATAAATGTGAAATCACGGAAATAGTTTTTTGAAGAAATTTACAACGTGCAATTAACTTTGTTGGGTGATTTTAAGTTTATTTTCAAAAATAATTTCCGATAAATATTATTAATCCAGTCCAAAAATACCCTCAGCGGGAATAGAAAGTTTGGGGGTGGTTTTGAATTTATCTCTGCTTTACAATTGTGGGGGCGTTTAATCCGAATATAAGGCTTACGTCTAAAATTTCGTTATGATGATTTAATGAAAAAGAGAAAAATGCAAAAAAAAGATGCACAAAATTAATTTTTGTTGCATTTTTGCTTTTAAGTCGAAAGTTATTATTTCGCAAATTGAATCAAACTGGAATATGTAATTGGGAGCTTATAAAGTTTCCAACAAAGGACAATCGGCATAAACGTATGGAAGGTGGTCTAGGAACCAATAATAACGAGTCGTATCTCGTTGGAAAGGTATTTTTATGCGCTACAATATGGCAGGTCATTCACATCACACTATGGCAGGTCATTTCACATCACTGTGTGAAAAAAGTTATTCGCTAACCAAGGTTTTGTTTTGATATATTTTAGTATGAACAAAGTTTATACAAACTGGTCTTACCAATACCAACAAGATGT
Organism: Dasysyrphus tricinctus; assembly: GCA_963921185.1. Classification (NCBI taxonomy): domain Eukaryota; kingdom Metazoa; phylum Arthropoda; class Insecta; order Diptera; family Syrphidae; genus Dasysyrphus; species Dasysyrphus tricinctus. Next base: position 57,958,395 of record OY992530.1, on the reverse strand, counting down.
ATGTCGTTCGAAAGGTATTTTTATAAAAATAATGGTTTCTATAACAATTTATTTAAAATCACTGTGTGGAAAAAGTTATTCACTGTTTTAGAGAATTTTGGTACAGATAAAATTTATGGAGTATGGGTAACAATTGGCGAATAACTTTCACAGTGTCTTGAAATAAGCTGCTTTATTAACTATTATAGTACACAAAATTTTCTTTCCAACGACATACGTCCCGTTGTTATTGGTTGAACTTGCGTTCACACTTTTTGCCCATACTTTAAAAAAACATTTTTTTTCCACACTAAAATGAACCACAATATTTCATTAGTTTACAAATAACTTTTTTCACACAGAGATTTGAATTGAACTGCTATGAAAAATATTTTAGATAATAGAAATACCTTTCCAATGATATATATTGTTGTTATTTGTAAGACCAATTTTCATAAATTTTGCCCATACTAAATTTAATTCATTCTAGAATGCACCAGAACACAATTCTATTTAACGAATAACTTTTTTCACACAGCGATTTGAAGTAAGACCTCTTGATAACTATTGTAGTACATAAAAATACCTTTCCAATGACATATGTCTCGTCGTTATTGGTTCTGTAGACCGTTTTGTCCTATTCTCCTTTCAGTTCGAAACTTATTCCTCCAATAAACCATTTGGGCTCAAGCGCTATTTGAAAATTCGCATGATTTTGCTGTTTCCACAAAGTCCACCTTTTTTTATATTGCACAAACCTCATATTCGTATTCAACATCCCTGATAAAACTGTAGGACTAATTTAATTTACAATTTAATTCAAACAAATTAAGGAATTTCTATAACACGAAATAAAACACATTATATCTTTTTGTACTTCCTTTTGTGTCATTTAAATTCATGTTGAAAGTGCCACCCCATAGGTATTTTGATTTTGTCCTGCAACAGGACACAATCGTCATTTTAAGATAATGTAGTTCTATAAAAAATTTAAACCTATTGGTGTTGAGCAAGCATTTTAATATTTGTGAATTTCTTAAGTTCTTTTTAATAAAATAAAAAATTAATTTAATAATCATTTAAATGCATTCAAAACTTTAAAATAAAATCACTGTGTAGTTACGTCTATTTTTTAAGTCCGATAGATGAAATCTATTTAAATTTGAAATACTTTCAAATAGATCTTAAATAACTAACCCAATTCAAAAACATTAATTATAAAAAATAATGCATGACTAGGTCGTACGTACTTACTTTTATAGCTAAGCTACTTGGAATAATAGAAATTTTGTATTGTAAAAATATACGAGTGATTTATAGAGACCTATAAAACTCGTACTTTTATTAGCAAGAAGAACTTGCAATATATAGCTAAGAACTCAAAAACACGAATGCCCGTGGATTACTTGAGTAAATGAATATGCAACACAAACATTTATAAAATTATTAAATATTTGTTAAACATAGTTTTAAATAAAATATCAACCCGATTTTGAAAAACAGTAGACGCTCGATAAAGTGAAGTAATAAAAACCAGGCCTGTTCGCTTTTTCGAGCGAGAGTTTTTAAAGGCTTTCTAATGGTAATTTGATCCAAAATGCACATTTTGTTCGATGTGAATGTTTTTACATTTATTTAAACGTCAAACAAAGCTTTCTTTCAGGTTAAATAAAAAACAGAAACAATTCCTCAGTGTTCTCAAGCAATCTTAAATGTTCGCGAGACATTTTTATACAAAATACATTTTTATATAAGATTTTGTGTGTTCACTATTGTGGATAGTTCACTATTTTGATTGAATTTTCCAAAATTAAAATTTTATTTTTTTTTTAAATACTAACATATTTTTTTCAAACCTGTAATATGCAATGTTATTTAAATTTTGATAAGAGTTCCTGCAAACAAATTTGTATAGAAATTGGTGAGGACATCAATGAGCGAATCAAAAAAATATGTTCTCGGTAAACAAAACAAAATAATACCAAAGAGTTGATAATGTGTATGTCTATAGTTATTCATAGATATATTTTATCAAAACTGTTGGAGCCGTTTTTGAGATAACTAAGGCTTTCATTAACGGTTGTACGCAAAGATGGTACGGTTTTAGTTTCCCCTTTAGAGAACTACCAAAACCTTTAGTTCAAAATTTGAAGAAAATGGCCTTACAGTGGTACAAGTTGTAGACCGAGGTGCAGATAGAACGAACAGGCAAAAATTTGGGCACACACTTTTGTCATGTAATTTAAAGTTTGAGTAAAATTTTTAAATCCTTCTTTTGCTTTTAGTTTCTATAATAACAGAACTTAAATTTTAAATAAGTTGAAATAGTAAAACAAATTAAACTTTATTTTGAAAGATTTAAATAAATGAAAAAAATTAGTTGTTCGCTGCTTATAGCACTTCCTTATGAATTTCAACTACGAAATTCAAATTTTTGTATAAGGACTAAATAATCGAATGATAAATGTAATGTAATTAAACAAAATTATGCTTTTGATGATTTCTTGTTTAAGAAAAAAACTGATTACTTTTTTTTTAACTTATATTCTCTTAGGAGAAATAATCCAAAATTTTATTTTAAACGTAACAAAACATTATTTAGATTTAAACAGTTAGTTTTTTTCATCAGATTATTCTATACGAAAACAGAAATAAAAATATTGAATTTCACTCTAAACTCACCGGCAGATGATGAACTAAAAAGCACGGCTGTTAGTAAAAACGAGCAGAGAATCATATTTTCACTGAATTTCATTTTTAAAAGAATATTTTTTTATTTAAATATCACAAAAGTTAAACTAATTCCTTTAATGTGGCACCGCGAACACTTTCACACAATTCCTACTTCTTTAACAAAGAAGTTAACACTATCTTATCCGTGGTTGATTTAGTTGGAAATCCTTTTTTATATTTTTTAACTCTAAATGTTACAAGTAAGTGAAGCAAAGCACTCTTTTTTGAGTTCTTCTCTGGTAAGATGCTTTTTATATTGTGGTTGATATCTTGTGAATATCATGTCCTTTATATGTTTTGCAGCAGACCCACCACAATGCTAATAACACCCACACACAATCGGATAAGGGTTTTGTATTTACTCCGAATATGATTCGGAGAGATTTACGCAAGCGTTTGTCTGAGATCACTCACATTAGATATACCCCAGCATCAGCAGTTGCATAGTATCCTGTTGATTATTATTAGGAATATCTCTCTCAACAGGTGTTCAGCAAATGGATATGAGATGAGAATACCCTACGAAGGTTAATGTTGCTGTGCATATTAGAATTACCTATATTCAGAAGGAAATGATGGCTCAGAGAGTTTTCAATGAAAAGATTTTGGATATGGGGTATATCCTTATAGGAATGGAGCCGAAAAATAGTTGTGTCGGGCGTCGTATTTCTGACGTACAATAGGATATGTTTCGTGGTTTATTGCACAATTGCCAGGATTTTAATGAAACTATTTTGAAAGTAATTAGGTGTTATCTTAGGTCTAAATTAAAAATGTTAATTTTTTCAACGAATAAGGTAGGTCGCAGTTGACGTATGTAGGACATTGAAAATTAAAGGTTTCTGCAGGATGATATTTTGTTGGTATAAAAATGGTTACTTTACCAAAAGGCTTGAATAACATCTTAAAGAAAAAAATTAAACAATTCAAGTCCAATCCAATTAATGCATTTACCTGCATTAGGTTTTTGTGTTTTGTCATTCGAGATAATGTCATGATTTGACATCATTGAAAAGAAGTCAAGCCATACAAGACAATTTGATTTTTACTTGCGATTATAGGTACTATAAGGCAAGTTTTGGATTCGTGCAAAAAAAAAATTTTAGATAACAATCAAACATGATATTACGATGATAGAGGACACGAAAAAAGTGGGTGGCACAATTCTGTCTGTCTGTCTGTTCGACTACAGCCTAAACGGCTTGATCGATTTTCTTCAAACTTGGTACATAGTGGTTTTTGGTGATTCTGCCGATACGTTTTTTTCATTTTTTTCTTAGAACCAAAAATAACGGTACCTGCCATACGATTTTTTTTTAGCAATTTTACATAATCGTATTTTTCTCAAAAACGGCTCGACAACTTTTCTTAAAAAAAATTAAAAAATTTATTTTAGTAAAGGCTTTGTTTGAGTGGAAAACCATTTTTCAAAAATGGTTACAACTGGTACCTCCCAAAGAACCATTTTTTTAATTTTTGATTTTCTTCAAAACGGTAAGACCGATTTCAATTATTTTTTTTTATACAGAAGCTTCCAAAAAATATAAATAGTTTTGTGTACCAACATTTTTGAAAAAATATTTTTTGTATTTTTAAAAAATGTTTCAAAATGTTGTTTTGAAAATCAAGTATTTCGAAAATGACAAGATCGATTTTTTTGAAACTCCATATTTAAGAGTTTTTTAGTACTTTCTAAAATATTTTTAGAAAAAATTTTACATTTATGAAAAAATAACGGTACCTTCCATACAAAAGTTAAAAAACCACAAAAGAAAATATTTTTTTGCTTAAAAACGGCTCCAACGATTTTGATAAAACTTTTTCTATATACTTAAATTAGTATGATCTACTACAAAACATTATAAAATTTTACACTTAGAAACTATTAACAGTACCTGTCATAGAACGTATTTTTGTATTTTTAATTTTCTCGTTATCAGCTAAACGGATTTAGATGAAATTTTTTATATACGAATTTCAGATAAGACTCAATAATATTGCATATCAAAATTTTCAAAAAAAAAAGTTTTTGGATTTTTAAAAAAAGTTTCAATTTTTTTTTTGAAAATTCGATATCTCAAAAACGGGTTGACAATTTTTTTTTCAAATTTTGTTTTTATATACACTTAAATATTTACTTAAGATTTTTTCTTAAAAATGTTTTAAGAATTTTATATATAAAAAATAAATTTTTTAAAAAACCGCTCCAACGATTTTAAATTTTTTTTTCCCATACAATCATATTCAATCAAGAAATAAGATGGCATTCTTCTTTTTCACCTCAAACTATCAAAAGAATTGTTTTAGCCAATTTCAATGTCGTATTTCATGCTTCTCTACATTTTTCTCTCATAATTTCCATGTTCTTATATACAATTTTCTTAATCCCACAGTGCCTTGAACATAAGAGCAAGTACGTGCGACCCAGTTGTGCACTTTATTTGAAAGCACTGAAATAGAGGTAAAAAAATATTGAAATTCGGGATTTTGTTCATGCGGGATTTCGGTATTCGGGATTTTGGGTTCTCGGGACTATGGCTCAAATTGTTTATTGATCCGATTTTGCTGATTACCGTTTGCTATTTAGGAATTTAGGATGGGGAACCACGAAGATACTAAAACGATGTTCATACTTGTTGCAGAGTTAAGTGTGTCTGAATTTGAATTTATAATGTCAGCCAGAGCTGGATTTTCTAAAAGGCCAACTAGGCCTAGGCCTAGTGCATCACAAAAAAGGATGCACCAACTTAAGGCCAAACAAAGTGAAATAACTGAATCCAAACTACCATTAAACTTCATAAGGTAGATTCATTGAAAAATCCCCAAATTCCCACTTTTCATCATTAAAACATTTCTGTTGTAGGTACAGATAAGTATCATTTTCAACCGGACAATGCATATAAGGCACAGTCTACTTTTATAATAGAAAAAAGGGACAAAAATATGTATTTTTGGAAAGGATTGGAAATTCAAATTAGATATCATGAGATTAAGTTAGTTTTTTCGATGTGTCAATTCGATTTTATCGGTCCTGTTGCCCTTAAGAATGCATTTTTTTTTTTTCAATTTAGTTTTCAAGGAAAAATACTGTCTTAATCTTTTTTTGATGAACCGCACTTTTGACAACTCTTTTCAATAAATAAATATTAAAATTGCTCGCGTACTTTTTGGGCTTAATTTAGCAAAGTCTGTCAAATTTTGAAGGGGATATTCCTCGTAAGTGTTCTCTTCTGCCAAAAATTACACATTTGTTTGTACACGAACACGAATTAGGCTGTTTTGTTTCAAAACCTACACGAACAGTCAGTCAAAATTTCAAATTTGTCCGTTCATCTTGTGCTACGTCTGTCATTCCATTCTGTCCTTCTGATCAAAAATTTCTGTGTCCCTTTGTCTTGTATATCTCATTAATATGTTTTTCAACTATTTCACAATTCATGTATGTATGTAGGCAATTTATAGTGGTTCGAGTAATATAGCATTTTAAACATTTTAACAAAAATATTTAACAGTAAAATCAAATCTTAAATCCATTTTTATAACTACTTAAAATATTAACACATTTTCAATTTTCTTCAAAATAGATTTCCCGATTTTGATTTTTTTTATTTCTAAGCTATTTAGAACACTCATGTCGCTGGCTCAAGATGAACCTTTTCTTTTATTTTTCTGATTTGATTAGTTTTTAAAGTAAAGGAAATACAAAAAGTTAAATCTTGCCCTGATGCCAGCCAATTGAGCCAAGTTGCGGATGTTCATAAGATATTTGTTTACGTGTTGATTGCTGATTATGACTTCTGTAATAGAACTAAGTCTATAGGTATAGTAAATAAGATATAAGCAGCCCCGGATCTAAAATTTTTCTGAGCATGGCAAAAACTTGATTTTGGCGCCCCTGCCGTTTTTGATAAAAATAAAAAAACACTTATCTTAAGGGTGTTTTTTTCAATCTGGCAATACTTTCTTCGGAGTTGATCTTTTTGACAGCTGTCACTCAGTTTGGTTTGCCATTTCATAATGAATAGACTTACTCCTGAACAACTTTTGCAAATCGTATAAATTCACCAAAATAATAGTTCGGTTCGCGCGAGTTAAAAAAAAAGAGTTTTATTTTTAGTGTAGTTCGAACGACGACTTTATTTCTTCGAGGTATCTTAACGACTGTTAGTCTAGATATATCATTAAATTTTGTTCAATCAGATTTATTTCCCTTTGATTATTATTATGCTGATTGAGCAAAATTTAATGTATTATTTTACAATATGAAAATATACTTATATGCTTATTTTGCAATATTATTTTACAATATGAAAATATACTTATATGCTTATTTTGCATTTTACGAATTGATTTATTATTCATATTCGTATTACAAATAAAAGGTTGTTGTACTAATGGTGACGGAGGTCACCATACAAATATGTAACTTCTCCCCCCTTATTCTTAAGATTCTCCTGAATCGTTGGAATTTCCATAATTTTAATATTTGGTTGGGGCTTAGTAACATTATTTATTTTAATTTTCAATTTACGATTTGATTTGTTAATGAAAAATATTACAATAAGAATAATTATAATTATTAAGAACATTGTAATATTACTGATTTGACTTATAGTTCTGTGATATGTTAATTCATTAATTTTTTGTAAATTTTCAATTTGTTGCATTTTTGAAATTTCTTCAAACTTTAATTTGTCAGTTACATTTAAATTTGTTTCTTCTTCATAATGAAATTTTTGAATAAATTCTAGTTGATAATTAAAAATAGTTACATTTAATATATTTATTGAACAATTATTAATATTTAACATGAAATTTCCAGTTAAAATTAATTTTCTATCATCGCAGTGATTATAAACATTTTCTTTTTCTAAATTTTTGCAGATCAAAGTATCGTCGTCAATTTTTATTACTTTAATTTCTTTATTGTAACGAAAAGTACATGAATCTTTTATTATACATGAATTACTTATATTTAAATCTTTCAAGTAAATGTTTCTTGGATTATACTCATATTGTACATTATTTATTTCTATAAATTGTAAATTTTCCATATCTATTTCTTTTTTTTTATCATTTGGCATTGGTATAATCATTTTTAACTGAGTCAAAATATAGTCTTTTGGTAGTTTCAAAGCTATTATAAGTCTGTCTTGGTCGAGTTTCATAAGTCCTATTCTAGCGTTTTCAAGTTTATAAAAGTCTATCCCTAATGTCCTTATTTCTTCTCCTGTCAATATGCTTGGATGGAGATTACCTTGTTTAGCAGATGCTATGTTATCTAGAATGCTATCAATTTTGCTTTCTAATATTTGAAGTTTTAGTAGTTGGTCTGTAATAATTTGTTTTCTAATAATGTCTTTTTGGTTCGAAGCAATACTTTGGTAAGTATAGGATAAAACTTCTCTATCTGTTTCTATTGTTTTTTTAAATTTATTAATAGAGTCCATAAATTTTTCGTTAATTTGTATTTGATGGTTCAGGTTTTTTATGGCTGCATGATTATTAGTATCAATTGTGTTCATATGTCCGATAATATCTTGTTGGTCGTTGTCATCCATTGTCCCAAACAACCATTTCTGTCCTGTTCCTATAATATTTATAAGTCCTCTTTTTTGTCTTCTTAGTGGAACTATTGCTTGAAGTTTAGATTTTATATTAAAAATTTCATTACTTATTTCGGTATTGTTTTCTAATTGTAAAGCTTGTAGATTAACTTCTATCATTCCGATTGTTGAAAATAAATCCCTAGTATCTATTATGTGTAATATGGTCTGGCTATTATTAATTATTTCTACTGATCCTAAATTTAATGTAGTATATCCCTTATTGGTTTGTATCGGTGTTATTATGAGTGTTGCTTCCGCTATTTGCATTATTATCAGCCAGGAGATCACCTGATACAGCCAAAAGATTACCTGCGAATTGATTTGGTCTTTTAATATTTGTTGGGTCAACATTTTTTAAATTATGTTTTCTATAATATGTTTCATTTTTATGTCTTAAATGTTTATAGTTCCTTATGTAGCCTTCATTGCGTTTTTCATCATAATTTTCCCTAGAAATATTTCTCTTTTTTCTAATTTTTTCCTTTTTAGCTTCTATTTTTGTTCTTAAATTTAACTGATTTGTCTTTTCTGCTGAGTTTGGACTCATACCTAATGTTGAATGATACCTACTATTGTATATCTGAATAGCTTTATGAATTTTTCTATTGGTGGAAATGTCTGTATTTTTAATTTTTAGTAAAATTTCAAGTAATGTAGAGTGGAATCTCTCTATATCTGAGTTTCCAGTATGCGAATTTGGTTTTGTCATATGCATTTCAATTCCTTCCTTCCTAAAGTATTCTTTAATATTTTCTGAATTAAATTCATTGTCACAGATAATTTTTCTTGGTTTTCCGAATTTACTTAATTGTTCGTCTATGCATTCTAATTTACTTGTCCAATTTTTACTACTTAAATTGTATCCATAAGCTTTTCTCGTAAATTTGTCAATAAATGTCAGGTATGTTAGTTTATTGAAATGATAAACATCCATATGCAAAATTTCGTTTCCTTTAATTGGAGTTTCTGTTAGTCTGAACTTTGGTCTTATTGGCTTTCTGTCATATTTACCTTCTTGACAAGTCTGACAATTCCCTATTACTCTAGAAATTTCTTTTATAAGTTTTGGAAAATATATTTTGTTTTTTAATTTATGATATGTCTCAACTATACCTGAGTGATTACTCTCTTCTATGTGATATAAGGATATTTGTTTATGGGCCTCTTCAACCTTTTCTAAATCTCTTGCTCTCTGAGTGAGCTTGTAGAATTTTACTTCTTTGTCGTGTCCATACATTTCAATTAAAACTTTTTGTACTTTATTGTATTCAGCATCATCTACTTCTGAATAAACTCCTACTGTTCCTGATTTAATAGTTCTTTTAAATAAATCTTTCCAGTATTTGTCATTTTTCGTCATATCAACCTGAATTATTGTTTTAGTGTGCTGTTTTTTTATTATTTCATTTTGCACAGAATAAGTCAATATTAGCTGAGTTTGGTAAATGTTAACAATTCCCTCTTTGATTTGTATATGGTCTAAAAGTTGTTCATTCGATGAATGTACAGTTTCTGATGTTTCGTTTATTTCCTCTGGGATTCTACTTAAGAAATCTGCTATTTTATTTTCCTTCCCTTTTATATACTCAATGTCAAACTCAAATTCTTGCAACTTAAGAAGTCCTCTTTGGACTCTTTGACTAAACTCCTTTCCATTATATTTTTTATTTAAATATTTTACAGGCATATGGTCAGTGATTATTTTAAATTTCTGACCCCAAAGATATGGTCTAAAATATGTGGTAGCCCATACTATTGCTAAAAATTCCTTATCTGTTGTAGAATAATCTTTTTCATGGTCGTTTAATGTTCGGGAGGCATAACATACTGGCTGCCCTTCTTGAGTTAGAACAGCTCCTAACGCAAAATTACTTGCATCAGTGTATAGGGAAAATTGTTTGTTAAAATCTGGAAATTTGAGTATTGGATGTCTGATAAGATTTTCTTTTAATCGTTCAAATGCTTGAATGTATTCCGGGTCCTTACTATTTATTTTCATATCTTTTTTTAGATATTTAACCATCGGGTACGCTATTTTGGAGTAATCAGCAATAAATTTCCTATAATATCCAGTGCTACCTAAAAATCCTTGTAACTGCTTAATTGTTTGGGGCAGTGAATATTTCTGGATTACTTCTATTTTATTTGGGTTAGGTTTCATTCCCTCTGCAGTAAGGATATGACCTAAGTATTCTGTATTTTTCTTAAGAAAAGAGCATTTACTTAGTTGTATCTTAAGATTGTAGTCAGCTAATTTTTGAAAAATTTTGTCTAACGATGTTATGTGCTCTTCTAATGAGGTCGAAAAAATAAGTATATCATCAAGATAAACTATGCAAATTTTGCCTATGTACTCTCTGAGAACTTCATTCATTAGACGCTGAAATGTCGCTGGGGCGTTTTTCAGCCCAAAGGGCATTCTGGTATATTCATATAGACCGTTTGGTGTAACAAATGCAGTCTTATGTATATCATCAGGATGCACCTTTATTTGATGATATCCCTTGGCTAAATCAAGGGTTGAGAAGTACTGAGACCTTCCTAGCTTATCAAGAATACTTTCGATATTTGGTAATGGATATTTATCGTCTACAGTTATATCATTGAGAGCTCGATAATCGACACATACTCTATACTTAACTTTTCCTTCGCTATCGGGCTTTTTGGCGACCACTACGATTGGTGAAGCGTATCGACTGTTTGATTTTCGTATTATGCCCTGCCTTTCCATATCATTAACTTGGTTTCTTACCTCTTCTTCGTGTTTTTGAGGCAGACGGTACAGTCTAGCATTTATTTGTTGGTCTGTGGATAGTTTTATTTCATGAAATATACTTTCGCAATTAGTAAGCTGATCTCCATCTCTATATAAGAGATTTTTATATTTTTGAAGCAAATCTTGTATTTCTTGTTTCTCGAATACTTTCAAATCTTGTAAATTAACTTCAGTACTACCCTCTAACTCATAACATTCTATGAATGGTTCTACTTCAATGACCATTGGGAGTATAGTTTTGTTTTGTAGAAGTACTTCCTTTTTTATAAAGTTAATGCTTTCGACCATGTTTCCTAGTACATCCATTCCTAACAAGAGACTATATTTTTGTTCTCCTAATGGCTTTCCATATGCTCTAACGAAGACATTTTCTGGGTAGCCAAATTCTGTAGGTACTGGGACCTGATAAATTTTTAATGTTTCTATACTTTGGCTGTTTACGGTAGACAAGTTTAAAGTCAGCTCTTCGAGTACGTTATAGGAACTACAGTCTATCTTACTTGTATTTACTAAACTCATTGTAGACCCTGTATCTAGTAAGCATATGTGTTTCTGGTTTCTCAACGCAAATACTACCTGTGTTTTCCTACCAGAGAGGCTACATTCAGAAAAACCGGAGCTTCTATTGAATGTATTTCTTCTTGAACCACTTCGGAAGATCCTTGATCTATATTATTAATATCCATTGGTTCCACATTCTGTCTATTATGGGTCTGTCTGGAATTGTTATTGTTATAGTTATAGTTATTCCGTGTTCGGTTGCTATTTTGTATGGTATTATTGAGTTGGTTTTGGCTTGTCTGGCCAGAATTATTGTATGTATGTCGTCTCTCTGTGTCGTTTGTTCTTGTAAAATTATAATCAGTACTTTGTTGTTGCTGATTTGTCTGTCTAGAGTTGTTATTAGTATTGTTTCGTAACTGTTGGTTGTTCTGTCGGTATGTCCTTTCTGCGGGCCTAAAATCATGGTTTCTTCTAGTATTATTTCCGTTAGTAAGGACGTTACCTACATCGAACCCTACATAAGAATACAATATACTCTTGACTTTAAGTAGATCATATTCATCCCTAATTTCTCTTGCTAAGTTGCCTGCAGCTAGTTCTCTTATTTTGTTAATTACTAGTGAATATAACATTGTTTTCAGACTATCTTTATTATTCTCATACATAATAATAGTATGAATATCTGTTAGTAAATATTCAATTTTGTTAATTAAATCTAATACCGAACTCACTCTAAGATTGTTGATCCGGCGGGTAACTTCCCCTTGGTCGATGCTTGGCCGGAATGACAGCTTCAGTATATTCTTCGCCTCTTCCCATGTGCTCATGTTGTTGGTAAGTAGCAGTTCCTTTGCCTTACCTATCACCTTACACTGTGAAATAGCAGTCCACATTGCAGCTCTTCTGTCTTCTGGAGTCAAGCTCATGTGATTATCGACAACGTTTATAAATTGAGTCAGCTCTTGCCTGTTGCCGGAAAATTCTTTAATATATGAAATTTCTTTCATAATCACTATGGCTCGACTATCAGCTTGCTGTTGAGAATTCGCCTCTAATCTCAACAAAACTCGTGCCATTGTGTTTAAAAGATTTGTTTGGTCGGTTGCCATTTCGTTTGTATCCTCTATTTGCAAGTTCCTTCTGGAGTCGTGAAGAATTTGTCGCGAAATTTTTAAAAATGTATTTTAATAAAACTCGCACAAAAAAGCACTATTGATTTTTAGTTCGCACTGCACTTGTTTGTTCTTCTTCTTTTTTTTTTTTTTTTTATTTTGTGTTTCTTTGTTGTGACTGATTTGTAGTCTACAACAGTAACTTAATATTTTTTTTTTTATAATTCCCGACAAATAGTTGTTGGTACTTTATTCGGGTGGAGGAGGGGTTGTGGACGGTAAACAAAACAATTTAAAAAAAATGTTTGTAACTGATTTGTAGTTACAATTTTTTTTCCGCGTTTACTCGATTCCGTTCCGACTGCGCCAGTTAAAAAAAAGAGTTTTATTTTTAGTGTAGTTCGAACGACGACTTTATTTCTTCGAGGTATCTTAACGACTGTTAGTCTAGATATATCATTAAATTTTGTTCAATCAGATTTATTTCCCTTTGATTATTATTATGCTGATTGAGCAAAATTTAATGTATTATTTTACAATATGAAAATATACTTATATGCTTATTTTGCAATATTATTTTACAATATGAAAATATACTTATATGCTTATTTTGCATTTTACGAATTGATTTATTATTCATATTCGTATTACAAATAAAAGGTTGTTGTACTAATGGTGACGGAGGTCACCATACAAATATGTAACTCGCGCTGCGATGAAAAATGATGAAAAATGAAAACGGCTATAGAGCCATGATTAATGACTTTTTCTTGTCTAAATTGGAGGATGTTGATGTTGACGACCTTTGGTTCCAACAAGACGGCGATACACGACATACAAAAGTGGTCGAACATTGGGCCTCTCAGCTGGAATTTATTCGAGCCAGCGGCGGTGGCCACTTGCCCGAAATCATTTGTAAAACATAATGGCAAACCCTTATCTTTATGATAAACTAAATTCTTGGCCATAACATTAAATTATATTCTTCTTGAAAAACACACGTCTACAAAAAAACACCGTTTACTTGGTTGGATTTTTGTTACTGGGAGAATACAACTATTAATGGATGTACAGTCCGTACCTACTCTGCAACTTTTCATTATAGATAAGAAAATTGACAATTCCTAAACAAAGACGAATGACGATACACAGCCAAGGTTTGTAGAACGATAAAATAGGATCCGTTCTATCGTGAAAAATTTAAATTTTATTTTTGATTCGATCGCGAATCTGCAAGGATTTGAAAAATATGGTTCGTTCCCGAACAAATTTATCATAGGAGAACTAATGAGGATCCATTCACGAACCATTCAAATAAGAAAAAAAATTTTAATTTTACGAAACGACAAAATTTCAAAATTATGCAAAATAAAGTCTCGAAGTACTAAATTTCCAAAAAAAAGTTTTGAAATCCTCAGGACCTCGTTGTTCCTTGAGAAATTTCAATGAAATTGACAGATAAGAGGTGATGGCTGAAACAGAGTTATAGTAGAATAAAAATATTTTCCAAAAATAGGACGTTTCAAAAATATGTCAGCATTTTGCAATTTCGTCCTTCTTTGAGCAATTGCATCAAAAATACGCAGGTAATAGCTGATACAAAATTGTAACAGAAAAACATATTTTCAACACAGGATGTTTCAAAAAATCTGAACAAATAAACAAAATAAATAAATATACTATAATAACTTCGTTGTTCCTTGAACGATTTCAATGAAATAGACACACACAAATTCAATCTTTAATAATACGAGAGCTAAAGCTACGTCAAAGCACAAGTCATTTAAGATTGGCTGCTTCCTTGATATGCGTGAGGGCAGTCTCTGACGGCTGGTGGGAAAAGTTGTGTTATCCGCCATTTTGAAAAAGAGTGTTGAAAAAGGTAAATGCAATTTTCTCGGCTCCTATAGACCTAAATTTTGCACTTGATTTTGTAGGCTTAAATATTTTTTTGTTTACAAATATTTTCCATATAGTGAAAAATTGTTGTCGAAAACTGTTTTTAGAGTTTATCTCACTCTTTTTCTATCTGAACGAAATTTTTACTAAACAGTTTTTGTAGAGCACCTGATTTCCTACATTTTATTGTATTTAGATTTTTTGTGAACTAAAAAATATCTAAAAATACTGTTTAATAAAGTTGCCCGTATCCAGTAAATAATTCCTTAGGCAAGACTACGATTTGTACAGCGCACTGTGGTTCAGGGGCGGACAGAAATCATTTTATCGTCTTTTAAGTATTTAGATTTTTGACATTGCAGTTTGATTAAGAAGTAATAGTTGAAGCATTAGAATCAGGAGTTTTTTATGAAATCAGTTTGCAAATATAAAATTTACTTACTTACTTACTTACTTATCCGGCTCCCGATCCATGAAGGGTCTCTGCCTGAGATATTGCGGTCTTCCATCGGTTGCGGTCCCTCGCACGCTCCCTCCAGTCGTCGAGACCAAGCGCTCTTGCGTCTGTGACCGCCTGGTCCCTATAGCGGAGGTTCGGTCTTCCTGGTCATCTCGAACCTGGGGGCTGGGATTCGAAGATTTTCTTGGCTGGAGCGTTGTTGTCCATTCGCTCAATGTGGCCGAGCCAGTGTAGTCGACGTGTTTTGGCTCTTTGGACTACATCCATATCTTGGTACAGCTCGTACAGTTCACGATTGAATCTTCTCCTCCAATCGCCCTCTTCGCATATAGGACCAAATATCCGCCGAAGAATTTTTCTCTCGAAAGTGCCCAG
This sequence comes from Dasysyrphus tricinctus, assembly GCA_963921185.1. Lineage (NCBI taxonomy): Eukaryota > Metazoa > Arthropoda > Insecta > Diptera > Syrphidae > Dasysyrphus > Dasysyrphus tricinctus. The sequence goes on along the minus strand of OY992530.1, from coordinate 57,942,948 downwards.
TATCAATTCCCATTTTTTACTTATCGTCCAGCACTCGGCGCCGTAGAGTAGAACTGGTAAAATTAGAGTTTTGTATAGCGTGCACTTTGTCTTTCGGGAAAGCAGTTTTGAACCCATTTGTTTGGCCAAACCGAAGTAGCAGCGGTTCGCTAGGGTAATTCTTTGTCGGATTTCCACTTAGGTGTCGTTCGTGGAATTGATGTTTGTTCCGAGGTAGGTGAACTCCTTGACTACCTCAAAATTACTGCTCTCAACAGTGACGTTTTGTCCTAGGCGATGGACAGATGAGGCTTTGTTTGTTGATAGCATATACTTTGTTTTGTCCTCAATTTCTCATTCACTTCACGACCAACGCGTTTCGCCTGTTCATCAATAGCTGTGAATGCTTCAAGTACAGCTCTTTTGGAGCGGCCGATGATGTCGATGTCGTCCGCATAGCCAAGCAGTTGAGAAGACCTGTTGAAGATAGTGCCTTCCATGTTAACACCACTCTTGCGCACTATCTGCTCCAGGACTAAGTTGAAGAAATCACATGATAGCGCATCTCCTTGTCTGAACCCTGTACACGTCTGGAATAACTCGGATGAGCTGTTACCCATTTGCACGTTGCACCGCGTATTTTGTAACGTCATGCGGCATACCTGGATCAGTTTTTTCAGGATCCCGAGTTCCGACATCACCAATAGAAGCTCTTGGCGACTTATGCTATCATATGCGGTTTTGAAGTCGATGAAAAGGTTGTGGGTCTCGACTTGAAATTCGTTGGTCTTTTCCAGGATCTGTCTCAATGTGAAGATTTGGTCTATCGTTGATCTGCCTGGCCTGAAGCCACACTGGTACGTGCCGATCATAGTGTTGCAGAAAGGTTTTAGACGCTCACATAGTACGTTGGATAGGATCTTGTAGACAACATATGCCTCTGTAGTTCTTGCTGGACATAGGATCGCCTTTTTTGTAGATTGGACATATGGAGCTATTTGACCAGTCGTTGGGCATACTTTCCTCCTCCCACACTTGGTTGATGAGCTGGTGCATGCAACCTACCAGGACATCTCCTCCATACTTAAAGAGTTCCGCAGGTAGGCCATCCGAGCCGGCGGATTTGTTGTTCTTAAGCTTGTGGATGGCTTTCTTAACCTCTTCGGTACTGGGCACTGGGACTGGATCTTCATTGACTGGTCTTATGCTTCTTTGTTCCTCTATTGCCTCCTCTACATTATGCCCATTAAGCAGCTGCTGGAAATGCTGCTTAAACACGTCTACAATTCCCTGTGCTTCGGTGACTAGGTTTCCTTCGCTGTTTCGAAGAGCTTGCGTGCCAGTCCTATAACCAGATGCCAGTTGCTTGGCTGTTTTGTAGAACCGGCGGGTGTTGGTGGCGGTGCTAGACTCTTCGAGATACTTGAGCTGAGAGGCTGCGGATGCTCTTTTCTTTCTACGCAGGGTTTTTTCTCTTTCCTTCTCTTTTCCTGGTACTCCTCTCTTGCTGCTCTTGTTTTCCGTTGCAGCATTTGCATTCGTGCATTTTCCGTCTCCTGCTTCAATACCGCGCATTCATCGTCATACCACGGGTTCTTTTTTCTGGGTGGTTGATAGCCTATGGTGGTCTCGGCTGTCTCCTTAATGATGTCGCGATATTGGTTCCACTGGTTGTTGACGCTTGTGGCTGGGTTTACGGCAGAGAGTTTCCCGGTCAATTGCTCACTGTAGTCTTTGGCTTTCTCAGATGTGCTCCAAAGTTGATAAACGAAACTTCAGTGATTTTGAAGCAAAAAACGTACATTCAAAGACGATTATTTTTAGTTAGTTATATGATTCTTTTGACTTTTTTTGTTAATTATAATTACGATAGTAGTGAACTTTTTTTTACGAATTTTTAAAATCAGTACCTTTTTTTAGTTTAAATTCAAATTCAACTAAGAAAAAGTAAATGTTCTCTGATCTTCCGCGATTGGACATATAGTACATATTATACATGGAACCGCTATGTATCGAACAAAAAAAAATTTGCTGCTAATACCTGCGAAACTTCAAATGCACCCAATTTATGCCTTAAGACCCCCAAAAACTAAAAAAAATCCTTGAATTACTATTTAAAATGACAGAGCATCATATCCAATTTTTTAAAAGTGAATTGAAGTTCTATAATGACCCTACCATATATATAGAAATCTACGCGGCTTTTAAACCCCCACCCCCACCAAAGGCTGAAAGCAAAACCTGCCAGACTTTCATATTCCAAATCACGATAAATGTACCTATAATCTCTCATACTCCGATTTTGGTTATACCTCCACTCCCAAAATTTGCTGTCGGCTCTTGGTCTACTACATAATATCTATTATTTCTAGAGAAAGACCTTTACAACAGTACAATTTTTAGTCTTTTTTTCTTAGTAAATTTTTTGTGGGAGGCATACAAAATCGAATGAATGATTGCCTTAACGCCCTGGATGCAACTTAATTAGTTTTCTAAGAAATTGGTCCAAGAATCAAATTTTTGTCAAAAACGCCCCCAAAGTGGATGTGACAAAAAAATTTGTACGGAAGAGTGATATGAAATTATGTTATTTAGAACTTTCTTGAAGAACATACCCCTAATTTATATCAACTATGATAGTTAGAAGACTTTTTTTAAGTGGGCGTGTCAGTGGGCGAAAATTTAATTCTTATGACAGCTTATGTTATCCTCAACCACCTCTAAAAATTTCAATCAAATCGGTTGGCTGATTCGTTCAGATTTTTTAGATTTAAGACCGCCCTTCCATACAACCTGAACCACTATGCGGCGGCGCGTGGTGCGATACTTGTAGAGGGACACAGTCCAAGTGTTTTATTTAAGAAGGGGAATCTATCTAATACAGTTTAGGGAGAAAGGGAAGTTTTGTAAAAAAAAAACACTTAACAACAATATATTATAGCTCGTTTTTGTATATTGTAAATGGTATGAAAATGATGGAAAAAGTACTAAAAGTTTACGGAGAAATACAATTTGATATTCCATTGCCGCATCTCATCAACCATATTCAGTAGGAAATAATAGTCAAATCTCAATAATTGTTTTGCAGTTTAAGGGTTGTCATCTAGTTTTTTTTTTCCAAAATTTCAAATAATTGTCAAACCTTCTTTTACAAAGGCGGAGTTTCAATATACATATGTATGTAAACTAATGTCTTTTGAAATATGGAAAAAATAGCGCCAGGTGAGTTTGGTTGTCGAAAGTGCTTGCCAGAATAATCCTCTTCGATACTAGATTTTACTGTCTACAATAAGGTTTAAAGTATTATCTCGAAATTTTGCTTCGTTTTCTATTTATAACAAAAAAACGAAAAGGTTGTTTTTGCATCACCCCCTTCCAAAATTCACCCTCTAATTTAATAGCACTTTGCGTTTTTCCAATGAACCATTTAATGATTTTTACAACAAAAACCCAATCAATAACCTATAAGCTCTGCTGTCTGTCCGAAACATCGTGAGAGCATAAATTCTTACTCTAACTTTTATCCGCCTAAATAGAAAGATCTAGAAGCAAATACCAGAACCTTCGAGTGACATCCACAGCTTTAAAAATAAGTATTAAAGGCACAGGTTTGACCAACAGGGTAGACAGTTTGATTTAATTCGAGTCAAGTTGGTTGTGATAATACTGCACACATTTGATGAATCACAAGTGCGTCTTTCCAAGTCGACAATTTAATATTTGGTGGGCAAATTGAAGTCAACCGATTCAGTAAATGAAGGATCTGCTATAAACATCCTCACTGGCCATAAGAATGTGCAAGAAAAGCCGAGGCATTGGCATAGTCAATTTCATGAATTCAGTAAACGAAAACCTCTTTCGTTTGATGATAAACAATTACATTTGGCACAAATTTGATGATATGGATGTGAAGGACATGTGGTTCCAACAGGACAGCATTATGAGCCAATTTTTCAGTGCTGATTTAACTCTGAGTAAAATAAGAAGTAGCTTATCCTGAAAATTATTTAGGTAACCCTGAGTAAACTCAGAAGAAATTTTTGCAGTTAAGGATTAATTTCGTCTTTTAGCTGTCAAAAATCTATTAAGATCGACGTATAACAATGGATATCACCCTTTTACGCCTTTCACTATTAAAATCGAAATGGCACACAGCGATCCGTTTGTTGAATTTTGGTGTCAAAAATCATTTTCCACGCCATTTTTTTATAAATATTAATGAAGTTTGGTACACTTTTTTAATTTCGATTAATTCGGCGGTAAAACATATTTTTTTTTCTCTTTCAAATAAGGGTAAGATCATGGTCCAAAATTTCAAAATTTAAAAAAAAGCACTGTCCCAGTCAGGATATTTTTAGTCAAGTTTATATTTGAAATGTCCTAAAATATGAGAGTTATTCCAATACAGATTTACATAAAGTCTAAAATCATTAGTCTACATTAGTCTAAAATCACAATAGTTACATAGATATTGCACACAGAGCAAACAAAAATGACTGCTTTTTTAAAGTGGGACGTAGAGCTACGTCCCAGTAATTTTCAATTTTGTATGAGCTATAGACTATATATAAATGATGTTAAAAAAGAAAGATTTACATGCACAGACATAAATACAATACGTCAAACATAAGTCATCACATCAGTATTTCAATCAACCGACTCAATTTCTGAGAAAGAAGAAAAAGACCTTGCAAACACAAAATATTGAATAATGTATTTCTATAGTATCTGTGCTAAAATGTTTACATATTGTTTGTATTCTTTTTATTTTAAACTTATTTATTTATCTAATATTACCTCTTGAACTTTTATGAAGCAAAATAAAAAATAATGTTAAATTAGTCAAAATTATTGAAATTTTTTGTTTTTGAAAATTATCAATACAATGAATTCGGAGCCTGCGTCCCCAAATCTTTAAAGCTAAATTTCATTAATATTCATCAATAAATTAGAGTGGAAAATGATTTTTGCCTCCAAAATTCAATAAACGGACCACTGTGTGGCACCACACACAATGGACTTGAACTTTTCAAATATTTCAATAACTTTTACAAGATAAATAAATAAATAAATACTAGATAAATAAATAATGAATAGAAAACGAGATGATTCCACAACGTTAAACGCTCTAAGTTTAGTTCCTAAGTTAACTGACCAAATTAGGTGGTATGGGTTAATTCGAAAAAAACTTAGCGCTTATATTGATTGAAAAATACATTTCTAGAACTCGGGCTTAAACCCGAGACTAGGATGATCTCGAACTGAAAAACAAACAGCTGAATACCACATAAAAACATTCTGCATGAACCATTTGTTAAGTATAAGACTTTCTCTCGCGGAGCGATGTAAACTAATCAACTCTACTCAACTTCAGCCAGATCTATGTGGCAGAGTCATTGAAAATTTGGACTCTCGGTTCTGTTGTGCCAACCACTTTTCCATAAGGGTTTAACTTTCTTTTTAATTGATAAGACAGCTTCTTGCGAAAAATTCGTTCTGATTTTCCATAATATCCTAGGTATCTTATGCCTGTGTTAACTTTTGGATAACTTATATTTACTTTATTAAGTTGGTACACATTTAATTGGGACGAACGTGTCCATGTCCACGTCCAGCAACCATAAATTGAAAGTTGAATAAACTTTGGACTAGAGTTGAAATAATATTCCTTGATGTTAGCATTATAATATTGCTGCTAATTCTTTCTTGAATAAACAATCATTCAAAAATGAGAATATTCATTTAGACACGAACTTTTTAACAAACTCTTTCCGGTCACTTGCTAATATGGATAACCATGAGCTCTGATATACGAGAATACTCCCTGTTTTAAGGACAAATATTGAACACAAAAAATAATAGTGGTGCAAAAGTTTCTTGTAAAATTCTTTTCAGAACTACCAGCACAAGAAGCCACCCAAGAAAACTAGAACCGCTATAGCTGCAGTACCTAAACTGTCATCCAATGAGGTCGTTAGGATCAGTTTTATAAGATTTAACTTAGTGCTCCTGTACTCATGTAGGAGTGTAAGTTATATATGAGCAACTTTGTTTGTAAATCCATGGAAAGAACCAGCAACAAAATAAATACATAATTGTAATATATTACGTCTATACAACAAGATGGCCTTCTATACATAACTGTAACTGAATGTAACTGAAAAGGTGAACCCTTAACACTGAAATAATATTTAAATTAATTTTATTTCTGCAATCAGAAAGTTATACATTTTTCAATTGCTCTTCTTTTTAACATCCAATTAACACCAGACTTTTCCCACCGCATCCAGTAAGTTCAGCCTAATTTATATCCCTTTCATGGGTTTCTTCTATACCTGGAAAGGTGGGTTTTTAAAGAAACATCTTTCATTTTGAACCGATTTTCATAATATCCTTTCCATATTCAACAGGTTGCTTTGCGCTTGAATTTTAATGAAAAGACAACATTCTTATAACGTTTTCATACATTTTGAATTTTATTCCCTTGCCATTTTTATTCGACCTCCCCTCCCTTGCGATTCAACTACAAGCAAGCCAATTCTATGCTATACCACAAGTTGCTGTACAATAGGGTGTCCGTTATTTCCCAAAATCGTTTTTAAATAGCAGACACCCCCCAAATCAAAAGTTTATGCCCTAAAAACAAAAATTTGGCCAAACAAAATTTTGTCCGACGCCATTTACACGTGGCTCAAAGCCCATACTTTTCCCATACAAATTTGTATGGGATTTTCGATCATTTCACGTTTTATTTTTTTTCTCTCGAATTACTGCAGCTATTCTAATTTTTTTTGTTGATTTTCGTTCTTTAGGCATCCCTTTAAAAGACCACATTCAAAAATTTATTTAAAAAAAAAAAAAAAAAAATCGATTTTTTTGCATCGATTATTACTATGGGAACTCCCATATAAAAACATCATAAAACTGAACGTCTTAATATTTAATTTTAAATGTTTGTTAGTAAATTTTTTGAATGAGATCTTTTAATGGATAATTTAAGAATAAAAATCTGCAAAAAAAATTAGAATAGCTGCAGTAATTCGAGAGAAACAAAATAAAACGTGAAAAGAGCGAAAATCCCATACAAATTTGTATGGGAAAAGTATGGGCTTAGAGCCACGTGTAAATGGCGTCGGACAAAATTTTTTTTGGCCAAATTTTTGTTTTTAGGGCATAAACTTTTGATTTGGGGGGTGTCTGCTATTTAAAAACGATTTTGGGAAATAACGGACACCCTACTGTACAACCTCCAGTGCTTTAATCTTGAAATTCTTTTGAACTATTTTGCGTTGATGACTGATGCAAAATTTGCTTGCTGACGCGAACTTGGACGGAAATGCATGTGGGTTGTGGTACTTTTGTCCTTACACTATATGAATTGTGTGTGATGGGTATGAGGAATTGTATTGTATTTTTTTGTGGTTATTTTGCTAGCTCGAGGGTGTTTTGGTTGTTTTTTTTTTTGGCTCGAGCCATATTAGTATGTCACGTGAGATTAAGACAACTTTTGGAACATGAGTCCATGAATAAGTCATATGTTTTTGTGTTGGTTTTAGATGGATAGATTTATGCTGTTATCTAGGGATTGAGAATATGTAATTAATTTAACAAAATATGATGAAACTTATCTGAAGGAACCCAACGCCCACCCGCTCTGAAAAAAACAGGGGATGAGAAAAAGTTTTAGTGGTTTTTTCAAAAACTTAAACTTTAACACATAATAACTTGATAAGTTTCATTTAAGAAAGTAGATACTAATATTTCACTCAATGTTTACTTGCGAGTTATACATTCTTTTAAATAAAATTAGAATCGTGATTTTGATCCGACTTGTGATTACGATGCATCGCGATGATAAGAAAGACGTAAGAAGTGGATCACACAATCTAGGCCTGTCTATCTATCTGTCAGTCTGTTCGGCGACTGCCTAAATGGCTGCATCGATTTTCTTAAAACTTGAACATTGTGGTTTTTCCTTATTATCCAAAACTTTTTTTCATTTGTCTTAGAACCAAAATAACGGTACTTTCCATAAGATTTTTCTCAAAAACTAAATAAATAATTTTTAGGAAAGGCTATCTTTTTTTTAAAAAAATGGCTATTGATGGAACCTCCTAGAGAACGATTTTTTTAATTTTCGATTATTCTGAAAACTGTGAACGATTTAAATGATTTTTAAATTCAATGCGTGTAACGAAGAGTTACAACACCGCAACATATGTACATTAGGGTGGTCCTCCATCTTGAGAATTCTTCCGCTGCCGCCTGGATGAAGGAGAAATGCCTTAGTGTGAACACTCCTCCCCCCCTCTCTCGTTTGCTACCCCCTAAAACCGTCCACAGGGATTGTAACCCCACCTTCAGTTAAAGGTACTAGACACCCGATGTTCACTACTTGGAAGTGAGAGTAGGAGTTGATAAACAGAGGTTCGCTTTGAAAAAAGCTTGTGGACGCTTGTGTCCTCTTGAATGCACCGTGTCTACCCTTTGAGCATACTTGGATTACCCTCATTCGATTCAAAACATTTAAAAACAATTTGCCTGACTTTTTCAGATTTTTATTTCACCCCTTTCGTCTCCCTCTTTTCACTTTAAGTTACAGATATATGGGTTAAGGGGGATTCTTATAACAAACGAAAAGTACCAGAGCATAAGAGGGGGGTCTATTTTCCCCGGTTCAGTCGGGAGGGATAATTTTCTAAAAATTTGACCCAAAATAGAAAAAAAAATATTAAAAAACAACGGGAACATTTACAATAGCCGTTTTCCTTTGGAGGTGGCGAAGTACTTATGAGTAGATGAAAACCCTAATCTAGTACTACCAACTGCACATGCTCTCATGCGCGAGTAGATACATTTTACATGGGAAAGCAGTTTGATGTGTTCCATTGAAAAAAGCTGGCAAAGTACTTGCAAGTACTTCGCCACCTCCAAAGGAAAACGCCTAATGACATGGTATAGCTTGTCTTAAAGCCACGAATCCACTCTTTAAATAGTTTTTGAAAAAATAACTTAAAAACAAAAATAGTATTTTTTTAAGTTTAAAAATTATTTTTTTTTAAACTATTCATAATAAAAAATTTATTTGAAAAGTATATTAGAGAGTGGGTTCGTGTCTTAAAAAAAACTATAGCATGTCATGGTAAGTGTTCCCGTGGCTTTTAATAATTTTTTTACTCAGAATTTAAAAAGACAATATAAGGACCACCATAATGTAGGGGAGAGAGGGGCAAAACAGACCCCGGGGCAAGAAGGTCCAAGCCGATTTTGGGCTTAGTTTGCAACTCAATCTTATTTTAAATGATGAGAACTCATTAAGAACCTACTTTTGGAGCGCACCCCTTAGTTTAATAGATAGAATGAAGCTGGGTCCAGTGTAAATCATGAAACAATGAAAACAGACAGTTTTCTAAAAAAACATAAACTTCTTAAAAGACTTTCAAACTCATGGTTATTTTGCAACCATAATCTTTGGCTAACCCAAGTATCTGCTTTTATTTGTTTTTGTTAAATTTACTAAAATGATCTTTGAAAAATTTTATGTTTATAAGAAAAAAATGATATTGGGAAAAAACTCCTCCCGGGGTAAAAAGGCCCAGAACGTCATGGGGCAAAACGAACTACCAGTCCATTTTGACCCACGACGTTCGCGGGTGCAAAAATTTGCTCTTTATTGACTTTTTAACTTTAAAATGTAGTTTGCAGTCAATATCTTTTTTTATGTTGTCATGTATAGTTTATAATATAGAAATATAGACAACCACACCACCAGACAGTAGACCGTTTGTTAAATTTCGATGACAAAAATCATTTCCCATGCCAATTCTAAATACAAATTATGTACACTTGATAATTTTTTCTCCAACTGTCAGCTATCAGAATACAGAATTCTTAGCTTGATGTCATATTTAAATACTGCAATCAGAAAAAATATCTAAATTATTAAAAAGATAACTTTAGATTGGCGAAACAGACTGAATAAATAATGATAGCAAATTTGCCTGATTTAGCTTCACTAATATGGCCACTATCAACTGTCAAAGTTCTGAAGTCTCTCTTGGAAGATCCTTTGTTCTAAACCCTTTCCATTCACTGGCTTACTGCAGCAAACGCAAAGTAGGGAGGTAAGAAATATATTTTTAACCCGGATATAGATACCATTTATGAGTATCCACCTTTCACAAGGTGTTTCGGTGACAGATACGCATTATTGCTCATCTGTGTCGTGGTTTTCTCGCTATGGTCTTGGTTTGGTCTCGCCGTGATATTTACACGTGTCTTTTGGCATTCAGAATATTTTTTGCTTTGGTCTCGCTTTAATCTCGCCAAAACTTTTTTTTTCAAAATTATTTTTTTCAAAAAGATTATACTAAGCTAAAAACGTGGTTAGAAATTCCAAACATGGTCTTATGTTTTATGATCATTGTGTTGATCTCGCTTTTGTCTCGCCATGCCCGTTTACATGGCTATCTGTGTCGTGGTTCTCTCGCTATGGTACCGCTTTGGTTTCGCCGTGATATTAACAAGTGGATTTTATCATTTAAAATGTTTTTCCATCATCTCGCTTTGGTCTCGCTATATTCTCGCCAAAACTCTTTTTTCAAAATTAGTTTTCAAATAGGTTACAATAAGCTAAGACCGTGGCTAAAAATTCCAAATGTGGTTCTATGTTTCATTTACACTACTACCTGTATCGTGGATTTCTCGCAATAGTATCGCTATAGTCACGCCGTGACATTCACACGTGGTATTTGTCATTGTTCACGTCTTATCATCGTCCCGCTGTGGTCTCGCTTTTATGTTACCAAAGTCCGACCATTATAACAAAGAAGACTGTTGGCTAACCTTTAAAGATCTCTTTAAGCTAATTTTTCAAATAAGACCATAACGAGATGAAATTATATCCATAAGCGAGAAAACCTCGTGTAAATGCATACGGTGAGAAGAAATGAACACCCTGGCTACAACTGAAAAAAAAAACTTGTAAACGGCCATGAATGGGGAATCCTATACCATGGGACAACAATACACAAAACTACGTGTAAACGCAATCGGCAAGATAACGGCAAGAAATCGTCACTATCACCATCATGCAGTCATCGTTATCGTTATTGTGTCCGTCATCGTCGGTGACGTTGTATTACGACTTGCGCGATTTTATGGTGCGAGATTTTAGCCACAACCCTCATAGACGCGTATCAGCTCAAATACCAAAAAAAGTCAATTACGATCAGCACTTTTACTTAACTTTTATTGAAGAGTATTAAACAATGAATGACCAAACAATTCCTTGAAAATCCAAAAGCAGAGCTTTTTAATCAACAAAATAAAATAAAAATCTCCAAATGAGATTTATTTTTTTCTCTCATCGATAAGTGGTCAGTGGTTAACCGAAACCTAAAAAATCAAAATAAAAGTTTCTCACTGAAAAAACCGAAAGAAGTTCTTTCCAAGTTAAATGGTTATTAAGTGACCGTATTTCTTAAAATTTTGGTAGGCAAGCAAAATTTTAAGGACTTCAAAAGGTTGAGCTTTATTTTCGACCTCTAGAACAGAGTGATCTGATCAAAATATCGACATTCAAAATTTTGACTTTCAAAATATCAACTTTCAAAATATCAATTTTTAAAATGTCGATTGTTGAAATCTCGATCGCTATTGACGTTTTTTAACCACTCCAAAATTTGTTTGGTCGAGATTATTAAAATCGACCTTATGTAGGCGACATATTGTACCCAATCCCTATTTTTTTACTGGCTGATGTTTTTTTTTTGTATACAAAAACTTCCAAAAGCTATTAGCTAACAATATTACCTATCAAAACTCAATATTTAAAAATTTTTGGAAATTAAATTTCAATAAAAACTTAAAATAAACATTATGTGCACATGCGCACAAATATTTTTCTTAAACATTTTTGGAAAATTGTGTATAAATGTACAATCAACAAATAAATTGGGTGGTGCAACAGCTCGTGGAAAACCAGGGCCTAGTGACTTACAACTTTTAAACACTCCTGTATGCGTGTGTGTGGAATGAAGGGGACCTACAGCATTTTGAAGAGTCCGAACGGCTTAATGAGAAGCACTTTTTCATGACAAGTATATACTCTTGGAGGATATGTCAGTTCCTCGCAAGAGGCAGTACCTCGGATAAAACATTTCTGTTTTTTAGGTGACAAGACTGTGAATCGAACCCATACCTTCGGCATGACAGTCCTTCGCACTTAACATCATGTCACGAGGTACTAAGATACTAAGATACTAAGAGCAAGAACGTGCGACCCATTAGTCATGTATTGTTTTAGTTGTATTCGAATTCATTGCACAAATTAAGAATTTAAGTTAAGAACTAAATTTGGTTTTGGCGTTTTCATTGATTTAATTTAACCCAGCTACAAGATTAATTAAAATAAATTAAAGAAAAGAAAATTCAAATAAGTTTCATCTTCGATTAAGAAAAGATGTAAATTTGTATATTTTATTTATTATTATTGAATTTTCTGGCAATTATTTCCAAAGACATTAAAATTTTGATAAACTATAAGATTTTGCTATTTTTTTATATTTATTTTTCTTTTTTTTTTTCAATTAACTTAACTCTGTAAAATTTTTATTTCTTTTTATTGAACTGATTTTTAATTTAAGAAAAAATCTGCATCCGTTTTCAGTCTTCTTACAGCCATCCCGAAATCATACGACCTGTAACCTGTGATTTACCTCTGTCACCACCAGCAGCAGCACTACTTTGGCCAACATTGATCTTTGCTGGGACTTTCTTTTCAGGAGGCTTCTTGGCATCGGGTTTATCTGCAGGCTTATCAGCTGGCTTAGCACCTGGCTTATCACCGGGTTTATCAGCTGGCTTGTCACCAGGTTTATCTGCAGGCTTGTCACCAGGTTTATCTCCTGTCTTCGCTTCCCCACCTGCATTGGCTGGTTTATCTGCAGCTGTTGTGGTCTTTGGAGCGTCTGCTGGTGGAGCAGCAGCAGGCTTATCTCCTGCAGCTGCTGGAGCTGCTCCAGTAGGTGCAGCTGGAGCTTGACTTTTGGCAGCTGCTGCTGTTGTATCGGGTGGCTTAGCTGCTTCGCTTTTGGTGGTTTCGGCTTTCTTGGCCGCTGCATCTGGTTTGGCTGCTTCACCTGGTTTTGCAACATCTGGCTTTGCTGCATCTTTCTTCTCTGCATCAGGCTTAGCTGGCGCAGCAGATTTTGCAGCTGCGTCAGTGGGCTTACCTGGCTCGGCTGGTTTTGCACTTCCTACGGGCTTTGTAGGATCAGCTGCCTTAGTTATTGGTTTATCTGACGGTTTTTTGTCTCCACCTGGCTTTGCATCTGGTTTTGGTTTGTCATCTCCTTTATTTTCTGGCTTATCTCCAGACGGAGGAGCTGGGGCTGATCCTTTGGTTGAAGCTGAAGCTGTTAGCAGTTTTATTGATTTTGTCTGGAAAACAAATATTTAAACAAATGACACAAACTTCTGAAATTATGAGCTCTTGTACTAAATAAAAGTAAAAGAAGCTTATGCCTGCTTATTTAGCTAAAGAAACTGAAACTGGAAATAAGTTTTAGGCTTGATTCACACTACTGTGCCAATATCGATACATTTTCAAAACGTTCTCGCTTCGATACGAAACCCAAATGTTCACATTGTCGTTTCAATACCGAGACAGTCTCAGTATTAATCTTTGTATTTGTATTAGTTTTTTTCACTACAAATTTTCAGATACCTACAACCATTTGTTTTGTTTATCGATTTGAGGTCTAGAATTATTCTTTTGTTACCATACCAAGAGATCTTGGATGAAGATGGCAACAAAAGAATTTGTGTTCATCAAGGCTGCGATAAAGTGAAGAAAAATAGAATTGACGCACTAACACAACTGACCGACCAACACCGACAACACAGACGCTGAAGCGAAGAAGGCAAACACAGAAAAAACACACGAAACTAACACAGAAAGTCAATTAAAATTATGACAAAACATTTCACAAAACACTTAATAATTGAAATAAACACAAATATAATTGACAGATATGACATCGAGAATGTGAAATATATTCACACTTTCGATACCAATACGCTTTCGATGCGATTTCGCTCCGTTAAAATATTCTTTCAAACAAATCGAAATTGGAGCGAGAGCGTACCAGTATTGGAGCGGTAATGATTGTGTGAATATACTCATTGTTTCTCGTTTAAGAATATTTTATTGTAGTGAGAACATACTGAGACTGTATCAGTATTAGAACTATAGTGTGAATCAAGCTTTAATGTCTCAGCTTACCAAATCTTTCTTCGGCTCGGCTGCTTTCATTGATCCGGCTGGTTTGGGTACTGGTGGTTCCTCTCCTTTTTTGGCTGCTTCTTCTATTTCAGCTGCTGTCAATTTCTTCTGCATGAATTTAACGTATGCGACTCGAGTTGCCCTCGTAACGTCACCCAATTTCGGATTGTATTCTAAGGGAAAGAAAATCTTCGTAGAAGTCAAAAGTATAAGACAGGCATTTGATTTATTGTGAAAAATGTAGATATACCTAAATAAAAGAATAACAGGTCTCGAAGGTATGCAATATAAATTTGCTAAAATGATAGTCAGAAGATGCTTCACTCACCAACAAGTCGATTCTGGTTCATGCCAAGACCCTCATTGGCTTCTTCAATAATCTGCCGTCTCAAGCTCCTTTGGCTACGTCGTTGCATAGAAGATCGCTTCGAACCAATAGGATCCGCTGACATTGTATTTTTTCGAACAATAGCATTCCAATCTTTCTTTTCGCTGCAATCAAAATTACACACAATAATTACTTCCAAAAATATTTTCCAAAAAATCACCACATTCTTACCCCCCTTTCAATGATTGTTTTTTACCAATAACTTTAGCAATTGAAGAGAATACATCAATAGTCTTGTCCGTGCTGGTATCCATTTCCTTTTGCAAATTCTCAACGAATCCAATTTGGAAGTCCTTCAGAATACGTCTTTCCATTACTTTGCCCTTCTTTGTACCAGCAGCAGCTGCAAATCAATTCGAAATTCATCAAAAAACTTTTGTGACTTTAATTTAAATTTAAATAAAAATACAAAACAAAAACCAGAACCAAAAAATATACCTTGGGTCTTCTTTTCAATATCAGGTACATCGAACTTATTATTTTGGAATATTTCCAACAGCTCAAAGCGCAACGAACTAATATCCTGACGCACCTCAATGATGTCATCCTCAGTTATACCATAGTCGTCACGTTTCCTTTGCTCGGCGGTGACAAATCGTCGAATTAATAGCTTCATCACTTTATCGTGCAGAGCTTGTGACTTCTCCATTGATTTTCGCTGCATGGTAAATTTAAATTAATTTGTTATATTAAAATATTTAAATTTGCAACTTCTAGGAATAAAACATGGAGATCTGTATATAGCTCTGACAAGAAGAGACCAATGACGCCAGGTCGGGCACCAACCGATGACGACGGCGACGCGACGCCTCTTCCATTTGAATGTAGGATCATCGATTTGTAATTTCATTAAGGCTGGTTGATGGAGGAGTTCGATTTGATTGAAAGGCTTGAGCGGCTATTGTCTATGATAAATTCCTTGAAGAAACTTCTGTTCATGTAGTTTTCCTTGTTCATTTCTTATACAGACAAATTCAGTCAATTTTTTCAAATCTACAGTGTTTTAAAAATAAAAAAAATGGGTCGCAATGGGGGTTAAGGTTGGAACTCTATATGAGTCACAATTTTGTTTCCAAAATACTTCTATGTATGTATTTGTATGTATGTACATTGTACAATATGAATAGATTAGGTGCCATAATGCTGGCTAACAAAAAATTTACTGTCAAATATTTTTATTTCACAAATTTGGTTTTGTAATTATTTAAAGAGCGCAAGTTTTTCAGTACCAGCATTAAGTTTCCCAAAATAAGCTACTTCTCTCTTCAAAAATTTATCACAGCAAAAACAAGAAACCTGTGCGTAAAAAGTCAGCCAAAAAAAGTAATGAGATCTAAAATATATGCCAAGTTTTAAGTTCATGAAGTTTAATATCAAATATCTTAAGTAGAGTAATATCGAAACAATTCCAAATCATGACAGAAATTTGGTAATTAATGATTACTGATTAAAATTTGGTGGGTTCACTGGTCAAGTTTTCATTCATTTTAAATTTGTGATTAAGTAAGTATTTAAGAGAAAACTTGCCAAGTAAATCCACCAAATTTTAATCAGTAATCATTATTTACCAAATTTCTTTCATGATTTGGAATTGTTTCGATATTACTCTACTTAAGATATTTGATATTAAACTTCATGATCTTAAAACTTGGCATATATTTAGATCTCATTACTTTTTTTGGCTGACTTTTTACGCACAGGCTTCTTTTACACATAAGAACTTGGCTCCTTTTTTAACATTTATGTTTTTGTTGTGATTTCACTCCTTTTTGCAAAGATTTATTTTGCCAGTCGAAAGTCAAGCCCTACCGCTCTACAAAGTTTCATAATTCTACGACAACCGAAAGTGCTCCATACAAATAATAGCAAATTCTGATAAAGTGGGTGGATGGCACCCGCCCTGAATGGACAATTCCAAATTTTTGATTTTTTTCCTTCCTTAGTACTTCAAGTCCTACCGACCTACCGATTTTCATCGTTCTATAACAATCGGAAGAGCTCCATATACTTTATAAGAATATTTAAGAATGTGGGTGGATGCCACGCCCCCTGAATGCAAAATTCCAATTTTTCAATTTTTTCTTTCTAAGTACCTTAAGCCCTACCGACCTACCAATTTTTATCGTTCTACAACAATCGGAAGTGCTTCATATAATTTATAAGAATTTTTTAGAGTGTGGGTGGATGCCACGCCCCCTGTATGGAAAATTCAAATTTTTCAATTTTTTTCTTTCTAAGTACCTCAAACCCTACCGACTTACCAATTTTCATTGTCCTAGAACAATCGGAAAGGCTCCATATAATTTATAGAATATTTAATAAAGTGGGTGGATGCCACGCCCCCTGAATAGAAAATTGCAGATTTTCGATTTTTTCCTTTGTATGTACCACAAGGCCTACCGTTTTAGGAAATTTCAAGTTTCTACGATGTCGGGAAGTGCTCCATAATTTTGATGATCTGTCAGTGAGTCAGTGAGTCAGTGAGTAAGTGAGTCAGTGAGTCAGTGAGTCAGTGAGTCAGTGAGTCAGTGAGTCAGTGAGTCAGTCAGTTACGGTTTTTGCGATTTTTGAAGTCCTACATATATCTTGGGAACTACTAATGCTAAAGAGTTGAAATTTTGTGAGCCACCTGTGTTTGATCAGTTCAGCAAATACTGCGAATTTGAAGTTTCTGACTTTATTGGTACTGAAGTTAGAGGGGGGTTGAAAATCACCTGAGTTTGTTCCTGTAAAAAGGGTGTAGTGCCGCGAACTTGGCTGGGCACTACCGTGCCCTTTGATAATATGGTTTCCGGTTAGATACCCGGAAAAACTCTCAGGAACAAGCTGACATAGTTTTGATTCTGAAGCTTGTGTTTCATTGCATTCCTTAAACACCCAAAACCACGCGAAAAAAACAAAATGTTCAAAATTGAGAAGCCTGTTTGCAAATTAAAAAGGTCAATAGAAATAGGAGACATGCTGGAAAAATGCAAATTGAAGAGACCAATACATACGGGAGACGAACATAAAAATGTCCTTTCATCTTTAACTCTGTAGGCCAATCGGCAGAGGTTTTTTTCTTGCACAACTATAAGGATCAAATTTTTTAATTGGAATTGATAGATGGGTCGTTTCTTAGTACGACAAAAAATAGCGGGTTTTTAAGTGTTGTGCGTCAGCCGCCATTTTGAAAAACACGTTTTAGCCAATATCTTGACAACGACTCATCGTATAAGAAATATATTCACACCTTTTTCACCGAAAATTTAATTATCTTTATGTATGAAACATTTTTTTTTTGTTTTGAATATTTATACTGTCAGAGTTAAAGCGCCTTAAAGTATGCTCTTTTTAGTTTTTGCCTAACATCTCCCCTTGACGGTTGCTGTTATAGAAAAAAAATGTTCAACAAAGTTGTAGAACATATTATTTTCAATAATTTTGTACGTACATTTTTATTTAATGACGTATGGTTCAAAAGTTGTTATTCTCTTAATTCGGCATTTTCACGCTTAAAGACCAGAGATCTGGGTGAACATTTTGCTCAAAATTCTCTATACGAACTGTTTGCATCAATGCAAACTCCACCTGGTAATGACACCGTGACTCTTTGACCACCATAATGCACTCTCAAAATGCAAAGAAAAATTAGCAAAGTTAACGTGTTTTACTACCGCTCCAAAGTTTGAGAGCATGCAATTTGTATCTTGGTACAAAATTATTGGAAATAACTTGTTTTACAACTTTATCGAACATTTTTTTTTTTCCTAACAGCAACCGTCAAGGTGATTTAAGGTAAAAACTAAAAAAAGCATACTTTAAGGTGCTTTAACTCTGGCAGTGTAGATATTTTAAAGAAATGTTTTATACAGTAATGAATATAATTAAATTTTCAATGAAAAAAAAGGTATTGATATATTTTTTGTACGATTAATCTTTGTCGAGATATTGGCTAAAACGCGTTTTTCAAAATGGCGGCTGACGCACTAAGAAACGATCCATCTATCAATTCTAATCAAAAAATTTTATCCTAATAATTATGCATTATGGAAAATCTTTTTTGCCTCTGCCGACTGGCCTTGTTTCTTTTCCAAAAATTCCTCAGTAAACCCATTTCCTCTTCATTTCAAAAGAAATGTCGTCATATGAAATCGATCAAAAGCATTCGAAACGCTTTCAGACGGATAGCTTCGAATGCTTACAAATTATACTATTTTTTAATTACTACAAGTGCTGCCTTTTACTTCTAAGTATCTATGATATTAATGAAGAAAAAGATTACATAAGAACAAGTAGGACAGCTCCGTAAAAAGAGGACGATTTACTGTTCTCTCGAAGGAACAAAATCAGAGTGGACATGAATGCCAAAAAGAGGAGGATGGTCACCATAACCATAATACCTATATCGCTAGTAAAAAAAGTTTCTTTTGAAATACCGAATTTGAAGGATACACTGAACTGAATAAAAGCTTAATATTATGTGTGTTTCTTTACTTTGAATATCTGTGATTTTTAGTCCAAACATGTGTCAATTTTTTTTTTTATTATGAACTTTGACAGAACTTTAGACTAAAATGCACAGAAATGCACACAACAACACAGAAATTCAAAGTTAAGGAACATACCTATTGATATTTTTATTCATCAGTAGAATAGAAAAATTTTCAGTTGACAGCCACCAATCTTTTATGGTATAACAATTTATTCTGTATTAAGGTAAATCATCTAGCGGGGTTTTATATTGGTTCTTGATTTCGTAATTATAGTTTCGTATATTCTTCTTTCAACAGAATTTCGAAATACAAAATTTTAATCAAAAAGGATTAAGGTAAACTTACACAGCCTTATTTATAAACTCGTTTTAGCAACGGAGTAAAGTTACTCCGACTTTACAACGAATGCCTCTAATTATGACGAGAAATAGAGACGGAGTAAGCTAGAACTGATTCATTTTGACATGGCATCGTGTGAAATTTACAAAAAGGAATGTAAATGAATTTTTGTCTCCTTCTTGTTACTAAGAACATTTTCTTTTATTTTACTTAACCATTTAGTAGTTCATTTACCAAAATTTAACCAAAAAAATTGAATTGAAATGAATAATTGTGCATGTGCGTGAAGTTAGCACCGCCATTTTGGATTTTGAAAGAAAAAAAGGTGGTGCTGTAATGTGCCCATCTTGTGCTGCTATGTGCCGTATTTAAAAAACAAATCGTACTAAAGGTTTGGTTTTTAGAGGGTACCCATTTTTTAGCGTGAAGTTAGCACCGCCATTTTTGATTTTCGAAAAAAAAAGTTGTGCTGTATTGTGCTGGCTTGTGCCGTAAATATTTTTGAAAAATTCGCAAATTCGCAAATTTTACGAATGACGTTTTTGCGGAATTTCAAAATTTCTTAACAAAAAAGTTGTGCTGCATTGTGCTGCCTTGTGCCGTAAATATTAAAAAAAAAATCGCAAATTTGCAAATTTTACGAATGAAATTTTTGCGAAATTTCGTAATTACTAAAAAATTAAAGTTTTGCTGTTTTGTGCTGCCATATTCTGACGAGATAAAAAGAAATCGCGTATTTGTAACTTTTACGGCCAAAAAACAGTTTTGCGAAGCTAGTACCGCCATTTTCGATTTTCAAAAAAAAAGTGTATGGCACAAGGTAGCACAAGTTGAGCACAATGCATCACAACTCTTGTTTTTTTTTTTTTTTTTGAAAATCGAAAATGGCACTTCGCAAAGTTTTGGCCATAATACAGTACGCCCTCGGTAAAAGCAAACCAATAAAAATTCGAGCAGTTGCGTTAATTGAGTTTGTTGCTATGACCGAGTCACAAAAAAGTATAGCCTTGGCTTAGGAAATGAGCTTAACAATGATTAATCAAAACGAATGATGATGATTTATGAGTGCACAATATTTTGAGAAGTAGCTATAAAATAGCTGCCCAGTTACGATAAAAGTTAACATTGAAAAAATGAAAATATTTGTCAAACGATATAGAGATAATTGCATGGAAAGTTGCGTTTACTGAGTCAAACTTTTTTGAAAAGTTGCAATTACTGAGTCATAATGGTAAAAATTTGGGTGTTGCTTTAACAGAGGTATTGCGTTTATCGAGGGTTGCTTTTACCGAGGGCGTACTGTAGATGCAATTATGCGAATTTTTTTTTCTTTTTGGTTCTTAGTAGCATTTTTTGAGCACAATGCAGCATAACTTTTTTTTTTTTAATTTTGAAATTTCTCAAAAATTTCATCCGTAAAATTTGCAAATTTGCGAATTTTTCAAAAATATTTACGGCACAAGCACATTACAGCACAACTTTTTTTTCGAAAATCAAAAATGGCGCTAAAAAAATGGGTACCCTCTAAAAACCAAACCCTTTGTACAATTTTTTTTAAATACGGCACATAGCAGCACAAGTTGGGCACATTACAGCACAACATTTTTTTTTTGAAAATCCAAAATGGCAACTTTAACACATTAATTTTGCTTACGTTTTTAATAACCAAAATTTTAAACTGGTCATATTCTTGACATAAGGAAGACGTAACTAAAACGGCTCAGAAAATATTTTATAAAAAAGGATTTGTTTGACGTGGCGTAAAGACGGAGTAGGTGCTTTGCCTTGTTTTAACTATTCCGAGGTTGCACCGAGTATTAGTGAAATCTTATAAACAAGGCTGACAGAGTTTCAAAAAAAAAAACTGAATTGATGTCATACCAGAATATTGACTCCCTCTGGATTAAAGGCTAGAAAGTTATGATTAACGTTTTGATGTTGCAAGGTCTTAAAAGAGATAAAGCAGGTGATACATTTTGTCCAAAGTATAGGTTAGTTGTAAACATATTTACCGAAAGCTCAAGTAAAAAAGTAAAACAAACCCTTCAAAAACAAAATTATTTGTCTTGGTGAAAACGTTTCATGTACCATAAGAATGAAAAATCAAAAGAGTCTATACAAATATAGAGCCTGTCCCTGTATCTAGGCAAACAATATTTGTTAAATTAAAAAAAAATCATTCACTTTTGCGCTATCGGCTATATGTGAATTCATTTTCTATTATTTCGATGAATATTGGACAAACCCCACAAAGAATGTAGATAGCATAATGCATTGGTATCACAGTATTAAAATTCTCACCATAAAGCTCTTGGTTCGTTTGTTCGTTTCCTTTCCAAGCGTTTTCCTCAGCAATTTCACAGATGGACACAAATTGAATGGTGGTGGTACAGTGCCGCCATCTTCAAAGTAGCTCATCCACAATTGTGATCGTGCAAATTTCCATTCCATATCAGCACGTTCTGAGATGATTTGATATGAATTTGACATCATGGCAATCAACATGTTGAGTAGCACAATAATATTAATCACTGAATACGATCCGAACATCAGAAGGGCCCAAAATCGTGTGAAACTCTTAATGCCAGCCAAATCGAACGAAACCAAATCGACAAGACCAAATGAAGCCCAAAACAATGATTGTGATGTTTCAAAAAGACTGTAAGAAAATATTTGTGAATTTGGGATAAAGATATATTTGATTTTATGTCTAAGATCTTACTTTGAGAACCGACGCCAAATTGAACAAGCCTTTTCTTGGTCATCAAAATCCGCCACATCTGGATGCAGATGGTAACATTTTTTCTTTTCCAAATCAGCATAGTACCAGAGAAGTTGATTTAGGCCACAACCAAAGGCAAACAGCACCAAGGTGTAGATGAAGAAGAACTTTATAATATCGATAATCATTCGACCCAATGACACTTGTAGCGGTCCCAAGTGGGGATTGATGGAGAAAATGTGCACAAGTTTCAAGAATGAGAATATCATAGCCGCTGCAAAAGCACCTTCAGATATCAACATCGGATCAAAGGGATGCCAATGTTCTCGTGGAAAATACGGGTCTATATTTCGATACCATAGATCTCGCTAAAAATATTCAAAAGAACGTAGAATAACTAGTCATTTTATGGAAATATAGTACTTTTATGTTAAGCTTACATGAACAATAACCCAAGCTGTGGCTCGACACAGAATCCACGTAACATAGAACATGTTCGATACGAAGTCCACAATGTTCCATAAGTCACAAATGTACTCAAATAGACCATCAGAATAGAGAGTCCTTAATTCACCAAATATTAAACCTGAAAGAAAACAAAAAAAAGTTGCTTTTATTACCATGAGGCATTCATTGTTTAAAAATCAGGAAACAAACAATATGTGCAATGTTCTTCTAAGACTATTATCAATTCATTCCACGTTGGGCAAACCTATAGATAGAAGTATTTTTCAAGAATACTTTTACAACTTGTTGCATGCGTGGAAAAGAATTGTTAATCCTTCAACTCTTATAATGCAATAGAAGAACCTCATTAATTCTATTCAGCTTAAAATCGTGATTGCTTGAGGCTAAAGGCATTTCTGGTAAGATTACTCAGCTAAACCCTTTACATTTAATTCGATGAAAAACTTGTTCTTAAGCAGTGGGATTGGGTTATGTTTAAAGTTCGTATTTAAATATTTACAAAGGGTGTAATGTGTGTAAATTACCAGATTCACTCTGTTTGATTTGTGTTTTTTTTTTCCATGAGCTTCTTTTTGCTCTTGGCTGTATGTACTTCTGTATATTGCTTCGTATTTTCTTAAGACTTTACCATTTAACTCGTGGGGTGTATCCAGTAAAACAATCTATGATATTATGTTAATAAAGAATTTAAACCCAGCATAGTATTGCAAGCTACCCTGCATCTATGAAAAAAAGTTAATGATATTTTGATATATGTACAAAATACGTACTTTACATCAGGAACGTTTCTGGTTGTCATTTGCCTTGCGAGACCAGTGCGATTGATCTATTATTATAGACCAAGATCCCAGACACCTTTAAAGGTGCCAAAAATCGTGAAATTTACGTTAAAGTATCAAAGCTGAATTTTATATATGTTCTTCTGGCAACTGTTACAATATATTTCACAAGCTGCCAGACTCATACAGTAGGACCTTATGTTACCCAGACATCTTTAAAGTTTACAAACAAATATTTTAATTTACGTTTTAGTATAGAAGCGTTTTACGTTTACAATATTTTTCGAGCCACCAGACACCTACACAGTGGGGCCTTGCATTCACCAGGTACCAAAAAGTTGTCAAAATAATCAAATGTTTTACGTTATGGTATAAAATTAAAGTTTTATATTGTATAGTATGTTCCTTGGTCAACTACATCAAAATATTTCCTTAGGACTAGACACCTACAGTGGGGCCTAATGTCAGCCAGACACCTTCAGAGGTGTCAACATATTCGTGTAAAACT
Source organism: Dasysyrphus tricinctus (assembly GCA_963921185.1). NCBI lineage: Eukaryota > Metazoa > Arthropoda > Insecta > Diptera > Syrphidae > Dasysyrphus > Dasysyrphus tricinctus. The sequence goes on along the minus strand of OY992530.1, from coordinate 57,919,003 downwards.
TTAATTTTATACTATATCGTAAAACATTTAATTATTTTGACAGCTTTTAGGTGTCTGGTGAATGTTAAGCCCCACTGTAGGTGCCTGGTGGCCTTAGAAATAAATGCTGTGAAGTTGTTGCCCGAAGTAAATTAAACGTTATCTTTAATACTAAAACGTATATTAAAATATGTTTTGTTAAGACTTTAAGGGTGTCTGGATGACATTGGGTCCCACTGTAGGTATCTGGAAAGTGTCAAAATAAGTTAATCATAACTTTCCTTATAGTCTAGTCAAATTAGATCAAAAAATAACCTAACCTAGAACTAATTTCAAAGGAACATCTTCAAATGAGGTCTTATGGGAAAATTTGCGTAGAACACGATGGCGAAAATTCAACCAATTCAGCCAATATGGCTGCCCATAATTTGACATTTTAGTGTTAAACTGTTTGTGAGGCTATCCGGGGAATCATTTTCTATGGGTTTTGGATCGAGAAACTCAAAAATACCATCAAAAATTATTTTTGATGAGAATTAACTAAAATAATTGCGGAATATTTCATAAAAATAAAGTTTGCAAAGTTTTCGGGTTTTATAAAAATTGTGAAACTATAATGTTTCAATTGTTTGTTTTTTATTACTTTGTTATAATTTTATAGTTTTTGTGAATCGAAATTTTCATTTATGTGTAATCTCCTTTTCAACTGAAAAGACATACAAATTTCGACGGCATACTTCGTCCACTTTTTTCCAAACAGTGTGCAATCATGTATCATTTCATTTGATGATACTTATTTTATTGCTTCAATTTGGGGTTGTCCGTCCTTAAACTGATAAAATCTAAAAAAAAAAAAAAAATAAAACTCTTCGTACTAACCATCAAGTTTGTCAGATGGGGCGATCAGTCATCAAATAGGTGATTTGAAATTTGATTTGGCGACACGAAAATCGGTTTAGCGATGTTTGGTGATTTTAATATTTTTAACCAAAATCCTAATATTGTCAGTCAAAGGGTAAAACACACGAAGAATAGACAAATATGTAAAAGAAAATGAGAATAAAATGCATTTTCTTAATCCAACAAGTCTTATTTTGCAAGGTATTTATTAACACATTGAAAAGGTATGCCTAGGAACTTTATTTCAAAGTTTGCGGAATGTAACTTTTCAGCTTCAAAAAGTACTTTTCGACCTTATATTCGTTCAAAGGTGTTTTTTGTTAGTTTGTGAGAATAGTTTTACCTTTGAACCGATATACACCGACGATATTTTTTTCTTTTTTCTGATCTCTTAAACCTTACATCTTTTATATCGCTGTTTGCTAAAATAAAGACATCGAAATACTAAATCTAATTGCACCCAAAAATAAATTCATTACATTTTTATGACTTCTGATTTTGGTCATTTTCGAAGTCGAAAAATTTAAATATGGCGATTTTTTGGGGATTTATATTTTACATTAGGCGATTCCGCTTTTTAAAACCTAACAATCCTGCTAACCATAATTTTACTAAACCAAAAATTTGAATATGGTTTTGGTCGGATTGTAGTTCTCTTCTCCTCTATCAAATCTTTGAATGTGCACACAGTGTAAATGGGGGGAGGTGTTCTACTGAGAATTCCCGTATATGAATACACAAATATTCGAAAATTTAGGAGAATTTATATCCAAGACTTTTTATAAGTTATTACAGTCATTTTGATGTTTGGAAGTCAAACTTAAAAATGCCAAAGTACAGCTAACTGCTGTCATAGCATTATCTTCTTGAATATGATGCCACCCGAAAAGGGTTTTATATTCCTTCAGGACTTTCAAAGCAAATTTGTTTTTCATCTAAAAGACCATCCTTCCCCCCCTCCTCCCCCCTCACCCAATTTCCAAATATAAACACATGGGAATTATAAGAGAAAATGCAGAAAAGCATGAAATACGATATACAAATTAGACAAAACAGCTCCTGAGGTGAAAAAAAGAGAGCCATCTTAATTCTTGATTAAATATGATTGTATGGAAAAAAAAGTTTAAAATCGATGGAGCCGTTTTTTGAAAAAAATTATTTCGTATGTTTCGTATTCTTAAAACATTTTTGTGGACAAATTTTGGAATGCAAATCTAAAGTATATATTTATGTGCAAATAAAAACAAAATTAAAAAAAAATATTGCTTAGCCGTTTTAGAGATATTTCAAAAAAAAAAAATATTTGAAACTTTTTTTTAAACTCAAAACTTTTTTTCCGAAAATTTCTATATGCAATATTTAAATCTTATCTAAAATTTGTAGATAGAAAAAAAACTTATCTAAACCCGTTTAGCAGATAATGAGAAAATTCAAAATAAAAAAAACGTTCTATGACAGGTACTATCAATAGTTGCTAAGTGCAAATTTTTTAGTTTTTGGTAGAAGATCGTACTAAATTTAAGTATATAGAAAAAAATTAATCAAAATCGTAGGAGCTGTTTTTGAGAAAAAAAAATATTTTGATTAATGCTTTTTTGACTTGTTTATGGCCAGTACCGTTATTTTTTCATAAATATAAAATATTTTAGACTGTAGGCTAAAAAACTCTTAAGTATCGAGTTTCAAAAAACTCGATCAGATCGTTCTCGAAATATTTGATTTTCAAAAAAAAAAAACTGAAACATTTCTTAGAGAATCCTAAAAAATATATTTTATTCAATTTTAGTAGGTACACAAAACTATTCCTATGTGAGCTGGAGGTCAGTTTTTCTTTTTATTTTTTATAAAATTGCGACGTTTCGGGCGTAGTTACACCCTTCTTCAGACCTACATACTACATATTCAAAAAAAAATTATTAAAAATCTAACCTATTGGATATCTAAACATAAAACTGAAGATACTTACAATTTTAAAAGAGTAATATCCACAAATATGTTTTGCTTTTTATAATTTTTTGAAAATCTTTAAAAAGACAAGTCAAAAATGATCAATCAATTCGAATATTTAAATTCAAATGTATTTGTTTGATAGATTATATATGTTTGTTATATATGTAGATTATTCTGAAGTTTTAAACTCCAATACATATGTAATATTTTGATAAAGCTTTCAAACAAATACATTTGTTTAGTTTAGTTTAGTTTAATTTTTTTGTCAATATCAGACAACAATTTAAGGCTAAGAAAATGGATTTACATCATTTAAAAAAAACATAAATAATAGATTAATAATTTAATATACATCATTTTAATATAAATTTAAGTAAATTTAAGTATTTAAAAAAAAAAATAAGGAAATAAAAATATAGATAACAATATTTACAAAGAAGATTCACACATCATAAGAGACAATATAGTTTTTTTGAAAGTTTCTCTACTCATGTTAATATTATAGAAGTCAGTGTATTTATTAAATGTTATACTACAACGGTTGAATTTCATGATTTGCATAGCTTGTCTTGTATATTACTTCTTTCAAATGTTTGGTATGCCTTAGACAACGAAAATTTTGTAAATATATTTTAGAACATAAAGTGGTTGAAGCAATATAACTATTCAAAATATCATAAACGTAGAGTTCTTCAGAAAGTATCCTACGTTTTGCAAGGCTTAGCAAATTTATTAGTTTTAAACGGCTTTCGTACGACGTATGGAGGCAGCACAAAATTCTCGCGATTCCAATTGAAGCTTCTCAGTGCAAATAAAAGGAATTGTTTTTGGACGGATTCTAGTTTTTTAACGTCGACATCAAATAAAGGTGACCAAACGATGCTGCAGTACTCAAGAAGAGGGCGAACTTAGGAACAATATATTGCTTTGGTAATGTAAGGTTCATTAAGTTCTTTTGACCTACGCTTCACAAATCCTAACATGCTGTTGTTCTTAGAACAAACTTTGTCAATTTGATGCTTAAAAGTGAGGCGAGAATCGACAAGTATGCCCAAGTCTCTTCAAACTTCACTTCTTTCAATGTTTTTTTCCGTCAATAATATAGTTTATAAGACATACATTTTTTCTTCTAGCAAAAGAGATTACATTACATTTTGTGACATTTAACGACATACCATTTATATTGCACCATTTGACTAGAGTATTAATATATTTTTGCATTTTGAGCCCATCACTCACATTGTAAACTACATTGAACAACTTGAGATCATCAGCAAATAACAGAAACCGACAATATTCAAACAATTCAGTCAAATCAATAATAAATAACAAAAAGAACAGGGGACCAAGGTGGCTACCTTGAGGAACACCCGAAGTAACATTTATTACACGAGAATTTACACCACAAAATTTCACTTACTGCTTTCTGTCTGATAGATACGAGGTAATCCACTTTAATAAATTAACTCGTACTCCAATTTTCTGTAACTTAAAAGTTAACAACCCAATGTCAACTCTGTCAAAAGCCTTACTGAAATCGGTGTAGATTGCATCAACTTGATTTCTATTTTCCATTTCAGTTAAAATAAAAGAAGGGTAGTCAGAAAGATTGGTTGCAGTGGACCTCCCTTTAAAAAAACCATGTTGATGTTCACTTAAAACTGGCTTCAACCCTACACACAATTTGTCAGATATTAGCTTTTCAAAAACTTTTGGAATGGCCGATAATATTGCAATTTGAATTTAAATATTTGAATTGATTGCCCATTTTTTGAATTGTCTTTTTAAAGATTTTCAAAAAATTATAAAATAGTAAAACAAAACAAATATAACAGTTATTTGTGGTAATTACTCTTTAAAATTGTAGGTTAGATTTTTAATACATTTTTTTTTTTAATATATAGGTCTGAAGAAGGGTGTAACCACGCCTGAAACGTCGCAATTTTATCAAAATAAAAACAAAATCTGACCTCCAGCTCTCATAGGAATTTATTATATTACTAAAAAGGTCACGAATAAGGATATAATTCAAAACTATTTATATTTTTTCAAACCGTTTTAAAGAAGATCGGAAATTTAAAAAATGGTTCCTTGGGAGGTACCCTTAATAACCATTTTTTGAATAATGGTTTTCCACCCAAGGGAAGCCTTTACTAAAATTAATTTATTGAATTTTTTTAAGAAAACAAACAGACAGACAGACAGCATTTAACTGTGCCACCCATTTTTTTGGTGTTCTCTATCATCGTAATGTCATGTTTGATTGTTATCTTGAATTTTTTTTTGCAGCATGAATCCAAAACTTGCTTTATACATAGTTTCTATATCGCAAGTAAAAATCAGCTTTCATAAAATAACGAAATGTTGCATCAATTTTATACACCTTTAGCACTTAACTTCCCCGAAAGCTGAAACGCACCCGAGTTCAAGGTTCGTTTTATCCATTCGTTCATACCTACCTTAGTGTGTATTCACACTTAAAATTTTAGCTATGATGAAATGAAGTCTAGCGGAATCTTACTCTATAAGTATATATGGAGCTATTCTAAAACGCTGGGATAAATATACTTTAAAATTTTGATGAAACTGAGGGACAGCATTTTAATTTTTGTCTTTGACATGAACCAAAATATATTTTTTCAAAAGTTTTTCTTGCATTGAATTTGAATCTTGTTAAATAGATACTCAAGCACGTCCCATTTTAGAGATATTAGGATGTAAAATTTGAAAAAATAAGTATTTTTGGCAAATTTTGGATAATATCATTATTTCTCGAGGTAATTTTTGCCGACTAAATTTTGATCGGAATTCCGAAATATAAACATTTTTTTAAAAGATTAAATATCTTGGTTCCTCTTCAGGAACGCCTTAAGCTACTTAATTTTAAAATATGGTCAGCTCATAAATTTCAAAAGAAACTTGTTTATATTTTTACGAAGCTTTTTAATCCTTAATTTCAACTGTAAAAATGACTGAAATTGAGTAAGACCTACATCTACTTATTTCTTCAAGTGTACATATAAAATTAAATAAGAACAAAATATACTTACTGAAAATATACATAATAATTCCCAATTCGATTGGTCCTGGCAATGATCCCCGTTCGTATTTCTTCCAATTTTCCAACATTGCTGTCATCCAAGGAAATGCAATAAGTTCAAACATAATTTGTACAACTCTCAGTGAAGCAGCACCCAAAAGCGCTGTAATGATTATTTTTAATTAATTATTCAATTGCATTTTGTTTGTTTTCTTGTGAAGTTGAACATACCCAGAAAGAACATGTAACTGCAAGAATGTGAGATAAACTTCACAAAAGGCTTTCGCATTAGTTTACCCTTATCTGATTCAGGTGCTAATAGATAGTTCATACTGTTCAGTGGAAACATACATCCTAGCTTCACAACTTCCATTATCTGTTGGCTAACAGTTTTTCTTCGAAATCCGGGTAAACCTTCGTACCAAATAGCAGCAAGTAATTGTTGGACATTTGGATGTGCCACGAACTTTATTGGTAAAAAGAAGAACAGAAAGTTTTTTAGTAGCTATTAAAGGTTGTCTTGAAAAAAAAATATTTGAAATTAAATTTATTATAAATTTTTAAATATTGAACCGAGTAAATGATTTTCTTGAAATTTTGGTTTTTAATATAAGAAAATTTATACCCAAAGCTGCATAACCAAAAAGCTTTTAAGAACAATTTCGAAGATTGAAAACAAGTTCACTATTATCTTCAAAATTGACTCTTATGATAAATATCTCACGGGTTACGTTAAAAAAAAGATCTTTTTAAAGAACACCGAAGAAGAGATATATATTAAACTTACCTGTTTTTGTTTATATTTAATAGCCAGTTTCAAACGTTCTAATGTTTGACGTGTCCCTGGCAACCAAACATCATGGGTTTCCTCGTGATTATAGTTCAGCATTACTTCCAATTCCAATGAAGTACGTGCATGATCCAATAGTGAGGACACAAACGACTGTACGTCAGCACGCATTTCCTGAAAAGGTTATATAAATGGATAAAGCACACATGCCTTTTATCAAATCAAGCAAGGTCTGTTGTTTCCATACAATTCAACTTGAAAAAAAACCCAAATTGAATTACATATATTCTAGTAATATTTTCTCACTTTCCATACTCGTCCTTCGTACATCAAAGAATTCACATTTTTTGCATTTTCTTTGTGGCTGTTTTGTTGTTATTGTAATATTTATATGATAAAGAATAAAACCTACCGTGTATTCTGCGCGAAATTCCGATTCCATTGCCTGAAGGCGTTTTAATTCCCAGGACAATTCAAAGGCTGTTAGAACTGGATCTCGGGAGCTGAGTGCTATAAGCGAACTTGCAGATAGTGCCCGAAATGCATTGATACGAGATTGTGAATGTCGTAAGGAGTCGGACTCTTGTGATGTAACACAGTCATCACAGCCACATCTGTATTAGAAAAATTATTAACACATAGAAGATATACATACATACATAGAGGAGAGGGGCAAATTATGTTAATTTGATATAAATTTATGATTTCGTAAAACTTGGAGCAATGTTTATATTTTTGTAGACATCTGGTGTTTTTCTTTGTGGTAATATACCTATGTATGTACCTACATTTATGATAAACGAAGCAAAGAGTTTTGGTTGTGAGTGCGTGCATGCAAATGGTTTATTATCATAGTGCAAAATAAACACTGAAAACATATTTAATATTATTCTGTATTTATAAGTAGCCAGAATATGAGCTTGGCTCCTTCCATATTTCAACTTGTAGGCGTTCTTCGTTTAGCTGCTCTTCAAAGTATATTATATATTTTCTAATTTATTATTATGTGGGATTTACACAACTAGAAAACTGCCAGTATAATGACGGAAAGAACGAATGTGTCCACTCTTTTGACATTTATTTGGTCTTTATACCGCAAATCGTGTAAAAAGTGTTCGCACTCTGAAAGACCTCCAATACTTTATATGAAAAGTAGTGAGAGTTAATTAACATACACATAACCAACAAAATGTTTAAAAACTTGAAATTCAATATTTCGATTCGCTAAAACAACTATTTTAATTGTTTTGAAGTGAAGGAAAAGAATACCATCCAAGCTCTTGAAAAAAATATGAATTAATGGTAAAATGCCCTAAAAAAGAATAAATATCTAATTACGACCCCAAAGCTAAGCTGTCGTGTATTCCTAAACTTTTTGAAAGCATAGTCTATGACAACATGTTTTTCTATTGTAAACAAATGTTCTCCCCAATTAACATTGTTTTCTTATAGTGGTAGATCAACTACTGCAAACCTAGGTGATTTTGTTTCGGGTACCATATGCGCCATGGAAGCTGGGAAAGAAGTTGATGTCATCGCAACCGACCTCAGCAAAGAAAGCTTTTGACAAAATCTCACACACCCTTATTCTCTTAAAACTTAAAGCACTTGGCTTTCCACCCCTTTTCATTGCATGGATCCAAACATATCTGAGGGATCGTCAGTGCAATATCCTCTTTAGAGGTACCGAATCTAACCCTATCCTTGCAACCTCTGGTGTTCCGCAGGGAAGTCATCTCGGTCGTCTGATTTTCGTTTTGACTATTAATGATGTAGACTGCTTCATCAATGATTCTATGATCTCTGTTTATGCTGATGATACAAAAATGTATAGATACATTTCCTCTCCTTCTGTTTCCTATCTTCTCCAACAAGATTTAAATAGATTTTCTACCTGGTGCCAGAAGAACTTTCTGGAACTTAATGTTAGTAAGTGTCAAGCTATAACGTACTCCCGTAAACGCTCCACCACTCTCCCTACTCGTACATACTCTATTAAAAATGATGTGATATGTACATTAGTACAAAGTAAAAAGCAGTAATAATAAGAGCTATGATCTTATTTATTAAAGGTAACTTACAAGACTAAGACCTAAACGTTATGACAGACTTAGGCTAATTGTTATTTATTTTTATATTATCTTATACTTAATAATTCTACGTAATATTAGGATCTAGGGGTTATGCATACAGCACACTATACATAACATGGAGCAGTTACCGCAGAGGACTCATTATGTGACTTAGGAGTTCTTTGTGATAAAGAAATTAATTTTAGATCTCACATTACCACATCCCAGCGGGAAAAATTAAAAACCTGCTTTTTCCTTAAGGAATGGAAGCCGCACCTTCCACTTTTCAGCGTATTCCTTTGATGAATTTAGCATGGGCGTATCATTGGCGGGAAGCACATGCCACTTTCTCGATGAAAATTCACTAAAAAAATCACTACTTCAATGGATGTTGTTTATTCACCGACCCAGGTGATGAAAAACATGGTGATTGCATAATCTATGAATTCACTACATACAAATATTCAGCTTATTCATCAGTTCAATAATTTCGATGAAAAATGTAATGAAAATGCAATTATGAAATCACAAGGTAAGTAGTAGATTCTTTTTCATCAATTAAATCCTCCCATTTGTTTTGTTAAGTAAATACCAGTGGAAAATTTTCAAAAATTCACCGAAGAATCCCCAGCTTTTTCCTCAAGGAATAGAAGCTACACACAAGGAATACTTGTTTAATCATTTAGTGAGATTATTAACATCGGTAGTGTACCCTTTATTTTTAGATGAAAACAAACCAAAAAGCAGTTCCCATTTCAAATCCAAAGTTATTGGAGTTGCGTCAGTTCCAGTTCGGTTCGTCTAACATGGACTTTTTTACAGAAAGTTACTGTAAACTGTATCCAACAATATGAGAATTTATAGTTGCCAAAAAATCATAAACAACTCTGTGCATTACTATTCATCGTTGAAATCATCGACTACAATTCACCATGAATTTCACTCACATTTGTTTTTTTTTTTTTTTGTTCTCGCCATGAATACTTTACAAAACAGATGATTGGATTCAAACAATGGACTGATGAACTTGTACATTACTTTTCCACAATTTTTTTATCACATAATTTTCTTTTTTAAATTCACCGAAATAAAGGGTCGTTTCATAAACACAAAGCAGAGAGTGGAATCAAAGCTACGAACTGAGGAAACTTTGCATTACTCTTCACCTACTAAATCATTAAATGTCGTTTCTCTTATGATTTGGCAAGTGAATTCATTGATGATTTTACTAATAAAATTCATCGAAGTCGATATGCCCGCTGGATCTATTAATAGAGATAACTCTACACTTAGGTTCGATAAGCGCTGGTCAAAAGAATTTTTCAGACCCCTGCGTTACTAATTCTCTTTATGTCAGCCAGGTATGGTCACCCTTTTATGTTACTCACTCTCTCCGTATCGAAGCTGTTCAACGAAGATTCCTTCGTTTTGCACTTCGTAGGGTACCCTGGCTTGATATACACTCCATCTCCCACCCTACGAATATCGCCTTCAGCTTATTTATTTGCAACCGCTTTATAATCGTCACAAAGTAGCCGACATTAGGCGTATTTTTTGGGATTTATATACAGTACAGTGAGAGATTTCCAAAAAAACGCATCCTCAGCGGCCTATATTTTTGTATGTGCAAATGGTACGCCTGAACAGCTGTCGCGACACAAAAGTGAATTTTGTGAAAGTTAAAAGTAGAAATAAACCAAAATTATTAAAACTTATTTGCAAGTAAAATGGGAAATATAAGTATATATTTATATAATTTATGGTTTCAATCAAATGTTTGTGTCCCTTTTTTCTTTATTTGGCATTTTCAGATACGAAAATTGATTTTGCAGTTATAAAAGAAAAAAAAAGGGGTAGGGGTATGTTGGTAGACTATGGTCAAAGTAAAAAAGTCATGATTTAGTCTGCCATTACACGAAGACTTTTTAGTTGATATGCTTGAACCCTCCTTGGTCCTTGGACTGATGTTAGTTTCAGTTGTACTAACTGGTTCAAAATTTGATCCATAGTTCAGCAATTGTGGCTCATCGATTTCATCGGATCTGCTGGAAGTGCAACGATGGTTCAAGTCTGTTGTAATAACAATTCCAAGCTTGACCAGTGTTGAACGTCAGTTAAACTGTACCATGCATCAAAACTTGAACCACGTTTGTACAAGTAACCTTTAATCTACCAAAAGCAATGACGGATCAAAATTTGAACCATGTTTGTAAAAAATGGTTCTTATAGACCAATGTTTACGTAAAGAGCTTTTCATATGAGCTGCGAATAGTGAATTGTGGAATGGGAATGATCGTGAATTTTGACCTTCCATTCACTTGAGTAATTTGTTTGATTGCCTATAGATGCCAATTGCCATAAAATATAAACCCAGTAAAATATAAGCTAAGAAAATGTGAAGTTAAATGCCTTGTGCAATGCGTCTTGGTGTTATGGCTTGCGAATTGTCGTTTGACAGTCCTTAGAAGATATCTTGTTTGTAACTTATAAAATATAAAAATGCTAAATTCTACACTTTAAACTAATTTAAGGCCGTGTTTGTTTTTAGTTTAGCATAGCATAGGATAGGATCATTTTTTCAATTTGTCGAAAAGTTAAAACAAAACAACCATGCACTTACTAACGACCCTGTTTAGACTGTAATTGCTCACTATGCCATAACAATGAATTTATGGGTGAAATGTTCTCTTCACCGATTTCTTCTACAAAATCATGGCTATGACGAAGTGAAAAGTTACAGTCTAAACAGGGCCATTCATTCAACATATATTTTACTCTACGAACATAGCCGTCGAGAATTCAAGACACAAAAAAGTACCAATCGTACTCAATCGAGTTCGATACACGAACAAGCGTCAAAAGTTTATCGGCAGCAGGATTCTACTTCAACTTTTATCGGCAGCGATTTCGCTGCCGATGTTGTTTTTGTAATTCATATAAAATTTCACTATGCTGCGGATAGCTTTCGCAATAAAACACCCCTATTGTGTTTTCTGCGGAAGCAGTACGACCTTTACCGAAAGCTCTCCCAAGGAAACCTTTAGTTTATTGAAATGCTACAAAACTTTGGCCGAATCTCTTATTTTGGTAAGGACAAGGTTTATTTTATGTGTAGGGGGTCAGTGTGAGTAAAAACAACCGATTTCCCCATTTGGCCACCATCTTGAAAAAGTCGCTGGAAAAGGGTTTCCACGATATCTTGAAAGCCGTTAGGTTTAAAAAATTAAATTTTATACAGTTTATGTGAACAGATAAAAATAGATCAACGTTATCCAGAAAATTATAATAAAAGGGTTATTAGGTTTTGTATTAATTTTATTGAGAAAATACTAAAAATGTTCGTCAATTGTAAACTTTAACCTCTTTTACTTTTCAATTTAACGGTACAAAGTATAAATACATGTGGTGTTTGGTAGTAACATGATTACTCCATTTTATAATCTTTACTCCCACTCTAAATCGAGGTAGAGCCTAAACGAGTAGGTACACCAATTTTCTTCAAATTTGAAATACTTATGAACATAACATTTGAAAAATTTATTTTAAATTTATAGAAATTTGGTTTACCCCCTAAGGCTGTAGCTCAATGTAAAGTGGACTCAAAGACGCAAATTTTAAAATGGAGCTATCATGTTTCTACCAAACACCACAGATATAAATTGTAGAGAATTTAATTTTCTACAAAAAAAAGTAAATTTTTTTTTTTTAACTAACGGCTAATGGTGGAAGCCCTTTTCCACCTTATTTTTTCAAAATGGCGGCCAAGTGATGGCTTTTAATCCCCAAAATCGGGTTTATACTCACCATTTATCCCCCAGGCATCAGAAGACAAAAATTTGCCCTACTAAAGGAGGTAAAAAAACAAGAAAATCTACGATCTACACAGACACCCAGGAGAAAAACCAAATACAAAAGAGCATGAAGCAAAGTTCAAGCATAACAAAGAATTATTTATGTAGCATAATATTAGATTTTGTATTATTTCCATGTGTTTCAATTGACCCCAATACCCCTGGTATGGGGACGATTGAAACAAACTGACTGTTTTCTTTTAAATTGATATCCCACTTTAACTAACACATGGGGTACTCAAAAAACACTTCCCCTCCGAAGATGGAATCACGATCTTTCATTTGACATAACTCCATCATGGCTAATCCTATAAATGGCAACGCTATAAGAAAAATTGTTTCAACAGTCCCCAGTCTCCCCTATAGGGGAGAACTTCTTTGAAGTTCTGTTGGAATGGGCATATCCAATAATAAAAGACATTGTTCAACTTTTACCTTTACAACAAAATTCAGTCTGAAAACGTTGAACTTTTGCCATGGCCACCATTTATCGGACTCAAACATCATCGAAAACGTTTGGGCCTGGCTATATTGAAAAGTGTATATGGCGAGTAAATATAGTTTGAAGACAAAGATGCCATAATCGAAGCTGTCTGAGATGCCTGCAGCAAAATTTCATTTGATAAAAAATAAAACATTTAAGATTCAATTCCAAACTGGAGGACATACTCTTAATATTTGAAAGCAAAAAAAAAACATTTATGTATTTCCGATAATTTTTCAAAAGATTCTAAGTGGCCTCAATCAAGTGATGCAATTTTGTGTACCATTTTTTTGGAGTTCATTAATATAATTTGGAAAATTCTGTAAGTTTTTCTAAGTTGACTCTTAAAATTATTTCTTTCACTTCACCGATTACGAAAAGAATTCTTCTGGTCACCTCCGCATTTATTTGAATACTAAAACATAACAAATGTACGTCATAATAGTCAATCATTGATTAAACAAGATATTTTTAACAACCCGTCACTAACCCGTCACAGTTATTCTATTTGCACCAAATAATCTCTTCTGTCAATGCAAAAGTATCATCCAACATACTTTTAATACCAGACTGTCCAATGCCTGTGTATGGTATAGTTTTCAAATGAACACCTTCTCCTTTCTATTGACAATTCACTGTCCACCTTAATAGACAAGCACTAACACTTCATAACCCTCTCAAAATGATATCGATAACTTTAGGCTCTGTACACTATACGGATTACATTTCAGCTTAGTTGAATCGAAACAGAGCAGCAAAAGGAAGACCCAATGACCAGCTGAAGGACACGTTCACCAATATTTACATGCAAAATAAATTTACGTGATTTTCAATGCAATTTCCGTATGACGCGAATGAAATATAAAGCCGATGGATGCTGATGATTCCAATGATTTGCCATTTGAAATGGAATTCAAATACAAAAAGTACGTAGTGATGACGGAGATACTTCTTACTTACTTGACATCATGTGGCATGGGCAATGTTGCACCACGATCCAATAGAACCTTTAGGATTTCATAGTTGTTACGATGGGCGGCCAATATGAGTGGAGTAATGTCAGGAGTAAATGTTGACTTGGAGCGATCGACTGCCTCCCAACTCTGAAATTCAAATAAAACGTATTTCAATTAGTTTGCTTCTATTCATAAGCGTCGTGCCTAAAAAGAGTCTGTTTAGCTTAAAATATGTGTAACAAATAAACAGAAAAACCACTTCGGAGAGAAATTCAGACATCAGAACCATCGATTTCTGGGAACATCTGACGTGAGTTGTCAATGCTGCTATTTTAATTTGGCCAGATCCTGAAACGCATACAATTCAAATAGTTTTGTTTAATTTTTAAAGCTTAGTATACAGTTTCTGTGCAAAACAAAAATCTACGCAATAATTTTTGCAAGTCAAAAACTATTGAGATAAAATTAAAAATTATTTTTTTTGCATGGTTGGTTTCAATTAAAAAAAAAAAACCATTGCTGACATGGAGTGTCGACGCGAAAACAAAAAAAAATATATCACAGCATTATTTGCATGCAAATAGTATTTGCATCCAAAAATAATAGATTTTTATTTTAAGGCGTATAGTTTCTTATTTACGGGCTAATTAGTGATTCATTCAATGGCAACATTTTTTGCCTGGAATATTAAACAATATTGTGCAGTGCACAGAATAGGTGGAATTTTTTTTGAAAATTTTGGTTTTTTGCTTGCATGGGAACCGTAAACTATGCTAAAGCAGCTATTTTATTCAAAAAGTTTTGCCTGTCATAAATTTTCCCCCGAAATGGTTATTCCGTGCCTTAGATTTTGTTTAACATACATAGGGTGTTCCTTCCTTATGATGTGTTTCTTCCCAGTGCAGTAGCTCTTCGACTGCTTCTACATATTCTTCAGAAATTGCATGAAGTAGCGCATCACCAACATCTATACCCTCTTCCAACAGCAAAACAATTAAATCGAAATTTTCATTTTCAATTGCCGAAATTAACGCTGAACGATTAAGCGGATCCAAGCAATTGAGATTGAAGTTTTTGGTATCTCCTTTATGGTCTTCGATGATTCTGAGAAAAGAAAATAATTATTGTGTTTGGAAAATCATAAATCTGTTAGTATGTTTGCGGTGTGAAACTATTTGAACCTTTTAACACCCGGTAAATCACCACGTTCCGCTGCGAGAATGAAGTTTTTTTCGATATCAGTTAGGACATACTCCTCGGACATGACGATGTTGTAGTCCATTTGGCCTTTTTCAACTTCATCTGCCTCTGACGACGACGCCATGATGATGATATAGCTTAAGGGAGATCTTCAGGTGACTGTGGTAATATATAGAGTCTGAAAATAAAAAAAGGAACGATTTTGAAACAGAGCTAGAGGAAAAATTCTGCCATACAACAATTCTTTTTTTAATTCTTTTATTTCAGGTTTTTGGCGAAAAGTTCGAATAAAATTTAAATTTTTAGGTATTTCTTGTCTATGGTCAATAACAACGACTGGCCATGAGACCAGACCAGGCGAGACTTTCGTAAGACTCTTCTTGGTCTTGTTAAGATCGAAAAATGTTAGTATAAGTTTTTTAATGAATATTAATATGTGTAGTCATGTCATCTCAGTTCACCTCGTTCATGTTGTATTTATTTTTTTTTTTGTCAGAGGAACAAAATCTGAGATACATTTCTTGGCTGCACGTAAGTTCTTGCTCTGGAAGTTCCAATCGCTTAGAACTTTTAGATTTTATGTATATAAAATACTTTTATTAAATTTAACTTAAATTTTGTACTGTTAACTATTAGTCCGGTCAAGAAACCGAATGCCGTGCGTTTTTTGGTGGGGACCCTTTTTTTTGTTTGGAATTTGTTTTTGAGATGAAATTGAGCCCGGAAGTCATTTTCGCAATCCTGTCGCTTGGCCGCCATTTTAAAAAATGGGACCCAACCTGTACTAAGGTCAGGAAATCCAAATCATGTCACTTTTTGTGAAATGTATTTTACACATCCTAGGGATGAAATTTAGTTTGCCAATCATTTTTTTAATCCTGTCGTTTGAACACCATTTTGAAAATTGGCGCCCAATCTGGGCCAAATGGTAAAATAAAGAGAAACTCGTAAATTACTTGGAAAGTTTCCATGGCTAAAATAGCGGTTGATATCTTTAAGAATAGGTGTTAAAATATCAGTGCTGCCATTTTTCGGGAACATACTTTTTAATGTCAACGGGTGGAACCTCCACTTTATTGATCATTTTAAATATTTTAAACACGAAAAGAGTTGCGGAAACGCCTCTAGACGCCAAACGCATGTTGGGAAATAAAAATTGATTTTTTTAAAAATAGGTGTAATTTTTGTTAAGATTTCAATATTGCCATTTTTCAGGAACATACTTTTTTGTATGTCAAAATGTGGGACTTCCCCATTTTTGGGTTGTTTTTAACGTACAAAAAGTTGCGGAATTACCTCTGGACGTCAAACGTGTCGTTGAAAAATAATGGTTGATGTCTTAAGAAATGTATGTTAAGAAGATGCACCTGTGGGTAAAATGTCAGTGTTGCCACTATTCGGGAACATACCTACTTGTTTTTATGTCAAAGTTTGGGACTTCCACTTTTTCGGTAGCTTTTAATATTTTGAACATGAAACAAGTTGTGAAAACGCCTCTACATCTTGACAGCTTAAAAGATTGGTATTGAGTAGAAGCATCTTCGGTAAAAATTTCATTGTTGCCACTTTTGGGAAACATTCTTTTTTATATTAAAAGGTGGGATTTCCAGGTTTTTAAAATTTTGACGCTCTAAAACTTGAATCTTTTTTCCAATATGCTTTTAAAGTATAGAGCAGAGCTATTTCTGCAATTTTCCTCACGTTATAAATATAAGAAATGACCAAAAAAGCGGAAATCCTAAGCTTTGACATCAAAAAAAGTATGTTCCCTAAAAGTGGCAACAAGGAAATTTAAGCCGAAGGTGCTTTTAGTCAACATCTACCTTCTTTTAAGACATCAACCATTATTTTTCCAAGCCTCGTTTGGAGTCTGGAGGCGTTTCCACATTTTTTTCACGTTAATAATATTAAAAAATACCAAAAAAGTGGAGATTCCACACTTTGACATACAAAAAAAATGTTCCCCAAAAGTGGTAAAACTAAAATGTTAACCGAAGATGCTTCTACTCAACACCTATCCTTTAAGACATCAACCGTTATTTTCCCAATACGCGTTTGGCATTTGGAAACGTTTCCTCAATTTGTTGTATGTTGAAAATATTAAAAACTATACCAAAGAAGTGGAAGTCCCAACTTTAGAAATAAAAATAATTTGTTCTCAAAAAGTGGAAACACTGACATTTTACCCGAAGGTTGGTCCACCTTTCTTTTAACAAATATCTCATTATTTTTCGTGCACGCGTTTGGTATTTAAAGACGCTTCCGCCCTATTTTGTTGAAAACATTATAATTTACCAAAATAATCGAGATTCCACCCTTTTGACATACAAAAATAATTGTTTCCGAAAAGTGGTAAACCTTAGATTTTACCTCAAGGTGAGACTAATCAACACGTATCTATTAAGGTATACCCGCCGTTATTTTCCCAACACGCTTATGGCATCTGGAGGCGTTTCCACTACTTTTTTCATGTTCAAAATATTAAAAAGTACCAAAAAAGTTGCGGTTCCGCCAATTGACATAAAAAAGAATGTTTCCGAAAAGTGGCAACACTATATTTTACCTTGTCTTTTTAAATTTCAACCGTAATTTTAGCCGTGTAAATATTCCAAGTAATTTACGGCTCTTTATTTTATCATTTGGCCCAGATTGGGCGTCAATTTTCAAAAGTCCAAATGGCAGGATTAAAAAAATTATTTCCAAACTAAATTTCATCATTAGCATGTCAAAAATACATTTCCAATGTAAAAATAAGATCCCACCCCCCACAGGATTTGGGTTGCATGACCGGAGTACAGGTTGGGTGCCCTTTTTCAAAATGGTGGCCAAGCGACTCAAAAACAAATTCCAAACATACAAAAAAAGGTCCCCGCCAAAAAACGCACCGGATTCGGTTTCCTGACGAGACTATAATGCTTTTATTGAAACTTTTTTGATGTAAAAAAGACATACAATTTTTTTTTTTTGCAAATTATAGTGACTTCAAAATTTGGACCTTACCTATACTTGAAATACAAAAGAAAATCTGCAAACCTGGAGCCTTACTGTAAGTTCCTGGCATGCTTAGTTCCTTATATACGCGATGTGACCTGCAAACTTAACAATGAAGTAAGCAGATCACTCGATTGCACCCTTATTTGGCAAACTGCAAAATCGGGAATGGAAATTCAAAAAAAAGTTAAAAAAATACTTATTCCTGTCAAGGTCATATTTGCGTGTGGGTAAAAGTTGCTAACTTCAAACAAGTTCCCAAACTCCTTGTGCTATAAACAGACAAATATTAATCCAAATCTTTAGAACTGCTTTGGAGATTGTAAGAATTGCAATAGCAATATTTTCAGAAAATATTGCTATTGCAATTCTTACAATCAGACGTCCAGAAAATGCAGTAAATCACATACATTTATTTAAAAAAAATATTTGGAGATGCGGGGCATCGATCCCCGTACCTCTCACATGCTAAGCGAGCGCTCTACCATCTGAGCTACATCCCCGATAAATCAATTGAGGTTAAATTAAAAACTCATCACGTTTCGGAGGTATTAAGTGCTGAAAGTGCATAAAATTGATGCAAAATTTCGTTATTTTATCAAAGCTGATTTTGTAAAGGTTTTAAGGAAAGATATGACGAGCTTATTTTGACACTTGACAGACACCTGCATGGGGACCCAATGTCAGCCAGACACCTCTAAAGCTACCAAGAAATGTTATACATGTTATACATAGTATCAAACTGAATTTTATGTATGTATGTAAATATGTTCTTCGGGCAACTGTTACAATATATTTCCCAAGCTGCAAGAAACCTACAGTGGGACAAAATGAAAACCAAACACCTTTAAAATTTTCTAACTAACGTTTTATGTACTTCGGGAAACTATTTCACGCTTTTTCTCAAGCCACCAGACACCTACAGAGAAAGAAGGTTGTGAAAATAATCACGTGTTTTACGTTATAATATCAGATCAAAGTTTTATATTGTTCCTTGGGAACCTACAGTAGGACCTAATGTCAACCAGATACATTTGAAAATGTCAAAATAATCGTGTATTTTATGTAATACCTAGTAGTAAAGCTACATTTGCTTGCACAGCTGTAAAAACAACCCATGAAAGGACCATAAACTAACGACACCTATTTACCTCCTACTTTATATTTATACATACATGTCTGGCTAATATTGGATCCCCATTCAGGAGTATGGCAATTGTCAAAATAAGTTTGTCATAACTTTCCTTAAAACATATCAAAAAATCAGCTTTGATAAGTTAACGTAATTTTGCATCAATTTTATGCACTTTTAGCACTAAATACATCCAAAATGGACCCGGTATTAAGGTTCGTATTATCCATTCGTTCATACCTACCCTAGTGTACAGTCACAGAAAAAATGTCAGCTATGAAAATGAACGTATGTCGGGCGGTCCTGAGATCTTGTAGTCCAGTCATTTAAGCTTTTTCCTTCGGAAAAATTGGCGGAAAGCTGAATTTTTGTATATAGCCTCCTCAAAGCATTCTAAGGAAACTGTAATAAGTCGATATGAGTGCCGCTAACAATTTTAGGGGGTGTTAAAGGCCCCCTAAACGATTTTTAAGGAATAAATCCCGAAGGGTAGCTCTTACTGAAAAAATTCAAATATTAAGTTTTAGCTTAGAAAATTTCCTACAAAAAATGTTAAGTACCTTTTTTTCATAAGAGTAACCGTTTTTCTGTATAAAACGTTCTCCCTTACACCACCTTTGAGGTTGAGTACCAAGTGAGTTTTTCTTGCGTGGTATCCCCCAGGAAAATTAGAAAACAGTTCTAAACAATTTATGCAGGGTTTTATTAAAAATGTTTTGGGAAAGTTTCTAATCGATTCGGGCTCCACTACATTAATCATACGAAGTCGAAAGTCACGAAACATGGTATTTCGTTTATACAGGCTGATTTGTATAAAATGTGACAAAAAGCTAGAGGGTGTAGAAAAAAAAACGTTGGGGGAGAGGGTTTTTATTCACTCCCGTTTAGCCTGGAGGGGCAATTTTCTAAAAAATTGACAGGAAAAAAATATTAAAAAGCAACGGTACCACTTACAATGCCATGCTACACTTTTTTGTAAAGCCAAAAATCGCTTCTTTTATTTATGTTTCAAATGAAAAATTAATTTTAAAACTAAAAATTTTGACGTAATTAAGGGATATTTTTGTTTTCAAAATTCAAATGGTCAAAAACAGAAAACCATTGAATTTTGAAAACAAAAAGAGTACTTATTACACACAATTTTGAAAAAAAAAATACTTTAGTATTTTCTTTTTTATTCTTATTTAAAAATTTAGAGTTTGAAATATAGTTTTTCACTCAAACAATTTCATTCAAAATAAAAACAAAATAAGTGATTTTTGGCCTTACAAAAAAGTATAGCATAGCATTGTTAGTGTTACCGTTGTTTTTTAATATTTTTACGTTTCCTGACCTTCAACCCCGTATGATTAATGTAGTGGAGTCCGAATCGGTTGGAAACTTTCCCAAGACCTTTAAATAAATCCATGCATAAATTGTTTTGAACTGTTTTCTCATTTTCCTGGGGGATACCACGCAAGAAAAACTCACTTGGTACTCAATCTTAAAGGTGGTGTAAAAGAATACATTTTATACAGAAACATAAAATCCGTAACTCTACCGATTGAATTATCTCAAAAACGGTTACTCTTATGAAAAAAAGGTACTTAACATTCTTTGTGTTTGACATTTTTTCTGTAAGAGTTACCATTAAGGAGATATTCCTTAAAACCCGTTTGGGCGGGCCTTTGAACCCCCGTAAAATTGCTCATATCGATGGAGACTTTTTACAGTTTGCTTAGAATGCCTTGATGAGGCTTTATACCAAAATTCTGCTTTCTGCCATTTATTCCGTAATTTGGCTAATTTTAAGGCTTATTTGACTGGACTATTGGTCTATTCATAAATCTATCATAACTCAAAGATCGATGCTTTTGAACTTAGAATCACACTTTTATTAACATCTTTTTCAATTTAATTTTTCAAAGCATTTTTGAAATGTATCCTAAAAAGCTAACTATCATGATAGAAAACAATCAGGAGAGAAAAATATCACGATAGAAAACTATAACGCTAAAAACCTAACATGATACCCTTAACCTATCATGATATAAAAGTTACATGCTAGAAAATCTATGATATTAGAAAACCATCATGACAGAAAAGTGTCATGATAGAAAAGTATCATGCTAGAAAACTATCACTCTAGAAAACTATGATGATATAAATGTTACATGCTGGAAAACCATATGATAGAAAACTATCATACTAGAAAACTTTCATGATAGTAAACTATCATGCTAGAGAACTATCAAGGTAGAAAAGTATTAAGGCTCTCCCAAACTAACGCGAACTCGTAGCGAATCATTCGCAAGGACAGTTTTTTGTTGTTGTTTAGCATTGTGTATCTTTCATATTTTGTACTATTGTAAATGATTTCACGTCGTCAGCGAACGATTCGCGTTGGTTTGGGAGAAGCTTTGTGATTCAACACTATCATGATAGAAAAACATTATGATAGAAAAATATCATGATAGAAAACTATCAAGATAGGTAACTATCATGCTAGATAACTATCATGATAGAAAAGTATCATGATAGAAAACTATCGTGATAGAAAACTATCATGCTAGAAAACTATCAAAGTAGAAAAGCACAATGATAGAAAACTATCATGACATAAAACTATCATGACAGCAAAGTTTCATGATAGAAAAATATCATGCTTTGTCACAAAACATTAGTTAAAAATTAAAAAATGCTTCCTGGATTCATTAAGCGATTATGTCATGACTTCAAGGATCCTTATGTCTTCAAGCCTGTTTTCTATATCTTTTGTGAGACCAGTCACCAGTCTTCGAATACGTTTGTTTCGTTTGCGTACCTTACTTATCCGTGCAAATCAATAGATTGGAGGCGGTTTTGTACTCGTTTTCTTCCGTTTTTTTAACTATTTTACTTAGATCTATAAGACCTAAAAAATTATCTACAATCTAGATCTCGGGAGCAGTAAAGTAATTTTTTTGTCGCAGTGTAGTTTTTTCAACTACTTACTTTATGTCTCGTTATGTTTAATACTAAACATAGAGGCTTTATTATTGTTATTTTTAAGGATATTTAGTTTAGGCTTCAAAAATTTAGTTTTTTGTAATAATTGTTAATGGTTATTTCAATTGAACACTACTATTCAATTCAATTGATTATGAAATCATTAACAAAATATTCTTTACAAAGGAAGGTAGTTTTTTTTTTTTTTCATATTCGTTTACATAACAGTTGTGATGGAAGCCATATAAGTGCATTTTTTTTTTGGTTATTGTTTTTTCACTGCACTTTAAGAAAGTTAAACCACACATAATTTAACGCTATTCATTCTCATATAAAACTATCTAATTAACAAAACAATTATAGAAATAAAACTTACGAAATAGTTAAGTTTTTTATCCAAAGTTTAAATGACGTTTTTCTTTCATTTGAATAAAGTTTGATGCTTTTTTGCTATAAATTTTTCTGAGTCTGAGATGTGATGAGTATCCTTATCCAAAATGAAATTTTATTATAATCCTTTGAATTTTGTTTATTTGTATATTTTACTTATATCCAAGATCCTTGGTGATTTGTATTCATAAATAGAAACACGTTCAAAAACGGATGAAAAGAAAACGTAAAAACCGAAATACCAAATAACCAAAACAAAACCAATCCACGCGAATACTATTTAAGGAAGAAAGGACTCCTCCTTCTCTAGTTTTCACATACAGGCATTTACACAAACTTAGAATATTCCAGTATCTATAGAGGTAGGTAGTAGTAGGTCTTCTTTGGAATAGGTACACTTAAAGGGGTTTTCTTTATTTTTTATTCCGATGTTCTTACTATCGGAATCCGCGAAGAACTGACACTTTCTAGATTTGCGTTCCAGGTATAGGGCTCTAATTACATTAGCGACTAGAATTAAATTCAATATTTTTTTTAGTTTCTACTTTCGTATACTTCCTCTCCTTGTTGATTCTTTTTTAACTGTCCTCCAAAAATTTTTCATTGACTTTATTGCAAATATGCACTTTTCAGGGAATTCAAAAACAAGGCTGGTCACTTTAACGGTTTATTGGGGATGAAAATGAGAGAGGATTGGTCAATGCATTTGGTTCACTAACCGTACACGGAATTGGGTTTCAATATCTGAAATTGAATGGATTTAAAATTAAAAATGTGACGTGACTTGCCAATAATATATGCTATTTAGAAAAAAATCATGAAAAATAGGAAAAACCTTATAAATTTAACTATAGTCAATACAAGATTTTGATAGACTTATTGCGTAAAGAGCTACCTTACGATATTGATTTTAGCTCAAAGCAAAGCAAAATGCATGTGGTCGATAACGAGTCGTTGCATTGTATAAAAAAAAGGCTTAAAATGTCATTGGTTTTGATTTTTTTAAGTTTTCATTGGCTTTGAAAAACATTAACTGTTTTATAAGATAATATGAATTCGACGTCATTTGGAAAGCACTGCGACAATAATTAATATAAAATCTATAAGTTATAAGGATTTTTGTTATGTTTCCAAGTGCATAATATTGCAAATGATTTTATTATGTGTTTATGTGGGGGAGCAGGGGTTTAGTATTTGATTCAAATTAAAGGTTAAAGCTGGTCGCGAGACAAAACCAGGCCGATACAACCTTGGAATTATTTAACACAAGACCTTTTTTTGCTTTTGAATTTACCGATAGAATCGCGGTTGTCTCGGCAGAAAATATTAGAAATAAAAATATTTGCGAAATGTCTTACCACTTTCAGCACCAATACTTTCGATATGTTCTCGCTCCGATTAAATATTTTTTCGAATGAAAAAATACAGTCGTATAACGAAGTAAAACCAAGATTATATACTGACATTTTTCCATTTCAACGATACACAGACGAGACCAAAAAATGTATCGTTTCATCTCGCAACCAGCTTTAAGTCCCATCAAAAAGTATACTTGAACCTTGTAATAAGCTTGTATTGTGAGTTTTTTGAATAACGGAAACTGTTTTGCAATAGTCTTTAAGATATTCCAGTATTAAACTGATCGCTTCCATATTCGCAATAGTTTCGTCTGTGGTACGAACGTTTAAAAAAAAAAAAACAAAAACGGTTTTTCTTTCTTTTATTTTTTTTTTTTTTTTTTATTTCTTTATTTCATAATTTCTTTGTTTTATAATTTGAATTGGTTTATAATTTTAATTGTTTTATAATTAATTTATAATCTACAAGGAAAGCCGCTGTCCAAGGCGAGGCTGCACTTTCCAGGTAGAACGTAGGATTAGGACTAACTTAAAATCTATTATGAATTCTTCCATCAGGTATCGGAACAATGCAGCTTGTAAACAATTCCCATGAGAATGGAATGTAGTTGTTTTCAAAGTACATATTCATATTTCATTTGCGTCAAATGAAATATGAATATTATTTTATATTTATTTGTAGGCTAGGTAGGGGAAAGGGGGTGTATCCGTTTAATATACATATGTTTGGCTAGATAAGCAAAAATGGTGGGAAACCGTTATGGCTTTGAAAAGAATGCCGTTAGGCAAAGGGGCGTGTAAGGGGTAACGGGATGTTGGATATAGGTGGAGTGTCAGACGTAACTCCTCCCCCCTTAAGATTCTTCTCCGGAGAATCATTATTTTTGATATTAATTTTAATTTTATTAATTCTTTTTTTGAGGAAAATTATAAAAACACTATTATTTAAGTCAAAATTAAAAAATTGAAGCTGTAATGTATGCTAGTATTCGTTTCATAGTTATATTTTAATTCTTTAATGAATTTCCTATTTTCAATATTTCTCGCGTGTATTTCTGCAGTGGAAAAATTCATGTCAATTGTTTTAACTTTTACATTATTTAAATTTGGGATTACAAAACTTTCATAGCATATAAAGTTTTCATACTTAATATTATTAATTTTTACTATACAATTTTCGAATTTTATAACATAATTTCCTTTTATCTCGATTTTAAAGTTGTTACAGTTATGTTCAATTAACGTTTTTGGCATATTTTTCAGGATTACAATACTATTTGTTAATTGTTTTATTTCCATATTCTTGTTTACTATAAATTTACATGTTGTATTTTCTTCAAAAATATTTTTTATACACTCGTATAAATATTATTACGTAAGCACTATATATTAATACGTTAGCACTTTTCTATATCTCCCTTTTTAACTGACTTAATGGCATCGTATTTTCACAATTTTTACTTGCGATATAGGTACTATAGGGCAAGTTTTGGATTCGTGCAAAAAAAAAATTTCGAGATAACAATCAAACATGACATTACGATGATAGAGAACACGAAAAAAGTGGGTGGCACAATTCTGTCTGTCTGTCTGTCTGTCTGTCTGTCTGTCTGTCTGTCTGTCTGTCTGTCTGTCTGTCTGTCTGTCTGTATGTACCTGAACCTACAGCCTAAACCACTGAAGCAATTTTCTTCAAATTTTGAACTTAAGGTTTTTTTGTAAATCTCCAGAGGGGAAATTGAATTTTTTTTTTTAGCTCAAAAAATAATGGTACTTGCCATACAACCGTTAAGGAAAAGCTTATTTATCTCAAGAACGGCTCCAACGATTTTGATTAAAAAAAATCAGTGTATTACTGTAGACATGATGTAAATTTCAATAAAAAAAAAATCACCAAAAACATTTATTAACGGTACCTGCCATATAACGGTTTTTTTTATTTTTGATTTCCTCATTAACCGCTCATCCGATTTCAATGAAATTTTTTGCACAAAAGCTTTGTTAGAAAATAAATAATACTGCATACCAAAATTTTTGAAAAAATAAATTTTGGATTTTTAAAAAAAGATTCAAAATTTTTTTTTCAAAATTCAATATTTCAAAAACGGGTTGATGAATTATTTTGAAATTTCAGTTTTAAATTTATATTAATATATACTCAAAATTGGCATACCAAATTTTTTTTTGAAAAATGTAACAAAAATTTTATATATAAAAAATTAATTTTTAAGAAAACGGCTCCAACGATTTTTAATTTTTTTTTTGCATTTATTCATATTTTTTCAAGTAATCAAATTGCATACTTTTTTTTTAGCTCTAAGTTTTTTATCAGGCTGTTTATACAATTAAAAGAACGATTTAAATGCATTTTATACTTTTTCTATAATTACTTGAATATTTCTTAAAGTTCTTAAGCCCCACACAACTTGAACATAAGAGCAAGTACGTGCGATCCAGTCGTGCATTTTATTTTTTATTTGAAAGGTATAGCCAATCGCTCTGGCAGAATCTAATTTTTATATTAATATGTTGCCATTAAAACATTAATAGAGAAAGGTCGAATTTCGACCACGGGGCGATACTAGTAATCTTTAAATCTTCAAATTTTATAGTTCCATTTACTTATTCGTAATTAACATTATCGCCTCTTATAAAGTTTACATAGGGTGTTACTATTTCAAGATTGTCTTGATTAGGAATTGGCTCTAAAAGTATTTTATAAAAATTTTCGGTAGAAAAAAAAAAAATTATAAAACCAACAAAAACACCAAAAAAAATTAAAAAACCAATAAAAACACAAAAAAAATTATAAAAACACGAAAATGCTTGCGGTGGCTGTTCTAGTTTGTAAGTAGCTTATAAGTAGTTCGTAAGTAGTTTTAAGTAGTTTTATAGTAGGTTGTTCAGGAGTAAGTATATTTATTATGAAATGGCAAACCAAACTGAGCATAAATACAATGACAGCTGTCAAAAAGACCAACTCCAAACAAAGTATTGCCAGATTTAAACCCACACGTCCAGAAAAACACCCTTTATTTGAAAAATTACTAATCACGAAAACGACAACTACTGCCTATAATTTTTTTTTTTTGAGAAATAGATTCTAGACTTTCTCCTACTTTTTTGATTTCTTAAATCAAGTTGTTATCCTGAAAATTTTTTGAGAAATTAAATTTTGAGGTCAATATGTTTGAAAAATTGTAGTAAAAAAGTAAATTGTAAATAGAAGAAAGGAAAACTTTTTACTTGTTACATGTGTATAAACAGTGCTGGATTTAGGGGAGGGCAGCCGGGGCTACAGCCTGCTGCTTTCTTATCTGCTTTCTAATAACTTAAATTGCATCCTTCCCGAGACGGCACTGACACAAACTTTAACATAGAAAAACAATTAATATAACTTAAGAACAATCAGTTACAATTTAAATTCAAAAAAACAAAACAATGACACTTCTATCACAGCTGGGCTCAGGTACTTTAATTAGATTAGATTGCTACAGCATAGCTTTGTTTAATACTGTCGGTGTCTTCTTTCGTATTCATGGTTCTCTTTATTTGTTGTTGGATTCTCAGACTCTCTAGAGTTAGTCTTGTGTTGAGGAGACAACGAGAGCAAACTCAACACAAGACTAACTCTGGCCAAATCTGAATTCATTTTGTTGCTTGAAACACAAAATTATTCATACGTTGCAGACTGAACCTCGGCTAAAAGTGCTTGGGATAGTCTAAGGAATGCGTTTGAAGATACTGGTCTTTGTAGGAAGGTGGATTTGCTGAAACAACTCGTGCAATTAAAGCTGACCGAGTGTGAATCCATGGAGAACTACGTAAACAAGATAGTAATGACGTCTCTCAAGGTAGGAAAAGCTGGTCTCAAGATAGATGACGAAATAGTTGCGTCACTGATGTTGGCAGGGCTGTCTGAAAATTTCAAAGCGCTAGTAATGGCTGTTGAAAATTCATCAAAGGTGTTAACAAGTGATGCCGTGAAGACTCTACAACTGCAACAAGTCACATATAAAACGAAATCAGCTGAACGTGCTATGTTTGTAAAACCGACGTTCAAACCGCAAAAACCTAAGCCACAACCAAAATTCAGATGTCACAACATCAATCGGTCACTTTGGAAGGCAATGTCCAAATAAAAAGAAAGTAAGCAATAAATCAAATGAGATTGCTATGTTTTCATCTTTTTTAGCGCAAAGTGAAGTCCCAGAAGATGCTTGGTATGTAAATTCTGGAGCATCGGCACATATGATGATGTGCAAGTCATTCCTGAAGAATCTTAGATCACCAACGCACAAGGAGATTATTGTGGCTAATAATGCGGTCGAAGAATAAAACGATTGCTACTGTTTACGATGTGCAATATGTTCCAAATTTATGCGCAAATTTAATTTCCGTAAGCCAATTAGTCAAAAGTGGTAAAACAGCACGTTTTGAAAAAGAATGCTGCAAAGTTTTGAACGAACATAAGGAGGTTATAGCATCGGCATCCCTGGTGAATAATATGTACCGTTTAAATTGCATAATGCCTGAACCATCATTAGTAAATTATTCTGTCGCTATGCATGCACAGAATGAAACGAACCTTTGGCATCGTCGAATGGCAGACATCTGCGAGGATAATTTGATGAAATTATTAAAGACGGCAGTAAGCGGTGTATCTTTTGGTGGAAAAATGGATGAAAAATGTGTAATATTCATTCGGGGCAAGCAAACAAGAGAACCCTTCAAGTCCACTGGTACCCGTGCAAAAGCTGTTTTGGATCTGTTCCATTCTGACGTTTGTAGACAAATGCCGGTAAAGTCATGTTCAGGATATAGATTTTTGGTAACATTTGTCGATGACTTTAGTCGAAAATTATATCTTTATCCACTGAGGCAAAAGTCTGAAGTTTTCGAGACGTTTTTAAAATTCAAGGCTCTTGTTGAAAACCAAAGTGGAAAGAAAATCAAAATTTTTCGAACCGATAACGGCACGGAATACTGTAACTCGAAGTTTCAACGATATTTATCTGGATGTGGCATTCAACACCAAAACTCTGCCCCGTACACCCCGCAACAGAATGGAGTTGCCGAAAGAATCAATTGAAACATAATTGAACGAGTGCGTTGTATGTTGTTTGATGCCAATCTTGGAAAATGTTTTTGGGCTGAAGCAGCATCAACGGCAGCATATATTTTAAATCGGATCCATTGTAGAGGCGCAAATTCAAAAACACCTGAAGAATTATGGTCAAAAGTGAAACCAGATTTGAAAATGTTGCGAGTGTTTGGTTGCAAGGCGATGGTGTATATCCCATGTGAGAAACGTAAGAAGCTCGATCCAAAGTCTGTTGAATGTATTTTGCTTAGGTACAGTACTGAATCGAAGGCCTACCGACTGTACAATATGGAAACGCAAAAAGTTATTGTCAGCCGCGATGTAGTATTCTTTGAGAATTCCCGAAGTGACAAGGTAATTGCTAACAACACAAAATGACATTGGTCTTTGGTCTGACAGCTAACAAATGAAAAGATGGAATATTGGGCTGACAAAGTATTTACAGAACTTCGAGATTGCGATGAAGTATCGCGAAAAAGTTTCAAGTTTCTTCCACAATAAAAATCAAGAGACCGCCTATTCTGGCTTTGCTTTTCTCCAACTATTTAATTATTAGTTAAGGTTAGAAACATCAAACTCAGTGAGAAGGCATTCATCTAATCGTCTTGACGAATATGAATTTCAAAGACTCATTTGAAATCATCAAGAGCTAGCGAGGTAAGAGGCACACAAAATACTCAGAATTATAGTTAGTGCCTGCTATCAAATTAATTGTTGAATGTGGATTAGCCTTTCGAGCTGACAGTGAACTAAGGTGCCATTTGTAGCTATAATTGAAGCTCATCATTGAAATATTAATGATTGATTCTGAGACGATTAAAAGGTGAAATCAGTGGTTATTTTGATGCCAAAACAAATAATATTTTTTCTTGTCAAACTAAATTGTTCATTGTGGCCTAGCCTTCAATATAAAATGAGTTTAATTATTTTAAGGATTGAACTCTCTAACCAATGATGTTTGAAATACTCAGACTTTTTATGTGGAAAAATGGACATATTTGAAATTTTTGTTGGCAAGAAATATTAATTTAGTCTTGAGCTTCAATTCTATATCAAAATAGGAAATGATTTTTTTCCTAAACACCTCAAAATCAAAGAAAAAAATTTTCATCGATCATTTTCATCATTTTATTTGGAAAATAATGAGGGGCCAGCGGCCTCCACTCCATTGTTGTCCCAGGGCCTCCAGACCTCTAAATTCGGCCCTGTCTATAAAAGTATAATGTGTGTTGGTATGTCATTTAGGCTAAGTTCTGAATTCGTGAAAAAAAATAAAATGCACGACTGGGTCACACGTACTTGCTCCTATATTCCAGACATAAAATATATATATTAGGGTGGTCCTTATTTTAAAAAGTTTTGAGCACCCATGCTTTGGGTTCATTGACAGCTTAAAACACTACCCTATTTTTTTTTTTTAAACCACGTTTACACGTGCCGCACTGAGCTTAAAGTTGACGCTCCTGTGAGAGTAAAGGCCTATTTAAATCTTTTTTTAGTTCCTAAAACATCGGTAATTGCTATACAACCGTTAGTAAAAAGCATATTAGCCTCAAAAACGGCTCAAAAGATTTTGATAAAAATTCTAAAAATGATTGTATAACTAGGTACTTGAATATTTTTAAAAATTCTTAATTTCCAAGCAATTTGTACTTTTTGAGCAAGCACGTGCGACAAATGTCGTGCCTTTTGTTTTATTTTTTTTTTCTAAGCAAGCGTAGGTAACAGATTTGAAAATGCACTTCATCCTGCACTTCAATCCTGTAAATCAAACTTTTAACAGTCCCCGGTTTTGGTCAGTTTTATGAAAAATCACATTCAAATTTTCAAACTCATTGCGGCACTTGTTAATACAATCCGACTACCCTCAAATTTTGTATGTACACGTTTTTAATGAAGAAGAACAACAAAAAATGGTGCTCAGTAAAAACAAACAATTTTGTTCCTCCATACAAATAAGGACCACCCTAATATATATATAAAAACATGGAAATTATGAGAGGAAAATGTAGAAAAGCATGAAATACGACTTTTAATTAGCTAAAACTATTTATCTACTACTATCTTAATTCTTGATTGAATATGATTGTATGGGAAAAAAATTTAAAATCGTTGGAGCGGTTTTTAAAAAAATAATTTCTTATATATAAAATTCTTAAAACATTTTTAAGGACAAATTTTGGAATGCAAATCTAAAGTATATATTATTTATTGTCAACCCGTTTTTGATATATCGAATTTTCAAACAAAATTTGAAACTTTTTTAAAAATTCAGACTTTTTTTTTAAATTTTGATATACAATATTATTTAATCTTATCTTATTGCTAAGCTGATAGTGAGAAAATTCCAAATAAAAAAAAACCTTCTATGAAAGGTACTATTAATAGGTACTAAGTGAAAAATTTTATAATTTTGGTAGTAGATCGTACTAATTTTAGTTTATGGAAAAGTTTAATCAAAATCGTATGAGTCGTTTTGGAGAAACTCCTTTGCGGTTTTTTAACTTTTGTATGGAAGGTACCGTTATTTTTTAATATATGTAAATTTTTTTCTAAAAATATTTTAAAGAGTACTTAAAAACTTTTTAGTATCGAGTTTCAAAAAAATCGATCATATCGTTATCGAAATATTTGATTCTCCAAAAAATATTTTTTAAAATTTTGGTTCACAAAACTATTTACATTTCTTGGAAGCTTCTTCATAAAAAAAAGTTATTGACTGCCATTTTGAAGAAAATAAAAAATTTTACAAATGGTTCTGGGAGGTACCATTAATAACCTTTTTTGAAAAATGGTTTTTCACCCAAAGGAAGCCTTTACTAAAACTAATTTATTGAATTTTTTTTAAAGAAAAGTTGTGGAGCGGTTTTTGAGAAAATACGATTACGTAAAATTGCAAAAAAAAAATTGTATGGCAAGTACTGTTATTTTTGGTTCTAAGAAAATTAAAAAATTATGTGGGCATAATCACCAAAAACCACAATGTACCAAATGTGAAGAAAATCGATTGAGCCGTTTAAGCTGTAGACAAACAGACAGAATTGTGCCACCCAGGTTTTTGTTGTTCAATGTCATCGTAGTGTCATGTGTGATTGTTATCTCAAACATTTTTTTTGCACGAATCCATAACTTGCCTTATAGTACCTAGTACCTACATTTATCGTATTGGTTATATTCTTTATAGATTTAAGAATATCCTTATTAGTGAAACAAGTCCTTATCGAAACAAGATTTTATTGAGTCTAAAGAACTAAAACTAGAAAATTATTGATATTTGATAAACTGATAAAATGATAACAAATTTATATAATATATATTATATTATTATTATATTATATTATAAGCTAAGTGATAAGAACAAAGTGTTTCATTAATTAATGTAAAGGTAGATGAATGTTATATTTAACACTCCTCCTCATTCGTCTGAAGCCCACACTTTATTCTTAGCTCTTGTATCCGAGTTGCTGGTAATGGTTTTGTTAGCATATCTGCAATCATTTCATTTGTTGGGCAATACTGACACTTCACAAAATGCTTATCAACATAGTCCTTCACAAAGAAAAACTTAGTGTCGATGTGTTTCGATCTGTTGCTGAGCTTTTCTTGACATATAAGTTTGAGACAGCTTTGATTATCTTCGTTAATAAGTGTGGGCGTATTTTGAGGATGATCTAAGTCGTTCAAGAGCTTCCTCAACCATATTGCTTCCTTACATGCTTCAGATAAAGCTATAAACTCAGCTTCAGTTGTTGATAGAGACACGCAGGTTTGTTTTCTACAGGACCAACTTATGGCTCCTCCGTTCATGGAGAATATATATCCTGAGTTTGACTTGCGGTTACTTCTATCTGCTGCCCAATTCGCATCAGCGTATCCGATTAGTTCCTTTTCTTTTACGTGGTTCTTGCTGAGATATAATTGTAAATTTGATGTTCCTTTCAGGTATTTGAGAACTCGCTTTAGTTCAGTCCAGTCGATCTGAGTTGGTGATGCTGTCTTTGTTGCCAAAATTGATACACTTGCTGCTATGTCCGGTCTTGAATTTACTGCTATATATAATAAGCTTCCGATTAGTCTTTGGTATTCCTTGTTGTTAAGTAGTGGTTCTGCTGCAGTTGTTGACTTGTCGTATTCAGTTTCTAATGGAACATTCGAATTCTTTGCATCCTGAAGTCCAAAATCTTGAACAAGTCTTTCAATATATTGTTTTTGCCTAATACTGTAATTGGAATGTTTATCTTTGGAGACTTCAATCCCTAGGTAATGATGAATTTCTCCCAAGTTGTTCATTTCAAAGTGATTCGTTAATAACGTCTCTACTTTCTTGATAAGATTTTCATCCGTACTTGCCACAATGATATCATCTACATAGACCAATATGTAACAAGTGACACCTTTGGTTGAGCTTCTATATAGACACAAATCGGCTTTGCTCTGGACGAAACCACCTTCTATGAGGACATTATGGATTTTTTCGTTCCACACGTATGCTGCCTGCTTTAGACCGTAGAGACTTTTCCTTAGGTGACATACGTAGCCCTCTTCTCCAGTTTCAAACCCAGGTGGTTGCTTCATGTAAATCTCCTCCTTGAGTTCACCGTTTAAAAATGCTGATTTTACATCCATATGTTGTACTTTCATTTTGCATTTCCCTGCAATAGAAAGAAGGAGTCTAAAAGTTGTCTGCCTTACCACTGGTGCAAATGTTTGATCATAGTCTTGTCCGTATTTCTGGCTGAACCCCTGTGCGACAAGTCGAGCTTTGAACCTCTGAACGTTTCCATTGACATCACGCTTTACCTTATAGGTCCACCTGCATCCGACTATATTCGCATCCTTTGGTGGAAGTACCAATTCCCATGTTCTATTTTTCTTAAGACCTTCAATTTCTTCTTTCATTGCAGTTTTCCATTGGTCACGATACTTGCAAGCTATGGATTCTTTATAAGTTCTAGGTTCCTTTATTAGATCTTCTTGTACCATGTTGGCTCCGCTAGTGAATCGTTCCGGTGGTATTCCTTTATTTGACCTGCTTGACTTTCTTGGAAGGACATCGTCTGTTGTTTGTCGCTCCTCCTCGACATCTGGATCGTCATTGTTGTCAAGTTCAACTTCAGGATTCAAACCAAAGCTTCTTATAGGAAGTGAACATTCGATTTCTGAATCCTCCATTTTGGGTTTTTGACGTATGTCTATATTGGCGGGATCATCCAAAGTCGTATCAAGAAATTTAACATCTCGGCTTATAGTAATCTTCTTAGTTTTCTTGTCAACCAAACGATAACCTTTTGAATGTTCGTCGTAGCCAACGAAAATCCTTAACCTAGCTCTGTCGTCTAATTTTCTTCGAGTTTCTTGAGGGATATAAGTAAAAGCTTTTGTTCCAAACACACGAAGATGGCTTATATTAGGTTTCTTTCCAGTCCATCTTTCATAAGGCGTTGTTGGAATTACTGATGATGGTAGTCTGTTCTGCAAATAGTTTGCCGTCATAATTGCTTCTCCCCAGAATTCATATCCCAAATTTGCTTCCAGTAGCATGCACCTAGCCATCTCAACTAGAGACCTATTTTTGCGCTCGGCCTTCCCATTCTGTTGAGGGGTATAAGGTGTGGTATGCTGGTATTGTATGCCTTCCTTCGCCAAGTACCTTAGTACTCTTCCTGCTGTATATTCGCCGCCATTATCCGATCTTATTACTTTGGGCTTCATTGAAAAAATATTTTTGACAGATTCAACATACTCTATTAGCCGTTCGAATACCTCTGATTTGTCTTTAAGTAGGTAAACAACCGTATATTTACTAAAGTCGTCAATGAATGTCAAAAAATATTTATTTCCACTTGGTGTAGTCGTCTGCATTGGACCACACACATCACTGTGTATTAAGTCCAAGGGCGCATGGCTTTCACTAGATGACTTAGTAAATGGCAAACGAGTCATTTTACATTGTGTGCATATTTGACAATCTGTACTATGTTTACAATCGATAATACGAAAATCACTCACCATTTCTTCTGTAGCCAGTCTTTTAATTGCTTCAATGTTTCGGTGACCAAATAAACGATGCCAATAGTCAATACAGTGTTCCTGGTGATTCTTGTCTTTTACCAATAGAGCTTCTGTATCCTTAGATTTGACCCTTAATTTGTATAGACTGCCGGTTAAGTCTGCTACCGCTACCTCTTTTCCATCTTTTGTGTTGATTCTGCAATTTTTGTTTCCAAAAGCCACTTCAAATCCTTTGTCCGTCAACTTCTTAACAGACAATAAGCTTCCTTGAAGATCAGGGATGTATAGAACATCTTCGATTCGAATAGTTGCTTCTTCGTTCTTGCTATTTAAAACTTGCATTCTACAAGTGCCTTTTCCCTTCGGTGTGATTTCTTCACCATTAGCCAATATAACTTTTTCATAATTATTTGAATCCAAACTTATGAAGCTGTCCATACTGTTCGTTATGTGCACAGTTGCACCTGAATCAATAACCCAGCCTTGACAGTTCCCACCACTCAAGCCAAAACAAAATTCTTTGGTGGAAGTTACGGTGTTGACTTTTCCTTTTTTCTGATTGTTTTTCCATTCAATGTATTTGCGACAATCTTTCTTCATATGACCCCTTTTATTACAAAAGAAACATTTAGTTGATTCGTTTGAATATTTATTTGATACCTTTAATACAGTATTTGTCTTTCCGTTATTTTGCCTACTGAACTCCTCTAGCAACTTTGCCTCAACAAGATCCAAACTTAAGTCCGCTTGATCCCTTGTTTCTAATGCAGTGACAAGTGTGTCATACGACCGAGGTAAACTGCTTAAAACCATGGCTATTGTCCAACTGTCTGACAACTGATCACCTAATGCAACTAGCTTGTCGAAAAGAGTCGTCATTGCTTGGATGTGTTCTTCCATACTTGTCCCTTCTTCAAGTCGTAAGCTACATATTTTCCTCATTATCTGCACCTTGTTGCTGAGTGTTGATTTTTCGTGACAATTTTTTAGTTTGTCCCATGCAGCTTTTGCTGTATCGGCCTTCCTGACATGGTGAAGCTGATTGTCTTCAACTGATAATCCAATTAGAACCTTGGCATCGCTGTCTTTCTTTATCCATTCTGCTGTTGTTGGTTGTGGTCTCGGATTGAGAACGACTTCCCATAGACCGTCTTTCCTGAGCAAAAGTTCCAGCTTGTATTTCCAAATATGGTAATTATCATGTCCCAATTTAGTGATGGACGTTCTCAATAGTTCTGCCATATCGAAAAAATATTTTGCTCTTGAAATCCTTTTAGTTTAAAAAATTATATTTCCTTTATTTTGTTCCACTAGTCTTGAAATCTGGGCCCATAACCTATTGGTTATATTCTTTATAGATTTAAGAATATCCTTATTAGTGAAACAAGTCCTTATCGAAACAAGATTTTATTGAGTCTAAAGAACTAAAACTAGAAAATTATTGATATTTGATAAACTGATAAAATGATAACAAATTTATATATAAGCTAAGTGATAAGAACAAAGTGTTTCATTAATTAATGTAAAGGTAGATGAATGTTATATTTAACATATCGCAAGTGAAAAAAACGAGATATCAATCAGATTTGACATTACGATGATAGATAGCACGAAACAAGTGGGTCCCACAATTCTGTTTGTCTGTACCTTCAACCACTGTAGGCATTTTCTTCAAAATTTTAACTAAAGGTTTTTTGTAATGCCCGTAGAGGGCATATATTTATCTCAACGTTTTGATAAGAAAAGTAAGAAAAGTGAATGATTGGGTGTGTTTTTACCTCTAGTCCTGAGGGAATTGGTCGAAAAAACAATGTAGGGGCCAAACACTTTACATGTTAAAGACAACAACAAAAGCGCAATCTTTTTAACATTTTCCAAATTACTTCTTTTTTATTATTCGCAACATTTCGTAAAATAGAATCTTAAAAACCTGATTTTTTAAAAGCAGAATTATGAAAAACGAAATTTTGAAAGCAGAATTTTGACCCCAACCCAAAACTGAAGTGTGAACCTGTAGGTTGGGCAAGAACTTGGAGATTCACGTTTAAAAGTATCCACATCCAGAGGAACACCCCAGGGAGGGGTGCTTTCTCCGCTTCTTTGGATACTAGTTATGAACGAAATTCTTGTGAAATTAAAATATAGTGGAGTCAAAGTAGTAGCTTATGCAGATGACCTAGTACTACTTGCGACAGGTAAATTCCCATCCACTATTAGTGAAAAAATAGAATATGCCCTGTCAAAGGTCAACACATGGGCAAAGAATTGTGGTCTAATGGTCAATCCATTGAAAACTGAATTGGTTCTCTTCACTAACAGAAGAAAAATACCATTGTTTAGATTACCATCAATTGCAGGGACTCCACTCAAAATCTCGGATCAGGCCAAATACTTGGGTGTGATCCTTGATAAGAAACTGAACTGGAGTCTCAACACTAAAGAGAGAGCAAAGGAAGCTATGGTTGCGTTCTATTCCTGCAACAGGATCTTTGGAAAATCCTGGGGACCCAATCCAAAAATTATTAGGTGGATGTACACGGCAATAGTTAGACCGATACTTACCTACGGTAATTTAGTTTGGTGGAATGCGACTGAGAAAGCAACAAACCTGAAAACCTTGACAAAAATTCAAAGATTAGCATGCGTAGGTATTACGGGGGCGTTGAAAACCACTCCCACAGCGGGACTGGAAGCGATACTCAACTTGAGACCCCTAGATCTATTCGTGCAAGAATCTGCAGCATACAGTGCCCTGCGCCTAAGCCAGACTAAATGTTGGAAGCAAAGCACATCGGGCCATACTCAGATTCTGCAGAGATATGTGGGAAATAATGTTTGCACAGACTACACAACACCCCATTTAAACTTCAACAGACCCTTCACTACCTCTTTTCCTAATAGAGAGGAGTGGGAAAACAACCAACCTTTCAGTAATGCATCTACGATAACTGTCTTCACTGATGGTTCGAAGATGGACACTGGAGTTGGTGCAGGAATTTTCTCGGAAACTCTGGGACTAGCTAGCTCCTTCAGACTTCCGGACTTTTGCAGTGTTTTCCAAGCCGAGGTCTTGGCAGTGACAAAAGCAGCTACCTCGAGCGATACCTCGAGCTGATATCACCCTCTTTATTGATAGCCAAGCAGCAATAAAAGCAATTTCTGCCACCGAGATACATTCGAAGCTTGTGATTTGCTGTCGCGAAGAGCTTAGGGTTCTTGGCATGCAGCATAACATTATACTCTGCTGGGTTCCCGGTCACAGTGATGTACAGGGAAACGAGAGAGCTGATGAGCTGGCGAGAACGAGTTCGTCGCTTGATTCAAGTCAGGCCGAACAAAATATCAAAGTACCAACCTGTAGCATCAAACAGGAAATTGGTAACAAAATATAAGAAAAAACCAATGAAAGATGGAATCTGCTTGAAACATGCGCCACAACTAGAAAGTTATGGCCAAATTTCAATAAGCAGAGAACAGACAAAATTATGCAAATGAACAAGAAACATCTCCGTTCCATTGTCAGCATAATCACCGGACACAACCTACTGAGATACCATAAAAAGAAAATGAGGCTCAGTACTGACGACCTTTGCAGAGGGTGCAGCGATGAAGAAGCACATGAGGATACCTTACACTTCCTTTGCCACTGCCCACCACCCTGTCATTTAAGAAAACGACATCTAGGAAATCATTTCTATGACGACCTAGAGGAACTTTCTGGAACATCGTCTAATAGCCTTCTGAATTTCATCAACGCCTCTAAATGGCTTGATTGCTAAAAGAACACATAGGTTTTTACATTAAGTGGAATACAATTTCCTAGGGTATCACAACGGATCTACATAGATCTAAGTGTGACGGTAACGAGATCAACTGTCAGCCCTTCTACCTAACCTAACCTAACCTAGGTTGGGTAAGGAGAAGGGAAAAATGACTTAAGAAAACAACGGCAACACCTGACTAAGAGCCAGCTGCAAGTTTTTGAGGTGAACGCATAACCAAAATACAGTCGGCTCTTTCTAAGTCGATTTTTCACGGGATATCAAAATGATTTCGAGTAAGAGGGAGATTTGGAAAAATTTGAGTTAGAGAGAAATATATTTTGTTGTTAAGAAGTATTTAGAATGTAAAAAAAAGATATACAAATAAATTACAACGAAAAATAATGACGACGAGATGTTTAAAATAGCGGGTTTCCAATTTTTGTGTCAGGATTACAAGCACTTCAATTTATTTATTAAATTTATTAATGATACTCAATCATTTTCTTAAGTCCATTGACTATTATTGTAAACAATCCGGTAAAACTCAAGATATGAGCTTTTTTAACTGTCAAAAAAATGGTTCTATGAAAAATACCATACAGGTATAGATAACAATTTTTTGAAAAGAGTCCTTATCATCAAGCGAAATTTTTTTTAAAAACCTGTGGAGACAGTTTTTAGAAAAATAAGATTTTGTTGAAATGCTTAACAATGTATGCCAGGTACAGACATTTTTTGGTTCCAAAATAATTCCAAAAAAAATAGAAAAATGTGTTGAGGGCACAGTGGTAGCCAACCCTTCACTAGGATGAGATCAGCTCACTCAAAAAAAAATGTTTTTAGATTTTGCACATTTGAGAGAAAAAAATAAAATATAAAAATAAAAACTGAAAATATGTATATGTAAACTAACCTCACCTTTTTCAGTCCAGTTAATTTGTTTTTATACTGTCTAGTTCTACACTAGTTGTTATTATAAATTGTATATTGCTTTCTTTTGAACAGTTGTATCTTCAAAAATTTTGGGTCTACACTCTACAGAAACGACTTTGGACTCAAATTGAAGCCACTTTAGTTGTTTAATTATTGGTAATACGCGTAAAAATCATTAATAACTGAAAAAAGCGTCAACAAAAGCGCGGTATTTTAGATTTTTGACAATTTTGCGTTCGGCATTCAAGGTCAAAAACTTGGATTATTCATAAGACCTTCACCATATATAACTGAGCAAAAAATAACAACTGCCAATTTGATGCAAGGTCTCCTAGCCTGTGCCCAATAAGGTTCGCGCACTGTAATAAGTGAAGTAGATTTGGTTATTTTTATGTTTCTCTAAAACTAGAAGACCTTTTAAGATATGGTTTCAGAATTTGACTTAAAATTGATAACAGCATTGAATATTAAAAATAAATAAATACAAAACATAAAATAATAAAAAAAAGTTAAGTTTTTTTTCATTTTCAAAATTTTGCCTTGGAAAATTAATTTTTTCGAAAACTTTCGAAAAAATATCTTTATTAGAAAATAATATTGAAGAATCAATTTCAGGCCTAAGAGCAGCTAAAGGATTGTTCTACAAATATTACCACTGTTTTTGAATATTTGTTTTTCTATTTAAAGTCACTTTTTTTAGATAATTGCCCCTCCCGTCTGAATGGCGATATATGCACCCCCTTACTCCACTATTTTTGTTTCTTCTTTTGAGCCTACCTAAACGCTCAGTACTTTTGAACTATCTTATGTCAAGCACAAGGTTTTTGTTATTATACTTTTAATAATACTATGTGCTTGTTGTTAAAAATTTACTATTGATACATTTTGAAAGGCTATCTCTTGGAAACTCTAAGAGATGATTCTGGGCTCAAATTGATGCAAGTTTAATTGATTTCAAATTGTTGCAGTTATTTCATCCAAAAACTTCTTGCTCAGGTATAAAATTGACAATTACTTTAAAAAGCGTGAAAAGTTTGTACCATGATGCGTTCGGCGCTCGAGGTCGAAAACTTGGATTATTTATAAGGCCAACATCAAAAACAACTCAGCAAAAATCATAACTACCGGATCTGACGCCAAGTCTGATGTATATAGTTACTGGAATATACAGTACTGTTTGTAGCTTTTGGAAAGCCAGAAGTCCATTTTTATGGTTTATTTTAAAATAAAGTTTTTTTTTTGATGAACAGTTTTGGCAAAAAATGGTTTCAAACTCAAAATTTTGGAGAAAAATTAATTAATTTGAAGTAATATTGATTGATGCAAATAAAAAGGAATTTAGTTAACACCTACAGTGACTATGGGATGAAAATAAAAGTCTGAAAAAGTTAGGGATTTTCTGTCTTCATTTTGAGCCCATCCAAATATACATAGAAACTCAAAAAAGCCCATAGGTACAACCAACATACCCTAGTTTACATACCTACATATATGGCAAGTATTAAACACTGGGCTCATCATACAGCGGCCGTGGGTACTTGTATTATACATTTTTTGCATTAATTTCATAAACTAACGTTTCATGCAATTATCCTTTTCATGAGACACTCGGGCGTATGTGGAATCTTTTTTTGACTTATTTACAAAAACAACATTGACGAAGAAATGCAAGCCGATTTTATCAAAAATGCTTTTAAATTTTAGGTACCACCTATAGCTATCAGTAAAATTCATCATTGGTAGCTCTATTCATTGATTTGGAACGTTAAAGAAAAAGATAAATGGTTGTTTTGATGCCAACATAAAGCTCTTGCCTTAATTATTATTTCTTGTCAAAAATAAATTCATTTTTTTTTTTTTTTTATTATTTCAAAGATTTTTATTTTTTTTTTTTTTATTTTTTTTTTTTTTTTTTTTTATTTTTTTTACCAATTCAAAATAAATACATAGATTCGTTCTCTTAGATATATGTACATAGTGAAAAATCATTGATTAAGTTAGTTTTTGTATACGTAACATAATTCACTATAGAATTTAAAAAATAGTTGATGCATTTGATACTTAGCCATGATTTTTTGAAAATGGTTAAACACTTTGTGATATAAATATCAGTAGCAAGTGTTTATAGGTTTATATTAAATATAAGTTGTTTCGATTAGGAGGAAAGGTGTGAAGTTAGTAAGCAAACCAAAAAAGCCGCGAAAATTATACAAAGGATGCAAATAAAAAAGGAATGAAAGTAGAATGGAAGTTTGTATTATAATGAGAAGATTTAATTACAGATATTCTATAGTAATGAAAAATAAAGTTTAGATTTTTATGTTATAACAAGCAGGAGAGTTTCTACTTCTGATCTTGCCATTAAACAATTTTTAAGACTTTTTAAGAACCTGGGAAGAGTTTCAACCTCGCAACGAACACTTTCGGGAAGTCTATTTAAGATATAGGGAGCAATAACTGTAACAAAGCGTCTATAATGTTCTTTGTTTACTCTTTTTACTGGCAAATCTGTTCTGGGTCTCAGTGAAGATATTTCATTTCTTCTTATATTTGAAAAACCACTTCGCTGATAAAACAATTTCAATACTTTGTATACATACATATATCGCAGAGGCATTATGTTATGAGCTCTGAATAGTGGTAGTGATGGCTCCCATCTCGGTCTAAATTTCATAATTCTGATGATTTTCTTTTGGGCAACAATTAGCGGCTGTAGGTTGGTTAGGTAAGAACTACCCCAACAAGAGATGCCATATTCGAGTCTCGAGTTTACTAGAGCATAATAAATTGTGGTAAGAAGGTTTGGTGGAACTAATTTTCTTAAATGATAAAACTTGCTCATAGTTATGTAGGTAATCTTTCTCACATTGCCTATATGCGCCTTCCAATTCAAATTAGTATCTAGAGTTACTCCAAGGTACTTAAACTCAGATACGGATTCTAGCTTTAAACATATATCGTTACAATTTATTTGATTACAGTTAGGTTGGTGTAAAATTATATTGTTTATTGGAGTTTGGTTTGAGAAAGAAAAAGACATTACCTTTGACTTGCTACTCATTTGCATTTGATGGAAGACAAACCATTTCTGCATCAATGTTAAATCTTCATTTATTTGGTTTGTTAGCATATTAGTGTTTGAAGCTGTATAACTCAGTGCTAAGTCGTCTGCAAAAGCAACTAAGCTACCGTTTAACGAAAGCTGGAAAATAGAATTAATATATACAAGAAAGAGAGTTGGGCCGAGAACCGATCCCTGTGGAACGCCTATACTTGCTGCTGGCAATGTGTCTCCATAAATGTCATTTATTTTCACAAGCTGTTTTCTGTTTAGTAGATAAGAACTGAACCATTCCAAAACATTTCCCCTGAAACCCAACCTCTGCAATTTTTTCAAAAGTAGTTTGTGGCTCACCAAATCAAAAGCCTTTGTCAAGTCCAGGAAAAGCCCTGCAGTTTTTTTGTTCTGGTCCAGTCCTTCATGTATTTTCTCCATAAAACCAATAAGAGCACCTTCAGTTGATTTACCTGCTTGAAAGCCATATTGGTAATCACTTAATAGTTTGTACTTTCGTAAAAAAATTGTCATTTTCTTAACAATTATTTTTTCTAATATCTTGGAGAAAATAGAGAGCAAAGAAATTGGTCTATAGTTATTCGGATCACATGGATCACCCTTTTTATATATAGGAACTACTATGGAAGTTTTTAGACATTCTGGAAATATTCCACTTTGGAAACTCTTATTAATGAGATTGGTTAAAGGCGTTATAATGAAATTTTTAATCTTTTTTAAAGTTATACTACTTATTCCATCTATTCCACAAGAATTCTTAGATTTAAGATTCGAGATAACGTAATCAACCTCGGCTTCATCGACAGTACCAAAGAAAAAGGTGGAAAGTATTTGGTTATCGAGAAAATGTTCGTAGTACGATGAATTTGTATCTTCGCTTGAAACAGACCTTGAGTTTTCTGATGTTCTGATATAAAACGAATTAAGGCCATTTGACATATCAAGGTTATTTGATGTTATAGAGTTTTCAGAGAACTTTAAGCAAGTTAAACGATTTGTATCACCCTTTTTTCCCAATATTTCAAAGATTGAACTACCTTGCCGATGATCATTGAAATATTCTAATCCTTCTTATGCGGAAGGTGGAGCATATTTGAATTTTCTGTAGAAATATTAAATAAGTATAGAGCTTTAATTTAAAATAATAAAAGATTTTGTTTCCTAAACTCCTCAAAGAAGAATACAATTTTCGATGAGAAGTTTCAATAATAGCAATAACTTTGGCCTTAGTTTGACTTGAATATAAAAAAGATTTATGAAGTTTTATTGGAAATTTACTATATTTCTTGTTTATATAGTCAATTTTTTGAGAAAATTAAAAAATTTAAAAATCTTGTGTTTTTGTTTATTTTTCTTTATTTTACGTTTATTTTTTGACCCCAAATATTAATCAAATCGAAGAACTTTAATAACTCGGCAATACTTTGAAATTTGTGTTCCATTTTCTCTGGAAAATACTCTTTGGTAGAAAGTTACAAATTTTTACAAAAAAAAAATACATAAATATATATGTAGTATCATTTTTTAACAATTGTGATGCAGTAAGTTATTTTATGAACTCGGTAGTAGTTTGTTTTACAAGCACCAGCAAACATAATCTTATGAGCTACAACTCTTAAGGTAAATTTCAATATAAACAATATTCATATACGTTCTTAAAAATACACTCAACTTTTATAAATCTATTTTTAACTATCAGCTATTTATTAGATTTTTTTAAAACATGTCTCAAATGTTGTGAATTCTAAACAAATTAGGAAGATGTTTTTACACAGCAAAGGGTAGAGGACCTAACACCAAGGAGCATAAGAGCATTATGGACTACAAATACTTCCCTTGAAATTATGTTGGTATACGGCGTTGAACACTTGGTAAAATATAAAGAAAAGGAACATTACCCTATAGTCAAACATAAAGCTTTTGAGCTCATCAATTTAATTTCCAACCGCCATTTTAGCTA
The DNA here is from genome assembly GCA_963921185.1 of Dasysyrphus tricinctus. Taxonomy (NCBI): domain Eukaryota; kingdom Metazoa; phylum Arthropoda; class Insecta; order Diptera; family Syrphidae; genus Dasysyrphus; species Dasysyrphus tricinctus. The sequence continues at coordinate 57,874,094 of OY992530.1, read as the reverse complement.
ACGGTTTCCACATTCAAATCTTCTTTAAAGCTTTTTCATACATTCAAATCCTCTAGCTTAAAACTTTTTCGCTTTTCCTTCAATGAATAATTATGTATAGAGGTTTAGATTCTCTTAAAATACCACAATGCATTTAAAAGTTACAAAAATTCCTTCCATTTGTAAATACACATATCTCCTTCTCCTCGAAATTCCTATAGGTAGAGAGCTTTTGCATTATTTGAGTATATTTATTTTTAACACTTCTTCCAAGAGCATTTTTACTCTCGCTATAAACCAGACAATTCCCCATAGTATTTGTCTCTTTCATTTGTGCCATGTTAGACAAAAACCAGCAGCCAAAACACATCCCTTATCTATCACACTCACCTCCTGCAAGAATTTACTCGCTCGGCTCCAAATATTGAAACAACAACGAGCGCAAAACCAGCCATTTCTCGGCCAACGGCCTAAAAACTCGCTTTCAACGTTACTGCGCTCTCAGTTTCCGTTGGCGGGTGTAACCACGCGAATCTCATACCGTTGTATCGTCCTTCACCGTCTGTAGCTTTTTTCTGCATTGCCAAGGATTCTTTTATTCCTCAAGTATATTTTTTGTTTTTCAATTCTAAATACAACAACAAAATAATTATTTTCCAATTCGTCAACTGCATTGAATCTATTTTTGTGAATTAATTTTCTTTTTTAAATAAAAGAGTATATTTTTACTTCCACGCAAATCTTTCTATATACGAATCGAGTATATACAAACTGCAAACATTTCAAGCTGAAACACATAGCCGTTTTTTTCTGTTTTGTTTTTTACTACGAGTAAAATTAATAAAAGAAAAAAAAACAAAACTGAGTTGTCCGGTTCTATTTTTAGTGGCCTCTCTAATGAGTGTGAATGTGAAACAATTTTTCGAGAAACTGAGACTTTAACATTTTCGTAGTGCTTCGTTCTAGATACAAGTTTTCATTTTCACTTTTTTTGAATTTTCTTGTTTTTGTGTAATTTACTGTGAAAAGTGGAAAAGTGAGACAACTTCCATACCCCAAAGTCGAAGGTCTACACGCCAACCTAAAACAAAACAAAAAAACAAAAACAGGGATGGGTGGAGCGCACCTTTCTTTCATTCAAACATTCAAAGGAACTGGATTTGGATTTAAGTGAATGCGATTGAAGCGCCTGACACCCCTTTTTGTGTCCAGTTTATCACATTCTGGTAATACTTTGTTTTTATTAAATTTTAATATTTTATAACTAATTAACATGCCAAGTATTAGTAATTAGGTGGAATTTGTTTATTATTCATTGTTTTTCCGAAATGATACTAACATCAACAGAAAAATATTTTAAATGGAATGAAAATGCAGACATCAACCCACTTGGGGATATAAAATAATGTCGGGTTTGTTTATCCACGTCAATAATATTCATGTTTCCTTTTTGAATAACAAAAATAAATGGCCGCGAGCTGACAGCCGCCAATAAACAGACAGACGAGGTCGTTAGCCTGCAATTTCGGCTTCTCAATATTGATTGGAATAATTACATACAATTATTTGGAACTTACAGTTGGGATTTTTTCAAAGAGGGTGGCGTTGAAATGATATTACTGAAATTTTCCATTAATTGGGATAAATATACCTATCGACTATTTTAAATATGTGAGTACATACATACTGTATATATTATATTTTCATTTTGATGGAATTTATCTATAGATACAGACGTTATGTATGCACCTATTTATATAGATGGAGTAGAAAAACTACCATTTCATACTACTTACTAGATAGTAGATATACAACGATTTTTCCGAGCAACAGGTAATGCATACCTATCTATAAGGTCGGTGCAAAAAAAAAACGAGAATTCAATAAAGGCATCTGCGCTTTGAGTGAAAAAGCTATGGAGGGTGAAAATTTATTTCATCGAAGAAGCAAAACAAACAATAAAAAGGAATTTTACTATATCAAAGGAAGTTTTCTCATTGTAGTTTTAATAGCTTTTGCGATAAGTAAAAGTCTAATCTCTTTTATTGTAAGGAAATGTAATTAAATACACTCAGGAAAATAAAACATTAAAATACATATGGTTGAATGACTTTAAGGCCAGTTTCTTTAGTGCGAGATCTTCCTAATCTCGTGGTAAAATCTGAGCTTACTCTAGAAACGTTTTTCCAGTCAATTTAAATCCTAAGTTAACAGTTAGATGGGTTAATTCAGGGACCAAGTTGAGGGCCTTTTCCGTTTTGGTAGCATCTCGATTTTGATAATGAAAGTTAAGTTGTTTTCGAAAACGTCAAATCAAAGTCAATTTGATCGCCAAATGATCGTTATTTTTTGAGGCAGTTTGCAATCGTCATATGCAATTCTCCTGTCTTGCACAAAATCGATTTAATGAACGTTATTCACTTTGCTCTCAAACGCTTTTTCAATTTTGTATCGTCAACTCAATTTTTTTTACTGCGCAGCTGCACTGCAGATGATGTTTTCGAACATGTGACTTTAGTCAAATGACGCAGATGACGTTTTCGAAAACGGCCTTATTTAAATCTTTGGACAGTGCAATTTCTATTGTGGTACCATCTCGATGTCGATGGTGTAATGAGTAGAAGGGTGATTGACAACGGAAAGATAAAGTTGATCCTCAACTAAACATTTTTTCTGAGATAACTCGGAATTTATTTATTTTCTAATTTAACTCAGAGTAAACTCTGCACAGAAAAACTGGTCCTTTAAGCTAGCAAGGCCTAGTTTTTTAATCCCTGGAAACGAATAGATGGTAGTATTTCTCAGTTAGATGGTAGTACCTATATCTCAGTTAATTTAGTTGCCAAGAAATCTCAATAAATTTTCAATATTGCTTTCTCAAAATGGGTAAATTCTAACCATTTTATATGCTTACTCAAAAAGAATTTTTCCATGAATATTGAAAGGAAGTTCATAATAAAAGAATTGCAAAATTAAAAGAAGTTTGGCAGTTCTATGTAGTCCCTGATTATGAAATTTTGTCTACTCTCATTTACTTTACTGAAGTTAAACTCTAATTTTGATGAAATAGAAATAAAACCAAGACATATTCATACATGTACAGTTTAACATATGTAAATGATTCAGAACGGGCAGTACGGATATCTTCTCCTTTTGAGGATCAAGAAAGCTACTTTTCGTTGGTTTTTTTCGCTGAAAATTCAAATTAATTTTTTACAATTCTTGTTTATATAAAAAATCTTTATTAATAACAACTTCTCGTTACAAAGGAGGTCTTAAAACTAAACTTAATTTGCTATTTATTGACAAATACTAAATTATATAAAAAAACGAGGAAGAAGTAATTTTATAAACAATTTAAAGTAATAATGTTTAAAAGTGATTTTCTTTAATTTAATAGGTATATTACATCATCTCCCCTCTTTAATGAAAGTAATAACAAAAATTTAGTAATGCCTGTGCTTAAATTGATCAAGTTAGGATTTTCAAACAATTAAATTTATGATTGTTTATTATTATTTATTTTATTTCTGCTGCGTTATCTTTCAAGCCAAGATTGTTTTTCACTTTGTCCAGCAATTCCAGTTGAATTTGAATTTTTTGATTGTATGGGAGAGCGGAAAAAAGTCTGTAAAATCTGAACTATTCAACAGATTTGAATGAAATCCGGTACAAATGTTAAAATCTACCTTACACATTTATGTGGTCAAAATTTTGTTAAGAAAAAATTATTGAAAAAAAGTTATTGACATTTTTCTAAAATGTATGGGTTTTTGATGTTGTACTGAAATATATTTTCTTTTTTTAGTAAAATATGAACTTTTTATTTTGAATAAAGAAAAACAAACTATGTTTATATATTATTAACATAAAAACAATAATATTTAGAACATAAATAAAACATTTGCAATAAATTAATAAATAATATAAAAAAGTAGAAGCAGCTATTTTACTGTGCTAAAATGAGGTTTATAGCATCTGCACTCATTGGTAGTATTTTCTTTTTTGTCTGTGGCCTCAATCGTGTTATTAGTGGATCTGAGGATATAAGGCTACAATGCATGCATCACATCTTCATTCGTCGCAATACGGCTGCATTTTCTCGAATTAAAACTGCGATAGATTTTATGGTCCTTATTTCGGCATTCTTGGGCTTCCTCGGAGAGTGATCCAACAGGAAATGCGCAATTTTTTATGATTTCTTCTCCATGAATCAAAACCTTATGTACGGTCGCTGGCATATGGTACCATTTATAATTCTCTACAAAAAGTTGTGCAGTTTCCCACGCGTACTCGGCATATTTTTTTAGATCTATTTTTTCATTTTATGTTATTACTTCCAGAATAACAGAAAACCACCAAATTAGGTCTTCATTGACTCCAGTGATTTCTGAAGTCATGGTTGAATTGGCAAAGAACCTCCTGGATGTGTTGCCGTCATTACTTGTCCCCGTACCCTGTTTGACAACATCAACAATGAAGCCCAGTTTTTGACGAAACTCCTGCTGAATTTTTTTCTTCTGAGCATCTCTAATTTGGCGGGTCGCATTGTTAGTTCTCCATGCTTTAAATGGCAAATTGTAGGCTACATGGAGGATACACTCCATAAACTTTATACGAGCGTGGAGAGGAGACATTCCCAACTTCAAAGCTTCCATGTTTATTTGCGTCAGATTATTCATCCCCGTGCTGGAGAAAGTTGTACATAAACAGCTACAAAGTTATATGGAAGCCAACAACTACTTAACGGATTACCAATCAGGATTTAGGCAACACCACAGCTGCAAAGCATTACTGAATCTAGTCGTTTCACAATGGAAAACTGAAGAGCACGACAAAAAAGTCATAGTTGCAGTTTTTTTGGACCTGCAAAGGGCATTCGAGACAATCGATCGAGATATACTTGCGCAAAAACTGATGAGATATGGTATTCGAGGAGTTGAACTTGAATGGTTTAAAAGTTACTTATCGAACAGAACCCAGCGAACCAAAGTGAATAACGAGTTTTCGGAAGTTTTGCCTGTAACATTGGGCGTACCTCAAGGGGCAGTGTTGGGAACACTGCTATTCATTACTTATATAAATGAGCTAGAGAATGTTCTAGGATCCGCAAAGGCTAGGCTGTTTGCAGATGATACCTTGCTATATGTCACGGGAAGTTCTGCAGAGGAGTGCATCAATCAACTCAATAATGATCTAAAAAAAGTAGAAATTTATTTCAAAATGAACAAACTGAAGCTAAACACTAATAAAACTAAAGCTATTATAATAAATGGAGATTCAATTGAAAATATTATTATCAATGAAGAAACCATTGAAAAAGTTGAAGAAATAAAGTACTTAGGTGTTATTATAGATAAAAAGTTAAATTTTGAAAATCACATTAATTATATTTGTAATAAAATAGCTAAGAAAATTGGTTTTTTCCACAGAATAAGACGTAGAGTATCTATGAGTTGTGCAATAAATATATATAATGTTATGATTAAACCCCATTTCGAATATTGTTCAACGATACTATTTTTAGGATCTAATCAAATGTCAGAAAGATTACAAAAATTGCAGAATAGGGGAATGAGGTGTATCTCGATGTGCGATAGGTTAACTCATATACAATTTATGCTTGATACTCTAAAATGGCTAACAATTAAACAAAGAACAATAATGAATGTGCTAATTTTAATATTTAAATTAAAAATAATATGTTACCTAGTTATCTATTCAGCGATATAGTTTATGTATCGGATATACAGCCTTATAATTTAAGAAATAGGGGAGATTTTAGACTACCATTCTTCAGAACAAATAGATCTCAGAATATATTGTACCATAATAGTTTAAGGCTGTTCAACAATTTGCCAATAGAATTAAAGTCAGAAAATAATGTAATAGCATTTAAAAATAAACTAATAACTTATGTAAAAAATAATTATAATTAATCAAGCATTTAGTTTTTTCTTTAACTAGTTTTAAGTTAAATTTGTAATAAATAGCTGAAGCTAAATAAATAATCAAATCAAATCAATCAAAATCCCGAAATTTTAGTTCCACATATGAAACAGGAAGAAGCTGCAGGAGTACCTGTTACAGATTGGGATGCCTTCCCATCCAGCATTGTGAACATGAGCTCGTGGTTGATTGTGAACTGACGGTTTCCTATTTGAACTATCGTCTGAGATAAATTACTGATTTCCAAGTCAATTCTTTCTTTCTCGTCTCGTATGATTTCTGCAGTTTCTTTAACAAATTAAAATTGGATGGCTCTGCAATATCTTGTAGAAGATGGTCGATCGTTATTCCACACAATAATATCCTTATTATCCCTCATAGTAATTTGAATTGGTACCAAAGATGTCATAAACATATTAGCGTCCGAAGTTTCCTCATGGTCAAATTTTTGACTGTATTGGGTTCGTCCTAAGGCACCATCACATCCCCATTTGGTGTATAGTGTTAAAGAATCTCCTTCAATTCTAGTCATCTCTTCTGCTGTCTTTCTTTCTAATAACCTTGTTGCAGTATTGTCTAACAATTTTTGTAGTTTCACACTTGCTAAGCTTTCTGTAATGTTTATCTCTACAGGATAGCACCTTTTTTTGCCTCCAGTAATTTATCATAAGGTGGAAAAACATCATGTCCTTCCTCCTTAAGGGCATGTCTCAATACTTCATATTGTTGCTTCGACTATTCTGCTTGCATAAATAATGCAAGAGCCTTATCTGGGTGAAAATATGATGAAGAAAAGCTTTCTGATGTTTCTGCATAGTTTATCTCTTCTTGAGTAAATAAATTTCTAATTTGGTCTCTCTTATACCTTTTAGCTCGCTCACAGCATTCTTCAAAACTCTTTCATGGTCTTCCACGACCATCAGTTGACGTTTCAAGCAGTACATTTTCGGTGAATTCTACTTCCAAAACTCCTTCCAGCCAATTCTTGTATTTTTTTTTAGAAAAAAAATTGTTTCTACAAACTGCAGTCCACCGGTTTGAAAATTGAGAAAAAAACCGTTTCTGTACTTCTGACATCACAGTTTCTATTTGCTCAGAAGTTAAGTTGGGGTATAGTCTTTCGAAATATGGTCGCATATTTTTTACTTTGCGACCATTAGTCATAAGTTCGGAACACAAAACCGAATAAGGAATTGTGATGGAATCCATTTTAGTGGAGAGAAATTATCGCTTGAACAATTAAAAAACGGCCGCTGATTAAACTCACTTTTTGTTTTTATTTATATTTCACTTCACTTTTGCTTATTAGTTGATAAAAGAGTTATAATTTTTCTTACACACCTTGCACAAATGGACAATCAGTCAATAATGACTTACTTTGTTTTTAATCCTTTATATATATAGTTTTAAGTAAGAACTTAAGCATTCTTACGGGGCATTACCTACTAATCCTTTAAAGTCATACAAAACTGTGCAATACACAACAAAGACAAAGCAATAAAACTTTAAACAACAATAAAAATTATTAGTTTTTCGACTTATGCCGGAAACGGAACAGGTAGAGAAAAACTTATGTACAAAAAAAAACTTTTTTTTGGTTTTTACCTGCCCCTACTTTTTGCGTGAAATCAAGAAAACTGTGAGAAATTCTTTTGTTTTACTTTTTATTAAGCTCTATCATATAATTCTTATTATCATAAAATAATAAAATTTTTAACATAATTTTCCCAAGAAAATTGAGTTGAAAGTTGAAAAAAATTTCCAGGTAGAAATAAATTGTTTGGCAAAAAGTCGAATTTCGCAGACCCTGGTCAAGGTATGAATTTTTTCTAAAAATAGAGGGTTTAAACAGCTCGTTTTGATAATTAGAACCGATGAAATTATAACTATTTGATAAACACCACCCTCAAAACCGAGTTTTTTGAAAACTGATTTAGTAAGATGAATTTGAACATAACTTCCAGATTAGCAGGCATTAGCAGCTGATTGGTATACTTCACTACGTGAAGGCAAGTGTAGCTAAAATTGAAACTCAAAAAGTTTTCATTAAAACCATTTTTTGTTAGTACCAATATCGGACGCTTCTTATAGAAGATTTATTTTATAATTCATCATTTTTTTTTTTATATAACCAAGAATAGACCAACAAAATGATATATAAATGCTCAGAATTTAATTTAAGGAACTTCGATAAAAGACATCTAAAAATTTGAATAAATTTTTGTTTGACTTTGAGGGCCTGTAAATATGTATATAAAATATATATATAAAAAAATACTCTGAGATCATATGCTCCGGATATATAAAAGTACTTATACATAAAACTTAAAAGGCTACTCATTACTTTCTGAAATGGATTTTTTTCCGCTTTCAAACCACTGTACGACGCTTTGAAATACTTTTTGAATTTTCGGTTTTAACACTATAGGTATTTGAACCTAAAGCCTTAAATATATTTCCTTTAACCCAAAATTAATTATTATTTTGGTACCATCGAACCCAAACTACCTCACCTATAAAAAAGAATGCCTTATTCCTTTTTTCCCGAATGCTTTTATCTGGTTTTTGTTGTCTTTTTAGGATGATGTGACGAACTTTGTTTTTATTTTGAGACAAATTTGCACATGGTCTTACTAAATCGAATCTTGTTTGCACTTGCACTTATTTCTAAAAGGTCCAAAAAAAATCTAAATGTAGTCGTTCCTATGGATAATCTTTAGGTTGCCATGGGCAAAGCTCTCCCCGTGGTGGATTGCTCAACTGTGAAGCACAAATCTCGCAAGATTTAATGGCAACCTCAATATCTTTGGTTAGACTTGGCCAGAAAACATAACTTCTGGCAAGCGATTTAGTTTTGACGATACCAAAATGTGAATTATTCAATAATTTAAAAATTTCATTTCTTAAACTAGAAGGTATTATAACTCTATAACCCCACAAAACACAATTTTCTACTACTGACAGCTCATTTTTTCTCAATTAATACGGTTTTAGACTATCGTGGATTTCGTAAGGCCAACCATGTCTTATAAATTATTCAACTTGAGTAAGCACCCCATCCCTAGAGGTCTCCTCAGCAACTCTATTTACATCCAAAAGAATTTCCAAACTTTGACTAGTATAATTTAAATTTGCATATTTTTCATCTTGTTTTTTTCAAAAACTATTCCGCTGTCCAATGGAAGACGTGAAAGAAAATCTGCACCAATTTCATTCGATTTCACATATTTAACTTTAAATTTATATCCCGATAGAAAAACTGCATATCTTTGCAACCTATTTGCAGCCTTTGTGGTATACCATGCTTTTTACCAAAAATGTGAGTGAGTGGTTTCGAATCGGTATGCAACAAATATTCTCTACTTCTTCTTTTTGAATTTACCTTTTTTTTTTAATTTTCTTCACCTCGTCAAATACAGACTGACATTCTTTAGCCCACATCCATTTAACTCCTTTCTTAAGAAGTTCATACAAAGGACTCAGTAACTCTGACATTAAAGGTACAAACTTTCTATAATAATTAATTCTTCCTAAAAATGACTGAAGCTCTTGTACACTTTTCGGTGTTGGAAGTTTTGAAATAACTTCAATTCTTTCCGTTGAAGGTCGTTTCTTCTTTGTCAACAATGAATCCTAAATATGTAACAGTTTCTTTGTAAAACTCACACTTGGATACCTTAACAGTAAGACCGCAATCTTCTCGTCTTTTAAAAATCATATACAATTTATCCAAAAGTTCTTTGCGTGTCTTTGCTGCAACCAAAAATCATCTTGAAAGATTGCATAACCATCGATACCTAACAAAACTTGTTCGATTTTATTTTGAAAAATCATAGGACAAGTGTTTACCCCTTGAGGGAGTCTGATATATTTACTGGTACTAATTGTGGTGTATTCTTGACTTTCTTCTTCTAGTTCAAATTGCTGATAAGCCGATGCAAGATCTATTTTGGCAAACATTTTACCATCGGCAACCTTCTCTAACAAATCTTGAACTCTAGAAAGAACAAACCTTTCCATTTTGACAAAAGGATTTAGAGTTATTTTATAGTGTCCACATATCCTGACCGAACCGTTCGGTTTTAAAACTGGAACAATTGGCGTAGCCCAAATAGAAAATTTTGCAGGAACAAGAATGCCCAGTGATACTGTAAACTGTATGGCAATGGACGCGGTGAAGACATTTTGGGATGGCATTTTTGACTATATGTATTTAATTTAATTTTTCCTTTATTAAATTTCCCCAATTTTTCACAAAATACTTTAGGATATTTTGATGCCAATTTTATTAATTCTTCGTTACCGTTTATATCAAATTTTTTAACATTGAATTCTATACCAAATTTGTTCATAAAATCCCAACCTAACAAAGGAGCACATTGACTTTTAATGACATATGTAAATATCAACAGTCAGATTTTTGTCTTTAAACTCGGCTTCAACTATAATTTTGCCGTGTGGTTTGAATTTACTACCATTATAATTTACCAAATTAACATTGACTTCGTTCATAAGATTTTCAGAAAACCACTTCAAATAATCATCGTAACTAATGCAACTAGTTGCTGCACTACTGCCTAGCTCAGCCGTAATTTCTCGATTATTTAGGTTTACCGTAATTAATATTGGATCAATGCAATTTTTCAAATTAACGTTTAACAATTTTTCTTCGTTCTCTTCGTTCCATTTCAATAAAATTTTGTTTTACAATTCTTTTTTCAGATTTAAAATTTGAACTATTGGTATTTAAATTTTTACACATTTTTTAAGATGACCCTTTCTACAACAATTATTACATTTAAAGTTTCTGTACTTACAAATACATACAAATTTGTATAGCCACAACAATAACATACCAAGGTCTTGATTGTAGCACTTCTATATTGCTGTTTGTCGATCGTCTTAATCTTGTGTAATTGTCCTTGACTTTGTCCTTGATCCGCTTCCTTCGCTGCTTCAAATTCCAGAGCTTTCTGCACAGCTATATCGAAATTTAATTCACTCCCCATATAAAGATTCTCTGGTTCTTTTGTTGGTGATCCCAAGAACAAATCGGTCCAATAGTACATTATTTAAATAAGCACCAAAGTTGCAGTTAATTGAAAGCTTCTTTAATCTCCTTGTCCAATCTTGAATTCATTTTCAATAAATGTTGACGTAATAGGCTTGAAATGTTTATTCATCATTGCTTCAATTTCTTCAAATTATTTATCTTCAGCTTCTGTTGGAAAGCATGAATTGTTAAGAAGAGAATATGTTTCTTCAGACAACATCGTGAGAAGAATTGCCTTTTGCTTCTTTTTGTCCTCAATGCTGCTTGCTCCGAAAAATAGCTTCAACCTCTTTAAATAGACTGACCAGTCCATATTAAAATGATGAAACTCCTTTAAAGATCCAACTGCCATAGTTTGGTTTTCAGCCACCACAGATATTTCAGTTTATTTGTATGGTTTTTACTCCTCGCCAATTTAAAATTCTTGTTTATACATATACAAAATTTTTATTAATAACAACTTCTCGTTACAAAGGATATAGCCTATCGAATAGACCTTTTAAAAAGGAACAATTACGTGCAAGGGTTTTTATTATTGAATATGTTTGTTTGGCCCATAAGCATGCTTAAAACCGAAAATGCTACTAAATTCAACCATGCGTTTCTGAGAGAATGGTCACACTGGCCACTTTTCAGTATTTTTGGTATAACTCGAAAACTAAGCCGAGTTTGACAATTTTAGATATAAAACTTTTTGTTCAAAATTAAATTTTCTATCGAAATGGATAGTTTGTAAAATTTCTTAAAAAAAATTTAAGCAGGAAAAGTAAACAAAAACCAACATAAAAAAAAATCGAAAAATCAAAGATTTTTAATTTTTTTCTAAATTGCGTATAATTTTTTTCGGAGCAAAAATACGCTCAAGACATGCATGAACAAAGTAAACTAGAGTTGTACGGCTTTAATATGACATGTTAAAAAGCACGAATGTTTTGCCCGAAAGCCTATTTTTTGGTACTTTATGACAAGTTTAACGTTCCTAGCACCTAGTACCAAATCTTATGTTAATCGGACCAGCCGTTCGGTCTGTAGGTCTGAAAGCATTTAAAAACAGCCGAAAAACAAAATTGCGAACTTACATCCTTTTTATAATTTTTTATATTTCTAATGCCATACTATAACAAAAATTTGATTTCGAACATTTTTACGAAAGTGAAATTTGCCTATTGTACCGAAAAAGGGACTTTTGGGCCAAAACTGCGAAAAATTATAAGAAATGATAAGGTTTGAATAGGAATATATCTGTCAATTTTGAACAAATACTAATTTTTGAACATGCCATATTAAGGCCTTTAGTCTCTACTTTATTTTGTCCCTGCATGTCTTGACTCTATCTTTGCTTCAAAAAAAGTTATGCACAATTTATTAAAAAATTTAGATATCCTTGATTTTTGATTTTTTTTTAGGTTGGTTTTTGTTAACTTTTCCTGCTTAAATTTTTTCGTAAAATTTTTTGAACTATCCATTTCAATAGAAAATTTAATTTTGAATAAAAAGTATTAAATGTAAAATTGTCAAATTCGGCTTAGTTTTCAAGTTACACCAAAAATATTGAAAAGTGGCCAGTGTGACCATTCTCTCAGAAACGCATGGGTGAATTTAGTAGCATTTTCGGTTTTAAGCATGCTTATGGGCTAAACAAACATATTCAATAAGAAAAACCCTTGCACGTAATTGTTCCTTTATACCCCTCATTTTCCGGTCTATTCAATAGGCTAATATTAAATTATATAAAAACGAGGAAGAAGTAATTTTATAAACAGTTTAAAGTAGTAATGTTTTAAAGCGATTTTTACTGTAATTTAATATATTACAATTTCAAAATAAATTTTTGCGTAAATTTTTTCGTGTGCGTCGAAAATCCATTGGAATCGGATAGCGTGCGTTGAATGTGACACAAAAATTTGTGTGCGTCCGGACGTCCACATTGACGTATTTTTTTGCATTCACAGAAATATTTGCGCCGAACACGGCGCACAACGCAAATTTTTATTGATCTGGACGCGGCTTTAGATATTCGATACTTCATATGGAAATGTCAAAATTTTGTTGAGCTATTAAATTGGCAGAATTTTTTGTGTTGCAACATTGTAAACTCAAAGTTAAAACAAATCTGTAAGACTGGCTCCTAAAATATTGTTAAGCCATTAAAATAATGTTACACAACTGAGCACTTGTTCATCTTTTTCGCTGTACGATTTCTCTATTTCTTAAGTCGCTGCGTAGTTTAATTGCAGCTTGCAGCTACAATAAAAACAACAAAATCTCAATCAATAATTGGTATCTAGCTACATATTTTGAAAAAACAATTGTTTTTGTTTCATTAGGTCTGATCATTTACTTTGAAACTTCTCTCAACAAATTTTTTATATGAATTTTGGGAAAACTTAGAACTAAAATGCGCAGAAATGCAAAGTTATGAAACAGACCAATTGAGGATGTTGATAGACATGGACTTTCATCATCTCAGATAGCTTCAATTTAAGGTCTTTATCTTCAAACTATCTACCAGCCTCATAAAATATTCGATATAGTAATGCCCAAAAATGTTCGATGATGTTTGAGCCCGGTGAATAGGGTGGTCATGGCAAAAGTTTCGACGGAGTTCTGCTTCTAGCTACCCTGGATGTGTGAACAGGGGTGTTATCTTTTTGTAAAATCCAAGGTTCAAGTTCAACATCGTCTGTCATCTTTGGATATGCATTAGGGTGGGCCGAAAAACTAATATTTTCGATTTTTAAATCACAATAGCGCGGAAAAGTTGCGGGTGGGGCAGACTTAGAAGGGGTACACAAAAAAAAATAAATTGGTTTATATCTTCCGATCGCGCATGAGCCCTTTACTTTGGCGAAATGAGCAAAATATCACATTTTTTCGATAATTATTTTTCTAGCTTACCTTACTAATTATTGAATTCAAAAGCTTAAATTAGCTTCAATTTGAACCAATAATTAATTAAAAAAAAGAAGGGTTCAAATCGATTGAAGTCTTCTGGTAACGCATGTGCCCCAAACTCTGTCAAAATATGGAAAAAATCACATTTTTACGATGATTTTTAATCTTCTATAACACAGGTTTACAAATATCGGTTAACTTTTTCGAAACGTGAAAGTAAGAATCGTTCTAAGGGTGATTTTTCACGCTGAACTCAAATCCTTTATCCGTTTTTCGCTATCAGCTCTGGTTTTCGAAATATTACCGTTAGAAAGTGCCGAAAACCCCCTTTTTCGCCATTTTTGGGGTTATGTAACTGTGCAAACTGGTTTTTATTTTTTTTAATTCGACAGATTTCTGAAAGTACTAGTTTTAATCGTCAAGTTTCAGCTTTAATCGTCCCAATATGTCTTTTACTTTTTGAGAAACCTTCAGTTGCATTTCTCAATATATTGTGAAGAGAAGGGAGAGCGACTTCACCAAGATTTAGAAAGAATAGAAAAAAGTTACAAAGGTTTTAGGGATGATGGTATGTTAAGGGACTATTGTTGGTCCCTTGTACGTGAAACGGACCAAAATTTATATAAACCGTGCAGTTCCGTTACACTTTGTTTTAATTTGTAAGATTTATGTCAAATTTGAAAAAAACTATGGTCAAAAAGGGGGATTTTTTAATTTATTTCCAAAAGTTAAGCCGATAGCAAAAAATGGATTTCAGATTTGAAATCTACACTAAAAGCTCTTTTTGGAACATAGTTTACCTGCTCCTGTCGAAAACAACTTAAGGCAAAGAGAAAGCATTTTTTAAATTATATGTAGTCAGATGAGGAATAATAACTAATTTAATATCTCTCAAAAAGTAAAAGAGATATTGGAACGATTAAAGCTGAATTTTGAAGATTAAGATTAGTACTTTTAGAAATCTGTACAATTAAAAAAATAAAAATCAATTCGCATTAGTTACATAACCCCAAAAATGGCGAAAAAGGGGGTTTTCGGCACTTTCTAACGGTAATATCTCGAAAACCAGAGCTGATAGCGAAAAACGGATAACGGATTTGAGTTAAGCGTAAAAAATTACCCTTAGAACGATTCTTACTTTCACGTGTCGACAAAGTTAACCGATATTTGTAAACCTGTGTTA
Organism: Dasysyrphus tricinctus; assembly: GCA_963921185.1. Taxonomy (NCBI): domain Eukaryota; kingdom Metazoa; phylum Arthropoda; class Insecta; order Diptera; family Syrphidae; genus Dasysyrphus; species Dasysyrphus tricinctus. The sequence continues at coordinate 57,859,035 of OY992530.1, read as the reverse complement.
AAGAAGATTAAAAATCATCGTAAAAATGTGATTTTTTCAATATTTTGACAGAGTTTGGGGCACATGCGTTACCAGAAGACTTCAATCGATTTGAACCATTCTTTTTTTTAATTAATTATTGGTTCAAATTGAAGCTAATTTAAGCTTTTGAATTCAATAATTAGTAAGGTAAGCTAGAAAAATAATTATCGAAAAAATGTGATATTTTGCTCATTTCGCCAAAGTAAAGGGCTCATGCGCGATCGGAAGATATAAACCAATTTAATTTTGTTTGTGTACCCCTTCTAAGTCTGCCCCACCCGCAACTTTTCCGCGCTATTGTGATTTAAAAATCGAAAATATTTGTTTTTCGGCCCACCCTAATATGCATATTCCAACAGATATTTGTAGCAACATATTTCCGTTAGTTTTTGTAGTTATAAACTCCAATTTAATTTTTTCATAATCATAATAATTAGTGACAGCGCTCCACCCCATAGTACCTTCCGTACGACTGTGAATACTTGTCAAAAATAAGTTCCTCTTTTCTTAAATCATAAAAATAAGAATTCTAAAGGTAGAACTAGAATAGTCGGAAGCCAACTTAAGTGGTCGAACGAAACCGAGCGAAAGCAAGAAATTCATATGACGCACTCATAATTACGAAGTGGAATTTTTCGTTTAGTTTTCGTTAACTTTTGCCGTCAGACGTAAGAGCGCTCAACGACCGCTCTTTCGTAAGTGGGCGAATGCATAGGTAATCAAAATGGTGGACGTAAAGTCAAAAGAATTTTGCGCTTGGTGCAAAGTTTTTCAACTCTTTTTTTTCTGGTTTTGGTATGAGTGAAGTATGAATAAGTATGAGAAAATTAACATTGAACGAAAAATTTTTTACATTTTTTTTTCCCACTTTCAACCACTTAAGTGCATTATGGATGAATAATGAAACTGACGTTTCGAAAAGCTACTTTTCGGTCGGTTTTGACTTAAGCTTCCGACAGCTTCCGCTTATTCTAGTTCTACCTTAAGCATAGGATGTGTCACAATCGAACCTTTTATCATCCGAAGAGACAACCCATTTCCAATCGTCACTCGAAACAACAAGGTCTTTAGCGAAATTCATGTGAAGTGATGTGCCGTGGCTGTTAAACTGGTTTCTTTTTCATTTTATTATGCTGGGTGCTATCACTGTCTAAATTATCCTCAAAACAATGTCTTATATATCACTTTTGACCATATTCTGGGCAATAATAGCGTAGAATTTGAGGTATTCTGCAGAATTGATTGCTTTATGGCCGAAACAGATGTGCAGCCTTTTTCATGCAGCAAAATAAAATAACACAGGTTCTTATGGGAGCAGCAAAATTCAAGAGCTGCATGATGTCTCTATTGCCTTAAACAGATGTGCAGCAGGTCTGCATGCATCGCTGCGAGTAGAGCTGCACTCAAAACACATGTGCATACACTAAAATATTTATCATAGAAAGGACTCCATCACACTTTTAGTATGAAATTTTTCGGTATTTCATAATAATTTGTATGCACAAATGTTGTATTTTAACTTTATTTAAATATCTTAATCTTGTAGATCCGAGCATCAGAAGCAAAGTTATAATTTTTTTAAGCTACCGAAATCGAAGTTTTTTAAAGATTTTGTTATTTTCTTGGATTAAAATCAATTTTAAGGTGGAAAATTTAGATAAGTGGCCCTGCCGCCTCTCATGTTGCATTTAACTATAAAAAACTATTTGCATATTTGTAGAAAATTATGTAATTTTTCATTCACAATTACATTTTGAAAAATGAAAATCAAACCGATGCAGGACTCAATCTGCATTCTAGTATGAAATAAATTAAACGTTTTAAAAAAAAATTATACAAAAATGTAGCCTGACATTTATCCTTTCCATAAAAGCCTTAACTTTGAAGATCGGACAATCAAAACCGAAGTTATATGCTTTCCAATCGATCAACTTGAAGGCTATTTGTACACAACGGAACTTTTCTCCACTGAACCTAGTCAGCGGTCGACGAACAACCACTTATTGCTGCGGAGCTGCGCAGCAAATTTAGAAATAGAGACATCGTGCAGCTCTGAGCTGCATGCAGCTCTTGAGTTTTTCTGCTCCCATAAGAACCTGTGTTATTTTATTTCGCTTCATGAAAAAGGCTGCACGTGTGTGCCATTATTTCTAAATTTGCTGCGCAGCTCCGCAGCAAAAAGTGGTTGTTCGTCGACCACTGACGAGGTTGTGTGGAGAAAAGTTCCGTTGTGCACAAATAGCCTTCAAGTTGATCGATTGGAAAGGTTATAACTTCGGTTTCGATTGTCCGATCTTCAACGTTAAGGCTTTAATGGAAAGGATAAATGTTATGCTACATTTTTGTAAAAAAAATTTTTAGAATATTGAATTTATTTCATACTAGAAAGCAGATTGAGTCGTACATAGGTTTGATTTTCACTTTTCAAAATGCACATGTGAATGAAAAATTACACAATTTTCAAAAATTATGTTTAAAAAGTTATTGCCTCAACCCTCCTTTCATAGTTAAATGCAACGTGAGAGGCGGCAGGGGCACTTATCTAAATTATCCACCTTAAAATTGATTTCTATCCAAAAAAATAACAAAATCTCTAAAAAACTTCGATTTCCGTAGCTTAAAAAAATTATAACTTTGCTTCTAATGCTCGGATGTACAAGATCAAGATATTGAAATAAAGTAAAAATACAAAACTACATTTGTGTATAAAAATTATTTAGAAATACCGAAAAATTTCATACTAAAAGGGTGATGGAGTCCTATGTATGATAAACATTTAAGTGTATGCACATGTGTTTTGAGTGCAGCTCTACTCGCAGCGATGCGTGCAGACGTGCTGCACATCTGTTTAGGGCATTACTTGGATTTTTTCATTGCTTCTGCGTCTTTTTGATAGAAAATTTTTCACAGCCTTTTCCCCTTTTTCTGTTTTCCTAGCTATTTCACGGCTTGAAAGTCCCAGTTTCTTGAAATCATCTATCGTCCCTGTTTTTGATACCGCCAAAGTAAAAAATGAAATTTCAAATAAAATATAGTTTTCTACCCCTTCTCAAATGTTTTAGATTTTTGTCAAAAAAAATGAACGATATATTTACTTTTGTAAAGCAATATTTTCATAGCCTCAATCAAGTGACGCAATATTTTATACCCATTTTTTGCAGTTTATTCAGATTACTTGTGCAATTCCTATAGAGATTTTCCAAGTTATCCCTTTAACGATATCCTTTTCATTGAAAAATATGTAAAGTGTATTCAGAGGAATCAAATATTTTCATGAAAAATATTTCTCACAGATATTTATTGAGAAAAACGATTGCGAAAATAGTGGTCTCGAACAAGTTCCGTTTGTGCACAGTGTGGTTCACAGTAATAGCTAATTATCTCCACACAAAAGATGTTCAAGATAAATATATTTTGGAATCTGTATAAATGTATAAAAAAATAAAGAATTCTGAAAATCATTTTATTGAAAAACAAAAGGTATGATTCCCTTGAGCTTTATTTTACTTTTCTTTAGAAAACAAATAAGTATATAAGTAAGCTGTTTAAGCACGAAAAACATTTTGCAAGCGAAAATTGAAATAAAATACATTATTCTTATGAACGGCAAAAATTAAAAGGATACTTCACATACAGCTAGTTTTATTCCATTTCAACATCGACCCACTTTTATTGAAAAACACTTTACTTCTATGGAATAATTCTATTTCTAGAATATTGGGCTAACGAATACCAATTACTTTCAGTTTAGAGGGTTTTTTTTTTGTAAAATAACCTCTCTTAGCCCAAGGGACCATGTTTACATTTATTTGATATCTAAAAGTTTTAATAGTTTTCTTTTTGCGTGATGGAAAGAGTGAACAATATTATTTTCTCGTGTATTATTTGCAAAAATATATTCCTAGTCAATACCTATACATAATCTTATAATCTTGATTTACTAAGCAAAAAAAAGGCTTAAACAAAATGTACATTATTGTTTTAATTTTATTTTTAGTAATAACATATTCAATCATTGCCATTGCCATTGTCATTCAGATATCACTAAATTGTGATGGTAATTTATTCCTATTAACTTTGATCGATATACCGACCAACAGCATATGTGAGCCAAATCCATTCGTGCATTTTGTTCTATTTTTAACATAAAACGAAAATTTTAAATTTTATCAATCAATCATTTTCTTTCTCCGGCAAAAAAAAAGTTTAGCTAATTTAAAACTTTACCTGCACAACAGACAGCTGATGAGTACTGAATATTATTGATATAACTTGGAAGGTCCCGCGTTCACCCTGCAAAAGTCAACTTAGATATGACTTTAATGTTTCTTTGCAGACTATCAAATCGATAAACCCATATATCTAGTATTTTATACCTTTCGTTTTCCACTGAAAATATTTTAAACAAAAAGAAATTTCAACCCACTCCCTGGCCATATAAATGCTAACCTCAAACAGGTGTTTTGCCTCCAGCCATTATACACCCCCAGCTTCTATACAGATTACAAACCCTGAGGATGAGGATGCACATAAATATAATCCATTTTGAAAAGAAAGTCTACCAACGCAGCCAACTCAAAGGCAAGCCAAAAGAAAAGCAATCGAAATTAAGTTGTTGGCCCACACGGTAAAAGCTATTAATCGAAAAACAAGATTGTAGGCGTGTATAGTTTGAGTTTGTCCTTGAGAGGATTGAGAGAAATTGTTACGTTTGGCATTGACAAGTAGAGGTAAATTGCAGTTTCTATGAAATGTAAAATAAAAAAACAGTGCACTTAAATTTGAATAAAAGAAAACCTTGACTCTATACGGAAATGAAGTATAGACATTTTGTGTTTTCTGTTTTGATTGTTACATTTCTGTACTTTGAAGCTTTTAAGATAAGTTCAGTTTATCAGCAATTTTCAACATAAGAAGGGTTTTGAGTTTTTTTTGTTTTTATTTTTCCAATGACTTAATTATCTCCCTCGATACCAGAGTAATTTTTGTCTGCTTTTACCGATCACATGATAATATGCCTCTTTATATTTCGATCATGCCAGTACAAGCTTAAAAAACGTCAATAAGGCTTAAAAAGAGAATAGGCAAAGTGGTTCTCAACGTGAATATGTCAAATATCGTTGACATCATTTAATTTATATCGCCATTAAGAGGCCTCTACCCAAAATCTCGAACTCAGATTCGAAGATCGGAACTTCGAATAAAAATAAAAACCAAAAAAGTCACTCCGCATGAGACAAGCAAAAAGACAAAAGAAACACAGAGTCATAGAATAGATAGGTACTAATACACACATAACTTTCTTTTATTTTCTTGCTTTTTTTTGCATGCATTGTGTGCTGTATCTGGTATGTGTTTACTTATTGTCGTGTTTGTGTACGTTCTACGTATGAAGTATTGAGTTTTATTTTTGTTCACTCGCAGTGAGATCGGTGGAACACTTGATAAACGAAAAAAGGATTTTCTCTACATAAATGGAAATTTGGTGATGTTGACCTTGACTCAGATTTATCTAACGTTATTGTTGTAGTAGGTAGATCGTAGATGTATTATGCTTCCCTGCTTTTATTGAAGTTTCAAAGTTAGTAAGTAACACATTGTATTTTTTCTTGTTATTTCACATTTTGATAAAATCAAGAAAAAGAAAACTCTCATGCAAAAAAATTTTTTTTTTTTAATTTAGTTTTTAATGCAATAGGTACACCTAATCCACTGCAATTTTGTACGCAAAATGTAATGAAGTTTTGGCTCCTACGTACCTACATAGTAACTTTGTGGTTGACAGTGGCTGTCGTCGTGTTGTTTGCGCTGTGCTGATTTCTGTAAGAATATGATAGTTATGGGGTTAACCATTGGTAAATTCAGATTTCCATCTAAAAATTGATTTTTTTCGTTGCCAATGGAATGCGATTTGAAGTTGATTTTTTTTTTTCAATCTATTTGTATAATTTATTGTGTATGTATCTCTTTATTCGTAACAATTTGCATTGGTCCACTTTTCGCAGAATAATATTAGCTGCATGAATTAAAGTCTCCTTTTTCTATTAACAATTATTTTCTTCATGTTTTGAGCACAATTTTTACAACCGACATAAAATAAAAAATCAAAACCTGTATTTGTAAACTAACAGCTCAAAATTGTTTTGGAAGGTATTAGTACCTACAAGGAGAATTTTTTCGCCCAATGAAATGCAAAAATATTAAGGAAATTTTCTAATAATTTTGTATTACATTCTAATAGATTAGTATTAAAATTGTTATTTTTAATACCAAAAGGATTTAAAAGTAACGGAATGAAATAAAATATAATCTTTTGGCATTAAAATTTAAATGAAAGATACTATTTTGAATAACTTAAAAACACTTATTTTATTTATTTATTTACTTAAATGCATTTCGGAAATTTGAAAATCTCCAATATCAAATCAATTAAAATTTAATAACTTAAGTATATGTGTACATTTTTAATACAAAAAGTATTGAAATTTAATACAAATTGTATTAAAAATATCGGGACTCGTGATTTTTAATACAAAATGTATTAAAATTAATAAAAATTGTATTAAAATATTCGGGATTCGTGTATTTTTAATACAAAAAGTATTTAAATTTAATACAAATTGTATTAAAAAATATCGAGACTCGCGTATTTTTAATGTATTAAATTTTAATACAAAGTGTATTAAAATATTCAGGATTCGGGATTTGTGTATTTTTAATACAAAAAGTATTTAAATTTAATTTAATTAAAATTGTATTAAAATAGCAAGATGCGTTTACTTTCAATACAACAGTATTAAAATCTAATACAATTTGTATAACAACAGGAAGCCATGATATTACTATGATAGAGAACACCAAAAAAGTGGGTGGCACAATTCTGTCTGTCTGTCTGTCTGTTCGTCTACAGCCTAAACGGCTCGATCGATTTTCTTCAAACTTGGTACTTAGTGGTTTTTGGTGATTCTGCCGACACGTTTTTTTTAAATTTTTTTTTTTAGAACCAAAAATAACGGTACCTGTCATACATTTTTTTTTTGCAAATTTACATAATCGTATTTTTCTTAAAAACGGCTCGACAACTTTTCTTAAAAAAAATTCAATAAATTTATTTTAGTAAACGCTTTCTTTGGGTGGAAAACCATTTTTCAAAAATGGTTATTAATGGTACCTCCCAAGGAACCATTTTTTTAATTTTTGATTTTCTTCAAAATAGTATGACCGATTTCAATTATTTTTTTATACAGAAGCTTCCAAAAAATGTTAATAGTTTTGTTACCAACATTTTTGAAAAAATATTTTTTGGATTCTTAAAAAATATTTCAAATTTTTTTTTGGAAAATCAAATATTTCGAAAACGGCATCATAGATTTCTTGAAACTTGATATTTAAGACTTTTTTAGTACTTCCTAAAATATTTTTAGAAAAAAATTTACATTTATGAAAAAATGACGGTACCTTCCATACTAAAGTGAAAAAACCGCAAAGGAAAATATTTTTTGCTTGAAAACGACTCCTACGATTTTGATTAAACTTTTTTCATATACTAAAATTAGTTCGTTTAGTTAGTTTTACCATCAAAAATTATAAAATTTTACACACAGCAACTATTATTAGTACCTGTCATATAACGTATTTTTTTATTTTGAGTTTTCTCGTTATCAGCTTAACGGATTTAAATGTATTTTCTTATATACAAATCTCAGATAAGATTAAATAATATTGCATATCAAAATTTTCAAAAAAAAAGTTTTTGGATTTTTAAAAAAGTTTCAAACTTTTTTTTGAAAATTCGATATCTCAAAAACGGGTTGACAATTTTTTTTCAAATTTTGTTTTTATATACACATAAATATATAGTTTAAATCTGCATACCAAAATTTGTTCTTAAAAATGTTTTAAGAATTTTAAATATAAGAAATTAATTTAAAAAAAAAACCGCTCCAACGATTTTAAAATTTTTTTTCCCATACAATCATATTGCATCATGAATTAAGATGGCATACTTTTTTTCACCTCAAACTGTCAAAAGAGTTGTATTAGCTAATTTAAATGTCGTATTTCATGCTTCTCTACATTTTTATCTCATAATTTCCATGTTTGTATATACAAATTTTCTTAAACTCGCAGTGTCTTGAACATAAGAGCAAGTACGTGCGACCCAGTCGTGCATTTTATTTTGTTACTCCCTAGATAGACCAGGAAAAATAGCACTAATCATATGGGGAACCTTGACAAAATTAATTCATGAAATATAAAAATTGGAATCGACGCAGATTTGCAACCTCTATAACATATCCTAAGTTCCCTAAAATCCCCTTTTAATGTAGGTGCATTTGAAGAGGTGCAGACGGGGAGAATTTGTAGTTCTATCATACTCAAATATTTCTTTGGTAAAACCTAATCAAATGATTAGGTTAGAAATTTATGGTAAGAAGTTTGTGTAGCTCCAAAAGCAACGGTACCTGCCAAACAATCGTTATGGAAAATCTTATTTATCTCAAAAATGGCTCCAATGATTTTGAAAAAAAAATTAGTACATCTATTATTGTTTGTATGGTGAACTTTCTGGTAAAAAAAATTGTTACTGTTATAAACCATACATCGTTTTTTTTTTTATTTTCAATTTTCTCGTTAGCGGCTGAACCGATTTCAATCAAAAGTTTTATGCAAAAGCTTCTTTAAAATTTCAATAATATAACAAATGTATTTAAAAAAAAATATATGTATGTATGTTATTATACCTACCTAAAGATAAAATATTTTCTTAGTTTCAATTTCAAATTTCAATAAAAAATTCTTACCAATACAAAATCGCTTAACTACTCAATATAGTAGACGCTCGATTTAGTGAGTCTCGAAATAGTGAACTATCCGCAGTAGTGAACACACAAAATTTTATATAAAAACGTATTTTGTAGTTTGATAGCTCTGAGGAATTGTTTCTGTTTTTTGTTTAAACCAGAGTGAAAGCCTTGTTTAATGCTTAGTTATAATTAAAAACATTCACATCGAACGAAATGTGCATTTTGGATCAAATTCGAGTTTAGAAAGCCTTGGAAAACTCCCGCTCGAAAAAGTGAACAGGACTGGTTTTTATTACTTCACTATATCGAGCGTCTACTGTATGTATTTTCTTACTAGGTAACCACGGACTTAGTTTGTAGATATATTAACAAATTTTGAGAGTATTTTGAAACGTTTCAATGTATATAATCATGGTAGATTTTACTATAAATAGGTATGTGATTACACCTATACAGATCAGTTAAATTGCACTTAAAAAGTACAGATTTTTTCGAGTTTAAATGTAGCTCGTAGAGAACCAGGGCCTAGCAACTTACAACTCTCAACCATTCCTGTGTGCGTGTTGTTGTTGTTGGCAGCAATGTTTAAATTTAGGTACCTACCTACCCATTAATTACTGTCCTTAAATTGAGAGGAACGTTCCTCCTAGAAATAAATTCTATCTAAAAACAAATTTACTAAATCTGGCTTTCTCGCAAATGCAAATACCTACCTACCCACATAAATAAATCTAGACAAATAGGTACCTAGGTTTCTGAAATTTATTTATTATTAACATTATCATAGAATTAAAAATTCGTACGTACCTAATTGGTTACGTAAATATTCCTTATCATTATTATACATAATATGTACATAAATTTAATTATTTCATTCTCTTCACACAAATTAAGTGCTACAGAAGGATACAATTAGGTATTGTAATTCTTTTCCAAATTGTAAGTTTAAAAACTTTTTTTTTTTAATTTTTAAATCAAGAAACTCTGTAATTTACTTATGTACGTATGTATGTTTCTTGTCATTTTTGTATTTATTGTATAAATATGTAAATAAATAAAACGAACAAAATATACTCCTTTCCCAGCACTAGAAGTCAAAACAGAAATTTATTTGATAACAAACTTATCCTTCATTGCTTTACATATTTTCCTACGTGGCATACAAAAATTATCGGAACTGAAGAAAGCGAAAACTCTTGTCATTATAACAAGATCGAAACGAACGAAAGCAGGCATTTTAAAATTACAAATAAAAATAAACCGCCACCAAGTCTACCATTGCCATCACAGCAAACAAAAAAAAATACATTATCCACCCTCAAACGCAAAACCAGAGAAATCCTTCAAAGAAAAAACCATTCCAAAACCTCCAATCATGCATATGAATGTAACCTGCTAACACATTCACAAAATTCACTGCAGGAAAAGAAAGATAGAATGCATATCCAAAATCCAACAACAAAATTAGATACACTTGCGCTTACCCAGCAAATACCATTCACCACCTTACTCCATGGTTCTGCTCTCATATATCTAGGTATCTACACCACATCTTGTCTGAACCACTCATACACACAAACATCCACTCGCATTTCAAATTTGTCATACTTTTTTTTGTTTATTTTCCAATCTTCGAAAAAAACCATCTTGTAGCCGATAGGTGAACTAAAAACCGCCAGTAAAATAAAATAACGACTTTTATTCGAAAATAAAGACTTTTTTAAAATGTGTTATTTTGCAATAATAGATCAATTTTAGACATTTTTTTGTATTGAAACAATTTTAGAAAACATATTTGTTATTTTGCTAGAGTTATGTTGTTCTTTTTTCATATAATTTCACATTCAAAAATGCATTAGAAAATGAGCAATTTGCATGTTTTTCAAGAGATGATTATTCAAAAATAGGGCCCAAACTAAAAAATCTAAGCAAACGTTTTTGTAGTTCTGTTTATTAACTATAAAATCACGTAAATATAATTAATGTTTTCCACTTCAGTTTCTCAGAACTTTCATTACGCCTGAGTAGTTTTGAGAAATTTTCCGAAAGAGGTAACCGAAATATTAAAATAAAATAATGGAAAAATAAAAAAAATTAAAAGGTGATCAGACGAGATTGTAGTTTAAATGTCATTCTTTCATAATAACTTTAATTTTTTGCAATATGTATTATATGGACTTCACAGCATCCTTTTCGAACTGGCCCATTTCTCGTTTTTTTCAACATTATGGGTGGAGGCCTCTTAAGCTCTAAACCATAGGATTCACAAGATATTGGGCCTTGAAACACCGAAAAGAACAACAATACCCCTGTTCCTTGGTTAGTCCTAAACAGTTTCAAATAGTTTCATACCGCCAGATTTAGTGCAGACCAGTACAATTTTTATTTCAATTTTATTTCAATTTCGCACTAAATCTGGCGGTCTGAAACTGCTTGAAACTCGGCAAGGAACACAGCTTATGATATTTCTCATATTTTGCTTGTCTTCCTCATCATCATCATCAAGTCATGTAACCCTGGTTGAGACATAGGTAGAAGTGGTTGTCATTAATTAATACTGACACACTTAGACTAAAGTTAGTCCGTTGTTGGGCATAGGGCGCCAACAAACCGGTTCCATCCTTCACGCGCCGGTCTGCAACTATATGTTTTAACTACCACGTCTTTCTCTGGGGGTCTGCTTTTGCTAGGAGTATTGATTATCATATACACTCTGCTTCAACTGAATAGACACACACATTTTCAAAGGGACTTTGTCCATTTTTTCCAAATATTGTGCATTAATTTATCGTTTGATGATGCAGATTGTTTGTTTATGATGTTGGGAATATAAATGAGAAAGAATAATACAAAAAGCATCAATATTTTTTCTACGTATCTCTTTCAAAGTATTCCACATCGAAAAATGCAGTTTTTTTTGCGTCAACTGAATAGACACACGTATTGAAATTGGTTATAAAAGTTAATGGAAGGAAACGAAACAAGTTTTTTTTGAAAATGTATTTCATTGGGCAATCCTAGCAGTGGGTGGTGTCACTTTTTTCCATTAGATATTCATAAATTTGATCCGGTGTGGCATCGTAAAGTCTCTTTATGTAATCCAGTTAAATTTCCATCCAGGCTAATTTCATGGCTGAAATCTGTGATTTTCTGGCTTTAAACTCATAGCCAGGCTCGTTAAGTATTTCTACTAAGCATCTCCTAAACTTTTTAATAAGGTTTTGGAAGGGTGAGTACGATTTTCAATTAAGCAAGTCGATATTTTCTTCCTCTTTCAAGTCTTTGACTATACACGCCGTGTGGATGGAGGGGGTTTCCTGCTGAAAAGTCCCGATTATGGGTTCAAAAATATCAAAAAATTGAGGAAAACCTCTTTCCAATATTTCTTATGAGTTATTGCAACCAGATTTGAGCTTTGAAACTCAAACTCAAAAGTGCAAAAGTAGCTAATTTCTCCCCGTACAATAATATCACCTTTTCTACAATTATTCATATGAGTTGGAAAAAATGGGGTCCTTCGGATGTAAAACAAATTGATTTTGAAAGCCCTTAAGGGATAAAAATCTTTTTAGCGCGTCACCATATTCGAGAACGTGATGTTATGGTATGGGGAGAAATAAGCTACTTTTGCACTTTTGGGTTTGAGTTTCGAAGCTCAAATGTGGTTGCAATAACTCATAAAAAATATTGGAAAGAGGTTTTCCTTAATTTTTTTGATATTTTTGAACCCATAAACGGGACTTTTCACCAGGAAACCCCCTCCATCCACACGGCGTGCATAGTCAAAGACATGAAAGAGGAACAAAATATCGACTTGCTTCAATGAAAATCGTACTCGTCCTTCCAAAACCTTATTGAAAAGTTTTGGAGATGTTTAGTAGAAATACTTAACGAGCCTGGCTATCAGTTTAAAGCCAGAAAATCACAGATTTCAGCCATGAAATTAGCCTGGATCGAAATTTAACTGGATTACATAAAGAGACTTTACGATGTCACGCCGGATAAAATGTATGAATATCTAATGGAAAAAAGTGACAGCACCCACTACTAGGATTGCCCAATGAAATACATTTTCAAAAAAAACTTGTTTCATTTCCTTCCATTAACTTTTATAACCAATTTCAATACGTGTGTCTATTCAGTTGACGCAAAAAAAAACTGCATTTTTCGATGTGGAATACTTTGGAAAAGATACGTAGAAAAAATAGCGGTGCTTTTTGTATTATTTTTTCTACTTTATTTTCCCAACATCATAAACAAACAATCTGCATCATCAAACGATACATTAATGCACAATATTTGGAAAAAATGGACAAAGTCCCTTTGAAAATGTGTGTGTCTATTCAGTTGAAGCTGAGTGTATCAGAAAAATACGCTGATGTAACGATCGGCCTGTGAGCATTATGGCTTTTTGCTATTTACTTTTAGGCCACTCGACTATCCATTCCCCTTCAGTATTTGACACATCCCGTTCAGCCCGTTGATGTTATTTTTCAGGATCAATATATACCATCGGCATTGTCTAAATGACTAGACCTGTCTTTCGGTTGTACCAATGCTGGTCCTCAAAATATCGGTTATCGCCAGCAGAAAGAGAATTGGTGATATGACATCCCCCTGTCTCACACCATGTCACACTACGAAAGAGTTGAATAGCTGCACTTTGCCCAACTGGCCGAACAGAATGGTGTAGCTGTAGTTGTGGCGTGTAGCACTGTCAAAATAGAAAGATACAAAAATAGTATACAGTGCCACAATGAGAAGCTGTAAATGTAGCAAGGAATGCATGGTGTTGCAGGAGTTAAACAAAATTCAACTCTTGCTACAAGCTGCATCTACATTCATTCTGTTTAAGGGGTTAAACAAAACATTTTGCATTATTATAGGACTCTTATGCTAGATACGCACGAGGCAACCGTTGCAGCATCACAACCATGTTGAAGCAACCGTTGCTCCGTGTGTAGCTGTGTTGCCCATTGATTTTCGTGTTGCTGCAACCGTTGCTAGAATTATCAAAAATCTTTGATATTTTCGGTCGGTTGCTGCAACCGTTGCTTCGTGTGTATCATTGTTTACTGCATTTCCTCGTTCAGTTCATCGAAAACAAGCGATTAAGAAGTTTCGTGTGGACTTATATAGAGTGAACAAACATACTGTGGTTGCGCCAACAATTACCACGTGTGTAGTGAGCAAACGAAACACGTTGCTGCAACACATTGCTGCAACCGTTGCCTCGTGTGTATCTATCATTATAATGGCAACAGTTTTTAGGGGAATTCCTCTACAAGAGTGATCATTTTCAAATTTCTTTTCGGAACCCATGAACAGGTCAAGCGGTGATTCAAATTCCGCAGACTGCTCAAGAACTTTTTTGTTGAAAGTCGTATGTTAAAACATAGTAGTACCTCGTGGCATGATGGTTAGTGCGTAGGACTGTCATGCAGAAAGGTGTGGGTTCGATTTCCAGCCGTGCCACGTAGAAATGTTTTATCCGAGGGACTGCCTCTTGCGAGGAACTGACAAATCCTCCAAGAGTATACTTGTCATGACAAAGTGCTTCTCATTTAGCCGTTCGGACTCAGCAAAAAACTGTAGGTCCCCTGCATTTCTGCCAACAACACGCACACAGGAATGGTTGAGAGTTGTTAGTCACTAGGCCCTGGTTCTCCACGAGCTGTTGCGCCACCCAATTTATTTATTTATGTTTAAACATAGTCCCATCCAGTAAAAGAAGATAAGCTTTACCAAATTCCACTAAGAAAATCATCATTTTCATTGAGTGATCCCAAGCCATTTTTCCCATCAAGCGTTTTAGTCCGTAATTATCTAAACCGACCGAGATATCCCATCACAATAATTATCACGGGACATAATCTCTTAGGTTACCACAAGAAAAAGATGAGACTAAGAACTGAAGACCTATGCAGAGGTTGCGGTGACGTAGAAGTAGAGAAGGACACCCTTCACTTCCAAGTTCAAAGTCCGGCACTCTGCAATATAAGGAAAAAATGTTTGGGTAGCTATTTCTTCAATGATCTAGCAGAAATCTCGAAGTCAACAGGCAAAAACATCTCAAGTTTAATGAACTTCATCAATGCCTCTAAATGGTTCGATGCTCCATAAGGTTTCATAGGTTATATTTTTAAAGGGATGGTCCAATCCATCAGGGTACCACAATGGATCAAAATTGATCTGTGTGACGGGAACAAGATCCACCGTCAGCCCATCAACCAAACCTAACCTAACCTATCCCATCACAATGATGATGTCGGATGATGTCGGCTCTCGGAACACTTGTTTAAACCAAGTTAAAATGAGTGTATGGTGCGGTTTGTCTTAATCGATCGCTTCATTTGTGGGGGGTACGAGCGTGGCACTGAATTATTGGGAAGTTACGAATTTTTGAACGAAACCTTGCTTTTACTATTCTTGCAAAAATGGGCACCCAGGAAATAAGACTACGCCTCGGATCTTTGTTCAACATAATTCCAACACCATGCAGTCTTTGGCAACCCTCTCTGTCATCCTCCCCGGAATACAGCTTTCTTGTATATCACATGTCAGATCTGTATTCGACTCTTCACTTATTTACGCTGATACCCAGGATACTAATCTTGAGGTGAAGCATTTCACGCTCAACCTGCTCGTATCTACCTTCGCCGTACATGGTTCGAACGTTCCTTGTACCGATTTTCGTACCTATATGTGGTAGCCAAAGGTATCATTTCCTCTTCTTGAAAGACTTCTTCTATTTGTCGTCTTGGTTTACGCTGGCAAGTGAAAGATACCGCACCCCCGAATCCGATGTGCGGTTTACTACAGCCAAAGGTGCAGATGGATTTTCCATAAACTGGTTATCTCTTTGGGACTCACTACCAGTTGTTGTCATAGTTCATGTATTAGCATATATCCTTCAACCATGGTGTTTTCTGAGATACGTTAATAACATTTACATGAAGATGTCTTTGATTTTTCAGGAGTTACACTTACACCGGAAGATGTTATAGAAAGCTTGATTTCAGTTAAATCAAATGCTATATGCTTTGATAACGTTCATCCTACATTTTTTAAAGCATACTATAAATACAATCTTTACTACAAGTATTTTTCCCTCAGAGTGGAAATTTTCCAAAATTATTCCAAAACCTAAAAACAAACTAAAAACAGGATATCGCCCAGTATCATTTGTATCCTTTTTTCGAAAGTAGTTGAGCAAAAAGAAGTAGTAGGTACAGCAAAAAGTCTCCTTTCACCAAAACAGTCTGGACTTCGGCCTTAACATAGTAGTACCACTGCTCTCTTGGATGTTATTGAGCATGTTAGGAAAGCCTTAGATGAAGACAAAGTTTCATTTTTGGTTCTTCTTGACTACTTAAAGCCTTTGATACCATTGACGACAGCATTATGTGTCAAAAACTTTCAACAGACTTTGGATTTTCACCTATAGCAACTAACCTCTTTTTTTCATATTTAACGGGAAGTAGTCAAGCTGTTGTTTCTGGAACTCAAGCTTCGGAGTTAATTTCAATATCGTGAGGTGTTCCACAAGGATCCATTCTGGGACCTCTATTATTCTCTTCTTTTGTGAATAACATACCAAATACTTTAAGGCATGGTGAAACAAGTATATTTGCTGATGATACCTCGGAACGGAAGTATAGCACTGGGTACTTTAGACTTAAGTTATTTTCCGGTAATATATACTAAATACCAGTTGAGTACGTAAATACAGCAAAAAACTTGGGAGTGCTCTTTAATCGTAATCTAACATGGAATGATTATGTGAATGCTGCGAGAGAAAAAGCATATGGGGCACTGAGAACACTATATGCTGCAAGGAAGTTCACACCATTAGAAACTAAGAAAATGCTGGTTGAAACATTGATAGTTCCAATTTTAACGCATGGGTGTGAATTTTTTTTGTAGTTTAGATGCCGTGTTCCAGAGAAAATTGAACGTTGTAATATTAGTTGATCTATGAAATAAATTCAGGGGCTAAATGCAAAATTGGTTGTTTATCAAACAGTTTATTTGTGTATGAATGACTATTCACTGGCCCGACGAAGTCCATCATTGGCTGAATTCAAATATACTCAGGGATTCGGTTCAGTGTAAACAAAGATGTTTCAAATATCAGGCAGTAAAATACCTAAAATAAATAGCCAAAACTATTACAGCCATATTATTCACTCAATTAATCTGGTTTTAAAGTTACAAGCTGCTTAAAAGTGAGTTAAGTCTCAAAAATTTCACCCAAGCACACTACGATCTAGAATTATAAAATTTGAAATTTAGCACAATGAAATTTGAGATTATGGCAACACTGCAGCTCACTATGTTTTTGGACTTCAAAGGTCCGACCACATTTCGAACTTTACGAAAAGTTAGTATGGATTTAGCCCTCCAAATATATTACAATTTAAAAAGCATACCATGTTATTTAAGATTGTCCACACTGAACAACCACCGGACCTTTATAACCACATAACTACAGTTTCTAGTTTCTGACAGAACCAACCAAATCTGTATTCCATAATTTACTTGTCAGATTTCTAAGCGATAGGTTTTCGTTAGTGCAGTTCGTCTTTGGAATTCCTTGCCAGCCACGTCAATTATAAGAAGAACAGATAATCTGAAGCATTTTCAGAGAAATTTAACTGAATATTTTTCAAATCTTTTTGTTGGTGAAGTTGGGTCAGTTGTTGTGCGATTAATAACAATAATGAAAAAAAAGGTACCTAGTTCGGGGAGGTGTGCATGGGGATTTTCTTTTCATTGAGCCTAGGGCCAAATTGGCATCCTATAGAACTATCCAGTTCCAAAATGACCGAATCAAAATTCTTTTTAAATAAATAAAAAAAGCTACCTTTGAAGCTTGAAGTCGTTATATGCACTTATGTATGCATGTAAGTATGTATATCTATACGATCTAAAAAAAATCGACTAAGTAGATTAACCTTTGGGAACCCAAGAACGTTGAGTTGAATAATTATTCTACCTCACTTTTATTGTTAGATAAACCTGCGTTTGATATATTATATCGCTTTCACAATAGAGTACAAAAATACAAAGCCTTCGTAAGGGTTGAATGAACATCAAAGAATACATACGCTTTTAGTATTAAATGTCAAAGTACTTAGGTTTTTGATATATTAAACCAATAATGCTTGACCGTAACCATGAAACAAATAGAATAGGGAACAAATCGGTAAAGACAAACGTATCAGTTTGTATATACATATCTTCCCTTTTTGAAGCTTAAAAACTCCCTCAACTACACAACCATGATCCCTATTGAATGTAACATTTTTTTTTTTAATGTAAACTCACGGTATTTTGTTGCATACTTTTCTTCAGCGTCATCCACATCCCCTTTTTTTTAAGATTGGGAGCGAAGAACTTAAGTCCTTTTTTTTCCTCATTACAATGTGCCTTACCTACATACATACATAACACAGTTTTACTTTTTTTTCGTAATCATTTCCTTACTCGTTTTGTAGCATATGAACCTGCAACGAGTATATATCACATTATTATGTAGTATATATGTATGTATGTCCGCATTGCTCACAAGGAATGAACGCTCAAGAACCCTTCACATGTCATGCTCCAAAAGAATGTAGCAACATCATCAGCAACAACATCACCTATTACAGAATAAATTTCCCTTCAAAAACAAGCTGATTTTTCTCTGTATTTTTTTAAGCTTTCAATGTCACCCGGTTGTGCACAGGTACACCCCAATTCATGGTTACTCTTAAGTGGCATCGTAACCACTTAATAAATTCTTGCTCCCGCAATCTTGTCCTTTAAAGGGTGTGTATATTCTGTGTACCTATATAAGAGGAATAGGCATCGAGGAAAGAGCTCCACTTCCAAAAATAGCTTGGTTGTTGACTTAGAGTTCATGTTCAACTTTTGATCTATGATGCATTACTTGAAAAAATACAGCTACCTATGTTGCAGGGTTGCCATTCTATTTTTGTCGGCTAGTTGAAGAATTATCACTTACCATGCTCCTTATTTCGTCTTTTATGATTCCTTTTCGAAAATATAAGATTTACCAATTGCATTTAAGAAATGTTATTTTTCAAACTATGCAAAGGCTCTGTAATTAGACTTCTTCTACACGACTTAGATTAATAAGACAAGTTAGAAACTTTGGTTTATTGAAATGAAATGGAAACAAAGCGTTGGGCGCCAGTTATAAAACTATATTATTGAAAATTATGACTGAAAAGTGTATCTCTAGATTTTGTGTGGGCTCTACAATATAAATTTGTAATTCTAGTATATATATATTAGATTTAAACTATGTACATTAGTCAACTATGAAAATAAATTCTATTTAAATGGACTAAAATAAAGCGTTGGGCGCCAGTTCTAAGACTATATCATTGAAAATTATGATTGAAAATGTATCTTAAGATTTTGTGTGGGTTCTACCATACAAATTCTAAACTCTAGTATACATATTAGATTAATACATAAGTACATTAGTCAATTGAAAAAAAAAAATCTATTTAAATGGACTTAAGCTCAGCGTTGGGCGCCAGTTATTTAGGTATCATTGCAAACAATAATCGAATAGAGTTTGAGATACTTAAATAAAATGAATTGATGATATTTTAGTATGAAAATGAAACTCTTTATATAGATAATTATGTCTCCCAGGCTAAGGATAATTGGGGTAATAGCTGGAAATCTCAAAATCTCTTGATCTTAATCCTTTATTATTACGATCCCACTTTTTAGGTGTTTCGTAGACAGAAGTTCGCCACCTCCCGACTTATTTTTCTATAGTTTTCTGCTAGAGGTATCGATTATTCCGACGCCTTCACTTTCTCTAAGCGTAACGTGGGCAATGATCACCAACGTTTATGCTTCTCTTATGTTAGCCAGAGTGGCAGAAGAGACCACACTAAACTCATATTCTTCACTAATTGTAACGTGCGTCGGCAAAGGGTAAGGCAACTGTGTAGTGTATTTCGATTTCCCACTGGTCTTAACAAGCCAACTCAGATTTGGCTGGCTGAGCTGACTTTGATGCCCATCTTATGTAGAACTACGACAAGCATCTCATGTGCTCTTTTTCTCTTTTGTTTGCAATGACTTGTGGTATGAATTTGCAGTATGCTAGCTTATCGTCCACATAGAGCAAATTCATAGTATTATTATTGGGTCGATGTTCGTCTGACATGTAGATTGTGTAGAGAAATGGTCCTAGCCTTCTAGCTTTAATCCTTGAGCAATTCCTTCTCCTGCTCTGCTGCTTTTGGTTGTTGACTGGTTGCTTTCAGACTGGACGAAGAACGATCTAGAATTGAGAAAACTGAAAATTATGTTCTTTTGTAAACCTGGAAAGTTGAAAATGGTAAGCTTGTGTATCAGCCATTGTTTCCAGATACTGCCCAATGCTTTCTGTATATCCAGGAAATATCCAACAGCAATCTAACTTTTATTCAATGTGCTTACAACGACGCCCGTTTTGGAGCTATAGTTTTCTCCCGAAATCCAAATTACATGCAATACGCATGTAATTTACATATACGAAGAGGTATATGAGACGATATTGGAAAATGGTACTGCTATCGGGTTTCTTTGATTGATATCAGAATCAGTAGTATTGTGCTGTCTTCGATATTCTTTTGTAAATAGTAATTGTTAATGCAGTTGTTGAACAGGATTTGTGAGGTATGGTATCAAGAACTGGGAGAAACTTCCATCTGATATAGTTGAAAGTCATATTTAATCTGGATGATTTCTAAGATCGTCCATTATAGATTCACTCAGCAACTTCTTCGTGTTTGGTGGAGGTTTCTCTCAGCTCTGTATTACTGGTAATATTAGCATAGTTAAAAATAATAATTTCAGTGTCCATCTGCTTCAGCTGCTCTATTGCTAAATCGACTTCCTCAAAGAATACAGGATCGCACTAAAGTGCTAGCAAAATATTCGACAAATGCTTCCGCTTTATCCGCTTTTTTGGAGTAGCCTGTATTTTGGAAAGCATTTTTTAGCATTAAATATGACAAAACAATTTTGGAAGCATTTGGTTTATTCGAACATCGTCAAAATGTCTCTTGATAATCACTGTTTTATCAATTCTTTTTGAAACGTTTTTGCTCTGTTCAAATAGCCAACTGCATTCTTCCATTTAAAAATGTCAGCGTAGTACCCGTTCTGCTTGAAATTATCACCAGCATATCCTTGAGTCTAACTTTAGACGTTACGTCAAGTATTGTCAAGCATGTGGAACTCCTACCCCAACTCTGTTTTTCCTTCCGATTTAAATATTGAGACATTGAGACAGATGTACATCGTTAACTCCTACACCCAATGTTCTATTTACTAAACGCTCGCCTTGTGTCGACATTTTAAGAGTAGTCATAACCCCTTGAGTTACAAGAAAACACAATTTGTTTTCAAAGGGATTAGGGGTGAAATAAAAATGGGAATTCAGAAGTTAGATGTCAAAATAAGGTTTTATTTTAATGAATTAAACGGTTTACGAAGTATTAATATGATTAAGAGTCAATTTTTGTATCATCAATTAATCATTCAGTTTGCTGACAGAAGAATAAATCGGAACAAATTTATGCTCTATTCTATAATACATTATCTGAGACACACTGGTGGTACATAGTATTAGCATGGATAGGTATCATAGTATTAGCAATATCACAGATGATGAAACACATCTTGTGCTTGTGAATAGTATACGTTGACAGATTTTGTACTGAAATTGTGTTATTGAACTTGTCACCAAGAAAAAGCTGGAGTCCTTAAGGGGTTTTGTATACTACGGCACACTACGAGACTACCATTTTGCTCACGTGGCTCATTTGTGGTACCATAGTATCCGTTCCACGAATGCATCACAGTTTAACTGACTATTGAAAAATTGGCCCTAAATTATGTTCTTTTCGAATTTTGTTCTTAAAAATTAAATACTAGGTTTTCATAGACAAATTGTGTGGCAACTCTTTCAGTCCTGGTCCTTAAAAAACATGAAGCCATTAGCGTATATAACTCCAAATAAAATTCATAATGAGACTCCTAACTCCAAGAGGCCCAAATAAAACGTGTGTCGTTTATGCTCTTTTTTCAATCAACAAACTCGCCCATAGTGTATCATCATCGTTCATGTTCAAGAACAGTAAAAAAATGAGAAAAAATATTCAAAAGAGCTTTAGGGGTCGTTCATAAGAATACCTACATGCTATTTAGCTAATTATTATAAGGAGAACAGCGCACTGTTTCAGAGAGCATAAGCAACAACTATATGGAAGGAACACTCTTATACTCAAAATTTTATAAGCATCTTGTTAATAAAAATACTTGAAAATATATTGTGGGTGGGTTAATGGTTTTGGGAGCTTTTCAAACAATGGAAAAAAAATTCATAATGCAGAAATCATGTGTGCAGAGTGTAGGTATGCTTATACATTGCCGGAAAAGATTACTATGTATATTTACCTAATGGCTTATAGTAAGAATATTGTTTTTATAGATGTTCGTGTTTGAGTTGTTATAATAAAGTTTGCATAGTGGATTAATTTAAATTTGTAAACAATTCTAATCTCGTCTGGCATTTACTTCAAATTTAAATTGAGTACCTACCTAGTAGCAAACAATCAATTAATGGCTAGAAAAAAATGTAAATGTAAATATTTAGAATCCATTTTTGTTTGACATGCTGCTTTAAAATTTTGATTGAACACTGTACCGACAGTATTTAAAGACTTTTTATTAAAATGGCTGTGTTTTGGGTTCTTGTTGAAAATAAGGTTTTATAGTCTATAGGTCCCATATACACTAGATAGGCACGAATAATCTGAGAAATTTTGTTTCCTTATTAACAAGGGGTTAAAAAGTTTGCTCATCCAAAGAAACTCTGAACACTTCATCCGAATCAGTGGAGTTGTTTCCGAGGAACAAAATAATAATAAAAGTAGGCATTGTATTGGGCGGGATAGATGAAAGGATATTCCTGAAACAATTTTATTAATTTTTCTTTCTCATGAAAATAAACTCTAAAAATAAAAATATATCAAAATCATTTGATTCTTTTTTTCGAGAAATAAATCAAATGAAGCCCTTTTTGAGAGAGAAAGAAAGAGGCAGAGTCGGTGGATTGCTTGGATTGCTTGTGGATTGGTATGCGAACAAACCTTTAAAGTATTATTCTGTTTCTGTCATTTTTTCACCTATATGAAAACAAACCTACCCAATTTTATTAACATCTTTAGAGTCATTTCGGAGAACGTGTGTGAAGTTAGCATAACATTTTAGAACTAGACCAATGGGACCATGGCAGGAATTTGCAGTTTTTTTGCATTTTGTATGCATTTCTATTTATATTTTGCAGTTCACCAAATAGTGGGTGTAACCGACTGTACTGCTAACTTCACTATGAAGCTAGCATAAATGTCCTTTTCTCAGCAACGGTAATACTTAGATACTTAGTTAGGCTCCAAATTTGCGGTTCAAGAAAAATTAATGTCCAAATTAAAAAAAGAAAATAGAATAAATTCATTTTCCACTGTTAACGTCACTGTGAACTTAGCAGTACATACCCTTTTCTCAGCAACTGAGCCACCTAAAAAATGGCAGTTAGGGTCCAAATTTGCAGTTTCTTATGCACTTCAAGAAAAAACTAATTTCAAATTCTTACGTCGAAAATTTGACAAAAAAATCGAAAAATTTACTTTGCACTGTTAACATCAGTGTGAAGAAGTAGGTACATACCCTTTTCTCAGCAACTGTGCTAGGTAGAAAATTGCAATTAGGGTCCAAGTTTGCCGTTTTTCATGCACTTCACGAAAAATGCAGTTCAAATATTGAAGTCCAAATTTGACAAAAAAATTGAAAAATTCACTTTGCACTGTTAACGTCAGTATGTTCTGCTAACTTCACAGTGATGTTAACAGTGCAAAGTGAATTTATCGATTTTTCCGCCAAATTTGGAATTTAATATTTGAACTGCATTTTTACTTAAATTGCATGAAAAACTGCAAATTTGGACCCTAACTTCAATTTTCTAGGGGGCTCAGTTGTTGAGAAAAGGATATGTACTGCTAACTTCACAGTAAGGTTAACAGTGCAAAGAGAATTTATCGATTTTTCTGCCAAACTTGGACTTCAAAATTTGAACTGCATTTTTTCGTGAGGTAAATGAAAAACTGCAAATTTGGACCCTAACTGCAATTTTCTACCCAGCACAGTTGCTGAGAAAAGGGTATGTACTGCTAACTTCACACTGACGTTAACAGTGATAAATTAATTTTTTCGATTTTTTTTCAAAATTGGACTTCAAAATTTGGACATTAATTTTTTTTGAACTGCAAAATAAACTGCAAATTTGGAGCCTAACTGCAAATTTCTAAGTATCACCGCTGCTGAGAATAGGATTTTTATGCTAACTTCACAGTGAATGAATTTTTTTTATGTATAAAAATTTAAAAATTTGGTTTTTTCCTTTTCTTGAACTGCAAATTAAACTGCAAATTCAGAGCCTTATTTCAGATTTGTAGCTAGCCCAGTTGCTGAGAAAAGGACAGGCACTGCTAACTTCATAGTGAGGTTAACAGTACAGTCGGTTACACCCACTATTTGGTGAACTGCAAGATCCGGAATAGAAATGCATACAAAATTCAAAAAAACTGCAAATTCCTGCCATAGTCCAAAATGTTATGCCAACTTCACACACGTTAACACGAGAAACAAACAAATTAAAAAGTGGGCGTAGCAGTTGGCGGATTTAACAAACCTTCATTTTTTCTTTTGTTGTCGTTCATTAGAACAAATTCGCTAAATTTCATCCCGATCGTTACAGCAATTTCCTTCAAACCAATAAATGATAAAAGTGGGCGTGGCAAGAGGTGGATAGTACTGAAACAAATTTCTTATTTTTATTTGTTCATAGGAATAAACTCTGAAAACTTCATTGGAATCATTTAAGTTGTAACCTGGAAATACAGGAAATAGAACCGTTTTCCTAAAACCAAGAATTAAGTAAAGTGAGTGTGGCAGTCATTGGATTTAACAAGACTCAATTTTGGTATTTTTTCGTTATTCATAAAAACAAACTATGAAAATTTCTTCCAAATCGTTAGCTATTTCTGAGGAACAACTAATTAATAAAATTGGGCGTTCCAGTGGGTGGATTTTACTGAGATTTTTTTAAAATTGTTTTCTTCTTTATTCCAATAAATTCTTATGATATCATTTGGCTCATTTCATAAAAATAGAGCAAATAGAACTGGGAAATACAAAAATTGAGTGTATTTTTGAAAAACTTTTTTTTAATATTTTTTCTCGTCTTTAATAGGTAACAAACTTTGAAAATTTTATCCAAATCGTTCGAGCCGTTTCCAAGGGGTTGGCTACGAAATCTCGCAAATCAAAATCTCGGATTCGAAATCTCGCATAACGAAATCTCGCAATTACAAAATCTCGCTTTTCATAATCCCGCAATTACAAAATCCCGCTTTTCATAATCTCGCAATAACGAAATCCCGCAAACTAAAATCTCGCATATCAAAATCTCGCAAAATTAAATTGCATTGCAACAAATACATTTTTTTAATCAAAATCTCGCAAATTAAAATCTCGCGCGAGATTTCAATTTGCGAGATTTTGATTAAAAAAATGTATTTGTTGCAATGCAATTCAATTTTGCGACATATCCTAGCTACTGTAAAATATATAATCCAGTCTCTGAGTACTTTGGACCGCACTGTTATTATTAATTTGAACTATTGATTTTTCAATATTATTGTTGTCAAAAGAACAAGAAAGAGAGAGAACATGGAGATGGTATATCCTGTTGTAAAGTGTCATGTGCAAATTGCATTAATCTTATTTGACCTTGAACTAGAAGATACTTTTAGTTCCATTATAAACGCGTCAAAGACAACCAAAATGGTTATTAACAGTAATAAAGGATGTACAAATTTTTGTTGACGGGTATAGTTATTAGTTGGAAAGAAAAATTATACAAAGTGCTCTTGGGTAGGTATGCTCGATTCGATTCGATGAATTCGATGATTCGTTGCTGTGAAATTTGAAGTTGCGAGATTTTAAATTGCGAAATTATGGTTGAAATTTGCGAGATTTTTAGGTTCGAGATGTAAATGCGAGATTGTAAAAAGCGAGATTTTGTATTTGCGAGATTATGAAAAACAAGATTTTTAACTTGCGAGATTTCGTTATTCGAGATTTTTAAAAAAATGCGAGATTTCGTTATTCGAGATTTTGGTTTGCGGGATATCGTAGCGCTCCCGTTTCCAAGAACCAAATGCATATAAATATACAAGTTCAACTCGTTTAAAGTAATTAGAATAACATCGAAATACCATTCAAGCTCAGGCCGAAACAGAGCTACATAAGTTGTTCTTTTTTACATTTTTGTTTGGTTATTGGTTATTGAATATCTAACAACATCAAAGTAAAAATTAACAAAGACACTTTTTACTGTATAAGCCTTGGTCCAAAATAATTCACAGTGAATGGGCTAGAAGCCCGCAGGATTTTCATGTGGACATTTTGCCGGGGTGGGTTATAAGCTCACAATAGATTGCTTACGGGACTAGATTTGATTACAAAATCTACCCAAGCTAGTCAAAAAATGTCCATGCACTGAAGACTTTTAGCCTGTGAACTTATTACCCCGCGCAAAAACAAAAATGTTTGTTGATGCCTTTCATGGAAATATGTCGTTACTTTTGTATTTCAGAGTGGATCTGACGCGGTGAAAATTTGTTTGCGTACTTGGTGATGGAGCCAGTAGTCGGCCATCTAACTTTTTTTTTCAAGTTTGACTGTTCGTTAAAATTCAGTTGTTCAAATTCCAAGCATAATATTTAATTTTTCTGGTTATTTGGTATGTCAAAATTTCGAAATACTAGCGTTTTTTTGTGGATTTATCATGAAAAACAAACTATTTTTAAAAATTGAATTGAAAGTGTAATTCTTGTGTAGTCGGCACCATAAATTCCAGAGGTCGGCAGTAGTCAGCCCCCATTTTAAATTTTCTATTTTTCATACTTAGTACAGGTAAAATAGTACGAAAAGTCTTTCGAATAAAAAAAAAATTAGTACCATCATGAAACTTGGTGAAAAGGTCTCATGTATTATGAGAGTGAAAAATCAAAAAAATCAAAAGAGTATATAAAAATATTCCACATGGAAGGGTGTTTTTTTGAGGGGGAGAGAGGGGGAAGTTGTGGTGTATCAAACAGAAAAATTAACTTTGGTGCAACATTAGCACATGACACATGTTTTTAAGGTAGTTTTAAATGCTGAATCAAATGACACCAAAATCAAGTCGATACGGCCTCCGTGAAAAAGGTTATTGTCACTTTTATGTAAGGATGACTATATTTTCAGTATAAAAGTAAAATATTACCGAAAACCAGTTGAAAATAATGGTCTGTCGATGAAACTTGGCATAAACGGTTCATTTGTCATGAAAATCAATAATAAGAAGAGTCTATACAAATTTCTGTGGTAAAGGGTGATTTTTTGGTGAGTTGGGGTAGTGGTGGGAGTATTGTCATAAAACCTGTGACAAAAATGGTACCCCCATGAGATTTTGTAAAAATGTGCTATTAACTTATAGAATGAAGAATCAAAAGAGTCTATAGAAATATTTTGCATGGAAGGGTGTGTTTTTTCAAGATAGGGGGAAGTGTGTGGCTATTTTTCAAAAAAAAGGAAAAGGATGGTAACCCTCTAGAAACTTGGTAAAAGTGTTTCATTTACTGCGAGAATGAAGAATTTACGGAGTTTACAAAAATATCAAGGATGAAAGAGTGTTTTTGTGGGCTTGGGTAAAGGGTGTTATTTGTTTTTGGAAACAGTTTGTGATGTGCTTTTTGCTTTCCAGCCGAGGTTACGCTCGCCGGTCTCGCCAGGGTCGTACTGAAGAAAACACGAAACTTCAGAAGAAAAGGTCTTAGAACCTTATCACAAAATCTTTATTGAAACAACTGTTTTTATATATAACAAATTATATTAAGTTTATTATTATCTGGTTGACGGCGGTATTTGTACACTGGTATCCTGGTTAGTACGGATTGTGAGCGGTACACTGATGTTGGTTGTTCTGCCTTTCAGTTCGGGGTGTTCTTGTATCGGGAAAACTGCCTTCGGGTACTTGAGACTGCGTCTGGAACGTTTTTAGGTGATATACGTTAATCAGCAGGTACAGCGCCCCTGGCACTAATCGGCAAGTACAACGCCCTTGGTGGCACTAATCAGCAAGTACAACGCCCTTGGTGGCACTAATCGGCAAGTACAACGCCCTTGGTGGCACTAATCAGCAAGTATAACGCCCTTGGTGGCACTAATCAGCAAGTACAATGCCCTTGGTGGCACTTCTCAGCAACGAAACCCCTTACCACTGGTGGGGGAAGTTCCGTGAAACCAAAAAGCTTAATTGACCGAAACGACTTGACTCGTCTGCGGCCGGAGCGTAACTGATCAGGTTAACTAAATGCCGTCTGACGTTGAGTATGGTCGAAAGGGTGTCTTTCGTCCATTCGAGCAGGTCCACTTGTTATATTTCCGGTAACGACTGAGTGGGAACTATACGAGGATAAATGACAAATAATTATTGTGTCTATTTTCCTGTGACGTCACTGGCTTGTGGTGAATGTGAATTGTATTTGGATGCAATACAATTCTCACTAAAAGTTAACTGGTGCTGAATATTAACTGGTGCTGAATATTATCTGGTGCTGAATATACTTGTGCTGAATATTATCTGGTACTGAATATGCTGGTGCTGAATATTATCTGGTGCTGGATATTAGCTGGTGCTGAATATAATCTGGTGCTGAATATAATCTGGTGCTGAATATTAACTGGTGAGGAAGGATTTGTAGAAGAAAAGAATGTAACGTGGAACACTTCGTTACAAGTTTTAGTTTTTTGAAAAAGTTTTATTCATTCCTTCACCCATAGAAAACATCCATCTACCATATAGATATTTTCATGGACTCTTTTGATTTTTCATTTTGGTAGTTCATACCACATTTTTATAAAGTTTCATGAGGGTACCATTTTTGTAATAGGTTCTATGGCAATAATCCCACCACAACCCCAACCCTCACCAAAACCCTCAAAAAAAACACCCTCTTACCAGAGATATTTTTATAGACTCTTCTTATTATTGTTTTTCATGACAAATGAACCATTAATGCCAAGTTTCATCGACGGACCATTATTTTCAACTGGTTTCCGGTAATATTTAACTTTTATAATGAAAATATAGTCATCCTTACATAAAAATGACAATAACTTTTTTCACGGAGCTCGTTTTGGTGTCATTTGATTCAGCATTTAAAACTACCTTAAAAACATGTGTCAGGTGCTAATGTTGCACCAAAGTTAATTTTTCTGTTAGATTCACCACAACTTCCCCCCTCTCCCTTTCAAAAAAACACCCTTCCATGTGAAATATTTTTGATTTTTCATTCCCATAGTACATGAAACGTTTTCACCAAGCTTCATGATGGTACTAATTTTTTTGTTTTATTTATCCTATTTTACCTGTACTAACTACTGACCTAGATAAAAAGATAGTTTTTGAATTTTTAAGATTAATTACATAAATCAAACAATATACTTTAAAAGCAGAAAGATTTGTTAAAGTTGATATTGTAAGGTTCACATGTTCTTTTATACAAATATGTCACTTTTTATTCATTTAACAAAAAAAAGTATGTAATATAAATCAACTTCTATCAACTATGGGACTATTTAATGTAAATTATTATATTGTGTGACTTTTCTTATATCAATTGATTCAATTTTTGTAGGCTAAAAGTTTTAGCCTACAAAAACTGAATCAACTAATGTATCAAGCTCCTAAAAAAAACTTTGTCCTCTCATAAGACTCTTAAAGAGTCTTACTAGATTAATTCGTGGGAGCCTGAAGAGTTTAAATGTGTATGTTACTAGATTCTTATATAAGATATTTCTGAACGTTAAACGGCCTATTTACCAGAGGCAATTCTTTATCTTGTCGTTTAGTTTTCTTATGCGATGATGATGTGTAACTAAGAGCCTCTTGTAAGGTTAGTGGAAATCGTAGAAATTTTACGACTGTAACAACCTTATAAACCAATTTAAAACATTAAAGATTGAATAAGAATCTAATTGTTTTTTTTTTTGTTATTCTAATGGTATACCTATAAACTTCTTGTTTTAAAAATGTCTATAGGTACCGTAGATACAGTAAAAGTTTTTTAGGAGAGCATAACTGCTTAAACTCTCATAAGTGTACTGTTATGGGACTAATAATATTATGAAATTGTTAACAGAGTTCTTTTATAAAATTCTTGTAAGTTTATGGACTCCTACTAACGGAGGAAAAACTGAGCTACTTATTTGAAAAATACCTAGGTACTTTGGACTAGAAGAGTAATTTAACTTCCAAAAAATAAATTAATTCTTAAGTAAGGCTATGTGATCTTGGAGAGTCTTATGAGAGCAGATTTGCAGATTTCGGGAGGCTAGGACTAGAGAGTATGTAAGTTTGGCCTGGTCTTATTCCTTACTCAAAACCGAGTCAGGGCTCATTTGCCTAGGCAACTCGAGCATGAATTTAGTGTTTTAAAGTTGAGATGGGAATTTTATAATTTGGCTTGCTCTACTTTTACAGAACTTCTGAATATTTATGGAAAAACACGGATCAAATTTCCTTGGAAACGTCAATTTTGTAAATGTAAGACCTTAAAACACTTGTATTTAAAAATTGCTAATAATGGTAGCTACGTGCCTGAATTCAATCCTTATTCATCAAAAAAATACGCTCACAGAAGAAAATCTTACGTTTTCATAGCCAATTTTCTAACTAGCCATTCATAAAATAAGGGGCCGACTACTCAATATAGGAAAAAACACTCGAAAATCTTGTTAAAAATGAGGAAAACCTAAGTTTTGCTTTGGATTTTCATAGGAAGATAAGCAAAACAAAATAAAAATATATTCCTAAGTAGTCGGCCGGGGTGGCCGACTATAGAGGAACGACACAAAAATGTCTTTTAAGGTCGGCCCCCTTATTTTATTGAAAAATTAATAATTTTTTTTTCATCAAAAACAAACAATCAATAACACAGAAACTGTCAAAAAATTTACTTATCCTCAATATGTTATTAATTGCAACACTTTTCGTAAGACCCTTTCCCTATTTGTTTCTTAGAAAAATTGGCATGTCAACCTCTGGCAAGAATTTGAACACAAATTAGAATTAATAACAAAGAAACCAGAAGCTGCATTGCCTCAAATCTTTGCATACCGTTAGAAGAATAGTTAAACTTTTAGAATAAAATGCACGACTGGGTCGCACGTACTTGCTCTTATGTTCAAGACACTGTGGGATTAAGAAAATTGTATATAAAAACATGGAAATTATGAGAGAAAAATGTAGAGAAGCATGAAATACGATATTGAAATTGGCTAAAACAACTCTTTTGACAGTTTGAGGTGAAAAAGAAGAATGCCATCTTAATTCTTTATTGAATATGTTTGTATGGGAAAAAAAAAACTTTTAAATCGTTGGAGCGGTTTTTTAAAAAATTAATTTTGTTTATATAAAATTCTTAAAACATTTTTAAGAAAAAATGTTGGTATGCAAATCTTAAGTAAATATTTATGTGTATATAAAAACAAAATTTGAAAAAAAAATTGTCAACCCGTTTTTGAGATATCGAATTTTCAAAAAAAAAATTTGAAACTTTTTTTAAAAACCCAAAAACTTTTTTTTTGAAAATTTTGATATGCAATATTATTGAGTCTTATCTGAAATTCGTATATAAAAAAATTCATCTGAATCCGTTTAGCTGATAACGAGAAAATTCAAAATAAAAAAATACGTTCCATGACAGGTACTGTTAATAGTTTCTAAGTGTAAAATTTTATATTTTTTTTGTAGTAGATCATACTAATTTTAGTATATAGAAAAAGTTTAATCAAAATCATTGGAGCCGTTTTTAAGCAAAAAAATATTTTCTTTTGTGGCTTTTTAACTTTTGTATGGAAGGTACCGTTATTTTTTCAAAAATGTAAAATTTTTTCTAAAAATATTTTAAAAAGTACTAAAAAACTCTTAAATATCGAGTTTCAAAAAAATCGATGTTGTCACTTTCGAAATATTTGATTTTCAAAAAAAAATATTGAAACATTTTTTAAAAATACAAAAAATATTTTTTCAAAAATTTTGGTAGACAAAATAATTTATATTTTTTGGAAGCTTCTGTATAAAAAAAATAATTGAAATCGGTGTTACCGTTTTGAAGAAAATCAAAAATTAAAAAAATGGTTCTTTGGGAGGTACCAGTTATAACCATTTTTGAAAAATGGTTTTCCACTTAAACAAAGCCTTTACTAAAATAAATTTTTCGATTTTTTTTTAAGAAAAGTTGTCGAGCCGTTTTTCAGAAAAATACGATTATGTAAAATTGCTAAAAAAAATCGTATGGCAGGTACCGTTATTTTTGGTTCTAAAAAAAAATGAAAAAAATGTGTCGGCAGAATCACCAAAAACCACTATGTACCAAGTTTGAAGAAAATCGATCAAGCCGTTTAGGCTGTAGTCGAACAGACAGACAGACAGACAGACAGAATTGTGCCACCCACTTTTTTCGTGTCCTCTATCATCGTAATATCATGTTTGATTGTTATCTAAATTTTTTTTTTTGCACGAATCCAAAACTTGCCTTATAGTACCTATAATCGCAAGTAAAAAAATATTTTCGTATGAACTGTGTGCCTGTGTTTCCTACTTACCTTAAATTTACGACGTGGTGGCCAACTACTGGCGGGGGCACCTCACATGCCATCAGCTATGTGTTGTGAGAATATTTTGTATTCTATTTTGTGTCGGGTTCCTATATTTCTCTTAGTTTAATAATTTTTTTTTTATTTCAGATCTGTAAAAGCCGCGTCGATATTATTTAAAATGCATCAAGTACTGAGCTATGAAACCGCTATGCGAGCCAATAGTGCCCGTGATATTCGAGAATACGTGACAAAAAGGACCTGTGTTAGCCTTGTACTTACTATGGCATTTTTCACCTTGATATCAGGTAAATATTTATGTATATAATATGTATCTACTCTATCTATCTCTTTATAATCATAAATTATACTACTAGTACAGGTAAAATAGGATAAATAAAACAAAAAAATTGGTACCACCATGAAACTTGGTGAAAACATTTCATGTACTATGAGAATGAAGAATCAAAAGTGTCTATAAAAATATTTCATATGGAAGGGTGTTTTTTTGAGAGTGGGAGGGGCGTAAGTTGTGGTGTATCAAACGGAAAAATAAACTTTGGTGCAACCTTAGCATATGACACATGTTTTCAAGGTAGTTTTAAATGCTGAATCAAATGACACCAAAACCATGTCGATACGACCTCCGTGAAAAAAGTTATTGTCATTTTGTGTTAGGATGACTATATTTTCAGTATAAAAGTCAGATATTACCGAAAATTAGTTGAAAATGGTGGTCCATCGATAAAACCTGGCATAAATGGTTCATTTATCATGAAAAGCAATAATAAGAAAAGTCTATAAAAATATCTGTGGTTAAAGGGTGTTTTTTTGAGGGTTTTAGTGATTGTTGGGGTTATGGTGGGATTATTGCCATAGAACCTATTACGAAAATGGTACCCTCATGAAACTTTATAAAAATGTGGTATGAACTACAATAATAAAGAATCAAAAGAGTCTATAAAAATATCGATATAGTAGAAGGATGTTTTCTATGGGTGAAGGAATGTATAAAACTTTTTCCAAACACTAAAATTGTTTCCAAAAACAAATAACACCCTTTACCCAAGCCCACAAACACACCCTTTCTTCCTTGATATTTTTGTAAACTACGTAAATTCTTCATTCTCGCAGTAAATGAAACACTTTTACCAAGTTTCATCCTTTTCCATTTTTTTTGAAAAATAACCACACACTTCCCCCTATCTTCAAAAAACACACCCTTCCACGCAAAATATTTCTGTAGACTCTTTTGATTCTTCATTCTATAAGTTAATAGCACATTTTAACAAAATCTCATGGGGGTACCATTTTTGTCACAGGTCTTATGGCAATATGGCACCACAACCCAAACTCACCAAAAAAAACACCCTTTAACCACAGATATTTCTATAGACTCTTCTTATTATTAATTTTCATGACAAATGAACCATTGATGCCAAGTTTCATCGACAGACCATTATTTTCAACTGGTTTTCGGTAATATTTTACTTTTATACTGAAAATATAGTCATCCTTACATAAAAATGACAGTAACTTTTTTCACGGAGGCCGTATCGACTAGGTTTTGGTGTCATTTGATTCAGCATTTAAAACTACCTTAAAAACATGTGTCATATGCTAATGTTGCACCAAAGTTAATTTTTCTGTTTGATACACCACAACTTCCCCCCCTCTCCCCCTCAAAACACACCCTTCCATGCAAAATATTTTTATAGACTCTTTTGATTTTTTGTTCTCATAATGCATTAGACGTTTTCACCAAGTTTCATGATGGTACTAATTTTTTTTTTATTCGAAAGACTTTTCGTACTATTTTACCTGTACTATACAGGTACATATATATTTATACTTAACAAGGGAATTCTATCAATTTTATTAAGCGACATTATCAGCAAGGGAATTTGTGTACAAGTAGTATAATTACTGTGAAGGACACACGATTAGTTTTATGTCTTATTTGTTACATATTATCTCATCTCAATTTATTTTTTTTAAATAAGCAAAGAATTCATAACCAGCAATTAGTTTTATTAATTAAGGAAAAAAAAGTTTAATTTAAAGTGAAAGGTATAGTGATGGTTGATGGGTATTGCAATAATATATATATTATTTAATAAGCAACTTCAGACATGTTTGTAATAAAGTGGAAGCTCAAATTGGTGGGTTAAAAAAAAAATAAAAAAAAAATACCCAAAGGAAAATTGCTTAATTTAAGCCGGACTTGAATGTAAAAACAAAATGTGATTTTTACTGCGATGTTAAATGTTTAGTAGCGATTATGTGTAGCTGTCGTTATATATATATTAGTATGTACATAGATATTTACTGGCCCATATGCTATGCATTCTAGGTATGTATATGAAAAGTTTTACTTTACAAAATTAATTAATTAATCACATTTAATACATGGAGGATAATTTTCGTGATCTTTTTATCGATTAAGATATGGGTTTACTCTCTACAGAGATGTTGGTCAATAAGAAGATGTTATTTAATGCCACGTTTCGAGCGCATGTTTATACTTTTCATCATGCAGACAATATTCAATTTTCACTACGGTTTTCTCACTTTAATTAATTAATTTCCTAAAAAAAGTATAAGTGATTTTTGTTGAATTGTGGACGTGTTTTCCTGTCACTGCGAACCAAGTACCAAGTTTTTGGAAAATAAATTAATTGAAGTGTGAAAACTAGAGTCAAAATTCTTTGAATATTGTAAACGTTGCATTAAATAAGATCTTCTTATTGACCTATTGACCTTGAGATTGACAGATTGAACGTCAAAACTGTGAGATTGCATTGATATTGGCTCGCAAAAAAGTTTTAAAATAAAATATTAAAATTAAAATTTTAAAAAGTTATTTACTTTTCAAAAGAAAGACCGAATTGTTTACTATCTAAGCACTCCAAAAATCTAGTAAGTTCTTAACTTAGGTAAAGTATCGCAAATTACAAACTTAAAATAGCAAAGTCCATCGTTACCTACAAAGATTGTATAACGGCGAATGAATAAAAGAGGAATTGTAGAGACATCTTCTGAATCTTTTGGAAGCGCTACCAAAGTTCTAAACTAAACATGAGCAGTGTAAGTAACATAACCGTCGAAGATTTGGAGCGTCTGTTGGACGCCAAGATGAGTAATCTTGCATCCAAAGCCGACATTACTGCTCTGGGTGTTGAAATCTCAAATTTACGAGCTAGTCATGATGAATTCAGAGCCAAAGTGTCATATTTGGAAACACAATGCATTTTTAGAAGCGCAAGTCGAAAGACTTTTGAAGAAAGAAACAGAGAATAATCTTATCTTGCACTTGCCTGATGATTGTTCGGCAGATCCGCTTTCCAAAGCAAGAGATGTGTGAAGTGGTCTCATTGACGAAGACGTGGTCCAACAGGCACGTCAAGTGAAATGCATCAGGCCAAGCATGGTAAGCGTAGTGGTTCAGCTCCTCAACTGCTCTACAGTCGATCAAACTCTGCGTAAGTCAGCTCAACTTAAAGACGCTGGTATGTCTGCCCAAAAGGAACTTCCATTCATTGCACGGCAGAAAAGAAGAATTCTTGGGCAAATCAAAGCAGCAGTAAAGTTGCAGCTCTCGAATGCTAAAATTTCCCTCAGAGACGATCAGCTATACATCGAAGGAAACTTTTTTACTTGGGACAACAACCGAGGCCTAAAATATGGAGATACCGATGGGTTCACGCGATTGAGTGAAATGTTTCCAGTTTTACATGAATTACATTTGCAATTTAAGCCGAAAGCTATATTAACAACAAAAGAAAACAAACCACATGAAACTGAAATGTCATCAAGACAGCTGACCAATTACTGAAAAAAGTTGATCTTTTATCTCGATCTAAAAATCTTTCGGATGGTAGGTATACATTTTTTGTAATTTTCCCAAAATGAGGTGCCAAAAATGGCGGGTGACCTTGCGTGACCTTGAGAAACTTTAAGCCTTGATTTAAAGTTATATAGGGCTGACCAATTTATAGGCATAATTTTTTCAGGTATTTCGCATACCGAGGTGCCAAAGGTCCAGAATCCAAAGCCCTACTATCAGCGCTGCCACCCTATTCCCTTACCCTGAGGCCACACGAGCAAGTACTTGCAAGCAAGTTGGCTACATACACTGCCTGTCAAATTCGTAATTTGCATTCCACTTACCTTCCACTTGCATTCCACTTGCTTGTCTCCCAACTTGCTTCACTACTGGCTTAAAAACTTGCATGCCAGTTGATAAGCAAGTTGCTTGAGTTTGTTTGTGTTACCCTGAGGCCACACGAGCAAGTACTTACAAGCAAGTTGGCTACACACACTGCCTGTCAAATTCGTAATTTGCATTCCACTTGCCTCCCTCTTGCTTTCCACTTGCATTCCACTTGCTTGCCTCCCAACTTGCTTCACTACTGGCTTCAAAACTTGCATGCCAGTTGATAAGCAAGTTACTTGGGTTTGTTTGTGTCAGTAAACAAATGTGTATGTATTGCAACTTGCTTGCAAGTACTTGCTCGTGTGGCCTCAGGGTTTGTTGCTGCACCAGTTGGTTCTCCAAAATAATAAAATTCAAACCCTTTTATTCCAGGATAATCTTCAATTTTATTTTCTAAATTACAATGATTAGTTTTTATACTTAAGATCTAAATCATAAAATTACTTACAAATTGGTATCGCTGATGAGCAACTTTATAATATAACCTTACCGAACAACGTGATTGAAACTTTTGAATCTAGGTTATCCGCCACAAATTGAAAATGATTATATAAGTAAAATTTTATTAAATAGAAAGAGACAAAAGTATATGACTTTTTAAAAAGCTTTTTTTGGACTCGATGACATTCCGGGGGCCGTCTGAAAACTAGGACTTAGCTTGAAGACTTCAAATCAAGCACAGCGAGTCTACCAACTGATCGCTTCGCTTTTATAACACCACTGGATAGTTTAACATCGGCCACTCGTACAATTCCATCCGGTCCCGGGTAAGTCTTAATAACACGACCCAAGTGCCAGCAAGAACGAATCTCGTTAGGTTCTATAACGATGACAATGTCATCAATTTCTACTGGTTTTGTGTCCTTAAACCATTTTGCTCTCCTTGTGATAACTGGCAGATATTCGGCATACCAGCGTTTAATTAGCTCAGCCATTAAGTGTTGAGATCGGCGACTGTAAAGTTTGCTGCAAAAATCGCTTTCATGAAAGATTCCAGGGGCCGTAACGTCACGGTCATCTTCGCCAAAGAGCATTGAATTTTGGGTTAGTGGTTTAGGGTCTTCAGGATCCACCGGGATGTGAGTAAGCGGACGTCGGTTCATCTGACTCTGAGCCTCCATGAGGGCGTTTCTTAAGACGTCTTCTCTCGGGACGGTATCTTTCAAAATAAACTCGACGCTCTTTTTGATGGATTGAATGAGACGCTCCCATGCTCCTCCCATCCATGGAGAATAGGCTGGTATAAAACGCCATAAGACACCCTCGTACCTTGAAGCATATTCGCAGAGAGAGATCTCCATGTCTCTAACATCCTTTTCTAACAAATTTTTTGTCCCAACGAAGTTAAGACCGTTGTCGCTGTAGAAGAACTTTGTTACGACACGGTTGATCAGGAATCGTCTTACAGCCATAGTACACTGATCTAAGCTTAGATCATTAAGCAGTTCTATCTGCACCGCCCTGAAAGTTAGGCACGTGAAGATCATTCCGTAACGTTTTACAGTCCCCCTACCAAATTTCACCAACAAAGGGCCGAAACAGTCCACTCCGACATGAGTGAAGGGCCTGGAATCAAAGGCTAGGCGAGCCTTCGGAAGTTGGCCCATTAATGGCATGGCGGCCTTAGCTTTGAGCCGCTTGCACATAAAACACTGCCTACGAACTCGTTCAACCGCTCCTCGTATGCTGATGATCCAGGCACCTTCACGAATGTCAGATATAACAGAAGCGGTTCCCATGTGCAGATTCCTTTGATGATGATAGTCAATGAGCAGGTCGACCAAAGGATGCTTGTTTGGAAGTATCGCTGGATTACGAGAAGAATATGAACAATTAGCCTTTTGCGCTCTCGATTGCATTCGCATCGTACCGTCCTCGTCAAGAAATGGTGAAAAACTCAGGATTGAACTTGATGAGCTGACCTTACCACTTGACCTTAGTGAAGCGACATCAATGGGAAAGGCATCTTCTTGAATCTTTCTAAATATCCAGTTTTCTGCTTGGCAAAACTCGAAAGGCGTGACGAAAACTTCATTGTCAGTGGGTTTTTTCTGCAGGATGTGTTTGAACTGTAACAAAAAGGCAATGGCTCTAACGGATGAAGACCATCTAGCTTGAAATCTCGCAGATAGCAAGTCATACGCTCCATAGAAATTTTGTTTTCTATAAACATGGAGGAGCGTTCCAGTCGCCTTTAGATCTTCGTTGTCTGGATGAGACGTAGTTATGCAAGGCGTTATTGGCCACTCCTCGAAGGGACGTTTTAAGAAATCCGGGCCTCTGAACCATCTCGTGTCATGATCACCCATTGAAGATTCGAATCGTCTTGTGCCATCATCTGCCACGTTGTCGATAGAGCTGATGTGAAACCACTGACTGGCAGTAGTAGAGTCAAGAATCTCACCCACTCGAGTTGCAACGAAGGCGGGTAACTTATTGGAGCACTTGATCCAAGAAAGCACAGTCTTCGAATCGGAAAAGAATAGCAGCTCGTCAATACGTATGCTATGAGACTCCTTAATCGTGGCTGCTAATCGAACGCCCAGTACAGCCGCTTGCAACTCCAAACGGGGAATAGATAATTGTTTTACAGGCGCCACCTTCGCTTTTGCCATAACTTGTGCAATTTCAACTTCATCGTTGCGAGCAAAACGAAAGTAGGCCACTGAAGCAAATGCCTTCTCCGAGGCATCAACGAAGACGACAAGACTAACTTTAGATTCATCAGGGTTCCACGTGGTGTAACGACGAGGAATCTGGATTTTTTGAATGTGTTTGAGTTCCTTGACAAATTCCAGCCACAAGCTTCGTAGATGACAAGACACTGGATCATCCCACTCAAAACCTTCTCTCCATACATCTTGGAGTATGATACGCCCACGGATGATAAACAATGAGACGAATCCTAGGGGATCGAAAATTTTCATAATGGTTTTAAGCATCTGACGCTTTGTAATGGCTGCATTATCAGCAAGCATGTCGCTCAAAACCTCATCATCCGCAAGCTTGTACGAGAAGTGATCAGAGGCTGGGTGCCAGAACATACCTAAGACCTTGGAAACAAAACTATCGCATTCATTAGGATTTATGCTTACCAATTTGGAGTTCACATAACCATCAGGCATTTGATATAAGAGATCACGGTTGTTTGATTGTATTCCAACCAGATCGAAATTCATCGACTGACAAATACGAATGGCATCTCTCGTGACAGAAATAGCCTCTTCCACCGAGTTGTGGCTATTGAAGTAATCGTCCACGTATGTGCGTTTGGTCAAGCCATCAACTGCTTCGGGGCACTCGTTCTTAAAAAGGTTCGCATGATGATTTTTCACGTATTGGGCGCACGTTGGAGAACATCTGGGACCAAACATCATAACCTCCATGATATAAACTGTTGGATGCCTAGAACTGTCTCCGTCTCTCCATAGAATTCGCTGACATTGCTGATCCTCGGCCTTGATTCGGATTCTGTGGAACATCTCTCGTACATCTGCGTTCACAGCTACTTGACGTTCTCGGAATTTAAAGAGCCCAGCATGTAAAGGAACCAAGTTGTCTGGACCCTTCATCAGGTGGCTATTCAACGAGATTCCGTTTACTTTTGCAGCCACGTCAGCCACGCATCGGGGTTTCGGAGGAAGCTTGTTTGGATTAATAATGATAAAGGTTGGTGCGTACCAGACGCGCGTCCAATCCTTTTCCAGCTCCTCCTTCGAAGCAATTCTGGCATAGCCTTTAGAGACCAGATCTCTAAAATAATTGTTCTGCCACTCCAGAAGTTGCGGTTTTTTCCTTAAGGACTTTTCTAAACTAAGAAGGCGTTTAAAAGCCATATTATAGCTGTCGGGCAACTTAACATCATCGGAGTCCCATAAAAGGCCAATTTCATATTGTCTGTCGACCAATTTTAATGAACGTTCCATTATATCCAACGAGCGACTGACTTCTCGAGTGAGCAATTCACCCTTCGGAGGCATAACCCCAAACTCTTCGGTGGTAAAGTGACGTCGGACGAGCTCGTGTAAATCAACTTCCTCTTTAATAGCCTCGTGGAACATAAGATGCATAACGGGTTTCGATACCTGGTGTAAACATGAGATATTCATCGGAGGAGCTGATTTCCCATACACCATCCAACCTAGCAAAGTCTTTAAAGCATGAGGCTCCTCATCATTGCCATGGTGCTGGCCGCGTCCAATAAGGAATCTTGCTTGATCCAAACCGAGTAAGATTTTTGGACGAGCATCCACCAGGTCAGAGAGCGGAAGTCCACGGAGATGGGGGTATAAGTTCTTCAAACGTGCGACATCTATGGACTGGCTAGCAAGACCCAAGTCTTTGATGGTGTAAACGTTCTTTAAAGTATACTTCTTGCGACTCTTAACACCAGAGATAGATAGAGAAGTACGTTTAGAGTCCTCAATTCGAGAGACTCCTTTTGTCCACTGTAATGTGAGTTGTTCCGGTTGCCCAACAAGTCCGAGATCATTAAAAAGGTCTTCTTCAATCATCGACAACGAAGAACCGTCATCCAAAAACGCAAACGTATCCTCAAACAAGTCTCCATTACCGTATATGCGAACCGGGACAATCTTAAACATGATTTTAAAATCAGCTCAAACATGTGAAGAATGAATATGCGGCTGTGGCACGAACGGAACTGCAGCAGAATTCAAAGCGGAGTTTCTGCCATCAGACAACGCTATGTGCAACAACGGATGATGACGTCGGTTGCATCCATCTGTACCACACGACCTTTTCTTGGAGCAGGACTTCCACTGATGCCTTGACGGATCCAAGCACGAAAAACAAACGGACCTCTCCTTAACAAACGCCTGCCTCTGAACCGGAGGCAAGGCTATAAACTCTTCGCATTGAGCCAAAGAATGTTGTTTATTGCACTTGCAGCATAGGACGGATGATTCAGACGAATGTAACAAAACTCGAGAAGACTTGGCGTTACCAGTTGACTGTGACTTCTTCTGTTCAGAGATTCCACCAGGCTTCGCAAGATCGGGAGGTAAATCAATAACCTTTTCCGTCAGGAACTCAGCAAAGTGTTGCAAATTGACTCGTGGTAAGACTGACTTTCTTCTTTGCCATTCTTGGTAAAGTCCTGAACCTAACCTAGAAACCAGATTAGTGAGAACATACCCATTTGAAAGGTCTTCCTCTCTATTAATCGATTTGAGGTCTGCTACGAACCCGTTGAGTTTTACCGCCCAGGTGCGGAGCTTGGGATCAGAGTTCGACATGAGCTTTGGAAGGTTTAGTAAGTCTGAAGTTAGGTCATGAACCAGAACATCATAACGTCCAAATATCGTACGGAGCGAATCAATTATTGCGTCCGCATCCGAGGAATACTTCAGACGATCGCTTACAAGTTGGTATGCCTCTCCCTTTAAGGCCTTTCGTAAACGAGCAACGTTTTCTTTTGCGTTATATCTTCCTTCGATCGTCGTTGATTTATAAACCTCTTCAAAATATGGCCACTCTCTTTTATTTTCGCCAGAAAAACTCGGCAGCTCTTGAACATTGCTGCGGTTCAATATAGTGAGCAAGTTTGCCATATATTGATCTCGAAAAGAAGAGTCGCGAGAACCTTGATGTCGATCGTACGTTTCTGGCAATGGAGTAGACTGCTTTGGATGCTGGACAGGCACTTGTCGCAATGGGGTAGACTGACTATGACCGATGGAACTATTCAAAATTGCCTGATGGTTAGCTTGGATTTTTTTGATTATCTCAAGCTTGGCCGTTTTATTCGCATCACAAACACTTGGTTTCGGAACACTGATAGAAGCTGGTTGCTCCTTGACACTGGAAAACTTTGATAATTTTAATTTTGCTTCCGCAAGTTCAGCTCGTAACTCCGAAAGCTCCTTGTCACGTTGAGCTACTGTAGCTTGTGCCACTGCAGCAGCTTCAATAATTACATCCATTTGATCTTCAAGATCATTTTGAGCATCGGCGGCGGCTGGCGTTAATGGAGAAACTCGGCGACTGGTCTGGACATGTGAAGCTTCCTCATCTTCCCTTAAAACACAATCATTCTCCTCACAAAACCAGGGAGTGATCGTATCGAAATTGTTGGGGTCGAAATTATGGCAATTATAATGCCACCAGCGTTTACATTTGTCGCAAGACACCATATGGTCATCATCACGACGTCGACAACTCGTCAAAGCACAACTGTGAGTTTCTTTGTCGGCCATATCAAAGCAGGGAACTCGACTTTAACCAAAGATGAATCTCAATTTAAAATAAAATTTTGTTGCTGCACCAGTTGGTTCTCCAAAATAATAAAATTCAAACCCTTTTATTCCAGGATAATCTTCAATTTTATTTTCTAAATTACAATGATTAGTTTTTATACTTAAGATCTAAATCATAAAATTACTTACAAATTGGTATCGCTGATGAGCAACTTTATAATATAACCTTACCGAACAACGTGATTGAAACTTTTGAATCTAGGTTATCCGCCACAAATTGAAAATGATTATATAAGTAAAATTTTATTAAATAGAAAGAGACAAAAGTATATGACTTTTTAAAAAGCTTTTTTTGGACTCGATGACAGGGTTAGTAAACAAATGTGTATGTATTACAACTTGCTTGCAAGTACTTGATCGTGTGGCCTCAGGGTTAGCAGTAGATCTCCTGCGTTTAGTTCTAAATGAAAATCTGTGGCACACAAAACGAATCTACTCCCCTTCTGAGAACTTTGAACATTATCCAAAGTTAGCCAAAGTGCTAACATAGCCCAAAGAAGATTGTTGGTCGTCCTCAGACCAGGGTTGCCAGTTTGGGGGTTTCCCCCCCCCCCCCCCCCCCCCCCCAGATTTATGGGTTTTTTTCTTCGTTGGGAGGAAATCTGGGGTGACGAAATGTCTGGGGGTATTATTTTTAAGTTTAAAAATTTTAAAATTGTATGACTGCTTAATTTTCCTCATTTTAAAAATAACGTCGTATAGGAATTGAAACAGCTGATATTTAGAGTTTTGTTATGTTGGTAATATTTGAGGAAACCGTGTGTGCAAAAGTGGTATAACCCATATTTTGGACAAATTGATAATTTTGTCTCAAAAATCATCAAAGCCAAAATTCTAAATTCTTAATATCTAAGCTTTCCAAAAAAGTGACTTATCCTTCTTGAATATCACATTAAAGACTGTGATCGATTAAAAATGAAAAATATGCTTAAAAATAGTGGGT
The DNA here is from genome assembly GCA_963921185.1 of Dasysyrphus tricinctus. Lineage (NCBI taxonomy): Eukaryota > Metazoa > Arthropoda > Insecta > Diptera > Syrphidae > Dasysyrphus > Dasysyrphus tricinctus. The sequence goes on along the minus strand of OY992530.1, from coordinate 57,814,980 downwards.
TACACTACTTTTCCACTCACGGCCTCATTTGTGATTGAGATATTCTTTACATTCTGGATCGCAGAATTTTACGCTGAAAAATGTCGCTAGTGAAGACGACTGCAAAAATGAAGATGACGGGCGTAGATATTATTTTAGGTTTTTTTAGATTAATTTTTTTATGTAGCTAGCTGCATATTTTCATATTTGTTATAATTTTTTTATTTCATCAGAAATATATAATGAACTTATGTGTATCTTTTGAAAGAAAAAATAATTTTGGAATTTGGAAAAAAAATCTAGGGGCTTTTTTTGTCAAAATTTGGAAATCTGGGGGGTTTCTAAGTTTTTCTGGGGAGACAACTTTTTTTCATCTGGCAACACTGCCTCAGACTCACTAGGAACTAGTGGCTCTTTGAATAAATTTAAATTCATGGATAGTGAATATAAAAGAAAGTAGGGCCTAAATATTTGTACCTATATGTATGAATTCTCCAATCAAAATGTGATTCTATATTAATTTAGCTTATACAACATTTTTTTCACTACTGGTGACTTAATAAATTATCACAATAAAAACATAAATGTTAAAAAACAGAGCCAAGTTCTTATGTGTACAAGAAACCTGTGCGTAAAAATGCAGCCCAAAAAAAGTAAAATTCGTGCGAATTTTAACGCCTTTAGGTTTTTTGGCGATGGCAAAATAATTTAAAGTTGAAATTAACAAAAAACTTTGCAATGAAGATCAAAATAATCGATCGAATGATTAAAGACGAAATAAGCTTACGGTGCAATAATTCAGAAATGAAATAATCGAAAAAAAATAACAATCAAAGACGAAATAAATTCCGACCGAACAAATAAGAAAACGAAATTAAAATTGTCTGAACAATAAAAAACGAAATAAATAAAAAGTGGAACAATGAAATGCGAAACAACAATAAACGAAACGACCTAAATGAAACAACGAAAAAACGAAACGAACCATACCCTTCTACAACAATCAGAAGTGATCCATATAATTTATACGAATTTTTAAAAAGTGGGTAGATGCCACGCCTCCTGAATGGAAAATTAGAAATTTTTGACTTTTTTCTTTCTACCAATCTACATCATCGTTGTACATACAACAATCGGAAGTGCCCCCTGAATAGAAGATTGCAGGTTTTCGATATTTCATTTGTATGCACCACAAGGCCTACAGTTGTGCGAAGTTTTAAATTTCTACGATGTAAAGAAGTGCTCCATAATTTTGATGATCTGTCAGTGAGAGTGAGCCAGTCAGTTACGGTTTTTGTGATTTTCGAAGTCCTATATCTCGGAAATTACTAATTCTAAGGAGTTGAAATTTGGTGATCCACCTGTGTTCGGTAAGCTTAGCAAATACATACTACGAATGTGAAGTTTCTGAGTTTATTGGTACTGAAGTTATAGGGGGTTGAAAATCGTCTTAGTTTAGCACTATCGTGCTCTTTGATTGTGGAGTTCGTTTTTTTTTTTTGTTAGTGCATAAAATGTATTTAAAATGGACTGAATTTGATTATTTGCTGTATTTTGTAGTACATCTACTGCGGTATTTTGCAATTTATACTGCGTTTTTTCCTCATATATACTGCGCCCAGACATCTATAGGGTGGCAGCGCTGTTTGGATATTTTCCTTCGCTATAATGGTTGATTTTTTAAGAATTGATGTTCTGTAGGCGCACCTTCGGTAAGATACCAGTATTGCCCTTTTTCGGGAACATACTTTTTTTTAATGTCAAAATGTGGTACTTCCCCGTTTTTGTTGTTTTTAACGTGAAAAAGGTTGCAGAAACGCTTCTGGATCTCAAACGTGTCTTGGAAAAATAGCGGTTGATGCCTTTAAAGATAAGTGTCAAGTAGACGCCCCTATGCCACTTTTCGGGAACATGCTTTTTTATTACTTTGAGTATGGGACTTCCACTTTTTTGGTAGTTTTTAATATTTTGACCAAAAAAAAAGTTGTGGAACTCTAGATGCCAAATGCGTATTGGTAAAATAATGTTTGACATCTTAAAGGATAGGTATTGAGTAGGGGCACTTTTGCCACTTTTCTGGAAAATACTTTTTATATTAAAAGGGTGAGATTTCCGTGTTTTGTAAATTTTGAATAATTTGAACACTAAAAAACTTGCTAAACTTGCTTTTCTCACTTTATAAACATTTAAAATTACCAAAAAAGAGGAAATCCCATGCTTTGACATCAAAAAAAGTATGTTACCCAAAAGTGGCAACACTGAAATTTTAACCAAAGGTGCTTCTACTCAAAATCTACCTTTCAAAATATTGATCGTTATTTTTCCAAGCCACGCTTGGAATCTGGAAGCGTTTCCAAATTTTGTTCACGTTAATAATATGAGAAAATACCAAAAAATTAGAAATTCCACCATTTGGCATCAAAAAAATATGTTCCCTAAAAGTGGTCAAACTGAAAGATGCTTCTACTCAACACCTATCCTTTAAGACTTCAACCGTTATTTTCTCAATACGCGTTTGGCATCTGGAAGCGTTTCCGCAATTTTTGTATGTTCAAAATATTACAAACTACCAAAAAAGGGCAAGTGCCAACCTTTGATATAAAAAAGTTTGTTACCGAAAAGTGGCAACACTGACATTTTACCGGAAGGTTAGTTTTCTCAACACCTAGCTGTTAAGACATATCTCGCTATGTTTCCTCCACGCGTTTGGTACTTAGAGATGTTTCCGCCCCTTTTTCATGTTGAAATCATTGAAATTTACCAAAATAATCGAGATTCCACCCTTTTGACATTAAAAAACATTTGTATCCGAAAATTATAAAAACACTAAAATTTTACTCGAAGGTGAGACTACTCAACACGTATCTTTAAAGGCATATCTCTTTATATTCCCAAACACGCGTTTGGCATCTGGAGGCGCTTCCACTACTTTTTTTCATTTTCAAAATATTAAAAAGTACCAAAAAAGTAGAGGTTCCGCCCATTGACATAAAAAAGTGTGTTCCCGAAAAGTGGCAGCACTATATTTTACCCAAAGGTGCATCTACTCAACACCTATCTTTTAAGACATCAACCGTTATTTTAGCAATGGAAATTTTCCAAGTAATTTACGAGTTTCTCCTTACTTTACCATTTGGCCCAGATTGGGCGCCAATTTTCAAAATGGCATCCAAACGACAGGAATAAAAATAATTCACAGACTAAATTTCATCCTTAGCATGCCATAAATAAATTTCAAATGTAAAAATAAGATTTCCCTCCACAAAAAGTGCTAGGATGTGGGTTTCCTGACCGGAGAACAGGTTCAGTGCCAGTTTTAAAAATGGCGGCCAAGCGACAAGATTACAAAAATGATTTGCAGGCTAAATTTCATCCCTATCATCTCAAAAACAAATTCCAAACATAAAAAAAGGTCCCCGCCAAAAAACGCACGGGATTCGGTTTTCTGACTGGATTTTATGTACATATTTTGTATTTTATTTTAACTGTCAAATCAGTCTCCTTAGCTAGGAATCTTTGAGAAAATTTGGATTGTGGCTTTAAACGTTTTAAGGATTGAATTTAAAAAACGTCACAAGGATTTAAATTAAATTCCATGTATTTTAGGTTTTTTCTCTTAAATTGCGTACCTATTTAAAAATTGGTTCTTCCCATTTCCCACTAAACCTCAAGAGAAAAAAACATCTTTCTGCTCTTTTATTCTCTTAAAAGCTTTATTTATATTTTTTCGCTATAGGTTCAGGGACGAGTGCAACGAAGAAGAATCTCAAATATGCATTAGGTTAGGTGAGTTGAGTTGAGAACATAATTGAATTCAAAGAGGATTGAGGGCACTTTCATATAGTTTATATCTAAACTTCTGACAAACCACCCTCACTTAACCGCTTATAGCTAGGCAGGCATCTGCAAGATAAAGCTATTTCAGTGTCAAGAGGTTAAAAATATAAAGCACAGCCCTGACACAATGTATAGTCGTTACGATGACTAGAGTAGGTTGGGGAAGTATACACAATTCTAAGACCGGGTGAGAGAACATAGCTTGATGTGATGCCATGCCGATGCATCTATATGTAAAATTATAAAGCTGTTGAACACTTAGGTTCTGCATTATACAAATTTAAAAAAAAACTTAAATTAAAAGCTACACAAAAAAAAATTAAAGCATTTTAAAAGGATGTAATGGACATGTTCCTCAAAATCAATAGCAAGAGTTCAAAATTGAATACCAATCTTGTTGAAGGGTATAATAATAATTACATTTGATGGAAGCTTATATGCTTAATTTTTATTTAATGCTTTTAAGTACAAGAATCTATAAAAACTGTTTGCGTTTTAAATCGATGACTATTTGTGTCAAGACACCTATGTATCTAGCAGAAAATAAATTAAATTTTAAGCTATCTCAAACTATGTAGATATAAATTTGATTTTCGGATAGTTAAATAATTTTTACTTGAAACTGTAAGTTTCAGAAATGGGAGATAAAGGCAAGTGAACAAAATATTATTGATCAATGAAACTTACTTACTTATCCGGCTCCCGATCCATGAAGGGTCTCTGCTTGAGATATTGTGGTCTTCCATCGGTTGCGGTCCCTCGCACGCTCCCTCCAGTCGTCGAGACCAAGCGCTCTTGCGTCTGTGACCGCCTGGTCCCTATAGCGGAGGTTCGGTCTTCCTGGTCGTCTCGAACCTGGGGGCTGGGATTCGAAGATTTTCTTGGCTGGAGCGTTGTTGTCCATTCGCTCGATGTGGCCGAGCCAATGTAGTCGACGTGTTTTGGCTCTTTGGACTACATCCACATCTTGGTACAGCTCGTACAGTTCACGATTGAATCTTCTCCTCCAATCGCCCTCTTCGCATATAGGACCAAATATCCGCCGTAGAATTTTTCGCTCGAAAGTGCCCAGGATCAATTCCCCTTTTTTACTTATCGTCCAGCACTCGGCACCGTAGAGTAGAACTGGTAAAATTAGAGTTTTGTATAGCGTGCACTTTGTCTTTCGAGAAAGGAGTTTTGAACCCATTTGTTTGGCCAAACCGAAGTAGCAGCGGTTCGCTAGGGTAATTCTTCGTCGGATTTCCACTAAGGTGTCGTTCGTGGGATTGATGTTTGTTCCGAGGTAGGTGAACTCCTTGACTACCTCGAAATTACTGCTACCAACAGTGACGTTTTGTCCTAGGCGATGGACAGATGAGGCTTTGTTTGTTGATAGCATGTACTTTGTTTTGTCCTCATTCACTTCAAGACCAACGCGTTTCGCCTGTTCATCAATAGCTGTGAATGCTTCAAGTACAGCTCTCTTGGAACGGCCGATGATGTCGATGTCGTCCGCATAACCAAGCAGTTGAGAAGACCTGTTAAAGATAGTGCCTTCCATGTTAACACCACCCTTGCGCACTATCTGCTCCAGGACTAGGTTGAAGAAATCACATGATAGCGCATCTCCTTGTCTGAACCCTGTACACGTCTGGAATAACTCGGATGAGCTGTTACCCATTTGCACGTTGCACCGCGTATTTTGTAACGTCATGCGGCATAGCTGGATCAGTTTTTTCGGGATCCCGAGTTCCGACATCGCCAATAGAAGCTCTTGGCGACTTATGCTATCATATGCGGCTTTGAAGTCGATGAATAGGTGGTGGGTCTCGACTTGAAATTCGTTGGTCTTTTCCAGGATTTGCCTCAATGTGAAGATTTGGTCTATCGTTGATCTGCCTGGCCTGAAGCCACACTGGTACGTGCCGATCATAGTGTTGCCGAAAGGTTTTAGACGCTCACATAGTACGTTGGATAGGATCGTGTAGGCAACATTAAGCAGGGATATGCCTCTGTAGTTCTTGCAGGACATAGGATCGCCTTTTTTGTAGATTGGGCATATGGAGCTATTTGACCAGTCGTCGGGCATACTTTCCTCCTCCCAAACTTGGTTGATGAGCTGGTGCATGCACCCTACCAGAACATCTCCTCCATACTTGAAGAGTTCCGCTGGTAGGCCATCCGAGCCGGCGGATTTGTTGTTCTTAAGCTTGTGGATGGCTTTCTTAACCTCTTCAGTACTGGGTGCTGGGACTGGATCTTCATTGACTGGTCAAATGCTTCTTTGTTCCCCTGTCGCCTCCTCTACATAATGCCCATTAAGCAGCTGCTGGAAATGCTGCTTAAACACGTCTACAATTCCCTGTGCTTCGGTGACTAGGTTCCCTTCGCTGTTTCGAAGAGCTTGCGTGCCAGTCCTATAACCAGATGCCAGTTGCTTGGCTGTTTTGTAGAACCGGCGGGTGTTGGTGGCGGTGCTGGACTCTTCGAGATACTTGAGCTGAGAGGCTGCGGATGCTCTTTTCTTTCTACGCAGGGTTTTTTTCTCTTTCCTTCTCTTTTCACGGTACTCCTCTCTTGCTGCTCTTGTTTTCCGTTGCAGCATTTGCATTCGTGCATTTTCCGTCTCCTGCTTCAATAGCGCGCATTCATCATCATACCACGGGTTCTTTTTTCTGGGTGGTTGATAGCCTATAGTGGTCTCGGCTGTCTCTTTAATAATGTCGCGATACTGGTTCCACTGGTTGTTGACGCTTGTGGCTAGGTGTACGGCAGAGAGTTTCCCGGTCAATTGCTCACTGTAGTCTCTGGCTTTCTCAGATGTGCTAAGGCATGCGATGTTGAACTTCTTTCTTTGGGCGGTCTTCGTTTTCTTTTCGTTGGACAGTCGGGCTCTGAACTTTGTCACAACAAGAAAGTGGTCAGAGTCCACGTTTGCACCTCGGAAAGTTCGCACGTCCAAGATGTTCGATGCGTACCTTGCGCCAATTAGCACGTGATCGATTTGGTTGGCCGTTCGACCATCTGGAGATCGCCAGGTTGCTGTGTGTATCCTTCGCCTGGGGAACCTAGTGCTACTTATCACCGTATTACGAGCTGCAGCAAAGTCGATTAGTCGGAAGCCGTTGTCTGTTGTCGTTTCGTGGAGGCTGTGCTTTGCAACTAATCCGCCAAAGATGTTTTCCTTTCCGACTTTGGCATTGAAGTCTCCGAGCACGACTTTGACATCGTACTCCGGACAGGCTCCGTAGGCTCCGTCCAGGAGGTCGTAAAACTCCTCCTTGTTAGACTCCTCAGCTTCATCGGTAGGGGCGTGTGCACATATTAGGCTGATGTTTTGGAAGGTAGCTTTGATGCGGATCACAGCCAGGCGATCGCTTATCGGCTTAAAATCGATGACTTTTGATCTGAGTCGATTTCCCACGACGAATCCGCATCCTAGCATGTGCAGTCTTTGGTGACAGCTGTAATAAATGTCGCAATCTTTTCTTTTCGTTATACCTGATCCTATCCATCGTATCTCCTGGATCGCGGTAATGTCTGCCTTGTACCGCGAGAGGACAGATTCAAGTTTTTGAGTAGCACCTGGTGTGTAGAGTGTCCTTACATTCCAGGTGCATACTCGTAAATCATAGTCCATTTTCGTTCCGGGTCTGGTTGCCATTTGAGGGGGGTCGTTATCCGAGGTTTCTTGCGTCTCTCTCATAACAATTGGCTTTTTTACTGTGGCCGGGTCGTTAGCCCAACGCACTAACCTCCAATCTGTAGGGCCATGGGTTTAATGTTGCAATTCTTTCCTTGATCAACATTCGCACTTACAAGTTTAGCAAGTCCTGGCATAAAGCCAAGATCAGTATCCGGTGGCTACCAACTTGGAGGTATTGTAAGCACTTGATGTGTAGGAAAAGATACAGCTCGAGGCCCCCAGTTCCTACAACATCCAACCACCAATTGATCAATGAAAATAGAGGGAAAATTTCGAGGTTTTTTGGATTTTGACAATGTTGCCCTTGACACTCTAGGTCAAATACCTTGATTATTCATTTGGACAATATCATAATTTATAAAAAATCAGCAAGAAATCTGAACTGCTATGACTGTGTCCATCAGGAACGATTCGTTTTTTCTTTTTGATGATTGGATCACAAATTTTCAACTCAGTCTATCCCAATCTCAATCATCTCCATTTTCGATATCAATCTTTTCAAAAATTTATGATTTGTTAGAAGTTTTTTTAATCCATCTACATCGTAGACATCCTTCAATGGAATTTGACAGTTTAGGGCTTGACAGATATGGGACGAATCACATTTTGACAGAAAAATGTACTTCAATCCAAATATTACCCAATTTCCCTAAAACTATCTTTTTCGGGAGCAGTAAAAAATTTTCAAAATGTCTGATGTTTTAATGGTTTTAAATCCATCGACATCGTAGCCATCCTTCATTGGAATTTGACAGCTGATAGCTTGACAAATGGGAAACAAACTATATTTTGACGGAAAAGTGTATTTTGATCCAAATGTCAAGCAATTGACCTAAAATCACCTTTTTTTCGGAGCAGTAAAGAAACTTTAAAAATGTCAGATTGTGTTGTTTTTAAATTTAGATCGTTCAAAATCGGTGCTGAATTAATTCAGAGGGATTGAATTCCATAGAAATCGAAATGAAAATCTAATCGGATTTATTATGAGTATTGAATAATGAATGGAAGGAAATGAAAATGCTCGGTTGATCGATTGATTGAAATGATCGAATAATTTTGGTGATCGATACACACAGTGCACATACTAAAGGTAATATCAATAGAGTTTTGACTACTTTTCTGTCAGTATTTGTTGTTGTATTTACGTGTATTTTTTCCTCACGTCCACAGCCATTTTTTAACTCTGACAAATTTAATTTTAATTTGTTGTTATGTTTACGTGTATTTATGTCATCACGTTCACAGCCATTTTTTATTTCTGGCACTTTCAATGTTGACAACCTCCGGAGTATAATACCTTCTATTTGTGTACTGTGCTGTAATCGATACACAGAGCTCTACCGGATCTGATGCAAAGTCTTCTCCGTATGATACGACTGGAATTAACAAATTACTGGACTGGGGAAAGAAATTATTTGGTCCGCTGGTGATCTGATGGTAAATCTCACCGAGCAGTGGAACAAATCTTTACATCGTTTTGGAGAAAGTAAGATTATTGCACTTGATATCTCAAAGGCAAGATAGTACCTCGTGGCATGATGGTTAGTGCGTAGGCATGTCATGCCGATATGTGGGTTCGATTCCCAGCCTTGCCCCCTAAAGACAGAAATGTTCTATCCGAGTTCCGAGGTACTGCCTCTTGCGAGGAACTGACAAATCCTCCAAGAGTATACTTGTCATGAAAAAGTGCTTCTCACCTAGCCGTTCGGATTCGGACTCGACAAAAAACTGTAGGTCCTCTCCATTCTTGAGCAACACGCACACAGGAATGGTTGAGAGTTGTAAGCTACTAGGCCCTGGTCTTGTACTGGGTGGGACTGTGTTTAAACATAAGACTTGCAACAAAATCACCTGGGTACATCCGGATGGTCAAACTGATTCAGCAGCGATGGAGGAAGTCAATGTGTGATGTTCGAAGCATTAGAAGTGCCGACATGGGAAGCGACTACCATTTGGTTCTCATGAGTCTCAAGCTACGAACTGCAGCTGTACAACGTCAATCACAGGGTGCAGCAAGGAATTCGAAGTTCAATACAAATGCTTTAAGTGATCCCAACATATGTCGTAACTATGTCACCAACCTTAACGACAGAGCTTCGTCATTTAACGGAATACAACATTCAACAATTGATGAGATGTGGGGTGTTATAAAACGTGTTTTTATGGATGCTGGATCCGAAACTGTACCCAAGCAGTCGAGAGTTAGAGACTCTTGGATATCCCAAGACAACTGGCAAATAAATGGCGAAGCGGATGCTCAACGAAAAGCTGAATTGCGAAGAGAGTATCGCTTAGCACATAAGATGGTCTATCGCTGTGTGAGACGTGACAAGATGGTGAGGTTAGACGGTCTCGCAGAAAATGCGGAAAACGCTGCAAGAAGAGGAGATATGAGGGAATTGTACCAAATATCCAAGGAAGTTGTCGGGAGGAAAAGCAACACCAATCATCCTGTAATGGAAGTGGATGGTACACTTTTGGTATCAATCGAGGATCAGCTGCGCAGGTGGAAGGATGACTTTTGTGCCTTGCTTAATGAGGATTCTGTCGAGCAGAGTGCTGAAGTGCCCCAGCTTAACGAGATGCGTAGATCATATAGGGGTATTGACATCGAACCCCCTACAGTACTGGAAATTCAATTTACGATAAATCTTCTCCAAAACAACAAAGCAGCTGGACTTGACGGTATACCAGCCGAGTTCCTGAAAGCTGACCCTGTCAGAACGGCTAGTATTCTACACCCGTGTATACAAGCTGTGTGGGAAAACGAAATCTATCCCAGCGACTGGAAGGATGGTGTAATTGTTAAGTTGCCAAAGAAAGGTGATCTTAAGAATTGCAACAATTGGCGAGGTATTACAGTTTTGTCCGTTTTTCCAAAACTAATGGCAACCATCATTCTGGAGCGGATAAAGGTTAGAATCGAGTCTACACTCAAGAGGCATCAAGCTGGTTTCGGCAGTGGGCGGTCTTGTGTCGACCATATCAACACTCTGCGTACCTCATGTTCGTGGATTTTGAGAAGGCCTTTGATCGAGTCAACCGTGAATGTATATGGAGATCACTTCTTGGTAGAGGAATTCCCCCAAAAATTGTTGCCATTATAAGAGAGTCCCATAACAACGCAAGATGCTTTGTTTTATACAATGGGCAGCTATCCGACTCTTTCGAAGTGCGGCAGGGTGTGAGACAGGGAGATGTTCTATCGCCAATTCTCTTTCTACTGGTGATTGACGATGTTTTGACGGTCAGCGTTGGAACAGCAGAGAGGCAGGGAGACCGTTCGAAAGGCTAAGTCACTTAGACTATGCCGATGATATATGTCTCTTGGCAAATAACATCAGCGGGCTGAACGGGATGTGTCAAGCTCTGAAAGTAAAAGGAGAGTCGAGTGGTCTTAAAATAAATAGCAAAAAGACAAAAATAATGCTCACAGGCCGCTCCACACATCAGCGTATTTTAATACAGGAGACGCCAGTTGAAGAGGTTGAACAACTTAACTACCTTGGAAGTATTGTTTCAGCAAATGGTGGTACTGATCTGGACGTTCAAAGTAGAATAAATAAAGCTCGCGCAGCCTTCGGTTCTCTCTCCCAAATTTGGAAATCCTGTCAAATCTCCTTGCGCACAAAGTTGAGATTCTTCGAATCCAATGTCAAATCTGAACTGTTATATGCTTGCGAAACCTGGAAAGTCATGACTACCATCTCAAAGAGATTGCAGGCTTTTGTGAACCGTTGTCTACGCCATATTCTAAAAATTCACTGGCCACAAATTATATCAAACGAGGAATTGTGGCGCAGGACAAGTCAAGAGCGGCTAGACGTTGACATAAGAAAGCGTAAATGGCAATAGATTGGTCACACACTGAGGAAACCAAACGATGAAATTGCAAAGCAGTCCTTTGAATGGAATTCTCAGGGTGCATGGCGGGTTGGAAGACCAAGAACAACATGGAAATCAACAGTTCTAGCAGAAGCAGACTCCCAGAGAAAGACGTGGCCACAGTTAGAATATCTATCTGCAGACCGTGAAGGATGGAAACGATTTGATGGCGCCCTATGCCCCAACCGGGGTTACAGGACTTGATGATGATGAGGCCCTGGTCCCCACGAGCCGTTGCGCCACCTAATTTATTTATTTATTTATTTCAAAGGCATTTGATAGAGTTTGGCATCAAGCCAAATGCGGGCATTTGGTATCGATGAATCTCTTCTTCTTTTGAATTAGAAATTACCTTTCGGACCGTTCAATAGAAGTCGTCTTGGATGGTTACAAGTCTGATATTCATAAAATAAATGCTGGTGTGCCCCAGGGCTCCGTTTTGTCTCCGACTCTCTTTCTCATTTTCATTAATGACCTCTTGTCTGAAACTTCTAATCCATTAAATTGTTTTGCTGACGATAGCATCCTCAGATTTTCATATTCGTTTTTAGATTCACATCCCTGTCCTTCGCTTTGGATGTGGAATTCTGGAACTTCAAAGGCACAGTATGAAAAGCTCATTTAATTCTGATTTTGACAGCATTGTTCAGTGGGGAATTAAAAACGGTGTAGAATTTAATGCCCAATGCTGTCTGCTGTCGCTGAAGCAGAACCCACCCCGCCACTATCCATGAGCCGAACTTGCATTGAAGAAACTGAACAGCTCTCAGTTCTGGGTATGTGCATCACAAATCACCTTCTGTGGAACGATCACATATTTAACATCGCAAAAACACTGCAAAGTGTTTAGATTTACTTCGAAGATGTAAGAAATTCTTTTCTCCTTTTGATCTGGCTGTAATCTATAGAGCCTTCATCCGATCCAAGCTTCCACATTCGGGCAGGTGCTCCTATAACTTACTTGAATCTCTTGGATAAAATACAAAATAGAGCCTTAACAATGATGGGTGATATATCTTTTACTCCAACAATCACAACTCTGAAACATCGCCACGATGTTTCATGTCTCTCATTGTTTTATCGCTATTTTTACAAGCAATGTTCTAGTGAAATAGTCAGTTGCATTCCTCCACTTAAACAATTCAACCGTAATACTCGCGCTCGCTCATCAGTTTACCCTTGAGCCCAACTTCGGACGTACTGTCAAGTACAGAGATTCTTTGTTAAGTCGTACAACACGAATGTGGAATGCTTTACCAGGCCTTGTTTTTTCCTTCCATTTTGATATTCAGAACTTCAAAACTAATGTGCATCGGTATTTCCTCTTGAATCCTTCCATATTTTCCTGATCGCTCGCACTGTGTCTCATCATCTTAAGGGTAGTCAAAATCCTTTTAGTGCGCAAAAATTATAAACACAAATTTTTGTTTCTGTTTTTGTTTTTTTTTCTGAAAACTCCCAGAAAAGTACAGCACATTAAAAATATTTGTCTGCTCGCAAATAGTAGATATAAGAAACGTTAACGTATTAAGTCTGTTCCTTTACTTTGAATTTCTGTGCATTTCTGCGCATTTTATCCCAAAGTTCTGTCAAAGTTCATTTTAACAAAATTATTGACAGAAGTTTGGACTAAAAAATCACAGAAGTTCAAAGTAAAGGATCACCCCTACTTTAATAACTTTAATTCCTAAAACTTATATTGATTTTCTTCTCTTCAACAGGCTATCTTTTAGGAAAATTTGTCTCCGATCGACAACATCACATGCGACATTTACAAGACATGAACCTTGCTGCGGCAGAGCATGGAAGTCTAAAACAAATCCGAGCCTACAACAATGCCAAAAAGGAATTGCTGACCTCTGCCCGTATTCTTAGCCAAAGTCGCGATGCCATTTACTCTCAGAGTTCACTCAACACCGAGATATTTAACAAGTACATATCATGCACCCAAGACGCACCACCGAGCACAAATGTGTCTGCCAATGAATTCATAGAACAATTGCTCGATAAGACCACATCCAAGCAACATGAATGCATTACATCAATTCAGACTGTTATTAAAAATAACCTGGGACCGGGTTAGATATTGCAACAAAAATTAAAGACAACATAAACGCGTGAATTTGTCTTTAAACAAAACAAAAATTTCCAAACTAAATTCTTATGTCTTTTCTCAAAATCTTGTTGTAAAATTTCTCTGATTTTGGCGTGACGTGCTGCGCAACAGTTTTGCAGCAATGACGTTGTTTTTAGGCATTTTGCTATAATAGTGGACTGTTTTTACAGCACAAACTCAAAAAAGAAAACAAAAAAAAAATAAATAATAATCAAGAGAAATAATTTATTAATTATTTTTCTTTTGGTAGGTATAATAAATAAGGCGCATCAAAAATGTATGCATGAGATATTAAAATGTTAGCCCCCCTTTTCTAGAATCTTATTATGTTTTAGAATTTGTATTAACAGAAAGAAAAAAAACTTAAAAAAAAGAAACATTTATATTTATTACTAATTATATATATTTTATAAAGAAAACATTATTATTATTGTAATTGTAAGTGTAATTTTGATAAAATGTGATTATATAAAGATAATTTTAAATGAGAATAAAAGATTAAGAACTCATTCATTGTCATTATACATATTAAATAATGAAATTTAGATTGTTTTATTTCATGATGTGTCTGTAAGTGGCTAAGAAATAGAATTAACGACTGGATCACACGTATTTGTTCTTTGGGTCAAGGCTGCGGAGCCATGAAAATAAGGTATAAGGTAGGTAAGTCATTTTTGTTTATGAATAGAACAGTGACAGGGGTGGACTGGCAACCGGGCAACCGGGATTTTGTCCGGTGGGCCCCCGGGCAAGCAAAATGTTCATAAAAGTTCCTGCGTTTCTTTTTTGATTTTTTAAAGAAAAGTTTCAAAACAATTGGACTCACACTTAATATAGAGTTTTTGTGGATCAAAATTTATATTTGGAGGCCCCTAGAATGCGGTTGGTGGTCTCTACAGATTTTTGAAGGCCACAAAAACTGGGATGGTGGCCTCTACGGATCTTTGGAGGTGTCCAGACCTCGGTTTGTGGCGTCTACGGATCTTTTGAGGCTCCTAGACTTCGGTTGGTGGCCTCTACGGACCTCTGGAGGCCCCCAAAACTCGGTTGGTGGCCTCTACAGATCTCTGTAGGCTTCCAAAGCTCGGTTGGTGGCTCCTAGACTTCGGTTGGTCGCCTCTACAGATCTTTGGAGGCCCCCAGAACTCGGTTGGAGGCCTCTAGAGACCCCCAGAAATCGGTTTGTGTCCTTTACCAATGTTTGGAGGCTCTCAGATTTCTGTCTACGGTTCTTTGGAGGCCCTCAAAACTAGGTTGGAGGCCTGTAAAAATGTAAAACAAATAACTGAAAAATGTCTAAAATGGAATAGTCTAGTCAACGAAGTTTTAAAATTACAGACTAAGTTCAATAAATCATGCTCTCTGGGTTATTATTTTATATAGTAGGGGTGACTCTCAGGTATAACAAAGTAAAAGTCCCCAGTCAAGGGCCGTGAGCCTTAGGCAGGAGGGGGCTTAAAGGTCCCTTTTTATAATTTTTCGAGAATATTTTAAAAACTAAGCGTATTAGCGGAAAATTGTACACAACAAAATGAAAGATTATAAAATTTCCTACCGAAAATTTTTTGTCATATTTTCGGTATGAGCAAGGTTAAGAAAGATACGGGTAGTAGAAATTTAAAACATTTGAAAAACATGGTTATTGTCTTGCATAATCAATGCTTTTGATCAATTTACCTAGAAATAACGGAAAAAGTAAGTACCTATATATTGATTTATATAGTCATTCCAGTGACATCATAAGAGCAAATTTGGGTAAAAGGGAGTAGTTGTGTTTAAAATGTCCTTATTTTATTTTGTTGATACAGTGTTTATTTTCATATGAGAAACACATGTTCTTCAATGGTGAGAAGTAAACAGGATGTTCCAAGTTATTGGCCAATATTTTATGAAATAATTTTCGGACATATCAGAAAAAAAATCATATAAGACGGGGTGTATTTCCGCCTCTTTTTATACGGGAGATAAATTCCCAAAACTTTGACCTCAAATAGAAAAATAGCTCTTTAAAAACAACGGAAATACTCAAAATACCGAGCTATGGCTTTTTGAAAAGCTTAAAATGGATTCTTTTGTTTTTCTTCTGCTTTTCTTTTTGGATTATATATTCCAATCAATTTTAAAATATTTGAAAAACTCGTTTAAAAACTTCGGGGCTTTCAAAAAAAGTTACTATATTTGTCGTGCGATGCACGGTTCACGAGATATTTGATAAAATGTGTTTTTCAAAATGGTGGCTGACGAATTTTAAAATATTTGAAAAACTCGTTTAAAAACTTCGGGGCTTTCAAAAAAAGTTACTATTTTTGTCGTGCGATGCACGGTTCACGAGATATTTGATAAAACGTGTTTTTCAAAATGGTGGCTGACGCTTGCACCTCCGTCCCGCCAACTTGGATTAACATTTGAGGCACATATTCCATCATGAAAATCAGTTCAGTAGAAATTAATTGCTCTTGTACATACTGTGTACTTAAGGGGTGTCGCAATTTTTTTTTATTTTTATACTAAAAATTGGTATGGGGGATCCGGGAAAGGGTTCGGAAAAAAGTAATTTTCGTTCTGGGACATTTGCCAAAATTGAATTTCGAGATCCCGATTTTTAGGTTAGAAAACCTCAATTCGAAAAAGCGGTGAGAAAACCCAATTAAATTTACATCGATATGAGGTCACAGTAACTTATAATAATTTTTTTGTTGCCTTTGTAACCTGTCACTAAGAAAATAGCAGAAAAAACTTCTTGTCAAAATATCATTAAATAACGTTTTACCTTAAATCTTCATGAAAACCCCTGAAAAATTGATCGATTTTCTAGATGTTTTCGAATATTTTTTCTAAATAGAATGTTCGAATTGGTTGAAACTTGCTTTATTAACATAATATAGCATACTTAAATGGATATTCGGTCAATTCAAATGAGAAAAGAAAGCCAAAATAAAATAAAATATTAAAAGCAGTTTTGAGCACATATTGACGCAAATTTTAATTCCCAATGCATCGACCTCAACTAGGAAAACAGTTCTTTAAAAACAATGGAAATACCTAAAATACCGAGCTATTGCCTTTTGAAAAGCATAAAGAGTTTCCTTTATTATATATATATATATTTAAATCAAGTTAAAAATATTAAAAAGACACGTTTGTAAACTCTAAATTAATAAAAGAAAATTAAAATATTTTGCTAACCGCTCAAAGTCGTAAAATTAATGTTATATGTTAATTTATGCTTAGATAAAACTCAAATAATTTAATCTGCTTTAATTTTCAATAAAATTAAATTCAAAAATAAGAACTAAAAATTAAGCTTTAAGGAATTTTAAAAAATTGGCTTTCGAGATCTTTTAATTTTAACCATTTCAAGAGTTATTGCATTCTGTGAATGTGGACCTTTTTCTTAAGGTCCTGGTAGGCAATTTGACCCCCAGTCCGCCCCTAAACAGTGACATTGGTTATCTAATGAGAACGCGTGAAAAGTAAATACAAAATAAATAAATAAAATATTTTGGAAACATTCAATGGCACTAAGCATCTAGGGTAAATGTGTCAACAGTGAATCAGAGTACACAGCAGTGATGAAAACTGACTTTTGTCAATTGTACTGAAAACTGAAAAGAAATTGTACTGAAAAAGACAAAATAGTACTGAACTTTTTTAAATTATAAAACAACGCAAATAATTAAAATAAATATTTTACTAAAACAAAAATACATAAATTAAATATACCTATACATTTCATTGGTATAATTTTATTCTAAAATAAGTCTTATGGACGGATAGCAACTTTGGCATAAGTCTTTTCTTTTTATTTACATTCATATGTACATACATACATTACATTCATTATGTTTTTCTTACTCTAAAATTTCTTCATCGGCAAGTGGTTTACTCGATAAATTCTGTTCAATAGATTTTTTTGAATAATGTAGCTGTGACATTCATTTTTAATTAGGTTTGTAGTTTCTATTAGTGCAGAACACGTGTCCACCTGCATTCGTTTTCTTAGTTTTGTTTCATAATTTGATAAGAAAAAATTCTTTTGACGTTTGCGGAAGAATGAGGAATAGAAAAAGCACCCTGGACAATTCGGTTTATATTTGAAAACATGAACTCGTTGCATTCATTTTTCACAAGGCCAATTTCAGCCCAGAACTCAGAAATAGAAGCATTTCTAATTTTTTTAAGTATTGGCAGTCAGCTAGAGCTCGATATTCTTTATCAATGAGTTCAATATTTTTTTTGTTCGCCAGGAAAAAATCTATTGAATTTACTTGGCCATCTAAAATTGAAGTTTGTGAAAAATGTTGCAACGAGTTCAACACAATGTCTTCAAAATAAAATCTTTTTTCACATCTTCGAGGAAAGCTGTATAGAACATCCGTGCATGACTTTTAAAGCTATAAATTTCGCCTTCAGTTAAATTTTTAGAAGTGTAAAAAATTTCACTTTGGTCCCGCAATAGATTTCCTTGACGGGAAGGTGGTTTTAAAGTAAGTTTATTGACAATATGGGTTTTTCATTAAAAGCTTCTTTACGTGAAGATGTGGTGAAGTCTAACTGAACATATTTATTTAATTTTAGAGATTTATGAACGTTGACCTTTTCAAAAATTAAAAATAGTACAAATAGTACTGAAAATTGAAAAGTGGTACTTGCGTACTCGGGAAAGTCCAATAGTACCGAATTCAGTACAATAGTAAGCCTTTTTGCAACTGTGGTACACAGTGAATCATTTGCTCTCACATGTCTCTTTTTATTTAAAAATGAATCTGAAAAAGAGAAAAAACACATTTGTACTTCCCCTCGCATCAAACCATCGGCCTTCGTGATCCCGTTATCGAAGTCCGTTGTCCTCGTGTGTTTTTTGCATATGCAAGTCATTTTTTTTTCTAATTAGTTTTTGATTTTATTGAAAAAGTTACTTTACTTAAATTAAATATTTGTACTTCTGGTTACATAGACTTAATAATTGTTATCGATTTGTTTACTTTTCATGTAATATGTTTTCCTTAAATGACAACATGGTACACAGTGAATCAATTGAAAGTGGTACACATTGAATCACTTATTTTTAAATATGGATAATCGCTAGAAGCTTATAGCAATTGTGATTGGCTGAATTGCTAGTTTTATTTTTCTATTGTGCAAAAAAAGTGTAACGTTTTGCGATTTTATTACCAGCTAGAATTTTTTTTTTTTTTTTTTTGTATTAATACTTGAAGAGTTTTATTTTTTGTTTATCCTTAAACAATATATGGATTTATAAATATAAATATGTATAATATTGAAAAAGTACTGTTTTTATTCAATAGACTAATTTGAAGTTCTTGATTCACTGTGTACCATGTACTGATTTACTGTGTACACTCCCGGTACACACTGGATCATATGCAAAGGTTAATTTTTAATATTTTTTTTAGTATCTCAACTGTAATAAAGCTATTAAATTTTGTTCTTCAATTAAGTTTAAAACATTGAAAAGGCTGAGGAAAAAAATTCATGGCTACTATCGTAAATGCGAGCTCAACAGACCAAGAAGTAAAAATTGATCCACTGTTGACAGCCTTTGACAGCCCGTTCGGGTTTAGCTAAGCCCAGAGAATTTTCGGGGCTTAACTTTAGCCCAGATAAAAACTGTGATACCGGCACGATTTTCATACATGTTATCGATAGGTTGTATGGAAACTCCTTTTTTTCTGTAAGCGCGTCACTTAGCCCCGATGTCGTTTTTTCATCCGATTCCCCTGGGCAATGTTTCCTATTCAAATATAAAATTATCTTGACTTGTATGTATCATGACTATACCAAAAAATATCATGAGATTGTTTTCGATTTTGATCCGTGGTTCAGCAAATTTTACTCTCTGATTTCGGCTTATTAACTGAGGTTCAACTATTCTTCAAGGTTCAGTTATGTGATAAGAGCCAATGCTTGAACCGTCATTGAACCTTATTTAACTCGCCAAAATTACTTAACCACAGATCAAAACTTGAACCACTTTTGTACAAATGGCCCTAAACCTACCATACGAACGAGTACTGGCAAGCGAATTTGGTACATACACTCATTTTCAAAAACTCTACTGTTTGTTCCGAGGTAGGTGAACTCCTTGACTACCTCGAAATTACTGCTACCAACAGTGACGTTTTGTCCTAGGCGATGGACAGATGATAGGCTTTGTTTGTTGATAGCATATACTTTGTTTTGTCATCATTCACTTCAAGACCAACGCGTTTCGCCTGTTCATCAATAGCTGTGAATGCTTCAAGTACAGCTCTATTGGAGCGGCCGATGATGTCGATGTCGTCCGCATAGCCAAGCAGTTGAAAAGACCTGTTGAAGATAGGGCCTTCCATGTTAACACCACTCTTGCGCACTATCTGCTCCAGGACTAGGTTGAAGAAATCACATGATAGCGCATCTCCTTGTCTGAACCCTGTACACGTCTGGAATAACTCGGATGAGCTGTTACTCATTTGCACGTTGCACCGCGTATTTTGTAATGTCATGCAGCATAGCTGGATCAGTTTTTTCGGGATCCCGAGTTCCGACATCGCCAAAAGAAGCTCTTGGCGACTTATGCTAGGGTTGAGGTCAGAATCCCGAAAACCGAAATCCCGAAAACCCAAAATCCCGAAAATCCAAAATCCCGAAAACCCAAAATCCCGAAAATCCACAATCCCGAAAACATCAGAATCCCGAAAACCCAAAATCCCGAAAACCCAGAATCCCGAAAACCCAGAATCCCGAAAACACAAAATCCCGAAAACCCAAAATCCCGAAAACCCAGAATCCCGAAATTGAAATTACTAAATTGAAAAAGTATTTCTAGTTTTTTGATGTACATGATATCTGTTCTATCTTACCTGTATGGGAAAGACAAAAACTGTGTTAAAATTTTCATCTGAAAAATAATTAGCTTTGAAGAACAACGTAAAACATAACGAGATAACGAAGAAAACGAAAATAAATCAGAACTTTAATGACGTTTCCTAAATATGTTCATAGATTTTCCAAATACCTATAAATGTTTGTTAAATGAAGATGGCATGCACTTACTACGAAATTAAGTACTTCTTTACTTTGTTTGTTTAATAAAACCATTCTAATGATATGATCAATTAAAACCAATCTTTTATAAAAAAAAAAAGTTAGTGTACGAAAGTTTTAGGAATGTGCCTAAGTCAGAAAACAAGCAAAACACGACAAAAGATAAAAAGCATTTTTTTAAATTCAGAATATTAAATACAAAACAACATGCTGAAGCTCGGAAGAGGGTTTAAAAACGATTTAAATATCGGAATTCAGTTAAAATTCAGATTTGTAACTGTTTTTAATTTGTTAAAACTATTTGATTTAGATTCAATAAGGCCAACTCCACACTATTTTGCCGATACCGATACGCTATCGCTACAACAAAATATTTGTACATAAGAAAAACTTAAAGGAGCGAAAGCTTATCAGGTATCGATGATGTGAATGTGTAGGTACTCATTGTGTCCTGTTTTAAAATACTTTATCATGTATCGCTATCGATATCAGAACTTTAATGTGAATTTGGCCTAAGACTTTGTCAATAAAGTAACAGTAATGGCTGTAACCTTTTTTTTTCAAGTATAGTTTCGGGATTTTGGCCTTTCTGGATTTTGGGTTTTCGGGATTTTAGGTTTTCGGGATTTTGGGTTTTCGGGATTCTGGGTTTTCGGGATTCTGGGTTTTCGGTATTCTGGGTTTTCGGGATTCTGGGTTTTCGGGATTTTGGGTTTTCGGGATTCTGGGTTTTCGGGATTTTGGATTTTCGGGATTTTAGGTTTTCTGGATTCAGAATTTCGGGATTGTGTCCGTCTCCCCTTATGCTCTAATATATGCGGTTTTAAAGTCGATAAATAGGTGGTGGGTCTCGACTTGAAATTTGTTGGTCTTTTCCAGGATTTGCCTCAATGTGAAGTTTTGGTCTATCGTTGATCTGCCTGGCCTGAAGCCACACTGGTACGTGCCGATCATAGTGTTGCAGAAAGGTTTAGACGCTCACATAGTACGTTGGATAGGATCGTGTAGGCAACATTAAGCAGGGTTATGGCTCTGTAGTTCTTGCAGGACATAGGATCGCCTTTTTTGTAGATTGGGCATATGGAGCTTTTTGACCAGTCGTCGGGCATACTTTCCTCCTCCCACACTTGGTTGATGAGCTGGTGCATGCACCCTACCAGGACATCTCCTCCATACTTAAAGAGTTCCGCAGGTAAGCCATCCGAGCCGGCGGATTTGTTGTTCTTAAGCTTGTGGATGGCTTTCTTAACATCTTAACCTCTTCAGTACTGGGCGCTGGGACTGGATCTTCATTGACTGGTCTTATGCTTCTTTGTTCCTCTGTTGACTCCTCTACATAATGCTCAGTAAGCAGTTGCTGGAAATGCTGCTTAAACACGTCTACAATTCCCTGTGCTTCGGTGATTAGGTTCCCTTCGCTGTTTCGAAGAGCTTGCGTGCCAGTCCTATAACCAGATGCCAGTTGCCTGGCTGTTTTGTAGAACCAGCGGGTGTTGGTGGCGGTGCTAGACTCTTCGAGATACCTGAGCTGAGAGGCTGCGGATGCTCTTTGCTTTCTGCGCAGGGTTTTTTCTCTTTCTTTCTCTTTTCACGGTACTCCTCTCTTGCTGCTCTTGTTTTCCGTTACAGCATTTGCATTCGTGCATTTTCCGTCTCCTGCTTCAATACCGCGCATTCATCGTCATATACCACGGGTTTTTTTTTCTGGGTGGTTGATAGCCTATGGTAGTCTCAGCTGTCTCCTTAATGATGTCGCGATATTGGTTCCACTGGTTGTTGACGCTTGTGGCTTGGTTTACGGCAGAGAATTTCCCGGTCAATTGCTCACTGTAGTCTCTGGCTTTCTCAGATGTGCTTGCTAAGGCATGCAATGTAAAATTTCTTCCTTTGGGCGGTCTTCGTTTTCTTTTCGTTGGACAGTCGGGCTCTGAACTTTGTCACAACAAGAAAGTGGTCAGAGTCCACGTTTGCGCCTCGGAAAGTTCGCACGTCCAAGATGTTCGATGCATACAATGCAATTTTCTCTTTGTTTGCATCAAAATATTGAAGGAGTTGGTTTAGCTAATTTAAATATCGTATTATATGCCTTTAAACATTCGCCTCTCATAATTTTCATGACCTTATCCTTGTACCTATACAATTTTTTTTAAGCCCTCAGTCTCTTGAACATATGAGCAAATAAGTGCGACCATGTGTATTTTATTTTATTAGAAAACAAAAACGGAAAGAACCCTCACCGTAGCAATGCATATTTCTTTTCTCTGCGACTGAAATAAAACAATAACAAACAAACAACAAACACGAATGGAAAAGAAACAAACAAAAAAATCACAGTACACAAATCTAAGGTATTATACTGCACAGATTGTCAGTCGGAAATAAAAAACAACAACAAATTAAAACTGAAATTGTCAGAAATAAAAAATGGCTGGGAACGTGATGACTTAAATACACACGTAAAACAACAACAAATATTGACATTTGACACAAATTTTGATATATGCGCAGAACGAAACAAAAATCAAAACTAATGATAAGTATTGCCGCTAATATGTGTACTGTGCAAAAAAATACAAACAAAACTACTACATACATACATACATCTATATTCATATATCTTTTCTGCATACATAAAAAAAATTCTGGAAAAAAATTATTGGGAAGACCCCCGAGCAGAGAACTTTCCCATATCAAAGCATCTTTACGACTGAAACAAACAAAAATGTCCTTTTCTTGTTTAAATAGTGAATTAAATATTAAAACAGAAAATTGTATAATAAATAGAATTTGAATTTTTTTGAATTACCTAAGGTATTATTGCTATTGTAACTACTATGAAAAATATTTGTCTTCTTCTTTGCCACATTCTTCTTATTTGTATAGAAAAGTAGTGCAAGGAAAATCCTAAAATAGTTTATTTTGTTTGTTTACCTTGAACTCTCATAAGTTTTGTATAGATTGTTCTCTACCTTCTATCAATTGCTTTGCCTAAATTTTTATGCAAAATCATCAAATCTTGTAGTACTACAAGTGATCTTTTTAAAGCGCTGCGTTCGTTCCTTTTCATGATAGTACTAGACGGTGTCCACATTGGGTATGAAAACGTGGATTTTTAATGACTTTTCAGTATTTATATCTCGCTCCCACTCCTTCATTGAAGTGAGATGTGAATACTGAAAAGTTATTAAAAATCCACTTTTTCATACCCAATGTGGACACCGTCCTATAGTATAGTTTCTACTTCAGGGCGACCCTAGAGGTAGAACTATAATAGTCGGAAGGGCACTGAAGCAAATGTCAAAAACCAACGAAAAGTAGCTTTCCGTACCGAAAAAAGGGGAACACACCCATCATCATCATCATCGTGTCCTGTAACCCCGGCTGGGGCATAGGGCGTCAACAAAACGTCTCCATCCTTCACGGTCTGCTGCAAGGTACTTAAGCTGTGGCCACGTCTTTCTCTGGGATTCTGCTTCCGCTAAGACAGTTGATTTCCATGTTGTTCTTGGTCTTCCAACCCGCCGTGCACCCTGAGGATTCCATTCAAAGGACTGCTTTGCAATTTCATCGTTTGGTTTCCTCAGTGTGTGACCAATCCAACGCCATTTACGCTTTCTTATGTCGACGTCCAGCCGCTCTTGACTTGTCCTGCGCCACAATTCCTCATTTGATATTATTTGTGGCCAGCGAATCTTTAGGATGTGGCGAAGACAGCGATTCACAAAAGCCTGCAATTTCTTCGAAATGGTAGACGTGACTTTCCAGGTTTCACAAGCATATAACAGCACGGATTTGACATTGGATTCGAAGAATCTCAACTTAGTGCGTAAGGAGATTTGACTGGATTTCCAAATTGGGGACAAAGTACCGAAGGCAGCACGAGCTTTATTTATTCTACTTTTAACGTCCAGATCCGTACCACCGTTTGCAGAAACAATACTGCCAAGGTAGTTAAATTGTTCCACTACTTCAACTGGCGTCTCCTGTAAAATAATACGCTGCTGTGTGGAGCGGCCTGTGAGCATTATTTTTGTCTTTTTGCTGTTAATTCTTAGACCACTCGACTCTCCCTTCACTTGCAGTGTTTGGCACATCCCGTTCAGCCCACTGATGTTATTTGCCAGTAGACATATGTCATCGGCATAGTCTAAATGACTGAGCCTTTCGAACGGTCTCCATTGAATGCCCTGTCGCTCAGCACTACCAACACTGGCCGTCAATACGTCGTCCATCGCCAGCAGGAAGAGAATTGGCGATAGAACATCCCCTTGTCTCACACCCTGTTGCACTACGATGGAGTCGGATAGCTGCCCATTGTGCAAAACAAAACACCTCGCGTTGTTGTAGGACTCTTTAATAATGGCAACAATTTTTGGTGGAATTCCTCTACCAAGCAACGATCTCCATATACATTCTCGGTTAACTCGATCAAAGGCCTTTTCAAAATCCACGAACATGAGGTAAAGCGGTGATTGATATTCCATCGACTGCTCGAGGACGATACGCAGGGTGTTGATATGGTCGACACACGATCGACCACTGCGGAAGCCAGCTTGATGCCTCTTGAGTGTAGACTCGATTCTATCCTTTATTCGCTCGAGTATGATTGTTGCCATTAGTTTTGGGAAAACGGACAAAACGGTGATACCACGCCAATTGTTGCAATTCTTTAAGTCACCTTTCTTTGGCAGCTTAACAATCACACCATCCTTCCAGTCCCTGGGATAGCTTTCGTTTTCCCAAATGTTTTGTATCAGCGGATGTAAAATACTAGCCGCTGCTACGGGATCGGCTTTCAGGAATTCAGCTGGTATTCCGTCCAGTCCAGCTGCCTTGTTGTTTTTGAGGAGATTTATTGATGTACGAATTTCCGATTCTGACGGGGGTTCGATGTCAATACCCCTATAGGACCTGCGCATCTCGTTTAGTTGGGGCACTTCAGCACTCTGCTCAACTGAATCCTCATTTAGCAGGGCACAAAAATGGTCCTTCCATCTACGAAGCTGATCCTCAATTGATACCAAAAGTGTGCCATCCACATCCATTACAGGATGATTGGTGTTGCTTTTTTTCCCGATAACATCTTTGGCTATTTGGTACAATTCCCGGATATCTCCTCTTCTGGCAGCGCTTTCCGCATTATCTGCGAGTCCATCCAACTTCACCCTCTTGTCACGTCTCACACAGCGGTAGACCATCTTATGTGCAATGCGGTACTGTCTTCGCAAGTCAGCCTTTCGTTGAACATCAGCTTCGGCATTTATTTGGATTTTCAACGATTTGCGAAGTTCGATCTTATCCCAGGTGTCTTGGGATATCCAAGAGTCTCTACGTCTCGTTCGCTTGGGTACAGTTTCGGATCCAGCCTCCATAAAAACACTTTTAATTTCACCCCACATCTCATCAATTGTTGAATTCTGGATTCCATTTAATGACGAGGCTCTGTCGTTAAGGGTGGTGACATAGTTTCGACATATGTTGGGGTCATTTAAAGCATTAGTAATGAATTTTGTGCTCCTTGCTGCATCCTGCGCTGGTTTTTGTACGGCAGCGGTTCGTAGTTTGAGACTCATCAGAACCAAATGGTGGTCGCTTCCCACATCGGCATTTCTTATACTCCGGACATCACACATAGACTTCCTCCATCGCTGCTGAATCATGATATGATCAATTTGGTTTTCGGTTTGACCATCCGGATGCACCCAGGTAATTTTGTTGCACGTCTTATGTTTAAATACAGTCCCACCTATCACAAGACGATTCGCGTTACAAAAGTCGACAAGCAAGTCACCATTTTCATTCCGTGACCCCACGCCATTTCTTCCCATCATGCGTTCCAGTCCGTAATTGTCTGAACCGACTTGGGCATTAAGGTCTCCCATAACGACTATGATGTCGGCTCTCGGAACACTACTGTAAACCGAGTTAAGATGAGTGTAGAACGCGGTTTTGTCTTCATCGGTCGCTTCATTTGTGGGGGCGTAGCACTGAATAATTGTGACGTTACGAATTTTTGAACGAAACCTTGCTGTCATTAATCTCGCAGAAATGGGCGCCCATGAGATCAAACTACGCCTCGCTTCTTCGTTCAACATAATTCCGACACCATGCAGTCTTTGGCCACCCTCTCTTTCATCTTCGCCGGAATACAGCATTCTCGTCTGTCCAGTGTCTGATCTGTATTCAGCTCTTCCTCTCCACTTAGTTTCGCTTATGCCCAGGATACTGATCTTTAGGCGAAGCATTTCACGCTCAACCTGCTCGTATCTACCATCGCTGTACAAGGATCGAACGTTCCATGCTCCGATTTTCGTACGTATGCGGTAGCCAAAAGTAACATTTGCGCTTCTTGAAAGACTTCTTCTATTTGTCAACGATTCATTTATTATTATGGCGTCTTGATTGACGCTCGTACATGAAGGATGCCGCACCCCCAAATCCGATGTGCGGTTTACTGCAGCCGAAGCTACAGAAGGATTTTCTATAAAAAGATTACCTCTTGGGGACTCATTTCCATTTGTTGTCATAATTCATGTATTTGCATATATCCTTCCACCATGGTGTTTTCCGAGATATGATTAATAACATACATAAGCTCAGATTTGACAGGCACACCCGCCTTTTGTATGGTCAAACACATAACTGCTCGAGGCCGCCCACTATGGGAAAACAGACGCCTTTTGTAGCCGCCCAATATGGGTTACAGACGCTACCTGCTGCTGACGTTGGCCTTTTACCAAAAAAAGCTCCTCCGCCACCAGACTATCATGCCGTTGACCGCCACCTGCAGTTCATCCGCCTTAAGGGGGCTTTTAACCATCCCGAGGACAAGTTTGTGCCCTGACCAGCATAGCTGGGTTGTCTGCTTATCCCGGCATCCATTCGGTCCCCCTGCACGTTAGCGTTACCCGCCCTCTACCACGCGGAGGTGTGCATAGGGATTTTCCTATCATTGAGCCTAGGGCCATATGGCGTCCTAGCACTCTCAAGTACTTTTAGAGGGCAAAACACACCCATAATGTAATTATTATCTATCTCTTTTTGGTATTCCTATTTCACCAAATGTCAGTTTTACTTAAGTGAGGTAACCAAAGTTGAACGAAACTTGACGAAACGCTCCACTTCGCAATTATAGTCGGCGCCATATGCTTTACGTGTATTCGCTTGTTTTCTTCCGACCACTTAAGTGCCCCGCCGAGCATTATAGTTCTAGCTTAGGTCTAAAAAAACACAAAAACAGGGCGATTTCAGGGTTTTCAAAAAATGCTTTGAGGCGACCCCATGGTGACTTCAGGACTCAACGATCAAACCTTATGTTTAAGCTCAAAAATATTTGAAGGGCATTGGAAGAGCCTTTAAAAATAATTAAGCATTAGCTAAGGACGCTTGTAGTGCATTTTGGTCAACAATGCATTTTTATTAATTTGTTTAAACCATAACATCGCATTTATTTCACATCTCTACAAATCTAATCACCTGAACGCCAACACAAGTGTGCTGTCAAAAAATCAAACAGCTGATGCAAATGTCAAATTTTTAACACATGCGAGTCGCAAGTTCTAGTTTCTTTTCTCTAAAATTTCACTTTGACCACTTTCGGGTTTATTATGTAAATTTGTAAATAAACCAAAAGTCGATAATATTAGTGTTCTTTCAGTAAGCAGTATCTGAATTTGATCTGAGCTCTGTGTCTGTTGACTGAGTCATTAGCATTTACATTAACTTTCCAACACAAGAGAGACGATCCAATAGCTTATCCAAAAATGGCTGTGAGTCTCATTTCAATCGCTCTCGTAGAAGCACCTACTCATAATCAACGGAAACACCGCTTGACGAGTGCATTGTTGTGTGTTAATAGTACAAAGTGAAAGTCGTTACTAATTTACCATTGGAATTTCTTTCAAATCTCAGGGGATGTTGGCACGTATCTCATTTTATCCGACCCTTTTGTACAATGTTTTCATGGAAAAGGCCACCACTAGGAATTGGTTTGATCGAATTGACGACAGTGTTATATTGGGAGCACTCCCCTTCCGTTCGATGACTAACGATGTAGGTTTTTTTATGGTTCAATAAAAAGATTAACTTTAATCTGGTGTTCGAATCCTTTTGTTTCAGTTGGTAAAAAATGAAAATATGAAGGCGGTTGTATCGATGAACGAAGACTACGAACTATCTGCCTTTTCAAACAATGCAGAGAAGTGGAAGTGTCTTGGAATTGATTTCCTACAGCTGGCAACAACAGATATTTTTGAATCCCCATGCCAAGCAAAATTATTCCAAGGTGTAGAATTTATTAATAAATACCTCCCTGCTAAGGATAGGATCCCGCATCTGAAATCAAGCTCTTTGCCAGAGCATCCTGGCACCGTCTATGTGCACTGTAAAGCTGGAAGAACACGTAGTGCAACTCTCGTTGGATGTTATCTAATGATGGTAATAATTATCTTGAGTTGTTTTTTTTTGTGTTTTTTGTTAATAAGATGCAAATGCTTTTTTTCTTTGTTTAGAGAAACCATTGGACACCAGATCAAGCTGTACAGCATATGCGTCAATGTAGACCTCATATTTTACTGCACACAAAACAGTGGCACGCTCTAAGACTTTTTCATAAAAACAATATAGAACAAAAGTCTTGACATAAATAACCTAATGCTAATTCAAACCCATTTCGTTTTTTTTTCTTCGCTTTTAGATGTTTCTATTGTTGTAAATCGTACTGTGATGTGTATAAATGGATATTTTGGGTCAGGGAGTCATGCTTCACTTGGTAGAATTTTCGATGCTTACAAACTTTCATACAATCGCCAATAAAAATACAATAAGGGAAAATTTGAATAAGCTTAAAGATTTTTAATATAAATATATTCTTTTGCACAGTAGTACCTCGTGATGGTTAGTGCGTAGGACTGTCATGCCGAAGCTGTGGGTTCAATTCCCAGCAGTGCCACCTAAAAACAGAAATGTTTTATCCGAGGTACTGAATCTTGCGAGGAACTGATAGATAGATAGATAGATAGATAAGATTTATTGATCCTTTTCAAATTAATTAACAATCAGTTTAATACATTAATTTTAAGACATGGCTTAAAGCCGTCTGCCCGAGTTTGACGAAGTCTATAAAAGTATTTAAAAAGATTCTTCAATTATCGCTTTTCTATATTTTGATGCTTTTTGACAGTAGGTATACAGTATCAGAATCATTCTGAATGCGAGGAACTGAAAAATCCTAATATGAATAAGTGCTGCTCATTTAGCCGTTAAATTCGTTTCATTTTAAAGAAACTTTTGTTTGTAGATGAATGCAGGAGTAAATAAATACATAATTGAAGCGAAGGTTTCCCTTATCTATAAAAAAAATATTTGAAAATACCGTTCCATCGGTTTAAAGCCCCATATAGAAGACAGTAATAGTTAGAAGTACTTCACTTCACAGATGGATGTTGCCATCAAATAATCACGAGCTTCCATATATGTAATATGGCTATATCATACATTTTATTAGTTTAATTTATTCACGAATTAAAAAATAAAAACATAAACAAACCGAATGAAACCGAATATATGTATGTGAAACTTGCCTAAAAGAAATCATAATTATATATGAACATACATATGTACATACATATACAGAATATTTAATCCAAAAGCAAGTAAGTTTAACCGAGGATCAACTCTATTTATATTATTTAACCCGGTCGTGTCATTTCTTTCAAATACTGTATATAAATTTGAAATATTGATAAAGGCTGCGTTCAATAGATTTTCGAATCTTATTCAAAATTACCCTCTTTCTACTTAAAATTAAGATTAAAAAAATTCTTTTCTATGTTGTCCGCAACCATATTAAATTTCTTGTTTTTTATTAATATCTCTACAACTTATGTACATAAATATGCATGGAACATAGAAGGTGTGCTTCCCCAACAGGTATAAAATCTGCGTTTATATTATATCCACTCTTGTTGTATTTTAAAATTTACATACAAATCATTAACTATTTCCAAGTATTCACTATTCGAATATTGATCTTATGGTGTTCAACAGTAAAACATTATCTTTTTTGATGAAAAGTTTTTGAGGATAAAAAAACCGAGTATGATTATGGTGCCGAACTAAAAAAAAAAAAAATGCACGACTGGTCGCACGTTCTTGCTTGAATGATCGAGTAGCTAAAGATTTAAAAAAAAATCTGCAAAAAGACATGAAAAGTATGAGATACAAATATTAAAACTAGCTCAAACAACTCGTTTAAAAGTTTCAAGTGAAAAGGAGAATTTTATCTGAATTATTGATCAAATTAAAATCGTGGGAGCGGGTTTTTAGAATATTAATTTGTTATACCTGCACCCAGCGACAAAAAACCCTCGCATTGATCTATTTTCATATTTTTGTGCTTTAACGGTTAAATTCTACCTTTCATCCATTTTTTTTTCTCTACTTTTACTATTTTGGCATATTTATTGACAAATAAGCCGTCAATAGAGTGAAGTACGCATATTTAAATACAAGCTTTAACATAAAAACTCGTAGTTTTGTCGGCTTGCTTTATTTGGCTATGGTTTTATCTTCAGTGGAAAAGGCTCAAATTGTAGCCTTACATGAGGTAAATGTTTCCAATAGGGAAATAGCACGTTGGGTTGGTACCAATGAATGGAGCGTGCGTAATGTCCTCAATAACTACCAGTCCGATGGTTCAATTTCGCGAAAAGTTGGAAGTGGAAGGCCTAAATCGACAAATTTAAGAGAAGAGCCACTTATTCATCGACTTTCAATCCGCAATCGATTTCAGCATGCATCAATCAAAATTTTCAGTCCCAAACTGAAAAAAAATAAGTGATAGAACCATGCAAAGACTGTTAAATAATATGGGATTGAATGCACGGCGACCTGCAAAAAAGACTTTGCTTACTTGCATTGCAGAATGAAGAAACAAAGGTTGCAGTGGGCTAAAACTTATAAAAATTGGACAGGAAATCATTGGGGACAAGTTGTTTTTTCGGATGAATCCAAATTCAATTTGTTCGGGCCCGATGGCAATGCGATAGTCCGCCGCAAAAAAGGAGAAAGGCTTTCGGATGAATGTGTTCTGCCTACTGTGAAACATTCTCCTTATGTGATAGTATGGGGAGCCATTACAATGTTTGGTGTTGGGGCCATTATTATGCTGGAAGGCACTGTTAATGCTGCAAAATACATTCAAATCATTAATGAAGGCGTTTTTCCAACATTAGAGCAATACTCCGAGCATTCCGAAAACTTGATTTTCCAAGATGACTCAGCTCCATGCCACCGAGCCAAAACGGTGGGTTTAAACTTAATTTAATGCATTTTTTAGACATTTTTAGAAACATTGATGAGTAATTGATATTCAGGTAAAAAATCATAAAGATTCTCTTGGGATTTCGTCACTTCCATGGCCAGGAAATAGTCCGGACCCAAATCCGATTGAGAACTGTTGGCAGCAAATGGGAACAAAAATTAGAGAAAAACGTCCAAAAACCATCATTGAGATGAAATCAGTTATTGAAGAAGTTTGGTACAGCGAAATAAATGAAAATTATTTAAAAAAGTTGTTCAATTCGATGCCAAACCGCATTTGTGAGGTTATGAAGAAAAGGGGCGGAACGACGAAGTATTAACACTTTTTTTGTTAACCCATGTAATTTATTTAATAAAAAGCCGTTTAAATAACTAAACCGTTATTTTTTTCAAGAAATCATGATTTCCTTGCCCCTAAATTATGTAAATACCAATTTTTCCAAATTGAAAAATATGAATAATTTTGTACTTTTTTTGTATTTTTTTAAAAAAAACGTTTTAAAAACAAAAAAAAACGTTTTTTTTTTAATTTAAAATATATAAAATATATAAAATTAAAAAAATAAAGAAACAAAAATTAAATATATCTCACGAATTCTGAATACAGGCGAGGTTTTGCTCAGCAGATATACTGTGAGGGTTTTTTTGTCGCTGGGTGTATATCCAAGCCCGTAGCCAGTTAAATAAAGAAAAAACAGAATTTTATCCCCTTTTACCTCCCCTACAAAATTTAGCCCTAGTCCAAATTTACGGAACTTTTTAGTAAATACTTCAAAAGCCAAAACAAAGGTCTCCACCAAATTTAAGATTTGTCGGAATTTTTTCGATGTGAAAGTTTAATTTTCCCTGGGCTAACTTGAAAGACCTTTTAAAAAAAAAACTTTGAAGAATGATTTTATTGCGTGACTTTTATTTTTGCAAGCTTAAGAGTGGTTTTAAACCTGCAAAAACCGAAGTTCTTAATGTAACTTTTTTATTAATATATTAATTTATGGTTTTTTCATACTAACTCGTTATTGCGTAGGTATTTGCTCCTTCAAGTTATGGAAGCTACTACATAGGTTTGTTTACCTTTGTTCGATGAGCATCAGCTTCAATGAAACATGAACTATCGACTGCGAACTTGAAACTCTTCAGCATATATAATATATACCAACAAGAACAACTTATATGTGTGTACATTTGTTTAACTTATCGTTGTTATCATTTACTCATGCACGTTTTTCATGTAAAAACTGTCATTGATTTGTTCACCCTCTTTAAAAATCAAATCGTATTTACCAATTCTACGTATGTACTGTACATATTAAGTGCTAAGTGGCATACTAAAAAGTACACCATCTTATTGCATAGTTGACTATAAATGAATGAATGAATCACAATCAAAAGAAATCAATGACTATTGATATTTATTTTCAATAATTGTTTTCAACAGTTTAAAAAATAGCCAGCGCCAGCGTTTGCAATACTGAGTATTTGAGATTGAACGACATTATAAAGAAGATAGAAGAAACAGAAAAGAATTATTATAGTTTGTGTAATTATTGATCGACGATGTATAGTAATCAACCTACACGCATTTATGTACCCATGAAAAACGCTAGGTCATGTAACCAATTAGAACAAGAATAATTATTCTACTCGATCAGAATCCCTTTACAATAATTGAAGCGGTTATTAGTAGAAACAAAAAACTTGCTGAATAAATTGTTTATTATTCTTATTTTGATAAATTTTATACACAACACATATGTACCTATGTACATGCATTTATGTATCATTTGCAACATAAAATTGATTTCATTCTAATCAATTGTCTAAGATTAAAGGAAGTGCGTGTGTAGACACTTGGGCGTATGTGGAATATTTTGTTCACTCGAAAAGTTTAGTTATTGGCTTTATGGGTAGGTAGAATAAGTAGTGGATCCAGGAGAGTAATAATAGGGTCTTCTTAAGCCTTCTCCTCTTACAGGTGATTTCTAAAATTAAGTGAAATCAGAAGAAAATTAGACGAGCAAGTCCAAATAAAGGCTAAACATGTACTTGTAAAATGTCACAACAAATACCTTAAACGGGCTTGGCTATAGGTAAGCCCAGAGAATTTTCGGGGCCTAGCTTTAAAAAAAGCAACTGTCGTTTGAAGAAGGCCGTTTAATTCGATATACGCAAATTGATTTCAATTGTCATAGTCTAATAGCCAACAGCAAATTTAGCGTGGATGTATAACCAAAATCGAAGTATGTGGGATTATAGGTACATGTATCGTAATATCGAATACCAAAGTTTGGCAGCAGTAGCGTAGCTACCGCGGTATCAGCCATATCAATGATACGGGGCCCCGAGATACAGAGTACTTGACTTGTGTAAGAAATTTTTCATTGAGATGCATTTGATACACAATTTTAATAGGTTCGCTCGTTGAAGTTTACCTAGAGTTGACCCAGGTTTCCTTGACAACCACAAGAATTGTAAAAAAAAACTAGGTTTTCGGTTTTCAAAAAACATAAAAGGGTTTTCAATTGTGAAATAAGGGGCATTTCACGTGAAGCGGACAACGAATAAAAGTCGGGTCTTGAAATTCATTAAATTTGGGGTCACTTGTACTTCTTTTGATACTAAACATTATGGCAGAAGGTTAGAATTTTGAGGCCTGGTGCTAGAGTTATGGGCTTGTAAGGTTTCGGCAAGCCATGGGGTAAAGTTTGAAAGAAAAATGTTTAGAAATTAAATGAAGGGATAGGAAAATTATTTTAATACTGAAGTTAATGGTAAATTAGATGTTGTTCTTTTCATTAATGAAATCTTAAAATCTAAACCGGAAATCGATTTTTTTAGGCAGAAAACCGGAAGTTAACATTTCAAATCAGATTTTAAGAAACTTTGACCATTTTAATTTTTGTTTGTTTAAGTCTCAAAATTTAGCTAATACAATATGAAAACTGCATGCCAAGTTTCAGAGTGTAATCTCAATTCGCTTAGAAGATACATAATTTTTAGTGCGTGGCTCTCATTCAAAAAACTGATTTTTACTTGCGATTATAGGTACTATAAGGCAAGTTTTGGATTCGTGCAAAAAAAAAAATTTAGATAACAATCAAACATGATATTACGATGATAGTGGACACGAAAAAAGTGGGTGGCACAATTCTGTCTGTCTGTCTGTCTGTCTGTTCGACTACAGCCTAAACGGCTCGATCGATTTTCTTCAAACTTGGTACATAGTGGTTTTTGGTGATTCTGCCGACACGTTTTTTTCATTTTTTTTTTTAGAACCAAAACTAACGGTACCTGCCATACGATTTTTTTTAGCAATTTTACATAATCGTATTTTTCTCAAAAACGGCTCGACAACTTTTCTTTAAAAAAATTCAATAAATTTATTTTAGTAAAGGCTTTGTTCAAGTGGAAAACCATTTTTCAATAAATGGTACCTCCCAAAGAACCATTTTTTTAATTTTTGATTTCCTTCAAAACGGTAAAACCGATTTCAATTATTTTTTTTATACAGAAGCTTCCAAAAAATATAAATAGTTTTGTGTACCAAAATTTTTGAAAAAATATTTTTTGGATTTTTAAAAAATGTTTCAAAATTTTTTTTGGAAAATCAAATATTTCGAAAATGATAAGATCGATTTTTTTGAAACTCGATATTTAAGAGTTTTTTAGTACTTTCTAAAATATTTTTAGAAAAAATTTTACATTTATGAAAAAATAACGGTACCTTCCATACAAAAGTTAAAATACCACAAAAGAAAATATTTTTTTGCTTAAAAACGGCTCCAACGATTTTGATAAAACTTTTTCTATATACTAAAATTAGTATGATCTAATACAAAAAAATATAAAATTTTGCACTTAGAAACTATTAACAGTACCTGTCATAGAACGTATTTTTTTATTTTGAATTTTATCGTTATCAGCTAAACGGATTTAGATGATTTTTTTTATATACGAATTTCAGATAAGATTCAATAATATTGCATATCAAAATTTTCAAAAAAAATTTTTTTGGATTTTTAAAAAAAGTTTCAAATTTTTTTTTTGAAAATTCGATATCTCAAAAACGGGTTGACAATTTTTTTTCAAATTTTGGTTTTATATACACATAAATATTTACTTAAGATTTGCATACCAAAATTTTTTCTTAAAAATGTTTTAAGAATTTTATATATAAAAAATTATTTTTTTAAAAAACCGCTCCAACGATTTTAAATTTTTTTTCCCATACAATCATATTCAATCAAGAATTAAGATGGCATTCTTCTTTTTCACCTCAAACTGTCAAAAAAGTTGTTTTAGCCAATTTCATTGTCGTATTTCATGCTTCTCTACATTTTTCTCTAATAATTTCCATGTTTTTATATACAATTTGCTTTATCCCACAGTGTCTTGAACATACGAGCAAGTACGTGCGACCCAGTCGTGCATTTTATTTGTATAGAATACCGGAAATATAGGCCAGGAGCCGAGTATTTTTTGTCTTCAATTTTCTACTGAATTGATTTTCTTGTTGCAATATGTTTAGCGTTGTCTTCCACATGTAAATCCAAGTTGGTGGAACGGGGTGGCACAAGCATCAGCCGCCATCTTGGAAAACACGATTTATCAATTATGTATGTCGTGAACCGTGCAATAAAATGTAATAGTAAATTTTATTATTCCATTCTCTTATTTACTTTTTAAATCAAGTTGTTTTAGTGAACATTTTTTGAGCAATTAAATTTTAAAGTCAATATTTTTGAAAATTTTTGTTTTAAGTTGATTTTTTTCGATGACAGCTTCGGGTGACAGTATCACAGAAGAATTAGATGAAAAAATGGTAAAATTAGGAAATATAATGGCGAGCTTCGTTCAACTTTACCTTCATGGCCAGTTTAGTTCAAAAACTTATAACAATTTCATTTATCGATGGACATCTTTTTTAGTACAATTTGTATTCGGGTTCATCGAACGAACCAGAAACTTTCAGTAGCTTTACTATCTAAATAATGAGCTATAAATGAAGTCTAAAATTTATAGCTTCAAAGTTTCAAAATTTTACTCTTGATTTTGACCGTAGAGTGACAAACAAATATTTTTGCAAATACGTACATACATATCCAGAAAACTGTTTTTTTTTTCTTTCAAAAATCTAGCTGTTTAAATTTAAGCTCATACAGGACTCTACACAAGAAAGATTATCACACTATTTCGTTAGAGCAACCGATTTTGGGAAAGACGTGCACAAACTTTACAAAATTTTTATAATATCTTTTCAACACTACCACTGCAGAACACTGGGGCAACAAATACTGACCACTGAGCAATTTTTCAACATTTGCTTCGAATACAAAAAAGTGTTTTAATCTTTCTATTATTTCATGAGCTAATATAAGATTTAAATCTTTTGAAAAAAAAAATAACGGTTTTCGAGATACATATTTATAAAATCTGTTTTCTGTCCTTTTACTGTATACAAAATCAGTTATTGAACTTATCTAATCAGCTGATGCAAGTAAAGGGGGCCCCTAAATAATGTTTGATACGGGGCCCCCAGAGTGCTTGCTACGCCACTGTCTGGCGCAGGTTTTGTTTTCAGCCTTTGGGAGGGGTGGGGGTTTAAAAGTACTAATTCTCAGGGCTATAACCTCTTTAATTCATTTTTAAAAGATCGAATATGATGCTCTGTCATTTTTTCTAAGCATTAACACCACAATCTTGACGGTCCGATTATAATAGAACTCAAGATATAACCACTTTAGGTGCACCTTATCATCCATTTTTTAGGATATTCAGCAAAACAAAATATCAACAAATCAAGTCTCCACAAAAACACTGATTAGGTTTGCTTAAAAAGCTAAAATCATGGGCCATTATGGGATCACCAAGATAAAAGTCTTGAGACTTAGGGAATATAACAGAGCATCATTTACTATTTTTTTAAAATGAATTGAAGTGTTAACGACCCAATCAAACGAATAGGAAACCAAGCTGGTTTTAACCGCCTCCTACCCCCACAAATGCTGAGAGAAAAAACCTGCCAGACTTTTATTAACGTTGCATGAACCTACCTATAATCTCTCATATTCCTATTTTGGTTATACATCCACTCCCAAAATCTGCTGTCGGCTCTTGGTTTAATACATAGTTTGACACTCAAGATAGAGTTCTTCAACTACCGCTATCGAACGGACCGAGACGGTTTTGAAATGGAGAATATATTGTCCACCGCAGGACTTGAAAATGAACTCCGAAAAAATGAGAATAAACCAAGGAACTGCCTAAACCTTAGACCGAGGATGGTTCAGTGAACTGGCAAGATGACTTTGTTAAATAAATTATTATGAACCTTCTTTAATAAATGTACCTATACCTATTCATGCTTTTAAATATATGTACAAAACATATTAATACCGAATTCAACTCTCATACCGAACCGAACGAAGCCTAGTAAAAAAATTAATAGTTTTGGAGAATTTTTTGAAGACGAAGAAGTAAATAAAAATGACCAAAGAGTAGTGAAGTTAAGAATTAATTTTTATATCGGTAATAATTTGTATACAAATAGTGCAGGCTTTTTACACATTTATAAAAAAAAAATTGTTAACAGCAGTTTAACTATTGAAAATGGTGAAGGGGTTATAAAGAATGTAAAAAAAAATCTATTTCCCAGCAGTAGAGTTGGAGGGGGGATTTGAGGGTGAAAAGGAGGGGGAAATTGTATTATTAAGTTTTCCGACTAAAGTTAACCCCAAAATGAAAAGTGTTCAATAGAAATGTTGTAGACATTAGCGTAGCTAGGGGGGGGCGAAGGGGGCGGTCGCCCCGGGCGCCAGGAGTTAGGGGCGGCAAATGGGAAAATCATCTTCATTGCTTATGGGATGTAAACCAATTACAGAAGTATTTTTATTGAAAATTTTATTAAATTTGTATTAGAAAACGCACAATTTTAATAATATTCAAATTTTTAGGGGCGGCAAAATCTTCCTCGATCTTCATGAGAAGTTGGAAATAAACACAAGTTTAATTTTTGTTTAATAAATAATTAAATCAATTTTTATTAAATTGAAATCAATAGGGGCGCAAAATCATCATCGTTGTTTATTGCAGAAGTTGGAAATAAACAAAAAAGTATTATCTTTTAAGTTAAAAATTCTATAACATTGGTAGGTATAAGAACGTACAATTTTTCATTGTGTTCAAATCACTAGGGGCGGCAGAATCATGACCGTTGCTCATTATAGAAGTTGGTTATAAACAAAAAAGTTTATTTTTTAAAATTAACAATTCTTTCAAATTTTGAAACAAAATGGCTTTCGTAATGACCATTCTTTTTTGTAGCTTTTCTTATATGTGTTTGTTAATTCTCTTAATTTAGTTCAGAGGGTTTGACCTTTCTCAAAAAATGTGTCACGTAAGATTTGAAAAAAAAAAACAAAAATGCTTTCGATTGAATATTTTCGCAGATAATTTGTTTTTTTTTTTCAAAAATAAAAAACAAAAATATTATTTATACAAAACTGATAAATGAATAAAAATAAATAAAACATAACAAGAGCTTTTTTTTCAAACATAAAACCAGCAAACAAAAAGAGCTCTAAACTATACATATGGCTGCATTCAACACAAAGAATTTTAAAAAAATGTGATTTTTTTTTGCGAAAGCTTGAAGATTAATTTTTGTTCGTAAAATGAAGTGCAGTATGTAGATTTTTCAGCAGATTTATTTTGAGAAAAAATGTATTAGATCAACAATCTACTGCAATTTCGGTGAAGTAACAACTCTGTAGTCAGACACTCAGTAGTGACTTAGCCGTTGCTTTGACCCTTTCATGGTTCATGATCATTAGATCTGAGAAATATGAACAGTATGCAATTTCTCAGTTTCGCTGTAGAGTACTGATGAAACAATAGGCGTGTCTCACCATCTCAGGTGAGATTTTTTGCCCCACTTTAAAAATATCTGAGCTCTCAGAGATTTTATTTGGTGAGACACGCCTAATGAACAATTATGAACTTTACTATTTTTGAACGAAAGCAAACATTTAAAAAAAAATTCAAGTCTCATGTGCTTATATTATATACAGTCGGCTTAAAGTAAAATCCCAGTAGGTCAGAAACAAAAAATTTTCATTCAGCAGATATTGCGGCAAAGTGGCGTGTATCAATATTTCGCAGAATGTAATTCCTTGCATTTATATAAAAATATTTTAGTCAACATTTTGTCTACAACTCTAAGACCGATTTTATTATTAAGTATTGTTAGACCGAAGGGGCAGCAAATTATTGTTTTGCCCCGGGCGGCAAATATCCTAGCTACGCCACTGGTTGTAGATCACGCAAAAATATATATTTTTATATATGAGGAGATGAGAACCACTCGCCATGTCCACTCCAGAAAAACTAGTCACAGCCGGATGTAATTTTTAAATATCTTTTAAACGAAACTTTTTGCTTAAATTTCCTTAAAGCCATAACAAATACATAGATTTAAAAA
The DNA here is from genome assembly GCA_963921185.1 of Dasysyrphus tricinctus. Taxonomy (NCBI): domain Eukaryota; kingdom Metazoa; phylum Arthropoda; class Insecta; order Diptera; family Syrphidae; genus Dasysyrphus; species Dasysyrphus tricinctus. The sequence continues at coordinate 57,774,630 of OY992530.1, read as the reverse complement.
TCTATGATTCGATATAAAAATTGATTTGCTAAGTACTCTCAAATAAAAGTTATTAAACAATTAAATTTGGTCATGGAGAGTTTTTCTGACATGGATATGGCTAGTTTTGGTTCTCATCACCTCATATCATTTTTTAACATAACCTCAAAATTTCCGAGATAATGGTGAAAAACCGTATTATTTTTTTGTTTTTGTTTTGTATCTTTCATTTTCCCAAAAATAGTTCAATTTTAATTAAACTTTGTGAAAATATATCTTGTTGGGTCCTTCATAACCACAATTTTTTTCGAATCAAACCATTGAGCAGTCTTTGGTGTATTCAATTTTTTTGGAAAAAATACTTTTTTTCAAATGAAAAACGTAATTCAGAAAATCATGGTACAGAGTTCATTCAAGGGTCATTAGTTTTGTTTTTACATTTACTTTTTATAAAGTAATGAAATTATATAGTAACCACGAATAAAAATGCGAAAAAAGCAAAAAAATAACTTTGCATCAAGTATTTTTTAATAATGTTTGATAAATTGTTTAAAGTTTTTGGAAAATGCAAAGCTAATCACGCCATTGAATTCTACAGAAAAAATACAAAAAAAAAAAAGAGTTTTATTCTTTGACCCGAGACAAAAGTTTTACCGATGCCGCAACAATATTGCTAGAAAGATTCATTTCAGAACATACAGTTTTGAATGAAAAACAAAAATAATAGTAAAAGAGCGGACACAAAATTTTGGGAATACAGAGATGGTAGATGTATAATCAGAATCCGAGTATGAGGATTTATAGGTACAGGTATTGTGATATTAAATACCAAAGTCTAACAGGTTCTTTTTCTCAGCCTTTAGTGGAAACAAGCTTGGTTTCCTATTTAAATGTTAGGGTCATCAACTCTTCAATAAACTTAAAAAAAATAGGAAATGATGCTCTGTTATTTTCCCTTAATATGAAAACTTTTATCTTGATGATCCAATCAATAAGACCCATAACATAAGTTTTCAATTTTTTTTTTTATCGGATTTTGTTGAGACTTTTTTTTGTTGATTTTTGTTTTGTTTGAAATATCTGAAAAAGGGGTGATAAGGGCCGCATAAAATGGTTAAATCTTGAGTTTTATTTATCAGACCGTCATGATTGATTATTTTTTATAAAAGTTGATGTAAAAACAAAACTAATGATTCAATTATTACCAAAGTTATATGATTCACTACTTGCACATCTTATTTTTGGGATTTATTCTTGGCCATTTCAAATATTTTTGTCCTTTATGAAAAGAATTTTTAGAGATTCTATAGGTCTTTCTTATTTTACATCTTTTTAAAATTATAAACACAGTAGTGTGTTAGCAGCAAGCCCCAGAGACGCTTATTGAACAAAAAATGACTTCATTACCATTCATAATTTCATGAAGAAACCCATGAAGAAAACCAAATCCCGAAATTCGGGTTATCGCTCTTCTGAAATTGACCACAACCCATTGTACTAAATGGAAAATGTTTTCTTGGTACCTTTTTTGGAATTTATTTTTCCGCACGGGTCCTCTGTCCCGCTCCCGCAACTTGGTTGTTCTGCTGATGGTATGTAAAGTATGTGAACAGAAACCTTGAGTGAGTCGTTTCAGGTTGTGACTCTTTTTATTTTACCACATCATGAAAGCAAATCGGTGGTGTTTGGGAGAAACATGATAACTCCATTTTAAAATTTGCCTCTTTACGCCCACTTTACATCGAGCTAGAACCTAAAGGGGTGAACCGATTTTCTTCAAATTTGAAACACAATATTTTAAAGACCGTTTACATAAATGTTCTAAATTTGAAGACAATTGGTATACGCGTTTAGGTTCTACCTCGATGTGAAGTGGACGTTAGGAGGCAAATATTAAAATGGAGTTATCATGTTTCTCCCAAACACCACAGAATTGTATTTCATCCGAAATATAAAATTTAACAATTCTTCAAAAAAAACAAAAACTTTAATCTCAGCTGTACACCAATTAAAAAAAAGAGAAAGGATGTAGGTACATATCGTCGGGCTTAGAGTGAAAAGCGGCTACCGCCACATTTTTTTGTTGATCATTATGGACCACTTCAAAATTTGCTAAAAAATTCAAAAATCTATCAACTCTTTTCGATTTCACTGAATTTAGCAATGACGAGTGTAGAAAAATACTTAATTTAATTTTGATTTTATTCAAATATAATGCAAACTCGTTAAAAAAAAATTGTAAAAAATGGAAAATAGGAGATAGCTGCACTTCACTCTAAGCCAATACCTATATATTGTGGATTTTGTCCATAAGGATTTTTTTTTTTTGGGGATTTCATCCATTTGAGATATATTTTTTTTAATCAATAAAGTCTATAGGTTATACATATCCTTACGTGCTAAACAGTAGGTAATAATTCCTAGTCTTCATGCCGACACAATTAAAAATGTATTGAAAATACATAATATCTATGTTGTATGTATTAATGTAGTAAAGATTGATAAAATTAAGTAGTTTTTTTTAATTGCTGAAATTAAGTCAAAATTGTATTCTAGTGGTCTACTTAAACTAATTTACCCTAAGAGAAGTTTCTAGAATTTTTAAATAAATAAACATACAATGTAAGAAACTTCACATGAGCAAAATTAACAACAAATAATTATTTTTATTAAAATGCTTTGTGAGCTCACAGGAAATACAAAAAAAAATCTTAAATAAATAATGTGTATGATGCTTTAAAATATGTATAGACAAAATACAATATTTACTTGATTATTTACTCTTGGACATATTGTCAGAGTTGTTCTTTTCAAGTGTTTCATAAAAATAATGTTATCACTTTATTGTGAATTTGTTGATTACAAGAGGCTTGTTTTGATAAAGCCTTTAGAAATTTTGCTATAAATTTCAATGTTCTCCAATCTTGGTCACATCATTTCAATAGTACCTCACCAGTGAAAACTTAATCTGTACAATGAAATTCTTTGGTAAGGACATTGTGACTGATTTATTCAAAAATATTGAATGTGAATTATTTTTTAACAATTTCTTTGTGTTTATTTGCAGTCGTTTGCGCTTTTTTGGCTGTTTTGGCAGTAGGTTCAATGGCCGTCCCTGCTGGTGATGGTCAACCTGGATGTAAAACTGAGCAGGAAATAACAGATAAACTGTACAGGAACCTTTGGGATCCAACTGCTTATTGGGTATGCTCGGAACTTAATAAGGCTGCTTCAAGAGCAAGATGTCCCGATGAAGAAGCATTCCAATTTAGTCTAAGGAAGTGTGTTCCATGGGACGATTGGTCATGGGAACCTCTTGTAGCTCCATTAAGCAAGCCTTAAGCAACAAACTATGCACATTGAATATAACTTATTGTTTAAAAAACATCAAGATACATGAATAAAATAAGTTTGAACATTTATTCAGTCTTTTTTTATTTCTTTTCAAATGAATGGTGAGGACGAGAGCTTTAAAATAGTGGTTTTCCATTTGTTGAGTCATGGGTATCATCATCATCATCATCGTGTCCTGTAACCCCGGCTGGGGCATAGGGCGTCAACAAAACGTCTCCATCCTTCACGGTCTGCTGCAAGGTACTTTAGCTGTGGCCACGTCTTTCTCTGGGATTCTGCTTCCGCTAAGACAGTTGATTTCCATGTTGTTCTTGGTCTTCCAACCCGCCGTGCACCCTGAGGATTCCATTCAAAGGACTGCTTTGCAATTTCATCGTTTGGTTTCCTCAGTGTGTGACCAATCCAACGCCATTTACGCTTTCTTATGTCGACGTCCAGCCGCTCTTGACTAGTCCTTCGCCACAATTCCTCATTTGATATTATTTGTGGCCAGCGAATCTTTAGGATGTGGCGAAGACAGCGATTCACAAAAGCCTGCATTTTCTTCGAAATAGTAGACGTGACTTTCCAGGTTTCACAAGCATATAACAGCACGGATTTGACATTGGATTCGAAGAATCTCATGGGTATAGCCAGTTCAATTCAGTCCATAATTTGTAATTTTAACGATCCGATTAATAGAACTCAAGATATGCACTTTTGAAGCGAACGTTATCGACTTTATTTTGGAGACTTTTTAATTGATTTTTGATTTTTTTTTCAAATCTCCAAATATCTCTTGATATGGTGCTCCTAAAATGGTTATATTTTGAGTATTATCAATCGGATCGTTAAAAGTGCAGTCTCTGGACTAAGGGGAAATGACAGAGACAGAGCATAATTTTTTTTTGTATGAATTGAAGTGGTTATTCCCCTCACACAAAAATTGGAAAACAGCTATATTCAACCTTTACGGGCACAAAAAAAATCGCGACAGACTTTTGTATTCGATATCAAGATGCATGCACCTAGAAACCCTCATACTCATATTTAGGTTATGCGTTGAACCACAAAATTTGGTGCCAGCTCTTACGTCTATAATGAAAGGAACTATTTTTATAACAAATGCGAAATTTTTTCGGATGCTGATAATAAGTTACAGATGCTTCTGATATCTCGCAGATGTGCCGATTGTTGGTTCGGCAAAGGATGTCGCAAAACAAGCTAATTTGTGTCTGACTTGAGTTTAAAAGGGAACTCATGGGTCTTTCAATAAGGACGCTTAAAATGTGTAGGGTTATAGCGGTCATTTTATTAAACCAACATCTCTGTCAACTTTGTTGTGATTTTTGTTCTTTTCGGTGCTTTTAAGCTAAATATCTCGCGAATCCCATTGTTTAGGCTTGGAGATTAACGGCTATATAATAAAATTATGTATACTCATATAAACCTTTTCAACGATACCAACCAGCTTCCATATATTTTTGCTTATCTCCAAAGTTCTGATACAAGAAATTTTTCGCTGAATATTACCAACTTTGACAAGTTGTATTTCTGACATTTTTTCCGCACATAAATCAAAATGTAGGAAATAAAGTCTTCTATAAAAAACTATTTAAGATTTATTTTTTTTCGATCAGATGAACATGAGGCCAGATAAACGTTAAAAACCATTATTTATTTAAAAATGTTGACACTTAAAAATTTGTTGTTGGCAGTTTATGTTTCTTGAGCGCTCCGTAATTTTCCTAATTAATGTTATGCTGGACACCCAAAACATATTACAACAATTTGTCTAATATTACTTTGATGAAATCAATGCAAAAACATAGTATGGAATTAACCACACACTACATGAAATGAATCAGGGCAAAGTAACAAAGTGGGAGATGGTGGGAAGGAGAGAAAATGAAATGTTTTTTTTTTTTTTGAACTTATTTGATAAGACATAGACACTCACTGACCAGACTGTAGTTTTTACGTAATGATAGATATACTTTTAAATTTAGTTTTAGATGAATGTAGGATATATGCATATATGACTCGTTTATTTTATTAGTTAAACTGGAGACAAGACGGCGGAGACAGTACTGCACTTTATCACACTTCCCCTGCGTAGGCAATGGGTGAGATGCAGATTTACTGAAATTGTGCCCGTCACAGACTATGTCTGCTGACAATAGTGCACCAAACGTTTCTTCGTCATAATTTTGATGATTTGGTTTCGGTTTATACTAAAATTCAATATTTATTCTATTCTTCTTAAGAACTGCATCTATAAATCATCACTTTGTCATCTTTTTGGAAACCTTAAATACCATTAACTGACTCTTTTTCTTTATATAATAATATTTTTTTATTTAGTCATTCCTTATAAGTGCATTAAAAAAAATTAAAAGCTCAAATAAACGGGATCGACTGAGCTTAATCACAGCAAGTGAAATAGACATAATACATAAATTACATAATTCTTTTTAAGAACACAGAGATATTTAAATATTAAAAAAGTCACGATGTAGCTTCTGGCTGCATAACACTACGCTTTCTTTGTATCATTCGTTGCTCTCGGTGTAGTTTTTGAATTTTTTCAAAATATTGCAGCAAATCATCGAAATTGATTTTACTTTTATTTTCCAGAGAGTGTTTTCCATCGCTTAGCAGAAACAAAACACAAATATCTTAGTCATACAAAGCAAAAGATAAACAATTGAAAATTTTAACTTACATTGGCACCTGACCCCAATAATTTGGTACGCATTGTAATCGATTTTTAAGCATATCAAAAGCTTCAGTTTGCGGTAGGAGCATAAGAATACCGAATAGTGCATGCGCCAAATGCTGAGCATCTGCGCATTTGTTTGCTTTGGATACCAGCGTTAAACGTAGACCTTCATCATAATAAGTACAATAAAATTCCACAAATACAAAAAAAAACTATAAAACGCCATATAAAACATACTTGCGAATATCGGAGATTCAATTAGCTGAACCAATTTATCTAATTCATTCAAAAGTTCCAATGTTATTTCCAAGTCTCCGCTAGAATGTAAAATTGTTGTAAATATTATTTCACTCATATAATAATACTTACAATAAAACAACTAGATCTGATACATGCTGATAGCACTGTCCAAGCAAGCAAAGCGACAGTGTTGATACCGGACAGTGTGCCCAACTCTTATAAAGGCATTTGAACAAAGAAGCTGACTTTTCATTTGCAATATCCCTTAATGAGTTGCGAAGTTCAAAAAGCTCCGATGAAGTCAAAAGTATCATATTCAAGGATCGAACTACCGTTGAAGCAAATTTCATATTTGTTGTTTCTTCGTCAATTATTTCCGCAAATGTCCGATAAACGTACTCGGCATTAAGAAGAACGCAAAGTTGTCTGGAATGAATTTAAATTGTTTCTAATATATATGTATTTAGAGGTAGGCATTGTTCATACGGCAATTATCCGAGTACATTGCACTTTTTTATAGTGTTCCTGACCTCACACACGCATAAATACACTATTTGTGTACTATAACGCTTTAAGCATTTCAGAAAAATCAGAACAAGTTGAAACAAGCAGGGAAAAGCCAAAAGCTGTAATGATGACATTCGAGGAACCAAATTTCAGCTTGATCAAAAATTAAGGCAAAATACTACAATGAACGGTAGTAAATATTTTTTGTAATTTATAAAACATATATGAAACTACTTCGTTTCCGATTCCAACATCCTTAATCAAAGAAACATTTGCTGTCAGCTCAATAGGGGAGGCTATTGATTTTCAATAGGTTATTGTTAGTTCGAAGCTGCCAATAAGTGTCATGACACCTGCCTGATGATAGTACTATTACCTTAGCAGATTTCAAAAGAAGTTGGACATAAAGCTCTCTTATTGAAAATCCATACATTTAGTATCAATGAATCTCATTTTCTTTGAACTAGAAATTTTTCACAATGCTCAACAGAAGTAGTGTTTGGACGGTTTCAAGTCTGAAATTCACAAAATAAATGTTGGTATGTCTAAGAACTTCAACGGCAGCGTATAGTAAGCACATTAAATTCTGATATTGATAGCACTGAACATTAAAAGGTTCTAAAATTCAAAGCTGTCTCTCGTTAAAATGGAATGTTCCTCCTTTGTCACTGTCAACTAGTGGTACTTGTATCGAATAAACTGAACAGCTTTCTATTATCTTTATAAGTATTACTAGCCACCTTGTGTGTAATGACAAATCTATTTCATTTGGTCAAGGATGCTGCAAACAGCATAGACTCCTTTCGTAGATGCAGTCAATTTATTAAAAATAACTCTATTTTTTCTTTCAATAGGTGTAGGAAAGGAACTTCACATACAGTGAAGAAGATATTCCTTTTTCAGCTGCACTGCTCGAGTGCGGAATGCTTTACCTAATTTAACCCTCCTATTGTAATATTCCAAAATCAAAAACCAATTAACTTCGAAATCTCCTAATTAACCCTCTTCTTATATGTTAAAACTCGCATTGAGGTATCTTACGCCTTTAGTGCTCGCACATAGTAAAACAAAACCCTAGGTGGTCGCTGCAGGTGGAAAATCTATCCTGCCAGCATCCATCTGTTTGTTTTCATCATGTTCCGCCTCAAATGTTCTATCATGTTAAAATGGAATTTTTGTTTCATTAATTAATTATTACGACCAAACAGCCGAGGGAGAAAATTAAAAATTCCCATATATGTACCTACAACATCCGTCTGTTTAGTCTGTACAAAGAAACGAGTACTTTAAGAATAACCTTCGCTGTATTGCCTTTGTTAAACCAGCTCTATTTATGTATTTTTTAGAAAGTGTATTTTCTATAAAAAAATAACACTTTAAATACAAATTAGGAAATTTGAAAAAAAAAGAACCTTTTTTATAACGGAGTAATATTACATTTTACTGCAGAGCGAACTTACCTGATAATGAGACTTCCACGTTTCTCTAAAAATTGTTTTTCTTCGCTAAATAAATTAAGTAGACTTATTAAAAACTTTCTATAGTGAGGTTTATTAAAATCTGAGGAATCTGTAATAAAAAATACTTTCAATTATTATATTATTCACTTATTTATATTTTCTCACCTTTGGAATGTGTTGAGTTAACTATTTCGGCTAGCACTGCTAGAGAATGAAGGACAACTTCGTCAGAGTTATCCGATAAGGTCCCAAGTAAAATGGGAAACAAATTGTTGGTATGTGACGACATCTAAAATTTAATATAAAAGATGCGATTTTTTTATGAGAATGAAACCCATAAATTAATTAACTTTGAACTTTTTTTAATGACAACTATAGTGCGCTACCACCAAGTAAGGGTGGCCAATAAAAAATCATTTTCTCTATTAACAAAAAAGAACTTAAATTTAAATCTTCCAAAATTACCTCGCTTGGAATTTGTAAAAACAAATGGTGTATCCATTTAAGTACCGCAACTTTCGTGTGAACTGAATTGTGCGTCAAGTACTGCCTAAGTACCTCCATAACAGATCTTAAATCTATTTTTGCAATGTTGTAGATTTTTTGATCTCTTGATGAAATCAATTGAAGCATCGATGTATTTACAGCAACAGCGCATTCTTTGATGTCTGAAAATGAGGAGTTATAACTTAGAACATTTTATAAAAAGAAATCACATGAATAGAAACAATTACTTTTTTTCGATTCTACATTATATTCAAGACAAGGCAATGTAGCGGTAAAGATTCCACTAGCAAAAGGCAAAACATCAGAACCAAAAATCTGAACAAACTCTTTAATCCATGTGATTGAGATATTCTAAGAAAAAAAATGGAAGATAAGGATTTGTATACGATACATTTTTTTTAAATAATACTTTAATAAGGTCATTAGTGGATTGTGCGTGAGTGATTAATATGTTTATTGTGTCTTCCATTTTTACTGATGACGAATCCAAACGAATCGACTTCAAAAACTGACCAATCGTAGCTTCACACCTGGAAACGGAAAGAATTCTTTGTTTGATAAATACTTTATATCTTAAGTGAATTCTTACATTCTTTGGATTTCTATTGTGTTATCCTCCAACATGCAAAAAAGGCCATCTAGAATGTCGGTTAGGTAGAAGATCATATTTATTTCTGGAACGGCATTCAAAATTGAAATCCAGGAAATCACATATTGCCTTGCTTGTGAGTTCTTAACATAGACTCTCTCCTTGAGAAGTGGAATAAACGCTTCTAGATCAAAGTTTTGTGATGATTCCGTGACAATGTCCTGTCGAATAGATAGCAACGAAGAAAATTCTTATATTCAATTTATAGTTACCTTCAAAAGTCTATCCAGTAATTCGCTTCCATCTTTAAGCATCTTATCCGAATCAGTAACCAACCGAGATAGGGCTCCAAAAAGTTCAGAAAAATGTGGTATAATTGCTGCCCGGGCAATTTTAGCAACATTATACAGAGATTCACAGGCAAAGTAACGAACTCTTATGTCTGGATCAGAAAAGCAATTGAGTATAGGCGTAACAAGATCGTTTACGTATTTTTCAGTGTCCTATATTAAAATTCATTCAGGATTATTTCAAAACCTTTCCAAAACAAAGGATTCACCTTTCCTAGGCCCAAGGCAACTGCTGCCAAACCAATCAATCCCCCTTTGCGTCGATTTGGGTCTCTTGATTTAGCAAAGTCATTTGACAAAAGCTCAATCAGATTTTTAATTTGTGCGGAATTTCCTTTATTATTTAATTCGGCTACCGTTCTTAAGAAGTAAAGAAATTTTTATTAATTTTGCTAAGTTTACTTTAAAAGAAAATCATATTTACTTATCAATTTCCTGAGATGCTAAACGACGTTTTTCATACATTTTGTCACCCAAGGCTTTGGCACATGACTCGCTTAAAGGAGGGTAAGGTGATGATGCCATATTTTAGATTTTTGGTACTTTATTAATAATGCACTTTTATCTTTTTTAAGTAGGCGTATGAAAATAAGCTTGTGACTTTTTTGGTAATATTTTAAATGGAAAATTTGGTAAAAAAAGTTTTTTTTCAGTCAACCGAGCCCAACCGTCTCACAAATCACAAATTAGTGTTCCTTAAACATCGATAGTCTATCGATAGTTATCGATAGTAAATGACTATCGAAAACATCGATGGTTTTAATAACTATCGCATATGTCATATTTGCTCTGTTTATATCAGATCAGAGCGCTCACTTGAGTAGACGAATCCAAATTTTGTTTACTAAATTTTTGATAGCAAAACTGGGGAAATTCTCTGAGCTCTCAGATGTATAAACAAAAATATATAAGTTCTTAATTTCCCCTTTCATTTATTACTTAAAATTGAACAAGGGAATAAGTTTGGGGAACCCCCAAATAACAAATTTCATACTAGGTGGTGTTTGTTAATATTAGTGCCCTTGTCTTGTTTCTATATGGTTTCAGTTCTGTCACACAATGATAAAAACAACTGAGGATTAAACGAACTGTTTTTTCTAAAGCAAAACTGTGCTATCTTTGAGAAAAAATATTTTTGTAAATATTTCTGTCTCCTAATAAGCATTGTCTAGTCACAGATTTTGCTAATAAAATGTCTCTTTGCGTACTTCCCAAAACTACGAATTTCTACGAATTAAGCCCAAAGTTCTGTCAAAGCTCATATAAAAAAAAATAAAGTTCGTAGTTTTGGGCAGTACACGAACAGACATACAAATTGTCGAACAATTATTGTTTTTATTTTTTATATGAAAACTCTCGATAGACTATCGATACTATCGGGTGTTTTTTAAAAATAATCGTGAACTATCGCAAGTGCCGACTATCGATGTTTAAGAAACACTATCACAAATGTCAAGTTTTCTTTCGTTGCGACTGTCAGATTTGTTGTTGAAGTAAGTGATGCCAAAGTCCAATTAAAAAAATTCTATGTTTTTTTTAGTTAATGGCCCGGCTAAACTGTGCGCGGACTGGAAGTGAGGCAAAAAATTCGGCCGTGGCGTTCTCTGTGTTGCTTATGCTATGTTCACACCAAAATGAAATCCGAGATTTCGGTTGAAAGCTTTTGATATTTCAAGTTGATGGAACAAGATTTCATGTTAATTTCAACGAAATCTCAATGAAAACTTATAATTCAAGAATTTCTTTTCAAATTTTCTTCATTATTAGCTGTGTTTTTTTGCATGTCCAAATAAAATTGTGTGAAAAAAACGACAACAAAGCAAAACAATTTACATGTTAATTACAACAACAACTATGTCCATATAGAGTTACCCCGAGGCCACACGAGCAAGTACTTGCAAGCAAGTTGGCTACATACACTGCCTGTTTGTGACAAATCAATAAAAGAATAATACTGCCAGTTCGGGTCTTTTCAATTAGATTCAATGTTAGATTCTTTTTAGTTTTTTTTATATAATACAGTTTTCGTTGTTATTGTTTATAGTAGGTGTGCATATGTGCAAAAATTAAATAAAAATGTTTGAGATAAAAACTGGTTTGTTGTTTTATTTCATTATTCTTTTCGCTCGCAGTTTTTATTGGGAAGAATAGGTTTATGCATGTGTGTATAGGTATACATGTCTGAATATTTCACTATTGTGAGTATATTTGTGACATTTCGATACTTATATATCCTTATGTTGCCACTATTCAACCTCCAAACGCGTTAAGCTTATTATGAGCCTATGTTACGTTCCCAACTAACAATTTTGCCCCTATAATCATCCAAAGAAGCTTCCCATAATCATCTCTTGCAATCATATAAGCATTATATAATAGTCCATAGAATTGAAAGGGCGCACTTTTTAAGCTCCTATTGGACCTTTATGAACTAAATTCAATTGCCCCGGAAAACACTTACTGGACTCAATTTAGAGGTCTTATAGAAGAAGATGGAAAAATAAAAAAAAAAATATTTCACAATTGATTTATATTTATTTATTTATATTTTTATTTTATTTTATTAATTTTTTCTGATATTTTATTTGAAAGTTTTTATCTGAAATACAATCATAGAATTTATTAGATATTAAGGGTATTCATGAAACAGCGTAAAGTCGTCGTAAACTTTGTAAAGTTTAAAACTTCGTAATTCTGTCACAATTTGTATGGAAAATTTGACAGATTTACGAAGTTTAAAACTTTACCACGTTTACGACGACTTTACGCTGTTGCATGAATACCCTTATTATTTAAGTTATAAAAATTACAAAGTTTCTGTGAGATTCGAACCATGGTCCTCTCGCACTGAAAGTCCACCACGCTAACCGCTCGGCCATGGAAGAATATAATTACGACGAAAAAAAACGTATTCACTTTCTCCACACTGCTGGTTTGTGTCTATACTCTTTAGTATACCAGAAGTGGTTTGTGTTTTTACTAGTACAGCAGAAATGGTTTGTGGCTGAACTTAGCAAGTACCAGAAACTGACATAGAGATTGTATAATAATTTTACAGGATGACTATAGAACAAAAGCTCCGTCGTCATTTCATAAAAGCAATATAGAGAGATTAAAGAAACATTGGTATATCGCTTCTATCAACCTGATAAAATTTGCACCAGAAAATATTCAAGGAAGCAGTAAAACTCCAATAACGTATTTACTTCACGTCATAGGGTAATAGGCGCGCTATAGAAACAAATAACACTATAATGTCTGAAATGCGAAGCAATTTTGTTAGTTGGGTTGTATTAGTTTTATGAATAAGGTTTTCGCGTTCAGAGGCATTAAGGCTCTCCCAAACCAACGCGAAATCATAGCGAATCATTCGCAAAGGCGGTTTTTTGTTGTTGTTTACCATTGTGTATCTATCATTTTTTGTATTATTGTGAATGATTTCGCGTCTTTGGCGAATATTTCGCGTTGGTTTGGGAGAGCCTTTATAACGAGTGGATAGCGCTATACACTTGCTATGATGCGTTTATGAATAAAGGCTCTCCCAAACCAACGCGAATTCGTAGCGAATCATTCGCAAAGGCGATTTTTTGTTGTTGTGTAGCATTGTGTATCTTTCATATTTTGTATTATTGTGAATTATTTCGCGTCGTCGGCGAATGTTTCGCGTTGGTTTGGGAGAGCCTTAAGGCTGTGAATAAGGACTTATACAGCCACTATTCAGTGTTACACCAAGTCTTATTCATAAAACATTTTCCTACCCATTAAGGCTCTCCCAAACCAACGCGAATTCGTAGCGAATCATACGCAAAGACAATTTTTTGTTGTTGTTTAGCATTATGTATATTTCATATTTTGTATTATTGTGAATGATTTCGCGTCGTCGGCGAATGTTTCGCATTGGTTTGGGGGATCCTTTAAGGCTCTCCCAAACCAACGCGAATTCGTAGCGAATCATTCGCAAAGACGATTTTTTGTTGTTGTGTAGCATTGTGTATCTTTCATATTTTGTATTATTGTGAATGATTTCGCTTCGTTGGCGAATGTTTCGCGTTGGTTTCCCAACTAACATTTCAGTTTCTATTAGCTTAGAAATATCAATATGCTGCAAGTCTGGATATGTATAAAGCTTCTATAAAGCTTTCATCAAAAATAAATTTCTAATAGAAGTCATGATTTCAATAACTGCTTCTTTAAAGTCGTTTGAAAGCTTGATATAGAAAATTAAACGAGACTAGCGTCTTTGTTTCGGATAGACCTCTGTTAATAACATTAACGAAGAAACATGAAGCTGTCACTTTATAAAGATTGTATAGAGTAATTTAATTGAAGCTCCTGTCACTTTGTCTTTAAAAGGTTTCGGTTACAATTTGCTGGAAGCCTTATCGAATACTTCGCAGAGACTTCTCAGACTTTATTAACGAACCATAATAGAAAATGTCAGTCTATGCTAAAGAGACTCAAAATCTGTCAAAGTCATTTTAATGAAGTCATTGATAAATTTTCGTTTATTGAATAAATTGTTTGTGAAATTTTTTTTGCGTGAATATGTCTACTTCGTGGAAAAAATTTAAAAGTCGGGAAATTATTATAGATCTCTTGCGGTGAGACGTTTCTTAATACTCCAGAGAGCTCGTAACTTAGATCTTCAAAAGAATGCAAATGAAAGACAACGACGTGACGGCAAGAAAGTTCAAATATCTCCAGAGCCAGAAGATTTAAGTGTGTTTCATTGTTTCTCTGTTTATAATTTTCTTTTAAATATAAATATTCATTCTGTACTTAGATATGAACCCCACTACCAGCATGAGAGGCGAAACTTTTATGAGGGATAACACACACGAGTTTAATGATTAATGTTTTCAAGAAAGCGATGACGAAGATGAAAAAATCAAAAGCTTAGTGTCGTAACTTTTTCGACAAATGAAAAACAAAATAAAAATTAACACTTAGCTTCTTACAACTTTATTTACTTTACAACTTTTAGTTGGCTTGAATTTTAGTTTTTTAATTTATTACAAAATTTTCAATTCTCAAATATAATCGTGCTCGTTGCCTCGTCGTTGTTCTCGAATGATTGAGCCAGAAAAAACCACCCTAGCCGACGTTACTGGAATTTTTTAAATTTCTTGGAAAACCGATGGAAAGGTGAGTACATAAAAAATGGTAAAACTACAAACGTCAAAGAGTGGCCGCAGCCAGACAGAAAGTGCTAAGTGGTTGGGTTCAGTGCTCTCGAGGTTTTGTGACACTTAGACTTATGGTGGATTTACATGTATCTTGATATCAAGAATCAAGAAAAGTAGAGTGCGTCAGATATACGTCATAATACGAATGTGTGAAAGAGTACACCAGCGGTTACTCTTTTTTACTTCCTATAAACTGCTATAATTTGTTGACAGCTGTCACAAACATATGTTTTTGCTGTCAAAGTTATTTTCGGCATTTTTAAAAGTGAAATAGTTTTGAAAAGTTAAAAAAAAAAATGGAAATGGAAAGAAAAAGGAAAGCTATGAGCCTACTACTGGCTTCCTTCATCTTTGAAGAACCAAATGAGGCTCCAAAGAAAAAGAAGAAGAGGTTCTGGGTCCATCCCTACCTTCTGAAAAGGAACTCCAGTGGTGCATTTGTCACTGTGTTTGGGGAAATTGGTGCCGTTGACGATCCTCAACTGTTTAAGAAGTATCTTAGGGTCACTTCTACCCAGCTTGAGGAACTGCTAGCTCTAGTGGGTCCAGCAATCGAGAAGCAGTACCACATTCGCGAGCCGATTTGCTCTAAAATGCGGTTAGTAATTACACTGCGGTGAGTACAAACATAATAAATGGAATGTGAATGAAAATATCTAATTTTTAATTTTTATAGGTATTTAGCAACCGGCGAATCCCAACAGAGCTTGGCCATTTGCTACAAGTGCTCGGCATCTGTTGTCCACAACATTTTGATGGAAACGACTCGATCCATTACCGAAGCATTGCGACCAAGACTTCCCTCAACTCAACCGCGACACCTTTTTAAGGATTGCTAATGAGTTTGAGTATAAATGGAATTTCCCAAACTGTATTGGCGCTCTTGATGGGAAGCACATCATGGTTCAAGCACCTGCACATTCTGGCTCGGAGTTTTTTAACTATAAGAAACATTACTCCATCGTTCTTATGGCAATGTGCGATGCAAACTATTCGTTCCTAATGTGCGATATTGGAGCAGCAGGAAGGCAAAGCGATGGTGGGATATTTCACAACTGCGAGTTCGGAAAAAAATTCTACTCTAATACTCTTCCGTGAGTATTCTGTCGAAATGTTTAGTGAAACATAAATCAAAATTTTTCTTAATTTCAGGCTTCCACCACCTCGGGATGTATCGGTGGAGCTAAAAAATGCCCCGTGGTTGTAGCTGACGATGCTTTCAGCCTAACCACCAACATGTTGAAGCCCTACTGTAGGAGAAATCTTACATTTGAAGAAAGAATTTTCAATTACAGACTAAGCAGGGCTAGACGTGTCATTGAAAATTCGTTTGGGATTTTGGTGGCGAAATGGAGAATTTTCCGAGGAGCAATTAACGCCAGCCTAACTCTGACTGAACTCATAGTTCAGAGTACTGTTTGCCTTCATAACTGGCTGCGAAACCATGCCGGCAACATTCTTATTGAGCACGGGCTGATTGACACCGACATTGAAGGCCAAATAACAAGAGGAAGCTGGAGATTACAGGAAAGTAATCTGGAACCACTACGGCCACATTCCGGAAACTCATCCAACGCCGCTAAGCTCCTTAGAAATAGCTTTGCAAAGCATTTTGTTGGGTCCGGAGCTGTGTCTTGGCAGAACGACAAGGCTTAGTTCCCAAGAACTGAAAAACGTCCTTTTCAGGACGACCAAAAATATAATCGAAGAGATAAAACAATTATTTAATTCTAAACTTAAGCCGTGTCTTATCATCATCTTTAATTGAATCTGGATTTACTTTTACCACGTGCTACAAAAACAATTTTGGAAATTTCCCATTATTTTGTTTTTGTGGTACGTGTTAAAAGTTAATCCAGATCAGTATCCCGATAGAAGATAATAAAACACGGCTTTTACTATGTTGAACTTTAATCCTAAAAATATTTAGGTATTTTATTTTCAGACACAATCAGCCCTATCATGAATTCCAGCATAATCGGATTTGGTGATAGATTTTATCCGACATCAGAATCTTTTAAATGAGAAAAAGATTATTTACCGTATTGGATATCGACGTTTCATTACCCTTGCGTCTCCACAAAACATTCAATCAAAATTGGCCAACCCCCCGAAAACCCCGAATATCAAAATACAAAAGTTACCAAAAAGTACAACTCTGGCGGGAAACCAAGACTTAACTACATCAAAATCATCTTCTTGCATTGATATCAATAATTGCTATCATAAATGTTATTTTATGTACATGAAACTCATTTATTTTAAATAAACATACACTTAAATTTAATTTTTTAAATAATGATCTTATTGCCCAGCACTTCGATACCGACGAACTGCACCATCAACAACATCAAACAGCTGCGTCCTTAAGGCTCTTTGTTCTAGGTCTGGAAGCGTCTCCATGTCCTTTTGTATAAGTTCGCAAGTCAATGCAGCAAAACTCTTTTCTCTTTGAACTCCCGTTTCTTGGGGCTTTGGAGAATTTATATCCTTCAGGATTTGAAGAGCCTCTAATTGAAAATTTTTATACTCCGACTTGGGTTCATCTAAAAGATTATTATTAAAACTGAAAAGGAAAAATATATAATAATTGAGCTGTAGGATTACTTTTTTTCTTCGAAGATCTATTTATTAAAGATTCAGTTATAGGCAGAGTATCCGCTGACATCATCAATGAGGTTGTGCTATGATAGAAAATTAAATATCACTAAAAGAACATAAAACTAGTTTGGGTTTAATACCTTCTCGGTTCTCTTGTGTCGTCCAAGAACACCAATTGTTGAGCAAACTTATATGGCTTTTTGGCTCCAGAACCACTGGGAACTTTCTTAGAATTTCCGTACCCAGTTTTAAGCGTGTCCCACCTTTTCTGAACCTTACTTTTATATTCGTTGCCCAAGTCTATAAAAAAGTAATAATAAATAAATATTAAACAATCAATAAAATGATATTAATTCTTTCAGTAAAGCATGCAAATAAAGTCAACACTCCAAAATGGCAAAGTATTAATAAGCTTACAAAAAAAGTCGCCCCATGCCAGAAGAATGAATGTGAAGATTTTTGTTTACTGTAGATACGTAAAATATTTCTATTGATGTTACTGTGCAGATATCGAAAGAAAGCAATTTCAAAATTTCAATTAGGGCAATAGGTGAATGAAGAATTCATTAATTCATTCTTATCTAGCATGACCAATTGGAGTACGCATTAGAAAAATTTTAGTTTTTACATCTTCACGGTTCTGGTGTATTGGGATAATATAAGCTTGATGATATATTTTTTTCTATCCAGATCCGGATCTGGATTAACTTTTAACACGTATTAATTATGTATTAAAATTTATTTATTAAAAATCTGAAATAATTAAAAAAATTGAATAGTGAAAACATACTTAGTTCGGAAAGAACTTCCTCCCATAACTGGTACCTCAGAACACGATTTCTGTAGTCCAAGTGCCGTATATTCCACAAAGCTGGTTTTTGTTTGATAGCCTCAATTAAAAGTTCTAAATAAAATGAAAATATTGTTTTAAAATCAATTTCAGTTATTTTAATTTATAAGATTTTTTTCATTTTTTTATGGACAGGGAAAGTTTTATGACAAATCAACTCAGAAGAAAGCAAGAAAGAAAATAGCGAAGCAAAAAATAGACATTTCGTTTATTTATAAAAATATTCGAAGAAGCCGAAAAAGTCGACGAAGCCTTTTCGTTTATCGAACAACATCGTATAATTGAGGAGCCCAATAATATGATGATGGTAAGGACATTTGTTCTTGACAACCAGCACAACTTTTAGCTTATAGTGATTATTTTTAGACCATGTCACCATTTAAATAGATCACTCAACAATTAAGTGCACTTAATCTCAAATCTCCTGAATTCAAAGATTTTGCAACGCTGGTTACCGCCGGTTGTTACTCCACCAACCCAAAATCCCAACGAAATGTAACCACAAATTGTCAGGGGTGAAATCGGCTAAGACGATTGTTGATGTTGGTTAAAACAACTATTTTAAGGACGTTGGTAATCAGGACTTGTCCTTATAAGCCGTAGCAACAACATTTTTGTTCGGCTCGGCATCATAAGCCACCGATTCAACACAAAACATCTCGCACATCTCATGCACCGATTGGCGTTTTTCTCGTTTCATAGTTGGAAATGAATAGGTCTGTTTCTTTACACGCCCGTGGGATCCCGAAGTATCCCAAATCTACCCAAAACGTGTTGCTTTACTATTTTCTGGCACGAAAATGCCAGAGCTTTTGACTTTTTTTCATTTCCCCTCCAGCAAGAATCTACCCGAACATTTTAGTTACTGCACTTTCTTGCTTGTCAAATAAGAAATCAGCTGATCGAAAAATTTGAAATTAAATTTTGCAACTAGCGTACATAAAATGGTTTACTTTAATTAAATTAAATGAAAATGATACAATGGAGGCAAATATAAAGTAAAATGTTTCTCCTTGTTCTTTTAATAGAGCCCAAAATGATAAGTGCATGTAAAAGTAATTGAAATTGTATAATTTTGTATGCGGTGAGCCAAACCAGCAATGAAGTTTAATAGATCTTTTAAAAATATTTGAGTAATAAACGAAAAATGCAACGAAGCATGAAGCTCTTTCTATCAATTGTAAAAACAACTCGCCAGATTTTGAATGAAATCGGTAGAGCAATTAATGAGAAAGTCAAAATTAAAAGGAAGGTACCTATAATAATAGCTATTAGTAAATTTTGTATCAGAAAATTCAACACGCTTGCAATCAAATCACTTGCGGCAAGCAATCGCATTTTTTTACTAATAATACTCTACAAGAATCAATTGCCTCGATTTCAACAAATCTTCATGTTTAAAAACTATTTCCCCATACAAAAATTATTCTTTTAAATCTGGATAACCCATTTAGATCTATTCCTGAAGAAACAATTAACCAAACTGAACTGAGGGCCAGTTTGTTCACAGTGGGTTAAATCAGCAATTAGATTATCACTGATTCTGTTAAACCCATAGTTATGAATCTGTGATAATCAGAGAGTGTTTGTTCACTCAATTTTCAGTTTGATTAATAAATCATAGTTTTTCCAATAATCTTTCCATTTTCCAGTCTATCTGTCAATCAATTGTCAGACATATTCCGTCATTAACTTATTTCAGTGTGAGTGAGCTTTCGAAAAAACATTTTTTGTGCAAAAAAAACACGGAAAATCAGTGCTTGAAATATAATGTTGTGTTCAATTTAAGATTATTTCCTGTTAAATTACTATACAGAATAGCTACACACGTGAAATTTGTATTTATTTTAATGCGGCTAATTGATTTTTTTTTTCCAAATATATAGTTGAAGTGTGTAGGTAGTGCTGGCATTTTGTGAAACCTAGTGATGGGATTTTTTCCCAGTTGTAGTTTTTCTATGCATATTTTATATTAGGCCTTGCAAAAAAGCACTTTATTTTTCGATAGTAAATAAAATAACTACAATTTGTAGTAAAATCTGTACAAATTGTTTATTTTTTTCTTGCAAGATGGACGATGCTTGGTTTCTCTTCATTCATGTTCTTTGTTCGAAGGAATTTAATAGATTTTGTTTCTCTTTTTTATACCTACGCTCAGGAAATAACCAATGATGAACAAACGAAATTCCAGAAAATCTTTGATTAAATCATGCTAATCAGACAGAATCGGCGAATTAGTGATTTCTCCAATTAAGTGCTCAAATCATGGATTCTCTGTTTAAAATTTTGCTGAACAAACGCATTCAATGATAACCAACTGGAATAATCATTGATTTAAGTTGACAAGGTGTGAACAAACTGGCCCTGAATATGACAAAACCACGTCCGTTTATACGTGCAAGTACTTTCAGAAACTAATTGGAAATTGGGAATGGTAGTTTCAGGTAATCCAAGCAGCAGTGGTGGTGGGGCCGGAACAGGTGCATGCCGTGCCACCGAATGAACTGTGAACAACACAACCACATCATCAATTCAACAATAGCAGTCAAATGTGGGTGGCACTAGTGGCAGCGGTGGTTCTACGCTCAATACAAGAGAAGTACCATTGAATACATCTGTGTTGACCGTTAACGATTTCGGTCTGTCGTCATGTCAATTTCTACAGCCAGCTGTTGGTGGAACTGGTGCAGGCAACACAGGAAACACTAACACATCCGATGGTGGTGGCCAACCTTGACAGTTTTTGCTTTCCAAATTTATGACTCCTACATTGAGTGAGGATGAACTAGCACGCCTCACAACGTTGGAAGAAATTTATGACCATAAAATATTTGCAGCAGAGATATCTGGAATTACAGATAAATTACTACCTATAATCAATGAATGGCGTAGTCGTCCACTGCAATCAGTATATCCAATAGTATTTATGGATGGGATGTTTTTTAAGGTAAAAGAAGACGGTCGCTGTGTAAGTAAGTGCATGTATAACATATTAGGAATAGACCAAAATGGCAGAAAAGAAGTACTGGGTTTTTACTTAGCAGAAAGCGAGGGAGCTAGCTTCTGGTTAGGCGTATTAAATGACTTGAAAGAGAGAGGAATAGAAGACATTTTGATAGCTTGTGTTGATGGCCTAAAAAGCTTTCCTGCAGCTATAAATAGCGTATTTCCTAATGTGGAAGTACAGCTATGTGTAGTGCATCAAATAAGGAACTCTCTGAAATACGTATCGAGCAAAGATGTAAAAGTTTTCATGAATGATTTGAAAAAAATATACCGTGCTACAAGTAAAGAAATTGCAGAAAATTATTTGCTTGAGCTAGAGGAAAAATGGGGCGAAAAGTATCCATTAGTTGTGAAATCTTGGCAGAACAATTGGGAAAGTTTATCCGGTTACTTCAAGTATTCAGGTCCTGTTAGAAGGCTAATTTATACCACTAATCCCATCGAGGGGCTACACAGGCAAATTAGGAAATTTACCAAAGGAAATTTTAGCAAAGTGAAGATATAGATAAATTCATCGAAAAAGCTAAAGATGATAAAGATCCATTTAAATTGATGGGATTTGGACATCGTGTTTATAAAAATTATGATCCGCGCGCGCGGATATTGAAAGACGCTTGTCATGAGGTTCTAAGTAAACTAGAACAAAATAATGAATTGCTCAAAATTGCAAAAAAAACTTGAAGAAATAGCTTTAAAGGATGAATATTGTATCGTGCGTAAGCAATCAATACAGATAGATTTGACTCTTCTGATCTTGCTTGCAAGGTTGCAGGGCAGGTGCCTGTGCAATCCGATAACATTGAGAATTACTTTAATCCTGTAGGTTATATTTTTGAAAAAGATCTAAAAAGAACGGATCGTTTTATTCATTACGGCATTGCAGCAGCGATTCAAGCTGTGGAAGATTCATCTTTAGAAGATTCAAAAGTAGATAGAGAACGTGTTGGCGTAACTATTGGCTCTGGTATAGGTGGTCTTCCATCAATTCAGGAAAATGTTATTACCGTGCAGTAAAATTAATTCAATTCTTCAATTCAATTAATGATAAAATGCTATCTATTCCCTTTCAAATAGAGCATTGCATATTGAAAGAAGATTGGATTAATGCAATTTTGAAGTTGAGGGAAGCAGTTAAGTTCAATATTTTTCTTCCCTTTGACCATAAAGAAATGTTTGCAGTTTTTTATTGTGCTTTGGCAAAACAATATGAAAGTAAAGGGGATTTTAAAGGGGCTATAAAGTCTTTACTCAGAGCACAAAGTTATTATGCAACTTTTCGGCCCATTATTTATTTAAAGGCAGAATTATATATTAAACTTGGAAAAATCAGAAAAGCTTCTGCAGTGCTAGAGGCAGAATATGCAGTAAATCCTACTCCTCAGTCAGCTAAAATGTACATCAATTTAAATAGTAAAGGTACTGAAAGACTATACAACTTACGCCCTGATTATTATTTTAGTTACTGTTTACTTGCTTTGTCCTCAATGAGTTCAGGTAAATATGATCTTGCAAGTCAATATTTAGACACTGCTATGAAAAAGGCTAATTACATGTCAATCTACTTTATTGTAATACAACTTAAGGTTACATTGCAAGAACACGACAAGGTAATTTATTGGCTAAACAAGATGGGCTCAGAAGCTTTGCCTGATCCGGGCTGGAAGTGTAAAAATTGTAACAGAGAACTAAAGCAATGGGATCATAAATGTTCAAATTGCAGTAGTTTTAATTGCGTTTATTATATATTATAAGGTTCCACAAAGTGTGATGATAATAATATATGGGAAATAACCTGCATATTTGTTACATGCAGCTTCTTCACACACCGTATGTAAGTTATGCAGTTTAATGATGTTTAAAGTTTCATTGAATACTTCACCGGTCGGAGCTTTTGCTCTGAGCCATTGAGGTTTGCTATGCATCTGAAACGGCTAACTCTACCTCTTGCTTTACTAAAACTTTTTTCAACCTTCTTTTTATCTTCTGCGCTTTTTCACTTAGTTTAATCGTTCTTGTGTTTAGCAAAAAAGCATCTAAATCACCTTTGTAATCTATAGTTCTCAAAGTTGCTCTTCTTCCTTGTTTATTGCTGCGGTTATTTGCTCTTGTTGAAGGGGTTTACACCCATTTTGGAGGAGAAAATCCTTAACGCGTGGGTTGTTATTTTCGGTTGCATGTTTTAGAAGTAAGTCTCCTAATGAATTGTCTCCTTCACATTTATCTTGGAAATTAACTTCTTTCCACTTTGGTTCCTTTTGCAAATCTTTAAGACTAGCAATTCCCTTATCATCATATTTTACAATTGTAGCTATCTTTCGATACAACTCTCTAATATCATCATTACTATATACCATAACTAAACCTACTACTATATGTTAGTTTATTATAGTAACTTTCCCACAACCAGTCAAGACATATTGCAGTTTCAAGCAGCATGATATATATTGAATGCTTTATTTATAGTTCTTAAAGATGGAAGATTTAGCCTATGAATTAGTTAAAGTGACCGAAGCTGCAGCACTTGCTGCATATAAACTAGCAGGCTGCGGTGACGAAAAAAAGGCTGATCAGGTTGCAGTTGATGCAATGCGTACAGTATTAAATTCAATGGAAATAAATGGTACTGACATAGTTGTGTAACAAGCTTTTCATATTTTTCTGATTCTGATGCATAAACAATCTCTTGCTTAATTTTTACAGAAGTTGTAGTCTCACAATCAACAGAAATACGTTCTGGTCGATTAAGGTACTTCTCAGTAAGTTTAACTATATCACTAGGAAGAGTTGCAGAAAACATAAGAGTCTGCCGTATTTTTGGCAGATATTTCATGATCCCTTCAATTTGAATTCCAAAGCCCATATCAAACATACGATCCGTTTCATCAAGTACAAGAACGCTAACATTGCGAGTAATCAAAGTTTTACGCCCAATATGGTCTATAATACGACCAGGAGTACCTATTACAATTTGTGGTTTTTTCTGAAGCTGATTTAGCTGCCTAAAAATAGGCTCACCACCAATCAATAAAGCGACCCTTAGTGCAGAATTTTGAAATAAGAGTTTTCTTATCTCATTTGTTACCTGATGCGCAAGCTCCCTGGTTGGCACGATTACTAAAGCTGAACCAGTGTTAGGCTCATTCAGCAACTTAGCAACCAACGGAATAGCAAATGCCAAAGTTTTTCCAGTTCCCGTTTGAGCAGACCCAAGAATATCTTTACCTTGTAGCACTAAGGGAATCGCTTGTATTTGAATCGGAGTTGGGACAAAAAGATTATTTTTATCTAGAGCTTGTGTAAGCGAAGCTGGGATACTAACATTGCTCCAAAGCTTAGCCATTTCCGATAGAGTTTTTCCACCATGTTTTTTGGCAAATTCAGTAAATTTATTCCTGTCGGTAATTTTGTGATTATAACCTCCATTTCCAAGTTTTTTTGACTGAAAATCTCCCGTTTCTTTTTTTCTTTGCTGCCACTCCCATAATGTAGTTTTTCCAATCTTAAATCTTGCTGCCACTGTTTCTCTGCTTTCCCCTTCTTCTAGCACTTCCATTGCTTTTTTTCTTAAATCATAACTATATGCTGCTGGCATACTTACCTTCACTACTATAAAAACTTATTTTACCTCGTTTGGACTATTATGAAAAGAGCTATAAGTAACTCTATTGGAACAGGAATAAAACCACAATCAAAAGCAAGAGATGGAGAATTTCGAAAGAAGGTGCAAGAATTATGGCTAAGATGGACAGATGAAGCAGACAGTAACGGAGTAAGTGATTTTTACGGATTACAAGCTCTAGTATGCAGAAGTATGATAGAGGGAGGAGAATGTTTTGTACGACTGAGAACAAGAAAATACGAAGATGGTCTTTGCGTACCATTACAACTGCAAGTACTGGAATCAGAGCATTTAGATAATAAGAGTAATCAGACATTAGCAAATGGTAATGTAATAAGAAACGGGATTGAGTTCAATAGACTTAGGCAGAGAGAAGCATATTACTTATTTAGAGAACATCCAGGAGAAGGCTCGTTTGGTGAATCAGTGAGAGTACCAGCAAATGATGTTTTACATATTTATAGACCACTAAGACCTGGGCCCTGTTTCATAAAAATTGACAATTGCGACAGGTGACAGGTGACAATTTGTAAATTTACAACTTGACAATTGTCAAATTTCTGTCCCAAAAACAATTTGACAATTTTGTATAATTGTCAGAATATATGCGACAATTGTCAAGTTTTCGGTTCATAAAAAACTTGTCATGACAATGGATTGTCACGAATTAGTCCCAGAATTGTCATGAATTGTCTGACAAGTTTGTAGTGACAATTTTTTTATGAGACAGAAAAAATATACAATTTACATATTTGTCAATATTTGGTTGACAATTGTGACAGGCAATTTAGTATCGGTCAAGTGTTGATAATGAAGTGAAAGGTACGAATTTAATAGCTTAATAATATTTTTAGAGTGAAAATGATGAATTGACTCAAAAAGAATTTCATGTAGATAATAAGCTAGAGTCGAAACTTAAAAGAAAATTTTCGTGGGTGCTCAAAAGAATATCGAACCGAAAAGCTTGAAAATCCGAAAAAGAAAGTTTTATTGCCTAAACAATGTGAAGTTATTTTTTGATTTGCCCAACTTGGACAAACATTTAGCATGTTTTGCTATTTCCATCAATTTATTTTCTTATATTATAATTAATGGTTTCGCTGAATTTTGAAAAAAATGATTTATTATTTTTTAAATAAAAATGTTACAATACTATTTTATATACATATATGCATTTACGTATATTGTTCGTTATGTGGACTAGAGCTTTACCAACTAGATTTATCATCAATACAACTGTCACAAGATCTCTGACGTTAAAATTCATATTACCCAGCTACATAATTTTGTGAAAGCAATGACAAGTTTGTCACAATCTTGCAATGACAAAATTGTCACTACAAATTTGTCACTTTTTTTATAATCTGACAATCACAAAATTGTCATGACAAATTTGTCGTAGTATTTAAATGACAATTATGTCACATGTCAATATTTTATGAACCAACAAAGTGTCAGACAAGTGCGACAAACTTGTAGAATTGTCACCTGTCAATTTTTATGAAATAGGGCCCTGGTCAGATAAGAGGAGAGCCATGGCTTTCGAGTATATTTCTGAAACTTTATGAGCTTGATCAATACGATGATGCAGAATTAGTGAGAAAAAAGACAGCAGCGATGTTTACAGGGTTTATTACGATACTTGATCCAGAAGCAAATATTTTAGGAGAAGGTGAAATATGGCTTGAGATTATCAAGAGATCTTGAAATCAGAATCACACATGCATACCTTCTTTTACAAATCTTTTTGCAACAGCAGAGCCTATTTCACCTGAAGCTCCGGTGATTAAAGCTATTTTACCTTCTAACTTACTCATTTCTTTCTCCTTAGCGAGATTCATTGAAATATTTTAGCTGAAAATTAAATTTTGCTCCATATATAAAAATCAAACTTAGCATATAAAAAAATAGTAATGACACTACCATACCACCTAAACTTCCATATATCAAATTCAGTTGATCAAAGGAAGCTTTTAAGTATTGCTTAAAAGCTGAAGCAGAAATTGTCCAAAGAATAACAGCCACACAAGATCCAGGAAAGACGTCTGATAAATTTTGTTTTGTTTGGCAACATAAAATATAGGCCTAGAAAATCATCACTACGGCAATTTTTATAAAAATGTTCTATGATAACTTTCAGTGCATCATTTGTCTCACTACAGCTACTATTTAAGCCAATTACTCCTATAGCTGCATTAATTTGATGTTGAAAGGCAAAATTTAATATAACGTATAACTCTAGAATAGTAGACCCATTATTTGGTATATCGAATAAGTCATGGTTTTTATATTTTTTACCCATTAGATATTCATCTCTAAAGATTCCTAATTTATGAGACAGGCCGATATCACGTATCAATAGCTCATAATTTATTTTATTACTAGCAAATTGTGCAGTGCGGAAAACTTTTACTTTTGTCTTTATATCTCTTTGTCTTTATTCACGTTTCCAGCTCCCGCCTCATCAAACGCAGCATGCGATTTTCCCGCACTACGCTTTCCTAGTAGTTTCTTTACCAAAATTTATATTATATTGTGCTGGTAAGGCTTTCTGAATGTAATACCTTATTCTATAGTCTGAATAAAGATCTAGAGTTTTATATATCCATTCACTACTCCATCTCTTCCAGCCAAATCCTTTCTTTGCTTTTCTGGCTCTCATTAGATTGCGTCTTATTTTCTTCTCTACCCAATGTTTGACGTAACTAAAGCTTCGATTTGCGTTTCCAATCCTAAAGTAGTTTGTCCACCCTCTGCATATGATGCATATGAATTATCGCCAATTTCCAGGCACAAAACTCATGTTGTAGAAGTTGGAAAAGTAAAGATAGGTGGAAATAATCCTATAGTCGTACAATCTATATGGCGCTTGGTGTGCAGATAGATTCTGATGATATAAAAAGTAGCGCAAAACATTATGCAAAAGAAATAACAGAACTAGCGCGCGCAGGTTCAGAGTTAGTACGGATTGCTTTGAATTCAGAGGAAGTAGCAAGGGCAATACCTTATATAGTAGAAGAGATAAATAAAGAAGGTTTTGACGGTAAAATATTGGTAGGCTGCGGTCAATATGAGCTAGATAAATTAGTTCAAGATTATCCAGACAACATCAAAATGCTGGGTAAAATTAGAATCAATCCAGGCAATATAGGCTTTGGCAACAAACGTGATGAGAAATTTGAAAGGGTGATATTCACAACTGAAACATCAAAATTTTCAAAGGTAATTTGTTTATGATTCAATTTTAGAATTGCGACTGTGCATATCAAAATTTTCAAAGGTAATTTGTTTATGATTCAATTTTAGAATTGCGACTGTGCATAAAACAAAATTTGGAGTTGAAAGGAAACAATTTAAAAAAATGTGACCGAGTTGTCTTAACTTGATCGGCAACGATTAACCATTTCTGATTTTGTGGCAATTGAAGAATTGGCTTTTATTCACGCCAATCTATGGAGCACCCAGTTCTAATGCATTGTTTATTTGTTTATTGATAGGTTGGTTTCTAATTTGCCAAGTTGAAATAACTTAAAAATAATATTTTAAAATGAACCCTATCGAAAGGAATGAAAGTAAAAGTGTAACATTTATAAAACACGTTTGCCTTAAAGTAAAAGCTAAATATAAACAAAATAATATAACCCAAGCCAATGGAAACAAATAAAAAGATAATAAATAGCTATTTTCCATGGCTATACGCAAAGTTAACTTGCCTGTTTTTTCGTCCGGAAAACATTCGAACTCTAAATTTTGTGCTTCCAGGTTTTGTGCTTGTGGTTGTGCTTCCTCGATATAATCATAATCAATGCAGTCTGAAAGATAATATACATTTAATAAGACAAGAAAATTAAAATAAGAAAATACACAACGTACAGTCATCAAACTCGTCTTGGTCCAGGTGATGGTCGTAATTTTCATCGTTTCCTGCAACTAAATAGAATTTTTTAAGAAGCAACTATTTATTTATCACCCTATCACTTTATTACTTTTTATTTTTTTGGTTTTATTTTCCATTTTCTTGTTATTTTAATTGTTTAAATTTGTTGTTCGTGTTCCGTTTAATGTTTTTATGTTCACAACGAAAAATTCGGTAAGATTTTTTTTCAGGTTTGACAGTTCACTTTTTTTTTGTAAAATCGCGCCGAAAAGTTATAGCAAACCATGCACACATACACAACATGAACATGTACACATAAATACAGACGAAGATGCCATAATCAAGATGAACATGTTCGTCTTTACTATAATCTTGATCTTGATTTCTATGTTTTACTATAATCTTGATATCATCAAGATGCTCTGGATTTTGGTCTTACCTCTCTATCCAACAAACGAAACTTTTATATTTTACATCCCTTTCTTTTTCAAGATATGAAATCAACATTGACCTATTATATATGGACTGCCAGGAGCCAACTTCACGACGGTTCATTTTCACCCACTAACTGCCACCAGCGCTACTTGGAGCAAAACTAAAAAATTGAGTAGCTTTTGACAATTCGGTTTGACGGTTGTGTTGTCATTTTTGTTTAGATTCAGATTTTATTTTTATTTTTTGTGATTTTGTATTTTTGTGTGTATATTTTGTATATTAAAGTAAAATTGGTTAATTGAAATCAACAACCAAAATGCTTACAAAAAAAACGCCATCAACATTCAAGAAATGCAATAAATGTGGAGACACGAGGTCACCATCGAGCTGCGCAAATCTAAGAAAGATTAACACTTCAAGGGGCGCAACTTAAATGAGGATGATGTGGTGTCGTCTTTGAAGAAAGTCAATGGCCAGTCGCTGGTTCAGATGTTCGTCAACGAGACTGTGTCTGCGATGAACAGCACTGATCCAGAAAGCTAGTTCGCCGGCACACAGGCCGCCCGCAAGATGCTTAACCCAGAGCGTAAAATCCTACAATCGATATGATGATAGGCCATAGGATTGTTCTGATTTCCGTGCGATTCTTGCAGAGATCCGATAGCTCACTTTAACAATTCGAAGCCACGTGGACATTGACAAACATTGCTTCTGATTCATCGGAGCAGACTCGCTGTGACATCGATTCCGTTCCCCATGTCATTGCCTTGCTGCAGTCCAAGATGATCTCAGTGGCAGAGCAGTGCGCTTGGGTGCTGGGCAACATTGCCGTGATGGCCACAGGGCCCGCGATATAGTCTTAGGTAAGAGTCACATCGATGGAGTTGTGCCACGGCTGGTAAAGCTGTTGAAAACCGATGAACCGAGTATCATTGTGCCGGCTTTGCGTAGTGTAGGCAATATTGTCACTGTCACAGATCAACAGATTGACGCTGTAATCACTGCAGGTGGCTCACTAAAATTTGGACTACTTCTACAGCACTCTAAACACAGCATTGTCAAAGAAGCAGCTTGGACTGTTTGTAACATAACTGCTGTAAATCAAAAGAAAATTGCTGAAATTTTCGTCCACATCACTCGCAAGGTAATGAAAAAGGGTTATTTTAAATCGCAAAAAGAACCGCATGGGTGATTAAGAACGCAACTAACAGTGCCAATCCCGAGCAATATAATGCGTCAGATAAATTGAGAGCATTGAGGTAAGATGAGATCTCAATTTGATGGTGTTTTCAATTTGTTTGCATCAGCATCAACAACACAAACAAAACCGGATCGCTAAAGATGCGCAGCTAAACCCGCCCAGTGAAAAGAAGGAATTTGAGGTGAGTTAAATTCTGAAGGCCATATAACCAGGTTTACTCTTATCTTAATTTTCAGGTAGAAATTAACGCCGAGTTACCCAACAATCTATAGAGACCATCATAAGGCCGAGGAAGTGAGTGACCTTAACCACGCCGGAGATGGCAAAAGTTTTCTCTTATCCACAAAGTCTTTATGGGATTGATTTTAAAGAAGCAAACACAGGAAACGCTGTTTTAAGAATCAAGAAGCTGTAAGTGAGTTGGATTTCTTTTCAGATGATATTTCTTACTGGAACTTATTTCTTCCAGCGTCCTTGGAAGATAAAAACCATTGTGGTGCCAGTTATAGTGTGATGGCTACATCCGAATACAAATAGAAAGAAAAATAAACAACGTAGAATTTCTCTTACCACATGAACTAAAAATATGACACTAATATACCTTGACCTTGGTCACCATAGGGTGATAGTAGATTTCTCGCTCATCCGTGGTGCGCCCGGCAAGAACTAATCGTCTAACTGGGATAGCGAAAGACTCACATTTGGACCGACACTTCACTCAATAAGAAGAGGAACCCATAGTCCGCGTTTTCTTTGGACATTTTTCTCAAGGGGTAGAGAGGTTGGGCCAATCGGGTTTTCGTAGGGTGAGGGGCTTCGGATACCTTTTCTAGGTGCTAAATTCCCACCACCTACTCTCATAATTGGTGAGGAGGATTCCAATAGGAGCGCCTCTGAAAAGGCGAATGAAATCCTCACGATGGTGGCCAAGGCCAGCCAAAAGCGGCCCATAAATTCTGGTGATCCGACCTCTTACCGAGTTCCTTATTTCTATCTAAATCCCGATAGGTAAATAGGAGTCCGTAGTTTCCGTGAGAGCATGCCTGGTTTCGAACGTCCTGTGACATCGGCATTCTGCGATTTCGATGGCCGGGTTAGAAACGCACGGTGCGTTTAACATTCAGTGGGAGCACACATTGTTTTATTTCATTGCATTTTTCACGTAATGGGTCAATTTGATTTTACAACTTTTGTGCAAGCGAAATTAATTAAGTAAGAATAAATAAAAAAAGGAGAGAAAGTTCACGCGCGCTGGGAAAAATACTATGTTAGGCTAGGACAGTCAAATAAAAATAAAGAAAATGTCAAGCTCTGTCAAAGAACGGCGGTAGGGCTAAAAGCTAAGTTAGGCATGGATGGGATATGGTTCAGACACGGACTAAAGGGTTGGGTATTCGGTAGAGATTAAGTTTAAGACAAAAGTGGAGAGACAATATCGCCTGAAAGTAGGAGACGAAATTTTGAATAGTTTAAGTGCATTTTGAATGAAGGTCAACATCCATAGTTCGTTGAACTAGTTAACAAAAGAAGTGCACTTTGCATAGCGAGCGGTACTACGCTAAGTAAGAAACGATAAGCTGATGTACAGGTAAACGGTGTTAGCTCTACACCGTACGTAGATAGTCATTCCTAGTCATACCATTGCCCGAGTAAGGTCGATGATTTAAAAGTTGCATTGTCATACGTTTAAGCAACGAAAATATTCTGTCGGTGTATCAGTCTCGGCATTAAAAGAAAATCGTTGATTCGGACTAGGATTTAAATTGTTTTTGAGGGATTTCTGTGCGCATAGGGGTAAGATAGTGAAAAAAGGTGTTTCTTAGTGAGAACAGTTTTATAAAAAAATTAAAATTTTGTTAAAGGTGAATCTTAGGCGATTACCGGCGCCAACCATAGTCGTGGTGGCCGAACCATCGGGGACACCGTGGATGTCGTATGAAGCCGCTCGCTTAGGCAGTTTAGTGCTTTTACACATCAAGTCGCTAGTAGCGTTTGAGGCTATCCTGATAGAGGCCCTACGTCGGCAGTACTACTGTGAAATTTCTGGTCACGCAGTCAGTGAGGAAAGCCCGTGCAAAACCCGGGCTTACACAAGTAACATTTGAATTATTCCTCTTGGGATTGGGAATATATTATGTCTAAGAGGACAAACCAAAAAAGTAAAGAAAGCTAATTCCCGAAATACATATATGTATATATGAAATATCAAGAATTAGAAAATACTGGCGAATAATTAAGTGTAACGCGCATACGGTCATACCCAGTCACCCAAATCCAACTACTCTTGGTGGCACGTAAAAGATTCACCCCGCGTATTTTAACCCCAAACTTATCGAAAGAACAAATAAGAGAGGAAACGACTTAAAAACGTCTCTCGGCTCGATTCTGGGACCGAGGGCGAAGAAAGAAACTGAGGAGTTCAATTAGCAGCCGTGTTCGAGATTTTCATCATTATAACTCTATTTATGTATTTCTATTGGCGTGATAAATTTTATGTTGTTAAATCATAGTGTTCAAGTCACAGTATCTTTATTTGAACAAAAAAAAAAAGGGGAACGTTTTCAGATTTCAAGAATTGGCTAAATAAAATCGGGTATTTGAAGCCTCAAAATTTGAAAGAATACCGTTTGGTTTTAACCGTACCGAGTAAGGTTCCTCGTGGCCCCCTAGCTGCAATATTTTGCCTTCCCCCGTTTCAGACACCACCAACAAAGAGCTCTCTGTAGGCAGTAGTCCGGGGTTAGTTTTTTTTGTATGATAACGCCAAGATCCAAAGGCCGTGTAGTTGATACGAGGGAATTGGGGGGAATCTCATCTCGAATGTTCATTACCTTATCGAGGGTTTCCCGCATATTCGCAGGTTTTTGGAATCTGATGCCGTAAGCCCATGCTACCAAAAAAGATTAATGCCGACATTGTTTCATGCATCTCTGCCAGTTTCATTAACGAATTTCGATTAAAAGTTGGATTTAGGGATCACGTTATTATATTATATTAGGTACTTATACCTTTTTTTTGTCATCTGTTTTTTTTTCTTTCAATTTCTTATCCATAGGTTAATTACTATTTATTAATTCACGCGTATAAAAATTAAAAAAAAAAGAAAACATTACCTACTAGTTTAAGTGACGAGTAGCATAGACGGGTCAATCCGTAATTAGTTTTAAGGTTAGTATTTAGGTGTTTATTTATTTGTTTATTACTTTTTGTTTATGTAAGTGATAATTTAGATTAAAGGATCTTGTCATACAAATAAGAAGTCATGAATTCAGATAAGCGATATCAAATTTATTATTTAAGCGATATCTTTAGTTATAGGAATTAAGTCAGAGAAATAAAATTTTTGTGAATCACGCCAATATCCATGGATCCCGTGTGTTTTACTGGGCTTATTAAGAGCTCAATGGGTTGGTAAGGGTATTTGCAGGGGGTGCGGTAGGGCAGGCTATGGCCCGACGGTATATGTGACTCAGCTGAAATCCTAAAGAACCAGTTTTGATTTTGGGGAATCCGAAACTACCGGCCGACCGGATTCTAGGTAAGGGAGGGAAAAGAGCCAGGCTGTGACGTCATCGACAGCACCCAAAGTGTGGCAGGTAAAGTGGTGGTAGCGATATTGTTTGTTTTTGGCATGTTTTTATGTTTTTGAAAGGAGGTGAGATCCTGCTGTGTGGGCAAGACCCCCCCATTCCGACGAGCTAAGTCGCGCACAGCGAGCATGCCACGGCTCATACAGCGGATATTCCGTCCCCTTGCCCTTCCCCTTCAACACCAATAGATTTCGTTTACTCATCATTTTCAATTTGCTTCTTTTTAGTCTCAGGCTCCTTTCCCATCCGCGATAACCACATACGGTTGCAATCCATAACCTAGTTTTCTGAATCCTGCCCCTTTCCTTTTAGATTCCTCACCCTATTCCGCTAACCCATCCCCTCCTATTGCCTCGTTTCAAATGGCGCCCAACGTGTTTTGTGTGTCCCAGTCCTTCCAAAATGGTTAGATTGTCGTTGTTGCCGGTGCCGATTCCATACGTAAGTCTCGTACAGAATAGCTTTTCAGAATGTCTGACTAATTGCGACGTCTGGTTTCGACATTGACAGCGGAAACAATTGGCCATTCGTAGTATTGTCCACAGTCGCTTTCGGGGCCTGGACGGACGATTCGGTATGTCATCAAGCGTAAGTTTTTAAAGTAACGTTTGAGATGCGACCGGATCGGTTGGCCCGGGGACCGGGAGCAACGAAAAGTCCTGTTCTAATTGATGTTGTTGGCGGAGCAAGTACTATTCGTAGGTCTTGTTCAGGATAGCTAGTAAGAAAGCCTGATCAATTGCGACGAGTCGTTCGGGCTCTGCCAGCATCATCAATTGGAAATCGTGTTGTCGAGTATTAAATATAGTTCATATAATCTGATATTTGCCACACTTTGGAAAAAAAAGAGTTAAGAGAAGAAAAATGGATTTAGTTGGTTGAGTCATAAGCGAAAAAAATATATTACCGAAAACAGCCGCCCAAAACACCCCCGTATGAATAGTTAAAACAGTAAACAAAAAAAAAATAAAAACTAAATTTGTCACATTTTAGGAAGAAAAAAAATAAATATTGTACATTTTGGAATTTGTTAGGTAGAAGGATAAATGATAAAAGCCTAATACAATTGAGTTTTTTTTCTGTTACTCGGAGTAGTTTTATAGGCTAACATTTAGGTGGATTTTTAAGTTTGAATATTAAAAATTATATTTATTAAGAATAAGGTTCCTCTTAATTTTTGGTAGTTAGTGTTCAATTTCAAAGTTCATAAGGTCAGTCAATAGTTATAATGGAAAGTAGGCATAGGTTGTAAGTTTCAATTATTTTCATTTGGTTCATATTGAGCTCCTAAGTATAAAGTAAAAAAAAAAAAAAAAAAAAAAAAATTAAATAAAAAAATAAAAAAGGCTTAGTTATAGATATAGATAGTTTTCTCATTGGTTAGTTTTCAAAATTGTCTCTCCTTAGTAAAGGCAATTTAATTAAAGTATAAAGTATTCAACAAGGAATCTCAGTACAATCAAGGGCTATGTTATGGGTCGTTTATTTAAACACACATGTGCAAGGCTATAAGTTATTGTAATTCTATATAGAAATTCATAAGGGTATAACTTCTGCGGGTGTTACATTGTCTTACGGGATAGCACCTTAAGTGTAAAAAAAAACCCATTGAAATTTAAAAGATCCAGGTGTAATTCAGTCTTAAATTCAAGCGGCACACAAATTAAATTTTAAATTAATGCAGAATTTTGTTCTGAAAGAAGAAGAGGAAGCAAAAATTAGAATAATAAAGCAAAAGTTAGGAAACAGAGCAGTCACACGTCGCCTACTGAGACATTTTGACAAACAAGACATAGAGATGCCGGTGGGCCATTCACCGACCAAGAAGAGCGGCCTGGGGAATAACCGGCCAACAAATGAGCTCCCTTTACTCCCCGTAGAAGCGTCAACATCCGGAGGCCAAGGAAATAATCCACCACAGTCGGTACACCACTCTTCGTCCAATAGTGTTACTTCAGGTGACAGTCCAGAAGATTCAATAAGGGCACCATCTTTTAGCAATTTAAGTGCGCCGGGTGCGACAGCCCCGATCTTACCGATAAATATGGCGACGGAAGATCTCCTAGCGAATTTCGAGGACAACGATACGTCTTGTCAGGGCAATTTGGCCGAAACCAATGGTAGTCGGGTTGTGAACGGAAACAAGGGTGGAGGTCAGGGTGAAGAAGCGATAGGGATATCGGCCGAGTTGAGAACAGTGATAAATTTGGCGGTAGTGAATGCTTATGAATCGTACACGAATTCGATACGAGAAAATATTTCAGAGTCAGTGAAAGCCGAAGTACAACGGGGCTTCTTAGATTTTCTGAAAGAAATAAATCTTACTACCCGCCCGATTCCCCCAGTGGAAGAAAGAATCCGGCCGCCGGCAGGTAGTCGCCCAGTCGATCGAAGGCTCAGCCAGCCACCACCTACGGTACTTCCGAGGCCACCTCAACTGGATCCACAATCAAGACCATTCACTACACCAGGTAGTCAGGTGGGGGCTCCGCGTCCAAGACCTGGTGTAGACGTCGGTAGCTCGGGGTTAGATAGGGGTACACACCAACCCGAAAACTTACAAGGGCAATTTTGGGATAGTAGAAATCACTACAGCCGGTACACACCTCAACATTTTCAAGCGCCTCCGTATGGAGGGGGGCGGCTAATTAGAATAGACAAATGGGGCGTGAGCTTTAACGGTAAGCCTGAGTCCCTGACAGTAGAAGACTTTATTTTCCGAGTCGAGATGCTACAAAGTCAGCACGACTGCACCTGGGCTGAGATCCTGAGGGACTTTCATCTACTGCTCTCGGGAGCCGCTAGCGAATGGTACTGGCAATACCAACGGTCTAATAGTCCGGGAGCCAGCGACCGTTTTCAATG
Source organism: Dasysyrphus tricinctus (assembly GCA_963921185.1). NCBI lineage: Eukaryota > Metazoa > Arthropoda > Insecta > Diptera > Syrphidae > Dasysyrphus > Dasysyrphus tricinctus. The sequence goes on along the minus strand of OY992530.1, from coordinate 57,737,713 downwards.
ACCAATAGTAGAAAAGCCAATATTTGTATATTTGGTTCATTTGATATCACTGATTACTAAATAGAAGCTCTGCTCGCGCACTAGCGGTGGGTGTGTCTGTGGCAGCCGCCCAAATATGTAAAAAAAATGTAAAACAAAACTGATTTCAGAATAGGTGAGCTTTTGTGGATACGTTTATGAGGTCGTAAACAAACGAAAAAACCCAGTCAGCTTAACTTTGAGTGGGGGGATGTACGTCCGCTTCTCATGTAAACATTGCAAAAAATGCGAAAAAAAAACCGATTTCAGAAAAGATGAGCTTTGGTGTAGTGATAGCTATTACGAACATATACACAAAAATACCCGTCCGCTTAACTTTCAGCGGGGGGACACCCCGCAGCGATTGATTTGAAATGCAGCGCTGCACCATGAGCCCGAGTACGTAGCAATTTTTTTTTTTAAGAAAACGGGAACCAGGAAAGCTGAAATTTAATATAGTGATAGCTAATATAAACTGCTATCCAAAAAAAATATAGTTTTAAAATTTTTGCATCGGAAAAATGCTTGGTTTTCGTATTAAGGGTGCAGTGCATCAAATACAAGGCAAGTGTGTGTTGCATCTTTTTTTTGGTAGAAAATAAATATCAGGACAACTGAAAATTCGTACAATAATAGCTTACATAACCATTTATAAGAGACTAACAGTCAGCTGAGCTTGAAGAGATGAAAAAGCCGTCCGCTTTTGAGTTGAAAATGCACTGCATCACGTTTCAATAGATTTTAACATACAAAGGCGTTTATTTTTTTCTTATACAAAATTGATTTCAGCAAATTTGAGCATTGGCATAGTAGTACCTTACATAAACCGTTATAAGAAAAAAATAATACCATGAACTTCCAGCGGTGGAAAAGCCGTCCGCTTTGAAGTTGAAAATGCGCTGCATCGCATTTCGAGTGATTTTTACATACAATCGCGTTTATTTTTTTTTTATACAAAACTGATTTTAGCAAACTTGATCACTGGCATAGTGATACCTTACATATGCAGTTAACAGGAAAAAATAATACCATGAACTTCAAGCGGTGGAAAAGCCGTCCGCTTTGGAGTTGAAAATGCGCTGCATCGCATTTCGAGTGCTTTTTACATACAATCGCGTTTATTTTTTTTTTTCATACAAAACTGATTTCAGCAAACTTGATCACTGGCATAGTGATACCTTACATATGCAGTTAACAGGAAAAAATAATACCATGAACTTCCAGCGGTGGAAAAGCCGTCCGCTTTGGAGTTGAAAATGCGCTGCATCGCATTTCGAGTGCTTTTTACATACAATTGCGTTTATTTTTTTTTTCATACAAAACTGATTTCAGAAAACTCGATCACTGGCATAGTAGTACCTTACATATACAGTTAACAGAAAAAAATAATATCATGAACTTCCAGCGGTGGAAAAGCCGTCCGCTTTGGAGTTGAAAATGCGCTGCATCGCATTTCGAGTGCTTTTTACATACAATCGCGTTTATTTTTTTTTTTCATACAAAACTGATTTCAGCAAACTTGATCACTAGCATAGTGATACCTTACATATGCAGTTAACAGGAAAAAATAATACCATGAACTTCCAGCAGTGGAAAAGCCGTCCGCTTTGGAGTTGAAAATGCGCTGCATCGCATTTCGAGTGCTTTTTACATACAATCGCGTTTATTTTTTTTTCATACAAAACTGATTTCAGAAAACTCGATCACTGGCATAGTAGTACCTTACATATACAGTTAACAGAAAAAAATAATATCATGAACTTCCAGCGGTGGAAAAGCCGTCCGCTTTGGAGTTGAAAATGCGCTGCATCGCATTTCGAGTGCTTTTTACATACAATCGCGTTTATTTTTTTTTTTCATACAAAACTGATTTCAGCAAACTTGATCACTAGCATAGTGATACCTTACATATGCAGTTAACAGGAAAAAATAATACCATGAACTTCCAGCGGTGGAAAAGCCGTCCGCTTTGGAGTTGAAAATGCGCTGCATCGCATTTCGAGTGCTTTTTACATACAATTGCGTTTATTTTTTTTTTCATACAAAACTGATTTCAGAAAACTCGATCACTGGCATAGTAGTACCTTACATATACAGTTAACAGAAAAAAATAATATCATGAACTTCCAGCGGTGGAAAAGCCGTCCGCTTTGGAGTTGAAAATGCGCTGCATCGCATTTCGAGTGCTTTTTACATACAATCGCGTTTATTTTTTTTTCATACAAAACTGATTTCAGAAAACTCGATCACTGGCATAATGATACCTTACATATACAGTTAACAGAAAAAAATAATATCATGAACTTCCAGCGGTGGAAAAGCCGTCCGCTTTGGAGTTGAAAATGCGCTGCATCGCATTTCGAGTGCTTTTTACATACAATCGCGTTTATTTTTTTTTCATACAAAACTGATTTCAGAAAACTCGATCACTGGAAGTGATCATGGAACACCGCTGGAAGTTCATGGTACTATTTTTTTCTGTTAACTGTATATATAAGGTACCACTATGCCAGTGATCAAGTTTGCTGAAATCAGTTTTGTATGAAAAAAAAATAAACGCGATTGTATGTAAAAAGCACTCGAAATGCGATGCAGCGCACTTTCAACTCCAAAGCGGACGGCTTTTCCACCGCTGGAATTTCATGGTATTATTTTTTCCTGTTAACTGCATATGTAAGGTATCACTATGCTAGTGATCAAGTTTGCTGAAATCAGTTTTGTATGAAAAAAAAATAAACGCGATTGTATGTAAAAAGCACTCGAAATGCGATGCAGCGCATTTTCAACTCCAAAGCGGACGGCTTTTCCACCGCTGGAAGTTCATGATATTATTTTTTTCTGTTAACTGTATATGTAAGGTACTACTATGCCAGTGATCGAGTTTTCTGAAATCAGTTTTGTATGAAAAAAAAATAAACGCGATTGTATGTAAAAAGCACTCGAAATGCGATGCAGCGCATTTTCAACTCCAAAGCGGACGGCTTTTCCACCGCTGGAAGTTCATGGTATTATTTTTTCCTGTTAACTGCATATATAAGGTACCACTATGCCAGTGATCAAGTTTGCTGAAATCAGTTTTGTATGAAAAAAAAATAAACGCGATTGTATGTAAAAATCACTCGAAATGCGATGCAGCGCATTTTCAACTCCAAAGCGGACGGCTTTTCCACCGCTGGAAGTTCATGGTATTATTTTTTCCTGTTAACTGCATATGTAAGGTATCACTATGCCAGTGATCAAGTTTGCTGAAATCAGTTTTGTATGAAAAAAAAAAAATAAACGCGATTGTATGTAAAAAGCACTCGAAATGCGATGCAGCGCATTTTCAACTCCAAAGCGGACGGCTTTTCCACCGCTGGAAGTTCATGATATTATTTTTTTCTGTTAACTGTATATGTAAGGTACTACTATGTCAGTGATCGAGTTTTCTGAAATCAGTTTTGTATGAAAAAAAAAAATAAACGCAATTGTATGTAAAAAGCACTCGAAATGCGATGCAGCGCATTTTCAACTCCAAAGCGGACGGCTTTTCCACCGCTGGAAGTTCATGGTATTATTTTTTCCTGTTAACTGCATATGTAAGGTATCACTATGCCAGTGATCAAGTTTGCTGAAATCAGTTTTGTATGAAAAAAAAATAAACGCGATTGTATGTAAAAAGCACTCGAAATGCGATGCAGCGCATTTTCAACTCCAAAGCGGACGGCTTTTCCACCGCTGGAAGTTCATGGTATTATTTTTTCCTGTTAACTGCATATGTAAGGTATCATTATGCCAGTGATCAAGTTTGCTGAAATCAGTTTTGTATGAAAAAAAAAAAATAAACGCGATTGTATGTAAAAATCACTCGAAATGCGATGCAGCACATTTTCAACTTCAAAGCGGACGGCTTTTCCACCGCTGGAAGTTCATGGTATTATTTTTTTCTTATAACGGTTTATGTAAGGTATCACTATGCCAATGCTCAAGTTTGCTGAAATCAATTTTGTATAAGAAAAAAATAAACGCCTTTGTATGTTAAAATCTATTGAAACGTGATGCAGTGCATTTTCAACTCAAAAGCGGACGGCTTTTTCATCTCTTCAAGCTCAGCTGACTGTTAGTTTCTTATAACTGGTTATGTAAGCTATTTTTGTACGAATTTTCATTTGTCCTGATATTTATTTTCTACCAAAAAAAAGATGCAACACACACTTGCCTTGTATTTGATGCACTGCACCCTTAATACGAAAACCAAGCATTTTTCCGATGCAAAAATTTTAAAACGATATTTTTTTTGGATAGCAGCTTATATTAGCTATCACTATACTAAATTTCAGCTTTCCTGGTTCCCGTTTTCTTAAAAAAAAAATTGCTACGTACTCGGGCTCATGGTGCAGCGCTGCATTTCAAATCAAACGCTGCGGGGTGTCCCCCCGCTGAAAGTTAAGCGGACGGGTATTTTTGTGTATATGTTCGTAATAGCTATCACTACACCAAAGCTCATCTTTTCTGAAATCGGTTTTTTTTTCGCATTTTTTGCAATGTTTACATGAGAAGCGGACGTACATCCCCCCACTCAAAGTTAAGCTGACTGCGTTTTTTCGTTTGTTTACGACCTCATAAACGTATCCACAAAAGCTCACCTTTTCTGAAATCAGTTTTGTTTTACATTTTTTTTACATGTTTGGGCGGCTGCCACAGACACACCCACCGCTACTCAGAGCGCTGATTTGCAATTTACTTACCTGTGATACCAAATGAAGCTCATGACAAAATACCAGCTTTTCTGGAATCAGTCATTCAAAACGGTCGCTGGCTCCCGGACTATTATTCTGTGGAGAGAAGACAGTAAAATGCCTATTAAGAGCTTTAGGTTGAATACTGTTACCTATGGCACCTCTTCACCACCATTTTTGGCCGTGAGGTGTCTTCTGTACTTAGCTGAAAAGTATGCAGAATCTCATAAGCTTGGTTCAAAGATCTTAAGGAAAAATTTGTATATAGACGATATGCTAGCTGGATCAGATGATCTGAGAACCCTTAAACAAATTCAAGATGAAATCATCTTCATTTTAAATTCATTTGGATTCGAACTTGCCAAGTGGCACAGCAATGCTGATTTGATACACCAATCATCAGACAAAGAATTAAAACCCTCAGAAGCAGGCTTGACCAGTACTCTGGGCATAATTTGGGACCCTCAGCAAGATACATTTAAGTTCTCTTATAATCCATCGAAAACCTACTCAAAATTCACAAAAAGAACGATTCTTTAGCTTTCGTCATCCTTATTCGATCCAATTGGTCTCCTTAGTCCAATCATAATTAAAGCTAAGATCATACTGCAAAAGCTGTGGTTGGAGAAGCTTGACTGGGACGCATCTATTCCACAAAGCATCGAAACGGAATGGAAGCAACTTCTACTAGATCTAAATTCGTTACAGGATGTCTCAATTCCTAGATATGTCTTGGCAGAATCTAAAAAGGAGGTGCAGATTCACGGATTTTCCGATGCATCCTTAAATGCATATGGTTGCTGTATATACATTAGAACTTCGGATGCGTTTGGAATTGTCACTGTGAAATTGTTCACAGCAAAATCCAGAGTTGCTCCACTAAGGAAAAAACAACTGCCCAAGTTAGAGCTGTGTGGTGCACATCTCTTAGCCAAATTGTGGGCAAGAATCAAAGAATTGTTCGAAGGTTCCATCTCGAAAGTTTATTTTTGGTCAGATTCTAAAGTCACTCTTCATTGGATAGGGACACATTCTTCTCAGCTTAATGTATTCGTTGGAAATAGGGTATCAGAGATACAGGAGCTTAAAGAGGAAGCCTCTTGGAGACACGTTCCTACCGAAGTCAACCCAGCAGATGTGGTATCCAGAGGTTGCACTGTGAATGATCTGAATGAGTCGATCTGGTTTTCTGGCCCACAATTTTTGTATAAATCATTTGAAGAATGGCCACCAATACTTAGTAAAGAGTTACCAACAGAGGAAATGACTAGAGAGATGCGTAAAACTGTATTATTATCGAAGAAAAAGGAGCCCAATCATCTTCTCGACCAGATAAACGAGTTTAACTCATATACTGAGACCATTCGGGTCTTTGCAATTGGTTTAAGGGCATTAAAAACAAAATGGAAAGGTATCGACAACTCCGAAGAAAATTTACTTTTACCGTTATCCGTAGTGGAGTTAGAGGTTGCGCTAACACGTATCGCAAGGATTATCCAGCAGGAATGCTTCTCAGAAGAAATAAGAGCAATACAAAATAAAGAACCCTTGAAGGGTTCCATGAAATGGCTTAATCCTTTCCTAGAAGAAGTTCATGGAGTTGAAATTTTAAAAGTAGGAGGAAGATTGAAAAATGCATCGATTCCTGAAGTTCAAAAACATCCCATACTTCTACCAAAAGATTGTGTATTCGTCAAGAACATATTTATGCATTTGCACTTAAGTAACTACACGCAGGACCAAAGACACTCATCGCACTAGTTCGAAGACAGTTTTGGATACTCAACGCCAGAGAGTTAGCTCGCAGAACATGTAGGAAGTGGTGTATTCATTGCGTCAGATATCGTCCCGTGCTCCTGAAGCAGATCATGGGAGACTTGCCTGCAGAAAGGGTTACACCGGCTCGTCCATTTCAAAATTGTGGAGTGGACTTTTGTGGTCCCATCTACACGTATCTCAAAATTCGCGGCAAAACACCATACAAATCATATGTAGCAGTATTTGTTTGCTTTGCATCAAAGGCTGTGCATTTAGAAGCCGTTTCGGATTTGACATCAGATGCATTCATAGCTGCTTTGAAAAGATTCATCGGTCGTAGGGGACTCCCGCAAAAAATCTTCTGCGATAATGCAACCAATTTTGTAGGGGCAAGGTCTAAGTTGAACGAACTGCGAGATTTCCTATTTATGAAAAATACTCAAAATGACTTGTCTAAATTTTGTTCTAATCAAAGTGTTTCTTTTAATTTTATTCCCCCCAGAGCTCCTCATTTTGGCGGCATTTGGGAAGCCGCTGTCGCAAAAGGGCACCTATATCGAAGTCTGAAGACCGCAAAACTGACGTTCGAGGAGCTCTCCACTGCACTGGTCGAAGTGGAAGCTATAATGAATTCTCGGCCCCTAACACCATTATCATCGGATCCTAACGATTTAGAGGCACTTACACCGGGTCACCTATTGATCGGCTCATCATTGAAGGCAATTCCAGAGGCTGCAATTCTCGTTGATGACATCAGCTACCTGCAGCGGTGGCGTCGCATACAAGCTGTAAAATCGCACTTCTGGGAACGATGGACAACCGAGTATCTCCATGAACTTCAATCTCGGACAAAGTGGTCTGAAAAAGCACCAAATCTTCACATAGGTGCAATGGTTATTATTCATGAAGATAACGTTCCACCCCAGAAATGGCTACTAGGAAGAGTAGTCAAAGTTATCCAAGGCGAAGATGGTGTTGTTCGAGTTGCTGACGTCAAAACCACTAAAGGCATCATTCGACGACCAATCCGAAAGCTGGCGCTACTACCGGTTTGAAAGGGATCTTTCAAAGTGGCCGGAATGTTGGGTCGTACTCATTTATATTTAAATACTATTTTTACATTATTTGAATTTACAAATTAAATTGTAGTAGCTTAATCTCCCATTCATGTACCTATTTTTGAATTGCTATAATTTTGCTATAAAAATAAATCTAATTTAAATCGCCCGCCTAAATACCAAGGTTGGCCATATTTTTCTAATATTTTGCTATTTGCTATTTTTGTTTAACGTTACTTTAAGCTTTGATAAGAATAAAGAAAAATACCTTTTGTCATTCGTCATTGGACAGTCATCAAAAGCAGTTTTTATTTTTTTTCGTAACCTTCGTCGCTATTCGTTTCGCTTCATTTATATAGTTTGAAAGAACTCGGAATTTTCCCGATCCTTATAGAAAATCGAATTTTCCCAGTTCTCGATTGGAAAACGCTCCATTCGAACATTCCTGTATATATTTTTTAGTTGCTGTTTTCTTATTTTCCTGGGGGATACCACGTAAGAAAAACTCACCTTGTACTTTGTGTAAAAAAGTACATTTTATATAGATACATAAAATCCGTTACTCTACCGATTGAAAAGGGTTCCCGAAAAGAGTTACTTTTATGAAAAAAAGTAACTTAAAGTTTTTGTATAAAATTTTCCAAGCTACAACCTAGTTTTTGACGTATTTTCCAAGGTACGCTCGGGAGGTATTCCTTTAAAACCATTTGGGGAGCCTTTGACCTTCCCTAAATTGTAAGTGGTTCTCGTATTGATGTGGGCTTTTAACAGTTTCCTTAGAATGGGCTGATTTTTCGGATTTTTTGACTGGACTATTATTGCTTCTTAAAATGTATTACTCCATCATACTCCTTTGGAATTCTTGCGTTTTATTTTCATGAGAACTTAAAGTAAAAAAGTCTCGCTTCATAATAGATATAATGAATATGCTGCCACCAGCTGATAAAAACTGTGAGGAATCTCTCTCTATCCCTAGAGATAGTTACATGTTACGTGTTACATCCCATAAATCATTTATTTGAAACAAAACAAGTTTCGACCTAAACTCTTTGATTATATCAATTGTTTGTAACGTTTAGTTTAGGTACTGACGACAAATTTAAACTCAAGGAATGATGACAAGAAACAGAAACATCTACCGCAATTTGTTAAAAGTTATCTCTTTTCATCCTTTTCTTTTCTTCTTCAAATCTTAAGAAACAATTTCCCAAGATTATGACTATAATGGCTGATTTATGGCTGATTTACAATGCCGCGTTGGGCGTTGCGTTGAAAGATTTGCCTGTCAACGCAAAAGTTCAGGCATAGGAATATCTGTTTAGTGTTAACAATGACGCGTTGAGAATTATGTTACGATTTTGCATCCATTAGTAGGTACACAAACCAACGTAACGTAAGCGGCTGCAACGCGAAAGTAGAAATTATTCAACTTTTGCGTGCGTTTTGACATTTCGATTTCAATTTAGGTATGTGGCCATCTTGTGTTGAAAAAAGTTTGAATTTTTTTGCTCGATTTATCTTGACGCGGCCGTAGCGCTTGTTAAATGTAACGTACGCATCGCGAACGCGAACGCGTCATTGTAAATCAGCCATAACAATGCCGCGTTGGGCGTTGCGTTGAAAGATTTGCCTGTCAACGCAAAAGTTCAGGCATAGGAATATCTGTTTAGTGTTTACAATGACGCGTTGAGCATTATGTTACGATTTTGCATCCATTAGTAGGTACACAAACCAACGTAACGTAAGCGGCTGCAACGCGAAAGTAGAAATTATTCAACTTTTGCGTGCGTTTTGACATTTCGATTTCAATTTAGGTATGTGGCCATCTTGTGTTGAAAAAAGTTTGAATTTTTTGCTCGATTTATCTTGACGCGGCCGTAGCGCTTGTTAAATGTAACGTACGCATCGCGAACCCTTAGTTACCCTAATAGGGTACATTATCCAAATAATTGCCTTGAGTTATTTGACTTTCAATTGTATTAGCATGCAAATGCTCTTTTGGATATTCAAAAGGCAATCAGGGAACCATATAGTGTAATCAAATTAAATCGAATTCAGTTCAACCAAATTGTAGGATTTTGTGGATCTAGTTATTTATTACAAAAAATAATATACACACATACATAGAACTTTTAATTTGAAATTCATTTTTAATTGATTCACAAACGATTCTTGTCAACTACTGAATTTTCCCAAAAAGTTGGTTAAAATAATGCAGGATGTTGGTGCCAGGAGCAAACCATTATTTGTGTTGGTTTTTGAATTTATTGGTATATATGGTGGAGCCTCAAAGTGTTGAAAAGTGTAACAAAAACATATTTTTTTGTTGTTGACGAGGCTTTTATTTTAATTTGATGTGCTTTTTGCAGAATTATGCCTGTGGGATAATATCAGAGGGCCGTAATTAGTTTCAGTTACCACATATAGTAGGTACATATTTAAACTAGTATATAGATGCCTGTTTGTGGCAAGGCTTAGTTTCGAACATTTAGATATATGTTGATCTATTTAAAAATTATTAAAATTAATGGCAGATTTAAGTCACTGCACAGTGAAGAAATATACATAATAGGTTATATCCATTTTCACTTTTGTGGCTAGGTTGGTGTTGCTGTACAGCCCGTACAGTTCGTTGTTATAAATATCTTCTTCTCCACTCCCCATTTATGCAGTCGGGACCAAAAATCACCCTGAGAATTTTCCTATCAAAACAGCCTAACGCGTTCTCATACACCGTTAACAGTGTCCATGCCTCTGCACCGTACATCAGGATCGAGATGATAAGTGTCTCCTATAGCATAGACTAACTAATAATAAAGACAGGCCGCTTCATATAAAGAAAAAGGACCCTATTTGAGATTGCCTCCACTTAGATTGCCTCCACCTCAAACATGTTTTGTACTTGGCGAGAAAAGCTTTGGCTCTATATGAAGCTTTCAAGTTGCATCGAACTGAAATTCATTTCACCACTATCGCAAGTGTACCTGTTTTTGTTGTTGGTTTTTGGGTATTTTGTATTTTGTCTCTTTTTTTTTGCAATTAATGAAGGTTGTGAAGCAGTGGTGGTAGTTTTTTTGTCTTCATAGTTTGCTCAACTTAAATTTTGCTTGTGTGTGTGTACACTTCAGGTAGGTATATTTATTTCATTCTTGTCGATCTTGGCAAGAATTTTCGTTTTTGAAGGAAAAATTTGTTCTTTGGAGGATTTCTCTGTTTTCACGTTTGGGGGTGGATGTGAAGAATATATGAGGTTTCTGAAGCAATGGCAGACTTGGTAGCGGTTGTTTGTGTTTGCCATTTTTTGCTCTCATTTATCCTTTTTTGTGCGCTTGCTTGTGTACTCTTGCATACATTCATATAATCTCGATCTTCTAGAAATGACATTAGAATTTTCGTTTTTGGTGGTTTCGAGGACTTCTTTACAGCACAAAAATGATATGAAGGTAGGTGGCATGAGGAAATAATTTGTTTATTTTATTTATTTATTTATTTAGGTTAAGGAATATAGGTGAATAACATACCTTATTTGTTTAGTTGCAAAAATAAACTTACCGAGTCGAGGAGTATGTTCGCAAATGATGTGTATAACATTCCTTTAATTCGAGTAAACTTATTGCAAAGTTAAAATGCTATTTCTTGCATATTTAAAGCATAAATAAAGATTCATTTTTTCCATACATTCATGTTTTTTCTATTATTATTAAATTCTAGGAAAATGCGCCCGAAAATAGCAATATTTTCACTCTAAACAAATTTGCACTTCATATAATGTTCCTAGTAATTTATCATGTTCACTTTAATCATTATAATTTTCTAAAAATATAATCCTTGTTATTTTATCATTCATTTCATACCTCAAAAAAGAATTACTGAAGTTATAAACCATTTCCGGAGAGCTTATTCGTGATATTCCAAATCCTGTATTTGTACCTAGTTTGCAAAATTTTGGGTTGAGTAATGTTCAAAAATCGATATAGAATCATGTGGTTAACCTAGAAATATGTCTGATACACCAATATAACCTGTTATTAATCAAAATTATTATAAAATACAAATTTTTAAAATCGTATTTAAAATGAGAACATTATTGTTAATGGAGTGAAAGCTTGCTTTTATACCTTTTGAAACCTCTCAACTACTCAAACTAAATGCTAATATAATTTAAGCATGCTCTTTTAAAGATTGTTTAAAAATTTCTTCAGATACAGATACCAACCAAATTTCTGAAAAACAAAGCAGCATTATTTCTCGACTTATATAGAATTTAATGCAGTGGGATCGAGATTTTTTTGATTTTTTTTTTGTTTTGCTAAGTGAAAATGAAAATGATCAAAATACAAATTTGCTTGCAATTGATTAATAAATTGAAACTTAACTGCAATACACATAAACATACTCGTATATGTACGAGTATATTCAAATTTTAGTTAGGATGGAAAACTGAAATCAATTGGTGGGTGTGATCAACAGACATGAACTATATAATTCGCTGGTAGGAGGTGGAGGATTAATTTAGCAGTTTTTGAATGTATGTAAATTATCTTTAAAAAGCCATTTTCTGTTCTTTCTATTTGAAAATACTATTATTGGATATTTAAAGCATAATCTGAGATTCTGTACTTCGTTTAAGATTCATTTTATTTCTTAATATTAAAGCTTACTATTGATTTTCAGGAAAATTTGCTTGAAAGAATTGATATTTTCTCTATAAACCAAGTTACGCCTCATACAATAATTTCATATCTATTCCAACAATTACAACTTTTATAAAAATATAAATAATATAAGAATAAAATTATCAGAATTGCTATTATTTACATGGAGCACTTTCGGTTGTCGTAGAATTATGAAACTTTGTAGAGCGGTAGGGCTTGATTTTCACCTGGTAAAGTAAATCTTTGCAAAAAGGAGTGTTTCTGTAGTTTTAGTTTTTTGTCGGCAGTATTTTTCTCATTAATTTCAAGTTTGCTAAGTGGTATTAATTTTGTTATATTTTAAATTCAGATAAATCAATCACAACAAAAACATAAATGTTAAAAAAAAAGCCAAGTTCTTATATGTACAAGAAACCTGTGCGTAAAAAGTCAGCAAAAAAAAGTAATGAGATCTAAAATATATGCCAAGTTTTAAGTTCATGAAGTTCAATATCAAATATCTTAAGTAAAGTATTACCGAAACAATTCCAAATCATGATAGAAATTTGGTATTTAATGACTTCTGATAAAACTAAAACTACAGAAACAATGTAAAAAATGCAACAAAAAAGAAACTACCAAGAAAACAAAAAAGGCAAGATAAAGACAAAAATTATCTATCTTTAAAAGCTAAATTGTAATAAACAAAATCATTGAAAAACATAAAAATGAACTTTTTGGACTGGGATAGCAAATTAAGAGCAAACTACGAATCATTTTTCAATTTTTGTACTGATTGAAACTGAATTTCTATCTACATGCCAACTTTTATAAGCAAAGATCTGTTAGAGAAGTGCGCTAACAATTTACCTCAATTATTTAAATAAATCATTTTAATTAAATAAAAAAAGGTTCTCTGTTTTCAAAATTTAAATGTCTTTTTAAAAAGTCTTATATTAAGAAACTACTTAATTGATCCTCCTTATGGCAAACTATATGGGTTATATATTTCAACCACCCCCCCCCCCCCACCAGATGGTTTTATTCATGAAGTCCTAAGAATATAATAATATAATATAATATTAAAATTAGATTTAATATCACCTTTTGTTTTGCTTCATAAAAGTTCAATAAAACGCATTGTGTATTTTTATTTTTCTTGCCTTTATATGTATATCGAAGTCTAACTAAGTCTTCAGGGTCAAACGGAAATATTAATAATGTATAATGTTTATATTGAACTTTTTCAGGAAGTTCTAAGAAAAGTTGTCATATGTACATATATATGAAACATTGCTGTACATTATTGCTCACAAGTATCGATAAAATTCGTGATTTGGAAAATCATTCACAAGCTCTCCGAAAATGGCTTATACATAACTTCAGTTATTCTATTTTTTCTAACAAATGAGGTATCAACTAAAAGATAATATAAAATAATTTCGATTGAATATGAAATTATTGTGACGCCCTATGCCCCAGCCGGGGTTACAGGACACGATGATGATGATGATGATGAAATTATTGTAAAAGGTGCAACTTGGTTAAGAGAGAATTTTGAGAAGATACAGATTCTTAATATAAGCTTAAAATATCTAATAAATAACATTTTCAAACAGAAAGCATAGATAATGGATTCTTTAAGATATTTACATACATACATTCAAAAACTGCTAAATTAATCCTCCACCTCCTACCAGCGAATTATATAGTTTATATTTGTTGACCGCACCCACCAAATGATTTTATTTTTCCAAAATTCTATTTTGCAAAACCAAACTAAAATTTGAATATACATATACGAGTATGTTTATATGTGTGTTGCTCACAAGCTCCACAATTAAGTTTCAATTTATTAATCAATTGCAAGCAAATTTGTATTTTGATCATTTTCGAGGTTAAGCAAACAAAAAATGTCGATCCCGCTGCATTAAATTCTATAGCTATAAGTCGAGAATTGCTGCCTCGTTTTTCAGAAATTAGGTAGGTATCTGAAGAAATTTGAAAAAATCTTAAATTTTCAAAGCGTGTTAAAATTATATTTGCATTTAGTTTGAGTAGTTGAAACTTGAGAGGTTTCGAAAGGTTTAAAAGCAAACTTTCATTCCATTTACAATAATGTTCTCATTTTAAATACGATTTTAAAAATTTGTATTTTATAATAATTTTGATTAATAACAGGTTATATTGGTGTATCAGACATATTTCTAGGTTAACCACATGATTCTATATCGATTTTTGAACATTACTCAACCCAAAATTTTGCAAACTAGGTACAAATACAGGATTTGGAATATCACGAATAAGCTCTCCGGAAATGGTTTATAACTTCAGTAATTCTTTTTTGAGGTATGAAATGAATGATAAAATAACAAGGATTATATTTTTAGAAAATTATAATGATTAAAGTGAACATGATAAATTACTAGGAACATTATATGAAGTGCAAATTTGTTTAGAGTGAAAATATTGCTATTTTCGGGCGCATTTTCCTAGAATTTAATAATAATAGAAAAAACATGAATGTATGGAAAAAATGAATCTTTATTTATGCTTTAAATATGCAAGAAATAGCATTTTAACTTTGCAATAAGTTTACTCGAATTAAAGGAATGTTATACACATCATTTGCGAACATACTCCTCGACTCGGTAAGTTTATTTTTGCAACTAAACAAATAAGGTATGTTATTCACCTATATTCCTTAACCTAAATAAATAAATAAATAAAATAAACAAAATATTTCCTCATACCACCTACCTTCATATCATTTTTGTGCTGTAAAGAAGTCCTCGAAACCACCAAAAACGAAAATTCTAATGTCATTTCTAGAAGATCGAGATTATATGAATGTATGCAAGAGTACACAAGCAAGCGCACAAAAAAGGATAAATGAGAGCAAAAAATGGCAAACACAAACAACCGCTACCAAGTCTGCCATTGCTTCAGAAACCTCATATATTCTTCACATCCACCCCCAAACGTGAAAACAGAGAAATCCTCCAAAGAACAAATTTTTCCTTCAAAAACGAAAATTCTTGCCAAGATCGACAAGAATGAAATAAATATACCTACCTGAAGTGTACACACACACAAGCAAAATTTAAGTTGAGCAAACTATGAAGACAAAAAAACTACCACCACTGCTTCACAACCTTCATTAATTGCAAAAAAAAAACAGACAAAATACAAAATACCCAAAAACCAACAACAAAAACAGGTACACTTGCGATAGTGGTGAAATGAATTTCAGTTCGATGCAACTTGAAAGCTTCATATAGAGCAAAAGCTTTTCTCGCCAAGTACAAAACATGTTTGAGGTGGAGGCAATCTAAGTGGAGGCAATCTCAAATAGGGTCCTTTTTCTTTATATGAAGCGGCCTGTCTTTATTATTAGTTAGTCTATGCCTATAGGGACACCATAGAGGGCTTTGCTCCTTGATTGCCTTCTAAGCCCAAGGAAACATAGCGATTAGCAAAAGTATAGTTCTACAAAGTATAGGTACACAAAGTCTTAAAATTATAGCTGTCTATTATGACGTTCTGTCGAAAACGTCGATGTTAAGTGTCCTTTCTCGTTGACAGCATATATTTCGTTTTGCTTTAATTCACCTTTAACCCCATCTTCTTGGCTTCCTTCTCGATACTCACAAAATCACAACACTGACATCTCACCTTATTCGTCCGATATGTCAATGTGGTCAGCGTAAGCGAATAATTGGACGGATTTTTGAAAGATTGTGCCTTCGGTGTTGAGAGTTTTGCACTATTCTTTCAAGACCAATGTCGAAGAAGTCGTGTGAAAGCGCGTCACCTTCCTTAAAGCTTTTTTTGACATAAAGGTTATCGGTGAGGTCTTTGTAGACCTTGATGGAACAGTGTGAATTCTCCATCATCATCCTGCACAAACGGACGAGTTTGGCAGGGATGCCAAAATTAGACATTGCGTTATATAGCTCATCTCCAAAGATGCTGACATACGTGGCCTTTAAATCGATGAAAAGGTGGTGGCTATCGATTTGAAACTCTTGGGTTCTTGCAATATCTGCCGTAGAGCGAATATTTGGTCGATGGTGGACTTCCCTGGCGCAATTCTTACACGTGTTCTCGATACTTGCAGTTGGCGGAATAAGACAAGGGTACGAGAGACTCGATTGGAAAGGATCTGGTGATTTCTTGCGACTGTAGCCGTCTGGTAGTGGTCCGAGTCAACGTTTGCTCCTCGGAACGTTCGGACATCTTTGATATTGGAGGAGTGCCTTGCGTCGATCGCAATAAGTTCAATCTGGTTGGCGGTTGATTGACCAGTCATTCACCATGTCCTCTTATGTATATCGAGATGCGAGAACTGCGTACTAGCTAACACAACGTTTGGCCCCGCAGCAGTCCGTCCGTTATCGGAGGTGGTGTCATGCAGGCTGTATCTTCCGATTGTGCCACCAAAGACGTCTTCTCTTCCTAGTTTGACATTAAAATCACCCAAGATTTTAATGTCATAGCTAGGGCATTGCTCATATGTCTTGTCCAGGAGCTCGTAGAAATCGTCCTTGGTGTCGTCATCTTTCTCCTCTGTAGGGGCATGCGCGCATATGAGGCTGATGTTGGCGAACTTTGCCTTGATGCGAATTGTCATGAGGCGTTCGTTTACATAGTTGAAACTCAAGACTTATTGCCTAAGTCAGCATCTAACGTCAAATCCACATCCAATGAGACTCTGCCCTTGTGGTCGGTAACAGTCACCATAGTAGATGTCCTAGTCTCTTAGTTTTCTTTTGCCCAGCCCATCCCATCGCACTTCTTGGATGGCGGTGATGTCTGCTTTGTAGCAGTCTAGGGCTTACGTTAAATTTTCGGCTGCAGATGGTATATAGAGAGACAGTAGATTCTACGTGCAGATCCAAAATTCGTTGTCCTTATTTTGTTTGCTATCTTCGTCAACAGTAAACCCGTCCGTATCCGAAGATTGTTGTTGCTTCGCAACTAAATAGCTTTAAGTGGCCGGGAAGTCACCACGACGGCATGACCCACAACCTGGAGGACCAGACCCTTTCAATATAACTCCAAGAGCGGGGAGCTGGATCTATCACTCCTTATAGGCTTGAGCTCCGAATATGTCGTAGTAGCCCGTATAAGGTGTTCACTAAGAAGTTCAACCTATTTTGAACTGTAGACGCCACCGTTGATTCTATATGGAGAATTATTCTTCCGCTGCCGCCTGGATAAAGAAGAAGTGCCTTAGTGGGAACATTCCTCCCCCCTCTCTCATTTGCTGCCTCCAAAAACCGTAAACAGGAATTGGAACCCCATCTTCAGTTAAAGGTACTAGGCACCCGATGTTCACCTCGCACAGTGTGGTGAATCGCAAATCTAGCTGGACAAAATTAAAAAACTCATGTTTGTATGACTTCTAAGCTATAAATTCGTTACTAAACGGATTCAAATAAATAAATTTGTCATAAAAAACTAAGTATTTTTTTTTTGAGACGGAAATTTAAATAAAAGACAGGCAAACAAATAAGTTGAGTAATTTGTCAGGATAATAGACATTATTAATTATTTATTTTTCCTTCAAGAATTATTTTAAGCTGTTAGTTGGGAGTATTAAGATATGTATTCAGATTGAATATATTAAGGAATGCATAGTTAATTAATTTATGAAGAGATATTTTTACGATAGAGTCCTAGAACACAATTATAATTACTGTAATGAGAGGCTGCTTTTCATCTGTATCACCCTTCCGATGAAAATTTCTGTTTGAATTGCTTTTGCATCGCATCCCCATTTTATGAAAATATTGAGACGATTTTCACCAGTTTTCAAATCATCTAAGCCCAGAAAACCTCTTTTTGAGTCAAACAAAGTCTTTCAATGGTGTGATTAACCAAAGACTGGAGTTGGCTTTTTGCATGTTTTTCGGTGATTTCGATTTCCGTTGGATAGCAGTTCTTCTTCTATTTTTGAACATTAGTATATGATGGAAAAAGATCTTTGAATTTCGCATTGATCTTTGAATTTCGCATTGACTTTTTGTCGTATAACTTCATATTGGTGTTTTGACAAACTAGCATCTATCATTAATGATAATGCTTCGTCAGAAGAAAGACCTGCTGAAGGCACTGACTCAGAGCTGTATCGTTTGCAAAGTCTTTTCATTTCCGTACCTTGCTAGATGAAGCTTCCCATAAATCTTTAACAAGTTTAGCTGAATCTCGTTTTGCGAAACATCAACTCGCTTGATTTTATTAATTCCTGGTGATCAGTTGAATCTACAAGATTTTGTACCTTTCTTTTTTTCGACTTTTCACTGCAGTCGTCAAAATTTTTTTTTTGTTTTCTTCCTGCTGTTTGTAGACTACCTTCTGTGTCTGTGATTTCATGCAGCACATACTGTCCATCAAGCCAGGCGGCATTTGATTTTAAAAAGCGGTTAAGTTGCCTTTTTTCTTTCTTTTTTCCCATTTTTCGTTCATCTTGAAGTATATAATGTTGCAATTTATTTTAAGCTTTGTTCTAACATCTTCAGGTATATCTTGAAGACCATTATTAAATCTAAGACCACGTCTTTGCGATGTACTCTTTCCGTTTTTTCCCATATTTCAAAAGTTTCCATTCGCGACAGAGAGGGTCATTCTGGAAAACTGAAAAAAATTGTATGGCGGTCGCAAAAAAGCGCAAGATATTTTTTATTTATCTTAAAGAGAACACTCTACAGAATCAAATGAATGTAGATTCAAGCCGGAATTATGCGGAATAATTAACTGTCACCCTACTTGAAAAACAACAATTTTTTATTTTTTGCACTTTTTGACCTTCCTACAACTTTTTTTTTAAAATAGTTATGGAAATAATCAAATAAAAATTATGATTTATTACCTTCAAACATAGCTTAGTAATAATAAAAAAAAATTATTCAAATAGAATCAATGTAGCGCTTAAAATTTGTAGCCAAATTCACACAAAAATTCTCTATTCGGTGTTATC
The DNA here is from genome assembly GCA_963921185.1 of Dasysyrphus tricinctus. Taxonomy (NCBI): domain Eukaryota; kingdom Metazoa; phylum Arthropoda; class Insecta; order Diptera; family Syrphidae; genus Dasysyrphus; species Dasysyrphus tricinctus. The sequence continues at coordinate 57,718,545 of OY992530.1, read as the reverse complement.
TCTTATGCACCTGTTGACAACAACTAACTTTCAAGCTTAGTTTTTCCTAGTCAGAGATTAAAAAAAAAAAAACAAAAAACAATCGATTACAGTTACCTATTGTATTGTCTAACTAAACACATGATTAAAAATCCAGTCGCTGAACTTTTATTTTTTAATTTTGTCCAGCTAGATTGGCAATCCACCACACTGTGCCTCGGGGAGGTGAGAGTAGGGTTTGATGACCTTGTCAAAGCTCGACAGTCAAACGAAAAGGAACTGCAAACCAACTTAGCATATCTTGAGTTACAAGAGCACCTTAACAAGACTCTCTTTTGCCTTGCTACCCCACATGGCAACAGTCAATGGACAATGGTCCCGGTATTGCGATATCATCAAGGAACCAGAAACCACAAAGGGCTACTAACCATCCCAGAAAAGAAACTCGTAAAGTTATGACGAAAATACGTGCACATATTTGGGGGAACCCACATTCAGTCAATTACAATTATCCCGTATACTATAGCGGATATTCGTAAGCTTCCTAATAAATAACTCCCACTGAGAACACACAATTAACGAAGATTTGAATTTAAGAATTTAAGGTTGTCAGTTAATACAAACGTACATATCTTTTAGGATTCCATCAAAAATTTCTGAGTTATATTTTTTCTTAAGAAATACTTGAGGGAATATAAATTATGTTAAATAGGTATACTTTTCCCATCCCATATTATCATACATGCATCAAACATTCGGAAGAAGACAATTTAAATCAAATAAAATATCCAAATTGCTAGTAATGAAGCACACAAGGTTAACCCTACTCGACTCCTTACCCAATAGTCCTTGTACGATATAAGAGAAAATTCTTTCCCACACTTCTTATGAATAAGCATCAGCATGTTTTTTTGCTACGTTTCCAGTGTTTATACATATTAATATGATGAAGATGGAGGGGGAAAAATAAAACAGCAATATTCCTGTGCAATATATTCCTGTGAATAACGTTAAATTATTATTATAGACGCAATTTCTTTCTTTATTTTTCATGACTACCAACAGTATGCCTACCTACCCCCACTGGAAAATGCCACCAATGTTCTCCCGTCTTCAACATAGAATTGACAAGGACATTATTATTGTTCGGTGTTATTTATGTTAGTCCTAGGGGTTTGTATATTGCTTTTGTGTGACTTCTCATGATATGTATATGGTGTGGGTGTGCATTTTGCATATACAGGGTGTCCCATCAGTCACCCCCACTGCAGAAGACAAAACCCTCGCTCGAAAAACGTTAGAGGTATTTTTTTTGTATTCCCTCTTTTCTGTTATAACGGTTCTTTTGATTTTTGATCCTATTTCATTCAATGGGACCAAACCATGACTCTAAAGCCGCGTCCACATTATGTCGAATTGTGTAGATCAACATCGTTGATCAACAGTGTTGAGTAAGTGTAGACGTGTTGATCCACAAAGCCATTCAACATTTGTTGGCCCGAACCAAAGACCATATAATACCAAGATACCGCATCTCAACCAACCACCAAAAATCAGCTTTAGATGCGGTCGGTCGGGGGAAGGGAAACATAGTCACGTATTGTATCACATTGCGAACTCACATAACACATGCAAGCCTTTATTCGCCGCAGACCCACGACACGGCGGCGACCGCCGCTGCCGACGATTGTAAAACTTATACATAGACGGGGTTTTCACTCACACATCTATGGGGTCACCACTGGGGTCACCACAGTACTAGCGCTTTGACTGCGAAATTTTACACTAGATGCAATATCTTGGTATTATATCGTCTTTGCCCGAACGTAACCCGATTCAAATGGATAGCAATCGACAAAGTTGTTCAACAAATTTCATTTTATTAAAAACATTTGTAGGGTTTTAATTTCATGAGCATAATTAATTGGTTTTGTGCGTTATTAATCACATTTTTACTAGATGAAAAATGCAATATTTGTTGTGAATAAGTATTTAATGTTAATAATATCGTTTTAACTTAATTGTTCACAAGAAAAAATAAAAAAAAGTTGGGCACCACCAGGATTCGAACCCTGAACCCTTCGGTTGCATCCTGACGCATCGATCAGAAAATTCCAAACCACACAAATGTTTGCTACGGAAGTTTTTCACGTACGCACTAGCATGTTGATCGACAATGTTAACCAACAATGTTGATCGGCATAGTGTGGACCCACCTTAATATTTTTAATAAAATTATATTTTGTAGTAGAAAATAACTCTTAAATTAAAAAAAAAAATCGTTTGGTACTAAATTGTGAGAAACCCATTATACCCACAAGTGAAAACCTTAGACCACGCTTAAGAGCTTAAAAACTCTGATTTTAATGCAAACGAAAGATCAAGAATCCACGGTTGGTGCAGGGCCGTAGCTACGGTAGGGCATTATGGGGCAATGCCCTACCTTTGAATACCAATGCCCTACCTTAAAAATACCATCAAAGAACGGCACAATTTTCTTTAATTTTCAAAACACAGACAAAAATGGATTTGAAGGATATGGCTCATAATATTGATTTTATGTCAAACAATATCTGTATGTTTTATTCAAATCTAACATTACGATGGTGGAATAAACAAACAAAAAGTGGTTTTGTCAAGACGTCCGTCGGTCTTTGCGTCTGTTTGTATTTGATTATATGCGTTCACTGTACATCGAGCTAGGTCCTAATCGATGGATCAATTTGTTTCAAATTTTTACAAGGCATTTTTATGAGGTTTCCTAAAGGAGAAATTCAAATCTTTGTTTTAGCTCATCTCGAACGATAAGCTGCCACATATAGTCCAGTCAGTCTGTGCTCAAAAAGGCTGTTTACGAGCAAATTGTGGGGTAATTTTGATTTTTCCCCTCCTTCATGTTTTCGGGGATGCTGAATCTGAATCTGCGGTTTGCCAACAAAATTTCGTGACGCAACATGGAAAAAATGCAAATATGATTTTTTTGTGAATTTTTCACTAATGCCTCGAAAACTACCAATTATTCGAAAATTATTTCAAAGTACCATTGAAAGTATACACGATTTGCAATAAATCTCTATATACGGTTTTTTTCTGCGACAACCCATTTGGACTCAAGAGCTAGTCGAAAATTGACGTATCTTTAGCGTTTTCGAAAATCCTCTGGAAAGCACTAAGAAATTATTTTGTGTGACAAAATTTGAATGTTTATCTGTAAGATGAACCAGGATATACATTTCTGGTGGTCTTTGATGCGTTCAGTGACTCTGGCCTTGAAATTGCTTTATCACGTCACGTTTTTGAGATATTTAATAAAAAAATGCATTTTTTATGCAAATTTGGGGTAGTATTTGTCCTCGAGGTATGAACGTTTTACTTCAAAATTCTTTTCGAATCTTTCAAATACCTCTACTTATCTTCGAGAAATCGTTAGTTTTCATCTTAAACTACCTAATTTGAAAAATCCCACAATTTACTCGCTAAGTGCCCTTTTGATCACAAATCGACTGGATTTTTCGAATTAGGTAGTAAGGCGAAAACTAACCTCGAAAACAGATATTATCCCAAATTTGCATAATAAATGCTTTTTTTAAATTTATAGATTCGAACATCTCAAAAAGACCAGATTCGAGTTCAGCGCATCAAAGATCATCAGAAAAGTACATCTTGGTGCATGTTACAGACAAAAATTAAAATTTCGTGACACAAAGTAATTTCTTATAGTCCGGGAGCCAGCGACCGTTTTCAATGACCAATAGTAGAAAAGCCAATATTTGTATATTTGGTTCATTTGATATCACTGATTACTAAATAGAAGCTCTGCTCGCGCACTAGCGGTGGGTGTGTCTGTGGCAGCCGCCCAAATATGTAAAAAAAATGTAAAACAAAACTGATTTCAGAATAGGTGAGCTTTTGTGGATACGTTTATGAGGTCGTAAACAAACGAAAAAACCCAGTCAGCTTAACTTTGAGTGGGGGGATGTACGTCCGCTTCTCATGTAAACATTGCAAAAAATGCGAAAAAAAAACCGATTTCAGAAAAGATGAGCTTTGGTGTAGTGATAGCTATTACGAACATATACACAAAAATACCCGTCCGCTTAACTTTCAGCGGGGGGACACCCCGCAGCGATTGATTTGAAATGCAGCGCTGCACCATGAGCCCGAGTACGTAGCAATTTTTTTTTTTAAGAAAACGGGAACCAGGAAAGCTGAAATTTAATATAGTGATAGCTAATATAAACTGCTATCCAAAAAAAATATAGTTTTAAAATTTTTGCATCGGAAAAATGCTTGGTTTTCGTATTAAGGGTGCAGTGCATCAAATACAAGGCAAGTGTGTGTTGCATCTTTTTTTTGGTAGAAAATAAATATCAGGACAACTGAAAATTCGTACAATAATAGCTTACATAACCATTTATAAGAGACTAACAGTCAGCTGAGCTTGAAGAGATGAAAAAGCCGTCCGCTTTTGAGTTGAAAATGCACTGCATCACGTTTCAATAGATTTTAACATACAAAGGCGTTTATTTTTTTCTTATACAAAATTGATTTCAGCAAATTTGAGCATTGGCATAGTAGTACCTTACATAAACCGTTATAAGAAAAAAATAATACCATGAACTTCCAGCGGTGGAAAAGCCGTCCGCTTTGAAGTTGAAAATGCGCTGCATCGCATTTCGAGTGATTTTTACATACAATCGCGTTTATTTTTTTTTTATACAAAACTGATTTTAGCAAACTTGATCACTGGCATAGTGATACCTTACATATGCAGTTAACAGGAAAAAATAATACCATGAACTTCCAGCGGTGGAAAAGCCGTCCGCTTTGGAGTTGAAAATGCGCTGCATCGCATTTCGAGTGCTTTTTACATACAATCGCGTTTATTTTTTTTTTTCATACAAAACTGATTTCAGCAAACTTGATCACTGGCATAGTGATACCTTACATATGCAGTTAACAGGAAAAAATAATACCATGAACTTCCAGCGGTGGAAAAGCCGTCCGCTTTGGAGTTGAAAATGCGCTGCATCGCATTTCGAGTGCTTTTTACATACAATTGCGTTTATTTTTTTTTTCATACAAAACTGATTTCAGAAAACTCGATCACTGGCATAGTAGTACCTTACATATACAGTTAACAGAAAAAAATAATATCATGAACTTCCAGCGGTGGAAAAGCCGTCCGCTTTGGAGTTGAAAATGCGCTGCATCGCATTTCGAGTGCTTTTTACATACAATCGCGTTTATTTTTTTTTTTCATACAAAACTGATTTCAGCAAACTTGATCACTAGCATAGTGATACCTTACATATGCAGTTAACAGGAAAAAATAATACCATGAACTTCCAGCGGTGGAAAAGCCGTCCGCTTTGGAGTTGAAAATGCGCTGCATCGCATTTCGAGTGCTTTTTACATACAATCGCGTTTATTTTTTTTTTTCATACAAAACTGATTTCAGCAAACTTGATCACTAGCATAGTGATACCTTACATATGCAGTTAACAGGAAAAAATAATACCATGAACTTCCAGCGGTGGAAAAGCCGTCCGCTTTGGAGTTGAAAATGCGCTGCATCGCATTTCGAGTGCTTTTTACATACAATCGCGTTTATTTTTTTTTCATACAAAACTGATTTCAGAAAACTCGATCACTGGCATAATGATACCTTACATATACAGTTAACAGAAAAAAATAATATCATGAACTTCCAGCGGTGGAAAAGCCGTCCGCTTTGGAGTTGAAAAAGATGCAACACACACTTGCCTTGTATTTGATGCACTGCACCCTTAATACGAAAACCAAGCATTTTTCCGATGCAAAAATTTTAAAACGATATTTTTTTTGGATAGCAGCTTATATTAGCTATCACTATACTAAATTTCAGCTTTCCTGGTTCCCGTTTTCTTAAAAAAAAAATTGCTACGTACTCGGGCTCATGGTGCAGCGCTGCATTTCAAATCAAACGCTGCGGGGTGTCCCCCCGCTGAAAGTTAAGCGGACGGGTATTTTTGTGTATATGTTCGTAATAGCTATCACTACACCAAAGCTCATCTTTTCTGAAATCGGTTTTTTTTTCGCATTTTTTGCAATGTTTACATGAGAAGCGGACGTACATCCCCCCACTCAAAGTTAAGCTGACTGCGTTTTTTCGTTTGTTTACGACCTCATAAACGTATCCACAAAAGCTCACCTTTTCTGAAATCAGTTTTGTTTTACATTTTTTTTACATGTTTGGGCGGCTGCCACAGACACACCCACCGCTACTCAGAGCGCTGATTTGCAATTTACTTACCTGTGATACCAAATGAAGCTCATGACAAAATACCAGCTTTTCTGGAATCAGTCATTCAAAACGGTCGCTGGCTCCCGGACTATAATTATCGGCCAGACTGGCCCGTTTTGAGAGACGCATTGATGCGGCAATTTCGTAACTCTAAATCGGATCTAGATTTGATGCGAGAGATCACGGATCGGCGGCAAGGCTCCTGGGAGTCCAGTGAGGATTATTTTGCTGCCATTAATAAGTTGAGGTCTCAGCTCAGGATGCAGATCCCGGAAGTAGATCTAGTGAGAACCCTTAAGAAAAATTTGAATGAGCGAGTGGGTAGGCTGGTGTATCCTCAGTCCGTTTACACCATGGACCAATTAAGGATGGCATGTAAGGACGCGGAAAATGTTTTTCCAACTAGAGAAAGAGATGGCCCAAAGAACCAGCGACCCCCAGCCCGGTATGGGGTAAATGAATTAGGCATCGAAACGGAGGGATGGTCCAGCCGAGACGAACAATTGGAGGCTTTTCAGCACTTGGGTGCGCGGCCGAAAACCACTCGGGGGTATAGCGATCCCAAGACGGCGGCTTGCTGGAACTGTCGAGGGCCGGGGCACACGTTTATGGACTGCCCGTCGGCGACAAGAAACATTTTTTGCTACCGATGTGGGCAGGAGGGCGTAATAACTCCGAAATGCCCTCACTGTAGGTCGGAAAACCTCAGTCGGAACGCGAGATCTTTGGGGGAGTCGCGTTCGACACAGACGCCCCAAGAAACCACGAAATCCACATAAGAACCCCAAACTGTCAGGATGAAAAAACGATTAAATTATTAGTTAGAGATACAAATTATAAAGAAAAGGAAGAAAAACGTAGCCCCGAGTCCCGAATGAGACCTTTGCATGTGAGAATAAAAGAATATTATGAAGCAAGGGACCGGATTATTAACGGAAAGGTAGGAGCAATTTCAAAAAGAGTACTTAAGGCTAGAATCAGATATAAACAAAGGAAACAGATACGAAGAAGTATTTCGTCAACGGTAATAAACACTAATACGGATCCTCGGCCATACGCCAAGGTTATTATTGAAGGAATAGAAGTCCTAGGGCTCTTGGATAGCGGGGCTAGTGTGAGCATCTTGGGAAGAGGTGGCCTTGAGTTTATAGAAAAAGCGGGAGTTCAAACTCTGCCCTATAAGTCAGGAGTTAAAACCGCCGACGGCAAGAACCAGGCCATCGTTGGTAAGGTCCAGGCACTGGTGAAGTATAAAAATTTAGAGCATCAGTTGACATTGTACTTAGTTCCGAATCTGGATCAGGAATTGTACTTAGGAGTCGACTTCTGGAAAGCGTTTCAGATTGCACCAAATGTGCTTAGTTCCGTGTCGATTCTGGAGGAAGAAGCAGATTTGCTCAACTCTCACGAACTATCTCTTGGACAGCGGTCTGAATTGGAGGCGGTCAAGCAGAAATTCCTTGATTACGATCGACACGGCCTGGGAAAGACGGCGTTGATGGAGCACACCATCGATACCGGAGATGCGGTTCCGGTGAAGCAGAGACACTACCCTGTTTCCCCAGCGGTGCAAGCCCTTTTGTACCAGGAAATAGACAGGATGCTTGAGCTCGGCGTTGTGGAGGAGAGCGAGAGCCCTTGGTGTTCACCAGTTGTGCTGATTAAGAAGCCAGGTCCAAACGGTACTACAAAGTATCGTTTTTGCTTGGATTTAGAAAGGTCAACTCGGTTACCAAAAAGGACGCTAACCCTCTCCCCCACATCGAAGGGCTGATCAGCCGTCTACCAGATACCTACTACATTAGTAGCGTAGATTTGAAGGAAGCGTTCTGGCAAATACCGTTGGAGAGGGAGAGTAGGGAAAAAACTGCGTTTGCGGTACCGGGGAGACCCTTGTACCAGTTTACGGTCATGCCCTTTGGGTTGTGTAACGCAGCACAAAGGTTATGTCGTTTAATGGACAAGGTGATCCCTGCACGACTCCGGGATCGGGTCTTTGTGTATCTCGATGATCTGCTCATCATAGCGCCGGACTTCCAGACCCATATCACTCTGCTGGGTGAAGTAGCTGACTGCCTGAGGAAAGCAAATCTCACCATCAACGTAAAGAAATCCAAGTTTTGCTTCAAGGAGCTAAAATACTTGGGTTTCATCGTTGGTGGTGGGAAATTGAAGACCGACCCGGCAAAAATAGAGGCAATAGTAGACTTCCCGATGCCTAAGAACCCCCGACAAGTTGGTAGGTTGCTTGGCCTAGCAGGGTGGTATAGGAGGTTTATAAAGGATTTTTCTAGCTTGACTGCACCCTTGACGGATACACTGAAGAACAAACACTCCAAATTTGTCATGACTGAGGAAGCAAAAATCGCTTTCGAGAAGTTGAAAGGAGCCCTTACGACGGCTCCGGTACTCACACATCCCGATTTCTCGAAGCGATTCTTCATACAGTGTGACGCGTCAGACTCTGGAATCGGCGCGGTGCTATTCCAGAAGCACGAGGATAGAGTGGAGTTGCCCATATCGTATTTCTCACAAAAACTAAACTCGTGCCAAAGAAACTATAGTGTGACCGAGAGAGAGTGTATGGCGGCGGTTATGGCAATTAAGAAGTTTAGGCCCTATGTCGAGGGTATGGACTTTACGGTCATAACCGACCACTCAAGTTTGAAGTGGTTAATGACGATGAAAGACTTGAGTGGCCGGTTAGCCAGATGGAGTCTGGAATTACAGTCATATGCCTTCGACATAGAGCATCGAAAAGGTTCTTTAAATGTGGTGC